>CM060908.1:1004633995-1005258995 GCA_030737815.1 Allium fistulosum
CTATTTCAAAAGTCGATTTGTTGATTCAATGCAATTCTCCATCGATCTCTATGGATGCTTGAAACTATAAAAAAAATCTCCTTCGACTACATCCTTTTGACTCAGAAGCAAGCTTATATTGGTGCAAACAACTATGGAATCACGAAGCTAATTACAAGGCAATCCTCCTTCGACTCCATCCTTTTGACTCAGAAGCAAGCTTATATTGGTGCAAACAACTGTGGAATCATGAAGCTAATTACAAGGCAATCCGAGGTGCAGGGTTGAAGACACCAAGAATGATGAATTTGGGGATCAGAATCGACTCCTAGCTCTTGCTAATGTGGCGCCTATTATTTTGGCAAGAACTGATCAACTCATGGCCAACGGTTAGGAAATATTTAGTGCGAGATTTTAGGTTCCCTACCTCTATAAACAAGAAGGAAGGGCTCATTTTTATGATCTTTTGGCTTTACCTCTTCTCTACTCTATATTCTTGTAACTCTAAAAGTCTAAGTGTGGAAGTTATACCGAGTCCTAAGAAGTTCTGCCCCAAGTCAAAAATAAGCAATAAAATCATTAAGTGGACATAAGCCAGAGTTTGCCAAACCACTATAAAACTTTGTGTGCTCTTTTCTTACCTGTTTTACTTTACTTTCTTCACTTTTATTCTCTATTATGTTCATTTGGGTGTTTGGGCCATTTTTGGTTCAAACATTTTGGTGCGCCAGGTAGGTGGACACTTGTACTCATCGATATAAGAACTTGGATATTGAAGATGGTTAGACAATTAACTAGGAAGACTGTGACTGCTGGAAATCAACAAGGGGTAGGCGGAAAGCGTCCTTAGGATCTCACCCCCCATCAATCTACATAACTAGGTATGAGATGGAAACTATGATGAATGAACTGCTGAGAGAATGATGGCTCGTTAGGGGGAGATGATGGAAAACTTCTTCAAAAGGATGGGACAAGCACGAAAGACTAGAATTACAAAAATATAGAATCAGATATCAGAAGCAGGAGAACAAATTGCTGTAGATGGGGCAAAACAACCCGGGGCTAACCCTAAGCCAAACTTAGGGATCGATACCGATCCCAAAGTAGGAGTCGGTACCAACCCCTACGAATTCGGGGGCATAGGTCGTCCTGCCTTGGGTAGAAATGATGTATTTCCAAGAATTGGTGCGGAATGTCTGAATGTGAATCAGAATGCAGAGAATCAACCAGAGGAGTACGTACCGGAATTTCCACATGGAGTTGGGGGACAGCCTGGAAATGCAAACTTGGGAGTTCCTTTGGATGATAACAATAGGCTTGCTGAGATGGTAAGGCGAGTTATCAAGGGTGGATTACACAATTAGAACATAGAAGATGTGAATAGAAGTCCATTTACTCCAAATATCCAATATGCACGGAATCCACCAGAATTCAAAGCTCCTACATTAGAGACATATGATGGAATGTTAGACCATACAGTTCATATGATGAGATCACTACAACAAT
Organism: Allium fistulosum; assembly: GCA_030737815.1. Taxonomy (NCBI): domain Eukaryota; kingdom Viridiplantae; phylum Streptophyta; class Magnoliopsida; order Asparagales; family Amaryllidaceae; genus Allium; species Allium fistulosum. Next base: position 1,004,635,481 of record CM060908.1, read on the forward strand.
TTGGATTTTTAATAGCGTTTAAAAAACGCTATTAAAGGCTTTTGTAGGGTTTTCATAAACGCTATATATCAACATGCTGTTATAAGTCTGTGACCTACAATAGCAATGCCAAAAAGGCTATAAATGAGTTCTTCTAATAGCATCTAAAAAATGCTGTAAATTATTTTAATGGCGTTTTTGCACACGCCGTAATAAACATGTTATAAATAGGAAGGGTTATTAGACAGCAAGAATAAAACGCTATAAAAAGTTCCTAACAATAGTGTTTTACCAACGCTATCAAAACACTGTTAACAAATAGCGTTTGTTGACTGCTGTCAACAGTTGCATATTATAGCGCTTTAAAAACGCTATTGTTACCTTTTATAGCATTGTTTAATGCTATCATCTCATTGCATAAGATTTTATGTGCCTCTTTTTGACGTTTCAATGCATATATGCATAACGAACTTAAATGTTACTAAGACCACATTTGATTACCAATACATTATATGTAAACAAATAAAATTACACCAAAACAACATGTGTTCATTATATTTCATAACCACATATGAAGATTACAAATGCAAGTAAACAAAACTAATATTATACGCAAGTAGTCTTACTAAAACAATACATAGAAGTATTCAAACACTAAAGATACACACAACACTATATTTTACTTCAAATCACCTTGTTGCTACATGCTAGCACCAAATGTATTAGTTACCTATAAAGAAAAAGTTCAATAATTCATCGTAATAGACATGATTCATGAAAAATATGCATATAAAGTTACACTTTTGAACAACAATATATGATGTTTATGAACTTATTCAATTACCACTATTGTATTTAACCGAGTACAGATACCATTAATTTTTTAAAACTTAATTAATTTTTATAAAACTTGATCTGTTTCTGTAATACCAGTTTAATTTTTGGCAACTTAATTAACTTAGCAAAATCTTTATGATACTTAATACATTCTATAGAAACTTTGTTAATTTAGTTAAATTTTTATAAAACACAATTAAATTTTTTTTAATCAAACTTGGATGAATTTTACAAATTTAATTAATTTAGTTGGATGTTTATAAAACTTGGTTAAATTTTATAATAATTAGTTAAATTTTATTAACTTGTTATTTTTATAAACTTAATTAAAGTTTATAAACTTAATTAAAGTTTATAAACTTAGTTATTTTTATAGACTTGCTTAATTTGTATAAAACTTAGTTAACTTCTATAGAAATTAGTTAATTTTTATAAATTAGGTTGATTTTTATAAATTTATTTAATTTTTATAAAACTTTGATAACTTTGTTCAATTTCTATAAACTTAATTATTATTTTATAAATTTGCTTACCTTTTACAAAATTTTGTCAATATTTAGATAATTATTTAATTTATATACAAATTGTTTAACTTATTTAAATTTTTATACACCTTAGTTAATTTTTATAAATTTATTTTTAGTTTTCTAAAACTTAGTTAAGGTAGAAAATTATTTACTTTTTATAAAACTTGGTTAACGTAGTTAATTTTTATAATTTATCTAACCTAGTTTAATTTTACAAAAATTAATTAAATTTTTATAAAACATAGTTAGCTTTTTATAAAACTTGGTTAAATTTTACAAACTTAATTAATTTAATCGGATGTTTATAAAACTTCGTCGAATTTTATAAAACTTAGTTAAATTTTATTAACTTTGTTATTTTTATAAATTTAGTTTATTCTAAAAACTTAAACTTACTTAATTTCTATAAATCTTAGTTAACTTCTATAAAAATTAGTTATTTTCTTATAAATTAGGTTAATTTTTATAAATTTATTTAATTTTTATGAAATTTAGATAACTTTGTTAATGTTATATTTTGTTTTAAATACTTTACTCAACAATTGCATGTCGATTGTTATAAACTTATTTTAAAAAATTAGTTAGTTTGGTTAATTATTATAAAACTTAATTAATTTTATAAAATTAATTAACTTAGATAGATATCATGTTCAATCTCAAAAGATTTCATTCAAAGAGATAAAGGGAGTAGCATCTAAGTACATGCTACATAGTTCTTAGTATAAGACTGGAAGTAACTGGTAAGTGATAACATCTTACCTTTAGGCCTGGAATGATTCCTAATGCTGCATCAAAGCAAGCACCTGATATACGCCCATGCTCCCTCAGTTCAGGTTTAGGTGATTCGCCTAGCAATCCTTCTGGATCTGATCCAATTACATTGAAATACCTAAACATAAATTGATAGGATTCTAACATTAGTTACTGTAATAGTGTATTGCACATTATTACACCTCTACTATATTGGTTACTACTGTAGGCACCTTAAAATCATGACAGCAATGTTTGATCTTTTCGAAAAATCCAAAATTATATCCTTGGACATTTTCTTCGCCTTACCATATGGATTGATAGGTGACCTGTATAAGTCAATTACACATCATTATATGATATCATAATTTAACATTTTAGCAACTTCTCTCATACAAATTCTTGTTACTATTCCTTGAAAGACTGGCCTAAGGAGTATCTTTAGTAATTGGCATCTTATCAGGTTCCCCATATGTTGCACAAGTAATTGAGTAAATCAAAGTTTTTACTTTGTATTTTGCCATGGCTTCTAAAACTATCAAAGTATTTGTTGTAATGTTGCGATAGTACCTATGCCAATTAGAATGAAATTTTGCCATAATCAATTGAATTATTAGGAAGCATATTATTTAACACGGGTACAAAGAAGGAAACCTATATGTATGTGATAACTTCATATTCAAGAAAATTAAACAAACAAGATTTGCTTGCTACCAAGTGAAACATACCTAAGAGGTTCAAGTGTACTCTCACCCACATAAGCAACCGTAGAAAAATGCATGACCGCATCAAATGCATTTTCTGAAAATATTCTATTTACCTAAATATTGGTTAAAGAAGAATCCAACTTCACTTTCCTACATATATTTCTGAATCATATTAATAAAATTAAGTAGTTTGCTCATTATAAAGGTTACGGCTTTAACATCGCCTAAATCAGCAAGAATAAATTGAGGTCTTCCAGGTTCAGGAAATTGCTCCAGCAAAACCTTAACTGCTACAATATTTCCCCTCGAAAGATTATCCTACACACGTTATTAGAAACTTTAGTTGCTACAGTTAAGAGTAATGTTTCACCAAATACAACAAAGTTATGACCGATGAGTTGGTGATATACGATAAAAAGCAATGGTTTGTATCAAGCAATCCAACTAATTAAACTAAAGAAAAATTGGAAGAATTTGTCTACTTACCACAATAGTCACTCTATAAGAGTCTTTAAGAAGTCAAAGTGCAGCATGAGAACCCATATAACCTGCACCTCCTACCACTAGGACATGTACAACTCCAGCTTCATGGCGAGAAAACTGTATATAATGATAAAGTATTCTAATATCATTTTCCTAACAGGGGAACTTTGATTGTATACTAATTTGACTTCAATTTTGAATGCATTATTACTGTTTATATAATTTTGAATGCAAACTTCACAAAGGCACATCAGCATTTGTATTTTTAAGCATGCATAGGGACTCTATAGCTCACTCAAAAAGGCATGACTCATTCACAGCAGCAAATGACTTAGTTCCTGTATAATTGAAAACATTATCTTCATGCCTAAAGATCCATTTTGTGCAGCCAAGTAAAGTCGAGTAAAGACAAAACATGATATAAATAGTATTGCCCAATACAAGGCTTATCGATATTATTTCCAAAAAAGAAATGCAGTCCCATCATATTTAACACTTTTTTTCTACTATTTCATTTTTGATCAACTTAATAATAGGCTTTTCTGTGCAGGTCAAAGCCGAAAATGAATTTAAACAAGGGACGGAATTTTCATTTTAAGATATGTTCATTGACGTATCTTCTTGTTGGTTAGCACTTGAGTTAAATGATTCCTCATGTTTCACATTACTACAATTCTCATCTCCCTTATCCTTATTATCAGATACAGACTTTTCATTTTGCTTAGTCGGCATTTTGTTTGTGATTATTTTTTTCATCTTTAGCTCTAATACTGTTTGTGAGAAAGTCTGATTTTTTTTCATCATTTGCTTGAGTAGAAGCTCTTTTCATTATTTACTATTATGCATACAGAATATTTATAAACAATGAATAAATCTAAGTTTCAGTCGCTTATTTGCATTAATTCGAAGATTTTTAAACAAAAAGCTCTAAATACTGTTTGTGAGAAAGTCTGATATTTTTTTAAAGGGAAAGTTTAATTTTTGTTTATGAGAAAACATAGTGAGAAGGCACTTTCAATATTATTGAGAAAACATGGTGAAAAGATACATTAACATCATTTATTTCATTTTGTTCTTTACTGCTTTATACTTATCAGAAATAATTCAGACTCATCATCAATGGTAGAAGAGTTCAAATCAATCAAGCAAGCATTAGCCACAGCTCAAAACCTCATCCAATAAATCCATCGAAAAATATAAAAAAGCTCAAAGCTTTACACGCAGATGACCATAATCATAAATGCACCAGCAAGCTTGCTATGTTGCAAGCTTGCTCTCCAGCAAGCTTGCTGGTGCAACAGCAAGCTTGCACTATTCCCAATTAAATTTTTTCTTTCATTTTATTGTTAGAAAATAGTTATAGAAATTAAATTTTTTCCCACACTAAAATGTCGGAAATAAATTTAAAACCTTTTCCGCTCATGCATATTCGAACGTTCACGCTTACAGTTTTTATTTTATTTCATATATCTTGCAGTTGTCATCACAAGGCAAATATAGTGACAAGATAAACTTTGAATTCTTAAGAAATGCCAGTGGCCAACCATACACTTTGCATACTAATGTTTTCTCATAAGGGAAAGGGGATAGGGAGAAGCAATTTTATTTTTGGTTGGGTCCTAGAGTAGATCTCCATAAAATACTCAATATTATGGAACCACAACAAATAATGTAAAGTATTTACCTGACGCACTTTTGAATTTTTAAATATATTAGTGGCTGCACTCTTAAAAAAAAACTAGGCATGCATAGATGTGAGAACATCAAATAAAAGATGAAGCCAATACTTAAAGAAACATTCATGCAGCTTTTAGGTAGATAATACAAGGAGTATTTCAAAATGTTGAATCATCAATAGGCATCCCATACCCAAAGTCTCAACTGATTCCCCTTTAATCAAGCTTGTGGGATGTAGAGAACTGGGCAACACAAGGTGGTTGAGTCAAGAAAGATTGGAAACTAGCATGTTGTTTCCCCCTTTAATTTCCGTTTAAAATCAAAATCTAAAAAGTCAACAAGTAATTTATATATAAAAAATAGGAGTGCATTTTAACATACGTGGTCATATATAAGCTCTAATTGTCCACTTAATGCCTCGTGGCTCCTCGGTACATCTATAATATCACTAATACCCTTATACGACCTCCTCGTCGTAAATTATTCCAACCACGACAATAATATGAGTCAACCCTCCATACCTATTAATCTGTTTGTTCTAATACTGGGAAACAAACATTAAACAAGTGTAAATAAATTTGTTTATGGCTTGTCACCTCGATATAGTCAGAATAAAAATCATACAACGTTATTCGCCAAACGGTGAAAATGAAATGGTTATTTGCATGCATTTCAGTTTGCAAAACCGAGTTGCGACTTAGTTTGTTGCAACTCAGTTTGCAACTAAGTTGCAACAAATTGAGTCGCAATTGCAACTCAGTTTTGCAAATTAAGTGCATTTCGGTTTGCAAAATTGAGTTGTCAGTTTTGCAACCGAGTTCCATTTTGCAACTCAATTGCAAAACTAAGCTGCATTTTGCAGTTCAATTGAAAAATTGTTACACTACTATAATTCAATTGCTTTGCGAAATAATCATATGCTCTACATAACAGAATAATGCAACTTTAATGAAAAATGAAGGTTTATCATTTCAAGTGACCCGCATTTCATGTATGCCAAAGTTAGCAAAATATCTGAGAACACACAGTTAATGTAAGCAATTATGTAAGCAATGTAAGTTAGCAATTATGTAAGCATGGTAAGTCTACATCATTAGATAAAAATTTACATATCATGAAAACGGTCGTTAATAATGTGTGATCAATAGGAAAATGGAAGAATATTATCAAAATATCAATTGATTTAACTATTCAAAAGTCATCTTGTCATGAATATAATAAATTTTACAATATTCTACATTTCGTTTGCTTATCTAGAGCAAATGTGCCAATGGTTCAACGAAAACAATTCAACTATTGGTTCATTTAATTTAATGTAACAAGAAGCCTTTTATCTATCGATCAATGTTCCCCTTCCGTCGGCCAATTTGAGAAAAAAAACAAGCTACTAACTTGCTCTACTAAAAGGCATCAATTATTATTTCATTTAATTATATATTACCTTTTTGTCTATCAACTATACGAGAAGCGTATTGATCTTACTATGGCACTGTAAACTTGAACCATTGCTAACTGAGATGAACAACATATTAATGAAGAGTAACCAGAAATTTGTTTAAATGCATGACTGCATTTTCTCTTATAGACGTCAATATTCATAATGTTATGGGTACACAAATACAGCCGTTGCCAAAATTGTAGAAAAGACCTAAGTTTACCTGCTTCCAACAGGTGAAAAGCAGAGAACAAAGATTTCTTCAAGTGCCACTTTTAAAACACCAAAGTTGGGTGACCTTGAAACAAGACAGATACATTTTCCAGTATAAGAAGTGTAAATAAATTTGTTTATGGCTTGTTACCTCGATATAGTCATAATAAAAATCATATAACATTATTTGCCAAACGGTGAAAATGAAATGGTTATTTGCATGCATTTCAGTTTGCGAAACCGAGTTGCGACTCAGTCTGCAACTAAGTTGCAACAAACTGAGTCGCAAATTGCAACTCATTTTTGCAAACTAAGCGCATTTCGGTTTGCAAAACTGAGTTGTCAGTTTTGAAACTGAGCTATTTTTGCAACCGAGTTCCGTTTTGCAACTCAGTTGCAAAATTAAGCTACATTTTGCAGTTCAATTGAAAATTTGTTGCACTACTAAAATATAAATTCAATTGCTTTGCAAAATAATCATATGCTCTACATAATAGAATAATGCAACTTTAATGAAAAATGAAGGTTTATCATTTTAATTGACCCGCATTTCATGTATGCCAAAGTTAGCAAAATATCTGAGAACCCACAGTTAATGTAAGCAATTATGTAAGGAATGTAAGTTAGCAATTATGTAAGCAAGGTAAGTCTACATCATTAGATAAAAATTTACCTATCATGAAAACGGTCGTTAGTAATGTGTGATCAATAGTAAAATGGAAGAATATTATCGAAATATCAATTGATTTAATTATTCAAAAGTCATCTTGTCATGAATATAATAAATTTTACAATATTCTACATTTCATTTGCTTATCTAGAGCAAATGTCCCAATGGTTCAACGAAAACAATTCAACTATTAGTTCATTTAATTTAATGTAACAAGAAACCTTTTATCTATCAATCAATGTTCTCCTTCCGTCAGTCAATTTGAGAAACAAAAGCAAGCTATTAACTTGCTCTACTGAAAGCCATCAATTATTATTTCACTTAATTATATATTACATTTTTGTCTATCAACTATACGAGAAGCATATTGATCTTACTGTAGCACTGTAAACTTGAACCATTGCTAATTGAGATGAACATCATATTAATGAAGAGTAACCAGAAATCTGTTTTAATGCATGACTGCTTCTGCCATTATAGATGTCGATATTCATATATGTTATGGGTACACAAATACAGCCATTGCCAAAATTGTAGAAAAGACCTATGTGTTACCTGCTGCCAACAGGTGAAAAGCAGAGAACAAAGATCTCTTCAAGTGCCTCTCTTAAAATACCAAAATTGGGTGACCTTGAAACTAGACCTGTCAAAATCGACCCTCACCCATTTACCCAACCCAATAACCCTAATATTATAAGGGTTGGGTCCAATCCGTTTATTTTTCCTTCAGTTTCTACCCAGCCGTTTGCAATTAAGAAAAAACACAAGCAGCCAAACCCAACCCGCCTAACCTCTAACCCTAATTCTTACTTTTCAATATTCTATGTCGGCTTCTGTTTCCTGGGGATTTGACCAGGCAACTAGTGCTCGGCATCAGAGAGTGTCCGGCATCCAGGAGTGTTCGGCATAATACTCAGCAGTGTTCGGCATCGAGACTACTCGGCGTAGTACTCGGCAGCAAGGGTACTCGGCACCAAGTAGTGTTCGGCAACAACCTATGCTCAGCGTCGACTAGTGTTCGGCATCCCATAAGTGCTCGGCATCAAGACTGCTCGGCGTACCAGAGTACTCGGCATCGAGACTACTCGGCATGCAAGACTACTCGGCATACCAGAGTACTCGGCATCAAGGCTGTTCGGCATACAAGAGTGCTCGGAATCAAGGCTGTTCGGCATCAAGACTGTTCGGCATCAAGACTGCTCGGCGTACCAGAGTACTCGGCATCGAGACTGCTCGGCATGCAAGACTTCACGGCATACCAGAGTACTCGGCATCAAGGCTGTTCGGCATACAAGGTCGCTCGGAATCAAAGCTGCTCGGCATACAAGAGTACTCGGCATCCTATGGTGTTCGGCGTAATACTCGTCATCCAGAAGACGTTCAACACAACTAACCAGCACACCGTTCGGCATAGAAGGAATGGCTCGGCGGAACTCGTTCGGCGAGCCCTGCTCGGCATACGGCGACCACTGTACTCGGGCTGGAACGTTCGGCAATCAGCCCACTTGGGAAGTCCAGCCCATCTTTGCCTATAAATAGAGGGGCAGGGTCACAGTGAAAGGGATCCTTTTTTGGAGAGCAGATACGGGGAGACTCTGCCATTTTCAAGACTCATCTTCTCTACTCAAACACCTTCATTCAAGCATTTGATTCACGAATTGTATTTGTAATCAATCAATCATAAAGGAAATCAATAAAGTTGAGCAAAGTGGACGTAGGCAATTACGCCGAACCACTATAAATTTGGTGTTCTTACTTTCTGCATTTAAATTAGCATTGTCTTCTCTGTTTAATTTAACTTCATCACTTATATCTCTACACAATCATTCTCAACGAGGTTAGTGACCAATTTTGGTGCTAACACTTTGGTGCTTTCACTAAGAATCGAATTCTCAGACCTCAAGGATCTGCTTTGAAGCTACTGGATTGAACAAATCCCCCAAAGAAGATCCGACTTACTGATAGGACATCCGTTGATTCTACTCAGAGTTCATACCAATAACTCTACAATGGCAAGACCACGTACCAGGTCAGCTTCCCTTAATGCGGATGCCCGAGAGACTGCTAGCGTGCAACAAGCAGGACCTAGCAATCAACCAGCAATCCCGAGTGCAGGGATTGCCGCTCAAGAACAGACTCCAGTTGTCACCAGAGTGGAGTTCAACGACTTGATGAGAGAACTTAGGGAAAGCAGGAGACAACTGGGAGAACAGATGCAAGCTAATGCCAACCTGATGGCACAACTCACTCAACAGCAGCAACAGAATGCTGGGGGCAATCAAGCTGCTTATTCCTCTTCTGATAGCTCAACTTCTTCTGATGAGCCACCCAGGCGCAGACGCCGTAAGACTGAAACCGCAAGGGCAGATGCTGCTGTTCGAACAACAGGAGACCGCGACCAAGCCAGAACTGGAAACTTCCGAACTGGAGTACAGGTGGAGGAGGGAGCTCCAGATCATCAAGATGTTAACAATGTTGAGCCTCATGACGCACGATTGGCAGATCGCCAGGAAAGGAGGCATCAACATGGACAGGCACGTAGAACTGACTCCAACCTCCCAGCTTCCATACAGACACCCGATCTGACAGCCATGATCAGGCAACTGATGAAAGAAAATCAGGGCTTGTCAAATGACGATTGGGGAGTGTCAAGAAGTCATACTCCGTTCACGGATGTTGTGCTGCAAGCGTCCTACCCCAAGAAGTTTAGCATGCTAACCATTCCTGCATACGAAGGAAAGACTGACCCCAGACAACATGTAATGAGGTATGAATGGATGATGGATTCAGCCAGAGCAAATGATGCCACCAAATGTAGGTGCTTTCCGATTACTCTATCTGGGATCGCCACTATGTGGTTCACCCGACTTCCTCCGCGATCCGTATCAAATTTCGAGGAGTTGGCAAAGAAGTTTATTGAGCAGTTCAGGATACACACTACACGCCCGAAGGACGTGATGTCTTTGTCGAGTGTAATCCAAAATCCCAGAGAATCGCTGAAGGAGTACTTACAAAGATTCCACGTTGCGGCAACTGAAGTCAGTAATCCCAACGACCACGCAATTCTAATGGCTGTGATGAGAGGTGTAGATCCGGATTCTGAATTCGGGGATTGGCTGGCAGGAAAACCTCCGATTACGCTAGAGCGTTTCTACTCCAAGGCGCACCAGTTCATAAGAAGAGAGGAAGCTAGGTGGGTACGACGAGACAAGGCACCGGGACCCGCCCAAGAGTCAATTAAGAGCAACATTGCTGTGAAGCAATCTGGAGACAATTCAGGAAAGGTCCAAGTCAACGTCCAGAATAAGCCTGTGCAGCCCAAAGAGTCCGGAGGAAGGAGTCAAGGAAAGAGGAAAGAAGCGGGAAAGTGGAAGTCGAGAATTCCAAGCTACAACGAGTACACTCCGCTAAACGCCCCACTTGAGAACATTTACCTATCCACATGCAATACTTTTCAGTACAGAAAACCACGTCCGAAAGAATCGACTGAAGAACAGAAACGGACTGGGAAATATTGCCGCTTCCATGAAACCTATGGACACAACACGGAAGAATGCAGACACCTACATGACGCTATCGAGAAATTGATCAGACAAAAGAAGTTGCAAGAATTTGTGAAGGATCCGCAGGAAGGAGGACAGGGAACGTCCGACCCAGGTCGTGCACCAGCTCCACGTCATCCAGAGGAACCTGCCCGAACTGTTGGGAGACTGGTTATAAATACAATTATCGGCGGACCTCATCCCGCAGATAAGAACTGGCAAGAGATGGAGCGATATGCGAGCTCCTTGAAGCATGCGGATTTCGAGTGATGTTCAAACGTAGAGGACGGGGCCCCTGCTAAGCAGCAGCGCGTGATGACAGACGATATTGTGTTCAGAAACAGAGACGCTGATCAGATAGAGGCTCCGACCATCGATCCCATGGTCATATCTGCAACAATCGGACCAGCGTATGTAAAAAGAATCTTGATTGATTGTGGAAGTTCAGTCAACATCATCTTCAAGAAGGCATATGATCAGATGAAGCTAGAGACAAAAGACTTGAAACCATCCAAAGCTCGTATCCACGGTTTTAACGGCGCTGCGACTGATGCAGTGGGATATGTCGAGTTACCAGTTGAACTGGGACAAGGCGAGCGTCGGAGGGTACGAATTCTACCCTTTGTAGTTTTGGATGTGGACTCTCCATACAATGTTTTCTTGGGTCGGCCGGCCCTGGCTGAATTTAGGGCGGCACTAGCCCCGTGGTGCTTGACTTTGAAGTTCCCAACTGAGAAAGGAGTAGGCATTGTTCACGGAGACCAAGCAGCTGGCCGTTCTTGTTATGTGGCCGAGCTCCGTGAAGCTCACCGGAGGGAAAAAGGAAAGGGTACGGACAATCCTGTCCGCATCCTCAACGCGAATAATTGACAAGTAGTGCCCGAGCCCTGGCTCGGGCATAATTCTCGGATCTACGGAGATATAGATCCGAGAGACGACGATGAGAAACCCAGGGAAGAGAAGGCGGCACCGGCTGAATTAACAATCGACATTTCAGTTAGCCGTGACGACCCTTCGCGAATACTGAAAATCGGATCACAGTTAAGCCCCGCAATGACAGAAGACCTTAGCGACTTCCTCCGAGCAAACCTCGATGTTTTCGCCTGGACGCATTCTGATATGTGTGGGATTTCTCCCGCCATCACAAGTCATATGTTGAACATAGACCCGAAATACGTCCCAGTCAAGCAAAAGAGGAGAGGAATGGATCCAGAAAGATCCGCCGCTCTTGGAGAGGAGGTGGACAAACTCAAAGCAAATGGGTTCGTCCGCGACGCCCTCTACCCAGAGTGGGTCTCCAACCCTGTGCTAGTAAAAAAGGCAAATGGGAAATGGAGGACTTGCGTAGATTATTCCGACTTGAATAAAGCATGCCCTAAGGACAGTTTCCCGTTGCCTAGGATCGATCAGTTGGTCGATTCCACAGCAGGACACGAATTATTGTCATTCATGGATGCGTACTCAGGATACAACCAAATCCCAATGCATATTCCGGACCAAGAACACACCAGCTTCGTTACAAATGTCGGGCTGTATTGCTATGTAGTGATGCCCTTTGGATTAAAGAATGCTGGAGCAACTTACCAACGTCTGGTGAATCGAATGTTCAAGGACCAGCTGGGCAAAACCATGGAAGTCTATGTGGATGACATGCTCGTGAAGTCACGGCAGTCAAACGACCACATCCAAGACTTAGCTGAAATGTTTAACATACTCAGGTCCTATGGAATGAAGATCAACCCGCTGAAGTGTTCTTTCGGCGTTGCATCAGGGAAGTTTTTAGGATTCATCGTCAACGCTAGGGGAATCGAAGCCAACCCAGAAAAGATCCAAGCCATTCGAGATGTACAAGCGCCCAGGACTGTAAAGCAGGTACAGAGCTTGAACGGAAAAGTGGCTGCGCTAAGTCGATTTATATCCAAGGCAACTGACAAGTGCATCCCATTCTTCGACATAATAAAGAAAGGAAAGAGGAATTTTGAATGGACGTCTAGCTGCGAGGAAGCTTTCCAAAACCTGGTAAGGCATCTGGAGAGCCCACCGATGCTATCTAAACCAGTGGACCATGAGATGTTGTACGTTTACTTGGCTATATCCCCTCATGCGATAAGCGCAGCTTTGGTCCGGGAGGAGGATCGAGTCCAGAAGCCGGTATATTATGTTAGCAAGCGTTTAACGGGGGCAGAGAAGAATTACCCTAAAATTGAGAAATTGGCTTATTGCTTGGTGATTGCATCACGCAAGCTACGCCCATACTTTCAAGCGCATTCAATCGGCGTTTATACCGATCAACCCCTGAGGCAGGTACTTCAGCGACCAGAAACTTCTGGAAGATTGCTAAAATGGAACATCGAGTTGAGCCAATTCGATATCGCGTACTTACCATGGAGAGCTATCCGAGGGCAAGCGTTAGCAGACTTCATCGCTGAGTTTACCATACCCATCAAACCGGACGATAACGACATCATTCCCCCCATACGATGGAAGTTATACACTGACGGTGCATCAAACGACCGTTGCTCCGGCGCGGGCGTAGTTCTTATAACTCCGGAAAACCGATCAATCTGTTATGCCCTGAAGCTCGATTTTCCGGCTACGAACAACGAAGCTGAATATGAAGCGTTGATCGCTGGCTTGAAGCTTATCAAAGAACTCGGAATCAAATCGATCGAAATCTTTTGTGACTCGCAGTTAGTGGTTTACCAAGTACGAGGAGAATACCAAGCAAAAGGACGGAAACTTGCTCCGTACCTCGTTCAGGTCCAGGAACTACTATCAAATCTTGAGCGCTATGACATTTCACATGTCCCGCGAGAGCAAAACAAAGAAGCCGACTTGTTGGCTAAGTTCGCGAGTACCGACGATGTTCAACAAATGGGATTGTATCCCGTGGAAGTCTTGCATGCCCCGAGTGCAGACGAGATGAAAATCGACCTTGTGTTGGAAACAGAGGTCGAGAAGGACTCATGGATAACCCCATTCAAACTGTACCTGACAACCGGGGCTTTACCAGAAAGAAGAAACGAAAGACGACAGGTCCTTCGAAAGGCCGCGCGGTACATAATGCAGGATGGATCCATGTACCGGAAAGGGTTCTCAATCCCATTGTTACGATGCATCGCTCATGATGAAACAAAGCGAGTCTTGAGGGAAGTCCACGAAGGGGAATGCGGCGACCATACTGGGGGGCAAACGCTAGCAAAGAAGATCCTCCGCTATGGGTATTACTGGCCTACCGTAAACCGGGATGCCGCGGACTACGCGAGAAAATGCGACAAGTGTCAAAGATATGCAAAAATCCCGAGGGCTCCGTCAACGGAACTCACACAAATGATCAGCCCTTGGCCATTCGCGATCTGGGGAATCGACATAATCGGCTCTTTGCCTCTATCCAAAGGTGGTGCGAAATATGCGATAGTTGCAGTCGACTATTTCACGAAATGGGCCAAGGCAGAACCTTTGGCCACTATCACCTCTAAGAAAGTCATTAATTTCGTTGTACGAAACATCATATGCCGCTTTGGTCTTCCACGCACCATCATTACAGATAACGGAACGCAATTCGAAAGTAGAGAGTTCAAAGAATTCTGTCTAAAGTACGGCATCGAGAAAAAGTTCGCTGCCATTGCACACCCAAAAGCTAACGGACAAGTCGAGGCCGTTAACAAGGTAATTAAGTCCATACTAAAGAAGCGTCTGGAGAAGGTTGGAGGCAAGTGGGTAGATGAACTCCCGACGGCATTATGGGCATATAGGACTACCCACAAGTCCGCGACCGGCCACACTCCGTTCGCCTTGGCATACGGTTCTGAAGCCGTGATACCCGTGGAACTTGAAGTTCCATCGCACCGAGTGACATACTATGACCCCAAGACGAACCAAAACCTCTTGCTGGAATCACTGGACTGCATCGACGAAAAGCGCGAAGAAGCTGAGTTAAGGGCGGCGGCGCACAGACATCGAGTCAAGCGCTACTACGATGGCAGAGTCCGCCCAAGAATCTTTGATGTGGGTGATCTCGTTCTGAAGCGAGTCTTCCCAGTACCATCACGCATGAACCCCAGCTGGGAAGGTCCATATGCCATTGAACGGAAGCTTGGAGAAGGAACATTCAAGCTAGCGACCGTTGATGGCACGACACTCCCCCGAGCATGGAACAGTGAACATTTGCGGCACTATTACATTTAGCATGTTTCCCTTTCTTGTTATAGGCATTATTGTTTTCCGCATGTTTCCATTCAATAATGACTTAGTGTCCTTTTGAAGTTGTGATCGAACAATTTAGTTGATTTTCATTAATAAAGGCTTGAAGCCACATCTTCTATGAAGTTTCTGTATCTCTTAATCGAATGATAAATTACATTATTCTGTGCGGCGTACAGACTCATACAAACGATTTCCAATCTCCGAATCCGCAGAGTGCGGAGCGGAGTACTCTAAGTCCCCAGAGCGCGGACTAGAGTATAAACGATTTCCAATCTCCGAATCCCCAGAGTGCGGAGCGAAGTACTCTAAGTCCCCAGAGCGCGGACTAGAGTATAAACGATTTACAATCTCCGAATCCCCAGAGTGCGGAGCGGAGTACTCTAAGTCCCCAGAGCGCGGACTAGAGTATAAACGATTTCCAATCTCTGAATCCCCAGAGTGCGGAGCGGAGTACTCTAAGTCCCCAGAGCGCGGACTAGAGTATAAACGATTTACAATCTCCGAATCCCCAAAGTGCGGAGCGGAGTACTCTAAGTCCCCAGAGCGCGGACTAGAGTATAAACGATTTACAATCTTCGAATCCCCAGAGTGCGGAGCGGAGTACTCTAAGTCCCCAGAGCGCGGACTAGAGTATAAACGATTTCCAATCTCCGAGTCCCCGGAATACGGAGCAGAGTACTCTAAGCCCCCAGAGCGCGGACTAGAGTATGAACAGTCTTAAGTCTCCAAGTCCCCGGAGCACAGTGTCAGCAAACCAAATAAAGACAAGAGAATCATCCAAACAAGAAGAAACTGAAATTTTATTCGATAAGTCCAAAATAGGGATACAAGATCACTCCTACAAAATTCGGGTCTGTACAAACTACAAGTTATGAAAGGTATAAACTATTACAAACTTAAGCAAAAAACTTGTTGAACAAGTGCATCGATCATTTCTTCGACTTCTTCTTCTTGTCCGCCTTCGGTGTCTCCGACGACTCCTCTCCCTCACGTTTCTTCTTGGACTTTTTGCTTGCTAGAGAGACGGAGTCAGGAGTAGGAGACGGAACATCTAATGGTTTGGACCTGCCCGGGAGAATGATTTTCAAAGGTCTATTCCGCAGGTCAGTAAGTTCCAGGACTTCGGATTCAACCTTGACTTTGACCTTTCTCTTCTCCTCGTCGGCGAGACGATCCTTCATGCTCATCTCTGAAGTATGCTCAGAGGCGCCAGTAATTTTAACTTCGTCGCTTCCTTCGGCCGGAGACGAGGTGTCAAGTTTGTCGTCATCGAGCGCCCCGATCACTTGAGCGTCTGGGCCGGGAGTCACCTCTGCGTGAGCAGCGTCGCTTGTTTTCCCCGCTTCCTCCTTGGCGTCGTCGCTCCTCGGAGTTGGCTCAGTGTCAGAACAACCTGTGAGAAATATAAGAAGTGGGCATTAGAACAAATAACCACTGTTGAAAAATGACGGGATCACTTCGATTTCTAGAGAAAGAAGAATATCCTACCAGGATCAGGTTGACTGTCGGTGGCGCGCGGGGTTTCACCCTCCAGGATAGGTGACAGCACATGAACGCTAAGCCCGGGATCTTCGGGATCATAACTGGCGTGTTGCTCGAATGGATCAAGCGTCGACCGACCGGCCGATTGAGCAGCATAAGGAGCGGCAATGTGAGGAGTAGTAGTGTCGGCCTCTGACGGGCCAGCCTCGTTGTTCTTCTCTTTCGAAGGGGAAGAGCCTTTGCCATAGAGAGCCAATGCTACGGATAAATCCGATGGCTCATTCCCCCTCAGGAACTCCTTCACCAGTGCATCCTCGTCGATTTCTTCGGAGCCTGATTCGACTTTCTTGATCTTTATCAGAGTTTCCCATGCCTCAGCCAGGGATTCATGGTAGCCCTCGCCCAAGAATGTTAGGTCGCGGTGCATAAGAACGCGGGCTCCGTACTCGGAAATCAACGGGTCAAACATACTTTTGACCTCTTCCCTGCCAGCCTCTGCGGCCGCCTCAAGGCGAGAATCAAGCTCCTCCTCAGCCATTCTTTTACCCTCCTCACGGGCTTCATCCTTCATTCTCTCGACCCCGGCAAGTTCACCGTCGAGCTTTGCCTTGAGGAGCCGGGTAGCAACAATCTCATCGCAATACCGCTGTGATTCTTCCTGAGCGGCTATTTTGTCTTCTTTCTCCTTGGAGAGTTGTTCTTTCAGCTCTTTGACTTGAATAGCGAGCACGTCCCTTTCTTTTTGAACAGAGTCTTTTTCTAGGGCAAGGGCGCCGCTGCGCTGAACTGCTTCATCAAGCTCCTTTTTGTGAGCCACCTCTAAGCGAGTAACTGCCTCGGCAGTATCTTTTGCGCCTTGTTCAGCGGCTTCTAGCTTTAACTTATAAGAGGCGAGCTCTTCGTCTTGGAGTTTGATGATTTTCTTATCGCTGTCAGCCTCCAGAGTCAGACGGTCAATCTCGTGTTGACGCTCAACAGATACTTCTGATATCTTCTCCACCAAGTGCACGAATGCGTCATGTTGAACATAGACGTCATTGTTGCATGCAATGGCACTTTGCTTCACGTGCCCAGGAATGTGATGGATGGCCGGGAGGAATTTCAAACCGTCAAAACAAATCTTCGGAAACTTGGCCTTAAGGTCGACCATCTTTTCCGCAACGGTTGGGTCCACGGCAGGAGCAGGAGGAGGAGGCTTAGAGAATTCCGTTCTTTTACGCGGCTCCCGAACTTGCCTCGTACTCGATGAACTGGAATGTTGTTCTCGAGCAGCATCGGACTGATAGCCCTTCTGCAGAGACTTCTCTTTATCCGGCTCAGTTGTAGGAGGAAGATCACGGGACTGAGAAGATTGATAGTGCGCTTTCTTGCGATGAGACGATTCGCGCGGACGATTGTCCCTATCCTCATAATCACCTCGGTCCCGGCGTCTGCCCGAACCGGAATCCCGTCCGGAGTGATGAAATATTGAAGACCCTTGAAGGCGATCAAGTCCGTGGGAGCGGCCCATATCACCTGCAAAGAAGGAAGATAACAACGAATTAAGGAGAATTCACGAATTAAAAAGACTTGAAGTATGCTATGGAATGCGCGTGTGCGTGTGTGTCCTAAGTGTTCCCCCCGACGGACCCGTTCGTTTGTCTTTGCTAATCGGGGTATTATCTCTGTGAGCCGGGAGTTGAACTCCTACATTGCCTCTAGCGGGCGACGAGAATTTGAGAGCTTCAGGATCGTCGAACCCATAATTAAGTATGTCTTCGGGGATAGAGAGGTTCGAGAGACCCCTTAGAGAACTCTCCAGACGCTGTGAAGAAGCCTCTTTTTCAGGAGGGATAGGCGTAGGTTTTGAGGTGTCGCCGACTTTCTCTTTCTGAACCGTATATTTCAGCTTTTTCTTTCCCTTCGAAGGGGAGGATGACGTCTCAATATCCTGAACTTCGATTGCCGGATTCCAAGCAGGACCCACGTTCTCGCCCTGAGTGTCGGGTGCATCACCCTCTCTACGCTCGCCTTCTTCGTGCGCGACGGGAGCGCGACGTGACGACGGGCCGGCAAGTTTTTTCCCTCGACCGGATGGAGGTTTGGGAATTGTAACGCCTTCTGGAAGGCTGACCCGACGATCAGGAGCTAGCAAGCCGAACCCCGACAGCGATTCATTTGAAATGATGGCTCGAATATCTCGGTCCTCGGCCGGGAGAGCTCTAATCGCGTCAACAGCATCGGAATATCCTCGGCCTTCCGGACGCGGGTTAATACCTGAAAAGATGAGATGAAGAGTTAGGAAAAAACATGACTCCCATTAAGTACAAGTAACGGTTCAGCAGAGAGACTTACTGCCTTCAACCCATCTCCTAGCGAAACCAGACGGGCATCGCACATAGAACCATTCCTGTTTGTACAGGGCGAACTTGCTGCAGGCCCCCGTCAAGATCTGGCACTTGTGATACGGCTCGAGGAAGATGAAGGAGGGGCTATCTTTCCATCTCTTGAACATGTAAATGTATCGAATATCACCGGGGGTTGGAGGTCTGGAGAAGACAGCCATGAAGAGTAAATAAGTCCCATATAGGAACGCATGACCATTCGGGTGCAGCTGCGACGGAGCGATATCTATATACTGCAGCACATCCCGGAGAAATAGGTTAAACGGAGGCACGCTGCCCATCCAGCACATGAACTTGTTGCAGGCCGTGTACCCGACCGGGGGCAAGTGAGGACGGTCGTGTCTCGAAGGAACTAACACGTCGGTAAAGGGAATTCCGTGAATGGAACATATCCGTCGCAGAGCGGCCTCGTTGATCCTCGAGGCTTGAGAATCGACCGGATTGTCCAATAAGATGGTTGACTCTAGAGCATCGGGCGCCAGATTATGAGCGGGAGAGATTGACGGATTGGAAGCATCTGCGGCTCCTTGCTTTGCTGACGGCCCAGGCCTGTCAGATACGGTGGCAGAACTAGATTTTCCTGACATCCCGAATAAATAATGAACCTGGCTAAATGCTTGAGAAAGCTATACTTGAAAAACGTTGAGCGTTAGAATCAGCATCACGAATTTTCCCCCCATGTGGTGTGTGAACTAGTGCAAGCAATTGTGTAAAGACAACAATAAAGATATGATAATTAGCTGCGGATCATCGCTTTCGAAGACCGTCATCGCTGACCGTCTCAAAGGCCCGCCTTGAGGTGATTACAGTTTCAGGTTCAAAAGACATATGATTCCTAGAGTGACCGGCCTAAGTGTAGTTTAACAGTTATACTGATTGGCATTTTAGTAATGTTCATCGTCCTAAGTAAAGTGTTCGGCAATTGTATTGTTCGGCATATAAGGTGTTCGGCGATTATATTGTTCGGCATGAAAGGTGTTCGGCAATTGTATTGTTCGACATATAACGTGTTCGGCTATTATATTGTTCGGCATGAAAGGTGTTCGGCAATTGTATTGTTCGGCATATAACGTGTTCGGCAATTATATTGTTCGGCATGAAAGGTGTTCGGCAATTATATTGCTCGGCATGTCAAATGTTCGGCAATTGCATTGTTCGGCATGTGAAATGTTCGGCGTTTGGGCATTGATTGGTTTTGTTTCGTTCGGCTCAATTATAGTTCGACTTGTTAGTGAGCGTTCGGCCTGGCCTTGCCCGGCTGAGGTACCGTTCGGCAACTGACCGTTACACCGACCGGCACATGACCACATGCGCCGGAGCAGCGAACGGCGCCGTTACCCTCTCCAACACCTCTCATTCTTTTTCTTCCTTTTGACCTCGATCCAACACGAGGAGACTAAGGCAATAAGCGGACATACTCCTAACCCCTCCACGCTATGTCGTTCGGCAATACAGACAAGCTATACAAAAACCCTCTACACGACTTCGTTCGAACATCTCGTTTGATGAAAAATACCTAAGTGTGCAGATCGAAGATTGAGATGGAGTAGTTAAGTCTCAAATTCGGACGATTGAACGGAATTGTGAGAACGGAGGAAATAAGAAGTAAAAGGAGAAAAGGAAGAGAAGGGACTGGTTTTATAGAGGGAAATGGAGGAAGTCGAAGGGGCTATTCCCGGTAGAACCGGTCAATACCGAAGTACTCGGCGTTAGGGTGGAATGACGTTCGGCACGCTGGGAACGTTCGGCTTAGAACGTGTCGTTCGGCATCCCAAGCTTGTTCGTCTCGCACCTCCCTTTGCTAGCATTCTCGAGAGGGTACCTCCGAGGTAGATTGTACCAGATTCAAAGCGCATCACGTTCGGCCACGCAATACACTTTGGGGGGCAAGTGTTTCCTGGGGATTTGACCAGGCAACTAGTGCTCGGCATCAGAGAGTGTCCGGCATCCAGGAGTGTTCGGCATAATACTCAGCAGTGTTCGGCATCGAGACTACTCGGCGTAGTACTCGGCAGCAAGGGTACTCGGCACCAAGTAGTGTTCGGCAACAACCTATGCTCAGCGTCGACTAGTGTTCGGCATCCCATAAGTGCTCGGCATCAAGACTGCTCGGCGTACCAGAGTACTCGGCATCGAGACTACTCGGCATGCAAGACTACTCGGCATACCAGAGTACTCGGCATCAAGGCTGTTCGGCATACAAGAGTGCTCGGAATCAAGGCTGTTCGGCATCAAGACTGTTCGGCATCAAGACTGCTCGGCGTACCAGAGTACTCGACATCGAGACTGCTCGGCATGCAAGACTGCACGGCATACCAGAGTACTCGGCATCAAGGCTGTTCGGCATACAAGGTCGCTCGGAATCAAAGCTGCTCGGCATACAAGAGTACTCGGCATCCTATGGTGTTCGGCGTAATACTCGTCATCCAGAAGACGTTCAACACAACTAACCAGCACACCGTTTGGCATAGAAGGAATGGCTCGGCGGAACTCGTTCGGCGAGCCCTGCTCGGCATACGGCGACCACTGTACTCGGGCTGGAACGTTCGGCAATCAGCCCACTTGGGAAGTCCAGCCCATCTTTGCCTATAAATAGAGGGGCAGGGTCACAGTGAAAGGGATCCTTTTTTGGAGAGCAGATACGGGGAGACTCTGCCATTTTCAAGACTCATCTTCTCTACTCAAACACCTTCATTCAAGCATTTGATTCACGAATTGTATTTGTAATCAATCAATCATAAAGGAAATCAATAAAGTTGAGCAAAGTGGACGTAGGCAATTACGCCGAACCACTATAAATTTGGTGTTCTTACTTTCTGCATTTAAATTAGCATTGTCTTCTCTGTTTAATTTAACTTCATCACTTATATCTCTACACAATCATTCTCAACGAGGTTAGTGACCAATTTTGGTGCTAACAGCTTCAAATCTGTAAAAGGGGAAAATGCGATTCCTTCTGATCTTCGATTTACAGTGTTTGGGAACCGTCTGAATTTGAGACGGCAACGACGCCCTGATCTTTCGTTGTTTGAGACGATGACAACGCCCTAATTCTTTTGTTGTTTGAGACGACGAAGGCTTATCTTCCTGCGGATCTTCCTGGTATTGATGTCTGCAAGTGCGAACCCTGGGATCTTCCTGGTATTGATTTTCCCTCACTAAGTTAGTTAATCTGATCGCACATGTTTAATTCAATTATGCTCGTTGTTCTGCAGACTCTAGACTATTGTTGAAGCTTCCCAGTAGCAGCTCTGACTTCAGACCATCTTTTCTTATACTCATAGTATGAATAGAATATGCGTTTGTCTCATTTCTACTATTTTGATCTGTACTTGAAGTAAATTGATTAATTACTCTCATGTAATACAACAAGTTTGTTTCTCCATTTGTATCATTCAAATGGCCTTTCTGAGGTTTCACATTTTCTATCTAATCATCTTCCTTCCCTTTTGCTATTTTTACAATATTACCAACTAATATACTAAAAGTAGTAGCTTTTAATTAATTGGATTACACATCTTTCCCACCATTTTTTTGATCAACTTTGATCCTTATCCGTTCATGGTGTGCATATTTCTTATTTGCATCCTCTCTAATAACTTTTTCTACTTGTCCATTTTTTTAATTCTAAGTTACTAGATGGATTATTTTTAGTGATGGACCATGTATTATTTTTATGCAGTGATCAAGATGGAGCAGCTTATTTTGGAGAGCTGGAAGAAGCTCTAATGCAAGGAGTAGCTGGCATTAGAAATGATGGGGACAAAAAATGTACGTTTACTTGGGTCTCCATTAATTTTTAGTATTTCGAATCCAGTATCATCATTATTTTTGTCAAAACACTTTTTTCAGTAACGTTTCCAACAAACACAACCACTTCCACAACATAACAAAACAAAAAACAGAAGTAGAAAATTGAGTCTGAAATGGCCTTCACACTCATCACATGGCAAAGAAACAAGAGTTGAATTCATAGTAGGTTCAAAGCACACAATAACTCATTCTGTGAATCTTTTTCTTTTTCTATATATATGTTTATGGTGAGAATCAAAGAGAGCAAATTATAGAAATGAATATATGGACTTTTGGAAAAACTGACAATAAAGTCCCTTATATTCTACTACATCGTACAAAGATATAAAGTTGGCAGGCTTTATTTGATCTTCTGAAATTTGTTTGATCTCACTGGGGCAAATTAATTGCAGCTTTATTGTTGCCTACAAGACCACCTCCTACTCTTGAGATCTTTCCTTCTTGGCCTATGAGGTTCTGCAAAGCATTAAGGTTAGTATTGTCTTCTTTTTCTACTCCACTTTACATTTTTATGTTTATGAGAGAAAATATATTTTTATTAAGAAACTGGTCTATTTTAATTGGAATAAGGTAACCACATATTCATTTATACTTGTATTGTAGCATGTTATCAGGTTAGGAAACTTGATATTAAAAACTAAATATGCGCAACTGCAAGAAAAAATAACAGCACGAGTGCACATAAAAGAATAGACTAGTGGCAAATTTAATTATTCAGTGTATATATTAACATGCATTTACATAGTAGCTTCTTAATGAAACCATACTGATAGTAGTTTTTTATGGTATGGTATCAATTAGGAGAATTTACATTCAGAGGAAAGCACAAACTCAGGATCAGCTCAACACACGATTTCTCAATCAGAAGATTCGTCTAACCTGGAACAGAACCAACATATAATGGCTACTCATTCTAAATTGTATACCCAGAATAAGGTTCTAATTTATTTAATAGACTTCATTGTCACTGTTTTCTGTTTTATCAATAAAAATAAATAACATGCATGTGAATATTAAGGCACAAATCCCTACATCCCCAAAGCCAGCTCCAGAGCCAACGAAATCGTGCGTCAATCGTGACTTGAATCTAAGAGCATGTTTGACCACTTTTTATATAAGTAGTCAAAACTAATTATAGGCAGCACTAATAGCTTAAAAGTATTTTTTTTCCTTTCTCAAAACTATTATATATTTTAATAAATATTTTATCTACATTACAAATTTTTATTTTTATTTGACAATCAGGGATCCTAAAAGTTCATCGCTGAAGCCTAAACCCTTGTACTGGCAAAGTAATGCACCTTTAGTTTATCTAAATGACTCGATACATTATCCATGAAACAATTTCTGAAAGAAAATGAAACCAACTAAAAGATTTGCAACTGAGAATAGAACTTAAGTGGGAAACTAATTCCATCAGGCCTAAACTTGTGAACAATAAATAATGCGAATATGATGTATTTTTAAGATATTCAATAGCAACAAACAATGTTGAACAAATTAAATTTTTGTCCTTGACTGCTATCATGTTTTCATATTTGATCCATAGAAACTATGTACAAAGGAGACTGCATTGATAAGTTGGCAAACATTACGCAAGGCAACAGCTAATTTATATCACTTTCACTCATAAACTTTCACCATCAATCCTTGACAAGTTGAATTATGTAGGAAATAATTCAAACTGCATTTGTACCATCTACTGCCTAATTTTTCAAATCAAAATTTGCACAGTTACAAAACATGGAGCTTCTCTTGATAATGTGTTGTCTTTTATTCGTTTGCCTAGCTGTTGTTAGCAACATAAGTCGTTCAGGACTCAGATAATTTTATCCATGATGTCCCTTGCAAAAGAAATTTACTTGAAGTGCAGAACGATTATGCTAGTTGATTACCCTACTATTGCAACTTGCAATATTTTGGAATAAATGACTACAAGTAGCTATATAGTTTGATCTCCAAGAAAATCCCTGTACTTTGTACATCCACTATATGGTCAGAAATTAATATGCTTGAACCCAACATATAACAAGTATGAAATCTTTTCCATAATATCTTATTTGATTGCCAAAATCTTTTCCATATTTTTTGGTAATACTTAGAAAAATAATGATATAAATACAAATGTTTCATGAAATTCCATGCAGATTGTCTGACATTCTTTTTATCAATCTTTAGTAAGTGATTTAATCAGAGGTTTATAAGGATGTCCAACATCAAAATCATATCTAAGACTGCATTGCTATAGCTGTAGTTTTCATTGTTTGCGTTAACTTAACTGTTTCATTCACAAGTAATGCATCATATAGATATATCATCAGTATAAAGAAAATGACAAGCTTAATCAAACAGTAAAAATGTTTCCTTTTAACTTACTCCGTTATGCAATCAGATATGTAAAAGTTTTTGCAAAACTGTTCTTGATCTTCACTGTTTTATGTATTTTGTGCAGGTGGAGTTTTGGATCTGCTTGTTGTTGACAGTACTGGGCATGATTGTTGTACTGAATATGTAGAATCTGCGTGATTGTTGTACTGGGCATGAACTGACATGTTATGTATTTTATGTACTTGTTGCATGATTGTTTTTCTGTTCTTTTCTTTACCAGTATGGTGAACTTTGTTTTATTAGATGTTATTTGTGAGTAATCAGATGTAGATGTTGATGTGTTTGAAGTTTTATCTCATCTACTGTTTGGTTGCCAATTGGCATCTTATATGTTATTCTTTCAATCTGATTTTTGAATCAATAGTATAGCATACAATGTTAATCAAA
Organism: Allium fistulosum; assembly: GCA_030737815.1. Lineage (NCBI taxonomy): Eukaryota > Viridiplantae > Streptophyta > Magnoliopsida > Asparagales > Amaryllidaceae > Allium > Allium fistulosum. The sequence goes on from CM060908.1 coordinate 1,004,660,961, forward strand.
GCATTGTAAAGTGAATGGAATAATGGGTTGGGTTGGGTTGACCCTTTTATTAAACGGGTCGGGTCGGGTTGACCCGTTTATCAAATGGGTTGAATGGGTCGGGTTTGTTTATGTTTTGAATAGATAGGGTCAAATTCTACCCGATCCATTTATAACCCGACCCGTTTGACGGGTCTACTTGAAACAAGACAGATATATTTTCTAGTATAAAAGTTTGCTGGAATCCGATAAGCTTCAATAACATCTTCACAGACGGGATCCCTAAAAGCAATGCAGCTAACATGAATTTTTTACCTATCTCCTTCTACATATGAAAACATATACACTAAATATTTGCAAAAAGAAAATAATATTTATTGCTATACAGGAGAAGTGTTGTTGCTCTTGTAGTTGAACTATAAAATTAAGTGTTAATATTGGTACAACAAATACGATATGTAGTAAAGAGCTTGAATGTTAATAAAGAAAACCATCTTCATTCATATGCTAATATTATATGTCAAGTGTATCCGTCCAAAGTTCAATACATTTAATTCTGAATCAAGTAGTCATAGTTTCAAACCTTAAATTTGAACCCATATTCAAAAATTGCTTGAAATTTATTATGTTAAAAATACTTCATTTATTTGTCCTTAAAAAACTAAATGAAGTTTGCTCAAATGTGTTTAGATTGGCACCACTGGATGTGTTTTCTCCTAGTATTCATATTTAAGCAAACAGAAATCCTAACTTGTAAATGTAACACAGATGTAATATAGCTTTTGTTACCCTTATACATTGATAATTGTATGTAGAGAAAATCTGGATTTACTTTAGATTTTAGTCATGCCTATAGAAACTGAAAGGTATTTACATTTACTATGCATGTTTTTTAAGACTTACAAGAGCCATCCTGTTAGAATCAATATGCATGTAAAAGAATCAGATTATATGATAATCTTCTCACTTCCTAATAACTCTGTGGTGTGGCTAAAACCTTTCAAAGTTAGTTAGTGTTCACAATTTCACAAGAGAGTGATGGTTTGGATTATTTTTCTTTAGCTGTGCATGTGTCTTTGCTGGATAATAGGTATATGTAGCATACATATAATAATTAAATGTTATTTGCCATTGGGATAATATCTCTATGTAAGGGGTGTATTTGAAAATGTATAGATATCATATATATGCTACATTGAACTTTATGATATACTTTTAAATCGGTAGAAAGAAAAATGTACTGAAGTATGCTTGAAGTTTGCTATATGAAATACTTATACTATTCCCTTGAATAATATGTTTATGCTTGAAGTTAGCCATGTACCTGTACTGCTTTATTCAACAGATGTAAGAATGAATGAGTAGTAGTTAATTTTTAATAGACTGATGCATGCTAGTAATTAAACACCGTAAAGTTGCATTGTGGCTTAAAATGTATTTTTTGAGTGTATTATGTCATACAGAAAAGTAATAGATGGATTTATTTCCTTTTTTCCTTTTTCCTTAGATATGCAATTATTGATTGTTTACACATAATAATACCTAATAACCTATGTGAACTGTCTTAAGTGAGAAAGGCAAGTATACATAGGCCTGCTATGTATAGGGCATGCGCTCAAACTTGTTAGTTAATGTACAAAACTTTGCAGCATCACTTTGATTTCAACCATTCTCATCAAATCAAAGCTGCTCAAAGACTATTTACCAGCTGAATGTTGTATATTAATGGTTTACATGAATTGTTTTTTAAGTCCGGTTATGCATTCCCACCCATTAAAGATATTTCCTATCACCTACTTCATTTGGTGGCTCAACTTCTGTTTTATTTCAGGCATTCAGTCCATTAACTATTAATATTTCGTATCTAGTTTAATAACGCGTGCTTGTATGAGAGTGTCTGTATGACTATGTATCTCTATGTAAATATTTTTTTAATTATTAATAAAATAAGTGATACGGCATGTGGGTTTACCAACATATGATCACAAGTGTTGATTTTCCCCCTGGCCAGTCGACTTTATTTCAAAAAAATTAATAAACTGTAATGCGTCATACTTAAATATTATTATTAATTATTTTATATTAAGAAATGTATTACTAGTAACAATATATATATATATATATATTTACTTATTTATTTGGCTAAAGCACATATTTGTTATGTTTAGGGATTATGTTCAAGTTAAATTATAATTTTGTATGCCTTAATGTTTCTGTGAGGGAACTTATACTTATGTCCACCTAGTAAATAATACGCATCAAGCATATTTGAGGCACGTCTCTAAATGTACCCATTGAACCATGACCGTCGTCGCGAGATGTACGATGTGTTCTATTACCTACAAAACAAGCTTTTCATTAAAAGAATAATGAAATGCCATTACATTTTAACTTAACTGATACAAATACTTAAGGCCTAAAAACAAAAAAATAGATGACTGAAACAAAAATGCATATGTATGTGATACAAGACGTCATCGAAAACCATATGCAGTTGTAGGATCTCACATTCATTGATTGTATACAAAGTTAAAATTGACAAAACAATATGCACAAAAAATTTATATGTTACTTGTTAGTTTACAAAATGCTTTAGATTATAGTAAAAATTAACAACAAACGTAAGTTGGAGAAATTCCACGCACTAAAGTCACATGAATAAGCATAATCTTCTATTTCATAAAATCTAATTATTTGTATAAAAATATAATTAGATGAGATAAAAGCAATATTTCACTTAACAACATGAAAAACAACTCAATTTACTGAGTTAACCACACATATCCTAGAGGAATCATGAACTGTTGAGACATAGAATAATAAATCAAAACTACAGATCCAAACTTATGCTAATAAAGCAGTAACAAAAGCGTAGCGGCCATTACTTTCTAGAATTATGGGATTGCTGATGATAATAAATCACACAAAAACCCAAAATTTGAACAAAATAAATCATGTAAAATAAAGAACAGTTACCTGCAAGGGAATCACTTCGGCGAAGATAGTTCAATCCAAATAATTTAGAGGTTGGATCGGTGAAGAAGGGAGAAAACTAGGGTTTATAGAGCGAAGTTCGTGGGAAAAAGGGGTTTTGATGTTAAACGTGGAATATATCAAATGGGAGGGAATGAAAATAATTTGCCGCTTAAGTGTCTCTTTTTCATTTTGTTAAGGTTGGGGTATAATCTTATAGCGTGTCTACTGTGTTTATTTAACATGCGAACAATAACAAATAGCAATTTGCTTCCAACGCCATGCCTTCTTGCAATTAAAGAAAGATTTTCTTGTAGTGGGTACATCCGGCACATGGAGGTGCTGGGGGCATTTGAGGAAGTCATGGGACGATGTTTCCCTTTACATCTTATAGGTTTGGCAGCACAATGGTTTAAGCAGTTGGAGAATGGTTCCATTAGCACATAGGTTGAGCTGGTGAACAGATTTGTGAAACAATTCTGGGTCCATATCTCACGACTTAAGAATGTGATAACAGTGGCAAGCATGAAGTAAAGGACTGGAGAGACCCTCAGTAGTTTTCTGACAAGATTCCACACGGTGACGGTTGCAGTGGATAAACCAGATCCTTCAATGTTTTTGATGGAAGCAGTTTCAGGAATAGCCATGAAGACTAATTTTAAAATTGATTTGGAATGAGATCCACCAATGGATCTTGTGGAATTTTAAGAGGTTGAAAGGTTTCTATGGCAGGAGGACGCTGAAGCTAACAAGGAAGAGATTAATGTTATGGATGGTGGAGGATCGTTTGGATTAGGATCTAGCAAGGATAAAGGAAAGTGAAAGATAGACGATAGCTTTGAAGGATCAAAGCGAAAAAAGAGAGAACCTACATTGATTTAAATGAGTCCCGGAGCAGATTTATCTAGATACTATAGGACAAATCCTCTATCGCAGGCCGACAAGGAGAGAGCCTATAGACAATGAAAAAAAGTCAGGAAAATACTGCCAATTCTGTGAGCTGGATTGGCACACTATGAATGACTATGGGCATATGCGGGATCTAGAAGAGGAATATGTCAGGGATAGCTGATTACAACAGTATGTTAGAAATCGAACTACGTGACAAAATAGGAGAAGCCATCGGCCACAATAAATAGAAATGGCCCAAGATCGGGGGCAAGGCTGGTCATCTCTTGACCGGATGGTAGGGAATTAGGTTTGGTTCTAGCACTCTAGTTTCCTTTTTCAATAAACCATGCAATAATACTGTCTAGACACTTACTTATATATAGGATGTTAAACGATCCCTACGCACGCTCTGAGCTGGATGCTAGACTGTAATGCCCGGAGAGGCAGTAATCTAGGTATTAGACTTTGTGTTTTTATGTTTGAGCTTTGATTTTGTTAGATGAATCTTTTATTATAAAACCCACTTGAACATGAAAACTCACATTGCTTGCTTTAAGTCACATTCGGAAAGACGGGACCGGAGTGCAAAAAGTAAGTCCCCTCATCGGAGAGTGAGCAGATGGCCTTGCACATTTTCGAGTCCCCTCGTCAGAGAGTAAGCAGAATGGGCTCGGCAAGAGTCTCAAATGGCCATTAGCCTCGAATGGTTACGAATTTAAATATCATTCTCGAATGACCACCATCAGCCTCGAACGGCTATTGGTCTAGAATGACCATCATCCGCCTCAAACGGGTGTTGGTCTCGAACGACCATCATCCACCTCGAACGGCTATTGATCCCGAATGACAATCATCCGCCTCGAATGGCTATATCAACCTAGAATGGTCATCCGCCTGGAACGACTATCGATCCCGAATTAAAATCACCCGCCTCAAACGGCTATCGGTCTTGAATGACCATCGCCCTCCTTGAACGGCTTTATCGGTCTTGAACGACCACAAATTTGATTATCAGCCTTGAATGGCTATGGATTTATCTGTCGACCCTGAATGGTCACGAATTTGATTACCAATCCAAAGATATCACACATTAAACTAAATATAAAGTGATCTAGAGAGATCAAACTCAAGAATGAAAACAAACATGATTTTAATAAAAATGATTTAAACACCTTATAATTAGAATAGAATTGAAAATTCCTAGATGAACATGAGATGATTTTTGATATATAATAATTCTGAATGAAGTCAGAGAGATAATAATGTTAATCTTGGATGAACGTGGGATTGTCTTGATATGCAATGTAATGACTCGGAATGAAATTAGAATTGTAATAATGTATAGATCACACTTAGACATAGCTTAGAGTATTAGGCTGTAACAGGTTTGGAACGACCCATGATTGGCAAGAGAATTCGAATGAACTAAATGATTCACCGGGATTGAAGCAGCCAGAGAGGTCAACCGTTGAAGATTGGCAACACATTTGTTTTGAACAAAGCACACCTTCCATTCTCAAGGCATGCTTTGGGGGGCAAGTGTTATCCTACCTTTTGACCTGGTAGTATTCGAACGAACTTAAATGATCTAATCAGATGAGCGAACGATGAATAAATGATCCAAGGACCTTAGGAATACCATAAAAAGACTAGAAAAAAGAAATATTAAAATACTAGCGGAAAAAAGTTGAAAATTTGGAATTTCAAGTTTTTAGAAGGGTTGACTCGAAACAAACCCATAAAATCCTTAGCTCTGACTCGAAGTAGGACAGTCTTCAAAATACTCCAATGGAAGCCCAGAGCAAGCCATGCAAAAACTCCAAGTCAGAAGTCTGTACCGACCCTCACACTGGGAATTGGTACCGAGTCTCAAAAACTTGAGTCAAACACATGGAAAACTCGGGTTTGACTCCAAGCAGGCAAAGGGAAACTCAGAACATGAAAATCTCAGAAAATCTTCAGGTCGAACCCCAAGAAAACACTCTAATTCTTGGGTCGACTCCAAGAAAGTCAACAAAATCCAAAGCAACCTAAATCAAGAGAACACAATAATGGGATCCCTCAAGTTGGGGATCGATACCGACTCCCACCTGGGGATCGGTATCGACCCCCAAGTATCGCTTGGGTGGATCCCATCTTCTGCCTACATGCCTATCTTAATGCTAATAGCCTATTTCCAAAGTCGATTTGTTGATCCAATGCAATTCTTCATCGATCTCCATGGATGCTTAAAACTATCACTTTTTTCTCCTTCAACTCCATCATTTGGAGCTTGTATTGGTGCAAACAATTATGGAATCATGAAGCTAACTACAAGACGATCCGAGGTGGGGGTAAAAGACATGAAGAATGATGAATTTAGGGATTGGTACCGACTCCTACTTGCTACTCGAGGATTGGTACAGACTCTCAGCTCTTGCTTAGCTAGCGCCTATTACTTTGGGGAGAACTGGTCTAAATCATGACTAACTCCTAAGAGATACTTGGTGTGAGATTTTATGCTTCCTCACTTTATAATAGGAAGGTAGGGCTCATTTTTTAGGAACTTTTGGCTCTAACTCTTATTTACTCTATATTCTTATAACTCTAAAAATCTAAGTGTGGACGTTGTAACGAGTCCTAAGAACTTCCGCCCTCAAGTTAGAAATAAGCAATAAAATAATTAAGTGGACGTAGGCTAGAGTTTGTCGAACCACTATAAAACTTTATGTGTTCGTTTCTTACCTATTTTACTTTACTTTCTCCACATTTATTCTCTACTATATTCATTTGGGTGTTTGGGCCATTTTTGGTTCAAACATCAATCATCACATCAAATGGTATAGAAGTAACATGGGTGATATGTCAACTTAACAATCAAGCTACTATATAAATACAACGTCTAATAATGTATATCTCAACTCTCAGTTGAAGCAATGTAACACCCCACAAAAATTAATAAGAAATTAACTAATAAGAAATAATTTATTAATAAATTAATAATAAGGCAAAATAAGTGTTATCCAGCCTTTTAACCAGGCAGGCTTCGGACAGACTAGACGAATCAAACTTGAAGTTATCAAGGCAGGAAGCCCAACGGGATAGTCCACGAGCCAAGAAAGTAAGCGCAGACAGAGTCACAGGACAATAACCAAAACAAATCTAGACAATACAACTATGGGGTCCCCCAACTTAGGGATCAGTACCGACTCCTACTTGAGGATCAGTACCAACTCCCATAAACAACTTGGGTGGACCCTATTTTCTACCTACATGTTTATCTTGATGCCAAGGCTCTATTTCCAAAGTTTTTTTTATTGAATCAACGCAATTCTTCATCGATCTCCATGAACACTTGAAACTACAACTTTGTTCTCTATCAACTCCATAATTTGGACTCAGAAACAAGCTAGCAGTGGTGCGAACAACTATGGAATCACGAAGCTTACTTTAAGATGAACCAAGGTGTAAGGTTGAAGACAACAAGAATGGGAATTCTAGGATCCGTACCGAGTCCCACTCGGTGATCGGTACCGACTCCCAGCTTTTATTGAGATGTCGCCTATTATTTTGGGAGAAGGGGTCTAAATCAGGTACAACAACTAAGAGATATTGCATGTGAGATTTTAGTCCACTTACATCTATAAATAGGAAGGTACGACTCATTTTTTAGGACCTTTTTAGGCTTTATCTCTAGTATTTCATGTATTCTTGTATCTTTAAAATTCTAAGTGTCAGAGTTGTACCGAGTCTCAAGAACTTCCGCCCCCAAGTAATAAACCAACAATTAAATATTAAAGTAGACGTAGCCCAAACTTTGTCGAACCATTATAAACAATCATGTCTTCTTATTTCCTTATTTTCATTAATATTTTATTCTCTTATATTACTTCTAGGTGTTTGTGCAATTTTTGACTCAACCATTTTGGTGCTTTCACTTAGAATTGAACTCAGGACACATGGATCGATCTTCTGTAGTAGGATTCCCTATATCCAAGAGATAGATCCATTTTGTTCTCCTTTTAATTTCTATAACTTAGATTTCCAACAATCTAGAAGAACTTCCTTCCATGGCCCCACCAAGAAATCAAACAAGCACAATCACCACCAGAGCTACCCCCAATGACGTTGAAAATCAGAATCCTCTGCATGTGGATGAAGTTATGCAACCAACTCAACCAAAGATCTAGACTCCAACTGATGTGGTGACCAGAATAGAGTTGGATAGGATGATGAAGTAGATGGAGGATAGATTTCAAACTAGTCAGACTGAAATGAACCGGACGATGCAACAGAGCTTAACACTATTAAATGAACTTACTCAGACTAGCCGCGGAAGGAGTAGTAGGCACTTCAGCTTAGAATCGGGGAGTTCTTCTTCATTTGAGCAATTATAGGGGATAGAAAAGTAAACAAAATCCAAAATTCCACTGGAAAATCTAATCAAGTAGGACTACGAGCTCCAAGCACAGTTTCAGGGATCAGTACTGACCCCCGCAATGGTGGGTGTAGAGCCCATCGTCCTAAAGGCGGCATAAACTTGAATGTTGGAGGCGATGTTGATGTTCAAAATCCAAAAAATTATGATGTAGTTGATGATTTAACTCATGGAAATCAAATAAGGGGGAAAGCTAGACGAATGGGTACCTCAGAGTTTGGGGAGCCTAAGTACCGTGTATCTTCCCAAGAGCGTTTGCTTGGTCGAACACTTGGGACAGGACCCGATTATCGCCGTTCGATCGTACATGTTGATTTGAACTATTTGGAGGATATAGCTGGGGATTGGTTAGTGAAAAAAGATCCAGAACCAATGGCGATTGGGGAACTTATGCCTATTGGAACCCTCTTATAGAGAACATCCTTCACGCGAGATATCCCTAAAGATTCAACATGTCGGTGATGCCTTTATATGGAGGAGCAAAGTATCGTATGCAGCATTTGTTGAGATATGGATGGCACATGAATTTAGCTAGAGCTTCAGATGCCATGAAGTGCCATTGTTTCCAGATTTTCTTAGAAGGGTTGGCAATGATGTGGTTCACTCGACCTCCACCGAGGTCCATATCGTCTTTTGTTGAACTGTCATGGAAGTTCATGGAGCAATTCTGCTTAAACACTTCATGTCCAAAGCTTATAATGTCATTGTCCAATGTATATCAAGCTGAAGGAGAGTCACTAAGGGACTATTTAAATCGGTTCCATATGGTTGTAATGGAAATAACAGATCTAAAGGAAGATATGGTGTTGATGGCACTCGATAGAGGAGTTCATCCCGACGCGGACTTCAGGGACTAAATAGAAAGAAAGTAGCCATCAAGAATGGAAGCTTTTTATAGGAAAGCTAATGAGTATTTGCATCGGGAGGATGCACATAAGCATCCATGGAGGACTGATGCTAGAAGTTTGAATGAGCCGATTCAAAGTAATATTGTTATAAAGCAATCTGAAGGAAGCTTTAGGAATGTTGATGTGAAAGTTGGTAACCAAAATAAAGGAGGAAAACAAAACAACTATGGGGCAAAGAAGGGAAAGCCAGATAAAAGGAGCCATTTTAAAGGTCCCAAGTATGACAATTACAATGAACTGACCAACACGATAGAGAACATCTATCTAGCTACTCAAAATACCGAATCGTATAGGAAGCTGGCTCCTAGTGAGTCAACAGAGAAGGAAATGAAGCCGGGCAAGTTCTAAAGATTCCATGAGACTCACAGTCATAATACTAATGAGTGTAGGCACTTGCACGACATGATTGAAGACATGATAAGGAAAAATAAATGGCAGAAGTATGTGAAAGCCCCATAGGATGGCAGGCAAGGAAATTCTAATGCCCGTCTGTCGTCTTCCCAGCGGGGGCAAGCTGAGCCTAGTGCAGATGCATTTAGGTAGTCAGAAAAACAATTAGTGATTAATACAATCAGTGGCATGCCTTATCATGTCGATAAATGTTTTGCGAAAATGGGTAGATACATTGGAGCCATAAAGCATGTTGAGAATGAAAGTTGCTACGCTGTTAAGGACAGAGCTCTGGCATAAAAACCTCAAACCATGGCGGATGATATTGTTTTTCAAAACGGAGATGCCGACGGAGTGGAAGCTCCGACAATTGATCCACTGGTGATCTCAACCATGATTGGTCTTGCTATTGTATGAAAGTGCTTGTTGATTGTGGGAGTTCAGTCAATATTTTATTCAAAAGAGCTTACGATAAAATGAAGCTGGAGGAGAGAGATTTGAATCCTTGGAGATCTCGGATGCAGGGGTTCAACGGCATGGCTACTAAAGCTATATGATCAATTCAAACCATATGGGAGTGCGAGTCGTGCTATTTTAGTGTTAGATATTTATTCTGCATATACTGCATTTTTGGGCTGACCGGGCCTAGTTGAATTTAGAGCGACCATTGCTCTCTGGTGTTTAACTATAAAATTCCCTACAGGCAATGGAATGGGGATCTTGCATTGAGATCAGGTGGCTGGCCGTGAGTGTTACGTCGGTGAACTATATGAAGCAAGTCATAAGGAGAGAGGAAAGAATGTGGAGGGACCCTCTGCATAAAAACTTGATGCATAGCACCTACATCTTGAGCCCTGGCTTAGGCAGACTAGTCAATTCTACGATGACATGAACTGACAGAAAGAGCCCGAGGAAAGTAGCTCCCACTGAGTTAACAATCGTTGTTCTGGTCAGGAAGGATGACCCAAGTAAAGTCCTGAAAGTTGGATCTCAGCTCGGTGCTAGTATGACGAAGGAGTTGGTTAGATTTCTCTGGAAAAACCTGGATGTATTTTCCTGGACACGCTTAGATATGTATGGGACCTCGCTCAGGATAGTGAGCCATGCATTAATCATAAATCCTAAATGCGGTCCTCTGAAACTGAAGCGTCGCAGCCTGAGTCCGGAAAGATCCACTACACTCAAAGAAGAAGAGGATAAGCTGAAGGATAACAACTTTATTTGTGATGCCTTATACCTAGATTGGGTATCTAACCTTATTTTGGCGAAGAAAGAGAACGGGAAGTGGAAGATATGCATTGACTATTCAAACTTGAATAAGGCATGCCCGAAGAATAGCTTCTCGCTGCATAGGATACATCAGTCGGTGGGCTCAACTGCTGGACACGAGCTACTCTCATTTATGGACGTGTACTCTAGATACAATCATATCTTGATGCACGTCCCAAATCAGGAACACACCAGCTTCATCACTGATCTCGAACTCTATTGCTATCTGGTCATGCCCTTTGGGTTAAAGAACGCAAGAGCGACTAACTAGAGGCTCGTGAAATAGATGTTTAAGGACCATATTGGACGATCAATGGAGGTTTATGTGGATGACATGCTTGTGAAGTCACCTTCCTTGAGGAATTACATCGATGATCTGGTGGAGATGTTTGGTGTCCTTCGACGGTATGGAATGAAACTCAATTCATTGAAATGCTCTTTCGGTTTTGCGTCAGGGAAGTTCTTGGGTTTCATCATTAACTCCTGTGGGATTGAAGCCAACTCGAAAAAGATCAAGGCTTTGAGAGAGATCGAAGCCCAAAAGATGATCAAGGAGATCCAAAGCTTAAATGGGAAGGTCTCCGCTCTGAGTTAGTTCATCTTCAGAGCCACTAACAAATGTATCTCTTTCTTCAAGGTGATCAAGAGGGGAAAGAGAAACTTTGAGTGGAATCAAGACAGTAAAGACGCATCCCAAGCTCTAATGAATCATTTGGATAGGCCTTCTATTATCTCGAAACCGGTGGATGATAAGGTTTTGTTCTTATACCTAGCAGTGTTAGTGCATGCCCTGAGCACCGCACTTGTACGTGAGGTATATCGCATTCAGAGACCAATCTACTATATCAGCAAGCGGTTGACAAGAGCAGAGAGAAAATATCCGAGACTGGAAAAGCTCACATACTGCCTATTAGTTACCTCCACAAAGCTCCACCCTACTTTCAGGCTCATCTGATCAATGTCCTTACTGACCAGCCTTTACGACAAATCTTGCGAAGACCTAAGACTTCTTGAAGGCTGTTGAAATGGAACATTGAATTGAGTCAATACAATATTACCTATCACCCTCGGAGAGCAATCAAGGTCAGGCCTTAGTGGATTTCATAACTGTATTCACTGCACGAGATAATTCTCCGAAGAGCAGTGGAGAAAAGGAAGTTGGATGGAAGATGTACACAAATGGTGCGTCTAGTGATTGGTGTTTCGATGCTGGAGTTGTACTTGTCACTCTCGAAGAACACCTGATCAGCTACGCCCTGAAAGTTGACTTCCCAGCAACGAAATGAAGTTGAATACGATGCTCTGATTGCGGGACTCAAAATTGACAAAGATGAAAGTGTGCTATGGATCATGTAATATGGATATCCTGAAATCTTGAATACATATCATTTATAGATTCATTGTCTTTCATTCTAAAGCTTTGAAACTGACTTTTGAGCATGGATATCTTACTTTGTTTGACCTTGCTAGTTCCTTCGCGTGTAACTTTGAGTGTATGCCATATTTCATATGCAGTATTGCACATGCTAACATGGTTAAATTCATTTTTATCTAAGGCATAAAACAACATATTCATGGCTTTTGCATTTGCTGTAGCATCAAGTTTATGTGTATTTGTCCAAGCAGAATACTCCTCAGTAGGAATAGTGTATTCTTTCTGAGTAATATTCCATAAATCAAAACCATTTGCTTGCATATATTTTCTCATTCGTGTGGCCCAATAGTTATTGTTCATGCCATTGAATAGTGGTGGACGTGCAGTGGATTGTCCTTCTATGAAGCTAGTGTTAACGCTAGTGCTAGTGTTAGTTTTCATATTATTAGAGTATCAGATAACTGTGTTACGGTTATATAAAGATCCTGCTCTGATACCAAATGAATGTGTGCTATGGATCGTGTAATATGGATATACGATAATACAGAATATAGTGATGATAGCTATACAATAAATAGTGCGGAATATAAGAGCAGTATAATAAAAATAACACCAGAGAGTTCTATACTGATTCAGATCTCCGTCCTACATCCAGTCCCAGACTCCTTTTGGAATTTCACTAAAACAAACCCTCACTTAACCCAGAGGAACAAGTCTATACAACCCTTGAGCAGCCGAACGGGGACCTAAGCAGTGGAACAGGATTTCGCCTGAGCAGTCGAAGAGGACTTCACACGCTTGAGCAGCAGAACGGGACTTTAACAAATACAAAAGATTGTTTGACTTTTTGTGTTCTGATAACACGGATAAGTCTGTTTATAGTACACCCTTCCTATGATCTTCTCCTCGAGTATAAATATGTATATTTGAAGTTTATGAAGATTATAAAGGAATAGTATTGCTTAGAATATGATATATAAATCTAATTCAAGCAACAAGTATGTTAAGAATGCTGAATATTTGAGAGTATAGTTGCAAGAATATTCAAGAGAGTTAGACAAGAGAGATAAGCAGATTGAGTTTTTTGAATGAAGTTAGGATATGTATTTATAGTTGTTAAATAGCAGCGACCATTGGTGAAGAGTTCCGGTTAAAGCGTCGCGTCCAAATCTCATCGTAGAGATTCGTAACTCTTCACGAATGATCGTGTCTTTTCAGAAAATATGGTCGTTATAGAAATTCAGTCAACTGAGCCTCTGGGTCAGTTGACTAAATATTCAAATGATTTTTATTATATATTATATATATACTTGTGCACCTATGCATGTTGCACAGATATTAGCAGGTCAGTCGACTGACCTACCAAGTCAGTCGACTGACCTGGTATTATCTGTGCAATTTGCATAGTTTACACAGGTATATATAATATATATATTATTTATGATTCTAACTTTAAAAACATTGATAATATATATATATATATATTATATGCTTATATATGTATAAATCATTTGAAAATAAGAATATTATATATATATAAGATAATATATACGTAAACGAGGAGAGATCTTAACAATATTGACTTAAGACTCAAACAAAATAATATAAAAGTTGATGCACCGATTTTGATGTCTTGTCTCTATGTAGTATATATTCTCTTTTTGTTGTAACAGTCATCGAATCTGTATGTTGTAGTGATAGCTTCGTGTCATGAATCAAAATCAAGTCTCAACATTCTCCCCCTTTTTGATTGATGACAACCTGTAAATAGATATAGATTTCGACTGTATATAATATAATATGAATACTTACTCCCCCTGAACCTTTGATATATATCCTGCATTCTTAATGTTAGTGATAATTTTCTCCCCCTTTGTCATCGACAAAAAGAAATAAAGAACATGAATAATCATATGATGCATGTATAAATATTCAAATCATAGCAATAAAAGAAACAAGCATTCATACATTGCAACATCATAAATAAGAATTTTAAAGTAACAAAATAATATGAAACATTGGCTATTTAGTACAAGCCATTTTTATGTTTTGAAATGAAAGACTAATGTTTGTAGATCATAAAAGGCAAATACTAAGATAAGCAACAACTTACTCTATTATACGCTTACCCCTATCACCATGAGAACTTTGACCACTTATATCACCACTATCGCCTCCATTTCCACCATTGTCGCTACTACTCGCTTGATCATCGAAAGAGGAGGACCAAGTGAAGACGGGTTGTTTGCCCGGATCACCTAGTGTAGCCGTGGAAGAGCCGGATGAACACGAGATCGCATGCCATAACTTTGTGAAAAATCCTTTCACTTTATCAATCTTTTTGTCAACCCTAGTGATATGTGTGTTAAGAATTTGTTGGTTACGACATATCATGGAAATAGACTCAAGTGGAGGAAGACCCGGATTTGGAATCATAATTTCGTCTTGTTGACGAATAGTTGATCTTTGGCGAGTCGGACGGTGAGATGATGCTTCGCCTTATTGTTGAGGTGGTTGATCTTAAGGTATTTGGCGTTGAGTCCATTCTTCAAAGGAAATGATTGGAGGAGGTCAAGCAACCGGTAATTTCATCAATGCTTGAGTACGAGAGTTTAAGTAGCCGACGGTAGAGACCGGTGAGTCGGGTTCCGGAATCTCACATTCTTTTAGTAAGCGCATAATGTACTCACCATAATATATGACATTCATGCGGCCATTGTTGAAACTTAAAAACTCATCAAGAATTAACCGGAGCCAATTAACCTTGATATTTCTAAAGATGGCATATAAAGCTTTAAAATTGTGTTCATAAACAAGTTCGTAACTTCCGGTTCTCGGAGTTACGGTTTTCATTAACGCGCGATGCATAATCCTAGCTTTAGGCCTTAAGGATATAGATTTGAGTTGGCGCATAACATCCTCTATAAACAAATGACTTATACGATTATGAACGACCATATCACAATCAACATAACTTAATTCAATCCCATTATTTTCAGATTTTAGGATGTGAGCCATTCGATCTAAAGAGAAAATTACCGGTTTTCCACAAACCAAACTCCATACGCAATCAACTTGGTTTTGTATATTTTGGTGACCCAAATTAAGATTGGCATAGAATAGTTTAACCATAATTTGGTTTATCTTGTGCTTGTTTTCATCAATATTAATTAAAGACTCCAAATTGCTACGACGAGCCAATTCTTGTATATGATAAGGAGAGAAATCAGCAAATTTCTTAAACGATCCTTAAAAAATACGAGAATCTTGCATTCTCGTCCATCGTCCAACCGCGGTATCGTCGAAAAGCCAGTGTTGGATTTGGTCATCGGAAGGAGGTTGAGAGGATGAAGTTGCTTGACCTTTTCTTTTTGTAGCCATTGAATTTGAGTTTGGAGTTTAAAACATTTATTTTTGAAGTTTTAGGGTTTGAGGAAAATTAAAAAATCTAAAGTAAAAGTGAAGAGTAAAGGTGAATTTGGAGGATAAAATGTGAGGTTGGATTGGTAGGACAAGTTAATTTGGCTCAGATCTACGAACCAATCGACTGAATTAGTTGTTCATTCGACTGAATCTGAATTTCGATATTTTTGAACTTCTGGTTCAGTCAACTGAAGGCCCGAATCAGTTGACCGAATCTGGTTGATAAAGATTTTAACTTCTGGTTCAGTCGACGGACCTAATGTGGTAGTTTCCCCAATAAACATCGCCTTTTCCAATGATATATCCCTTGGAATTATCTCCAAAAGTGATCGAACCTCCATCTTAGTATGTAATGTTTGTCAGCATACCTTTGTCTCCTGTCATGTGTTTTGAGCAACCACTGTCGAGTATCCATTTTCCTCTTTTCTTGAGTGGGACGTGCAAAAAATATGAGATGACGTTGGTACCCACCTTTTTAATAGGGTCCTAGGAGTTAGATCTTAGGAAACCAAACCCAAGTGGGTTCAGTATCCCTTTTATTAATATAATTCTTATTATTATGAATGTTTTCTATGAATGATCTAATATACTTATTCCTTATTAACTTGTTATTTGTTTTAGGAACCCATATATTGATAGTTTTAGAAACTAATCTTTTTTAAGATTTAGACTTAACATTGTTTAAATTACTGGATTGTGAATTCTTGACTTTCCTCTTATAACCTTGTCCGTTTTTATTGCTAACAGGTTGTGAATTTTCAATAATTCTAGATAAATTTTCTCTGCCTTTATTAAAATTCGAGACATTTTTAGTGATTCCTTCTAGTTTGGTCTTTAGACTCGAATTTTCTAGTTCTGCCATTTTGATATTAGTTTTCAAATCATGATTTTCAGAAACTAGAACATCATTCTTTTCTTTTTGAGTCTCATTTTCTTGACTCAATAATATTAGTTGAGAATTAACATTTGAAAGCGATTCTTGAGTTTTCTCAAGTTCTTCTTCCAATATTTTCTTCTCGTCTTTAAGCATATCTCTTTCGAATTCTGCCTTGTTCTGATTTTCAACAGCCTCTTTATATTTTCTTTTGAGACTTTATAAAGTATCTAACAATTCTGAGTTTATCTCTATCATATCATCAAAAGTTAAATCACTAACCTCATTATCTTTGGCCATAAAGCATACGTTGGCTTGTTCATTATCGTTGTCACTCTCGCTTTCTGAGGAGGAGGAGGAGTCTGAATCATCCCATGTAACTGAGAAAGCTTTCCTTCTGAATTTTTCCTTCCTTTTATTGCGATATTCTTTCTTTTAATCCGTACAATCCTTCTGTATATGCCCATTTTTGTGATAGTTAAAGCACTCCAGAACTGATGAAGACGGTGGTTTATTGCTGTTTGAGCTTCTCTTGCCATTATTTCTGTTTCTTTTTCTATACTTCAAGAATTTCTTGAAGCTTTTGGCAATAAAGGCTAGGTTGTCTTTGTCTGAATCTGATTCTTCTTGTTCTGCATGGAATGCTATATTCTTTTTATCTTGAGCTTGAACTCGTTTAGCTTGCAAATTCACTTCATAGGACATTGGATTTCCTATTAACTCTTTCGTAGTTATTTTGGAAATATCGTTCGCTTCTTCAATAGCGAGAACTTTTCTTTCCCATTCTTCCATTAAAGAGTTAAGGATTTTGGATACGATATCAAAATCTGAATATTTTTCTCCTAGTCCTACTAATGAATGATAGATATCCTAAAATCTTGAATACATATCGTTTATAGATTCATTGTCTTTCATTCTAAAGCTTTGAAACTGACTTTTGAGCATGGATATCTTGCTTTGTTTGACCTTGCTAGTTCCTTCATGTGTAACTTTGCGTGTACGCCATATTTCACATGCAGTGTTGCACATGCTAATACGGTTAAATTCATTTTTATCTAAGGCAAAAAACAACATATTCATGGCTTTTGCATTTGATGTGGCATCTGGTTTATGTGTATTTGTCCAAGCAAAATACTCCTCAGTAGGAATATTGTATTCTTTCTGAGTAATATTCCATGAATCAAAACCATTTGTTTGCATATATATTCTCATTCGTGTGGTCCAATAGTTAGAGTTCATGTCATCGAATAGTGGTGAACGTGCAGTGGATTGTCCTTCTATGAAGCTAGTGTTAGTTTCCATATTATTAGAGTATCAGATAACCGTGTTACGGTTATATGAAGATCCTACTCTGATACCAAATGAAAGTGTGCTATGGATCGTGTAATACGAATATACGATAATACAGAATATAGTGATGATGGCTATACGGTAAATAGTGCGGAATATAAGAGCAGTATAATAAAAATAACACTAGAGATTTTTATACTGGTTCGGAGCTATGTCCTACGTCCAGTCCCAATTCTTTCTGGAATTTCACTAAAACAGCAACCCTCACTTAAACCGGAGGAATAGGTCTATACAACCCCTAAGCAGCCGAACGAGGACCTGAGCAGCGGAACAGGATTTCGCCTCAGCAGCCGAAGAGGACTTCACACGCCTGAGCAGCAAAACAGGACTTTAACAAATACAAAAGATTGTTTGACTTTTTGTGTTCTGATAACCCGGATAAGTCTGTTTATAGTACACCCTTCCTATGATCTTCTTCTCGAGTATAAATATGTATATTTGAAGTTTATGAAGATTAGAAAGGAATAGTATTGCTTAGAATATGATATATAAATCTAATTCAAGCAATAAGTATGTTAAGAATGCTGAATATTTGAGAGTATAGTCGCAAGAATATTCAAGAGAGTTAGATAAGAGAGATAAGCAGATTGAGTTTTTTGGAATGAAGTTAGAATATGTATTTATAGTTGTTAAATAGCAGCGACCATTGGCGAGGAGTTCCGGTTGAAGCGTCGCCTCCAAATCTCTTCGTAGAGATTTGTAACTCTTCACGAATGATCGTGTCTTTTCAAAAAATATAGCCGTTATAGAAATTCTGTCAATTGAGCCTCTGGGCCAGTCGACTAAATATTCAAATGATTTCTTTTATATATTAGATATATACTTGTGCACATGTGCATGTTGCACAGATACTAGCAGGTCAGTCGACTGACCTACCAGGCCAGTCGACTGACCTGGTATTATCTGTGCAATTTGCACAGTTTACAGAGGTATATATCATGTATATATATTATATATGATTCTAACTTTAAAAACTTTGATTATATATATATATATTATATGCTTATATATGTATAAATCATTTGAAAATAAGAAGATTATTTATATAAGCTAATATATACGTAAACGAGGAGAGATCTTAACAATATTGACTTAAGACTCAAAACAAAATAATATAAAAGTTTATGCACCCATTTTGATGTCATGTCTCCATGTAGTATATATTTTCTTTTTGTCGTAACAGTCGTCGAATCTGTATGTTGTAGTGATAGCTTCGTGTCATGAATCAAAACCAAGTCTCAACATTCTCCCCCTTTTTGATTGATGACAACCTGCAAATAAATATAGATTTTGACTATATATAATATAATATGAATACTTACTCCCCTGAACCTTTGATATATATCCTGCATTCTTAATGTTAGTGATAATTTTCTCCCCATTTTGTCATCGACAAAAAGGAATAAAGAACATGAATAATCATATGATGCATGTATAAAATTCAAATCATAGCAATAAAAGAAACAAGCATACATACATTGCAACATCATAAACAAGAATTTTAAAGTAACAAAATAATATGAAACATTGGCTATTTAGTACAAGCCATGTTTTAATGTTTTGAAATGAAAGACTAATGTTTGTAGATCATAAAAGGCAAATACTAAGATAAGCAACAACTTACTCTATTATACGCTTACCCCTATCACCATGAGAACTTCGACCACCTATATCACCACTATCGCCTCCATTTCCACCATTGTCGCTACTACTTGCTTGATCATCGGAAGAAGAGGACCAAGTGAAGACGGGTTGTTTGCTTGGATCACCTAGTGTAGCCGTGGAAGAGCCGGATGAACACGAGATCGCATGCCATAACTTTGTGAAAAATCCTTTCACTTTATCAAGGTTTTTGTCAACCCTAGTGATATGTGTGTTAAGAATTTGTTGGTTACGGCATATCATGGAAATAGACTCAAGTGGAGGAAGACCCGGATTTGGAATCATAATTTCGTCTTGTTGACGAATAGTTGATCTTTGGCGAGTCGGACGGTGAGATGATGCTTCGCCTTGTTATTGAGGCGGTTGATCTTGAGGTATTTGGCGTTGAGTCCATTCTTCAAAGGAAATGATTGGAGGAGGTTGAGGAACCGGTAATTTCATCAATGCTAGAGTACGGGAGTTTAAGTAGCCGACGGTAGAGACCGGTGAGTCGGGTTCCGGAATCTCACATTCTTTTAGTAAGCGCATAATGTACTCACCGTAATATATGACATTCATGCGGCCATTGTTGAAACATAAAAACTCATCAAGAATTAACCGGAGCCAATTAACTTTGATATTTCTAAAGATGGCATATAAAGCATTGAAATTGTGTTCATAAACAAGTTCGTAACTTCCGGTTCTCGGAGTTACGGTTTTCATTAACGCTTTTGGCAATAAAGGCTAGGTCGTCTTTGTCTGAATCTGATTCTTCTTGTTCTGCATGGGATGCTATATTCTTTTTATCTTGAGCTTGAACTCATTTATCCTGCAAATTCACTTCATAGGACATTGGATTTCCTATTAACTCTTTCGGAGTTATTTTGGAAATATCGTTCGCTTCTTCAATAGCGAGAACTTTTCTTTCCCATTCTTCCGTTAAAGAGTTAAGGATTTTGGATACGATATCAAAATTTGAATATTTTTCTCCTAGTCCTACTAATGAATGATAGATATCCTGAAATCTAGAATACATATCGTTTATCGATTCATTGTCTTTCATTCTAAAGCTTTGAAACTGACTTTTGAGCATGGATATCTTGCTTTGTTTGACCTTGCTAGTTCCTTCGTGTGTAACTTTGAGTGTACGCCATATTTCATATGCAGTGTTGCACATGCTAACACGGTTAAATTCATTTTTATCTAAGGCACAAAACAACATATTCATGGCTTTTGCATTTGCTGTGGCATCTAGTTTATGTGTATTTGTCCAAGCAGAATACTCCTCAATAAGAATAGTGTATTCTTTCTGAGTAATATTCCATGAATCAAAACCATTTGCTTGCATATACATTCTCATTCGTGTGGCCCAATAGTTATAGTTCATGCCATTGAATAGTGGGGGACGTGCGGTGGATTGTCCTCCTATGAAGCTAGTGTTAACGCTAGTGCTAGTGTTTTTTCCATATTATTAGAGTATCAGATAACCATGTTACGGTTATATGAAGATCCTGCTCTGATACCAAATGACAGTGTGCTATGGATCGTGTAATATGGATATACGATAATACAGAATATAGCGATGACAGCTATACTGTAAATAGTGCGGAATATAAGAGCAGTATAATAAAAATAACACCAGAGATTTTTATACTGGTTCGGAGCTCCGTCCTACGTCCAGTCCCAGACTCTTTCTAGAATTTCACTAAAACAGCAACCCTCACTTAACCCGGAGGAACAGGTCTATACAAACCCTGAGCAGCCGAATGGGGACCTGAGCAGCGGAACAGGATTTTGCCTCAGCAGCCGAAGAGGACTTCACACGCCTAAGCAGCGGAATAGGACTTTAACAAATACAAAAGATTGTTTGACTTTTTGTGTTCTGATAACACAGATAAGTCTGTTTATAGTACACCCTTCCTATGATCTTCTCCTCGAGTATAGATATGTATTTTTGACGTTTATGAAGATTAGAAAGGAATAGTATTGCTTAGAATATGATATATAAATCTAATTCAAGCAATAAGTATGTTAAGAATGCTGAATATTTGAGAGTATAGTCACAAGAATATTCAAGAGAGTTAGATAAGAGAGATAAGTAGATTGAGTTTTTTGGAATGAAGTTAGGATATATATTTATAGTTGTTAAAGAGCAGCGAACATTGGCAAAGAGTTCCAGTAGAAGCGTCGCGTCCAAATCTCTTCGTAGAGATTCGTAACTCTTCACGAATGATCGTGTCTTTTCAGAAAATATAGCCGTTATAGAAATTCAGTGAACTGAGCCTTTGGGTCAGTCGACTAAATATTCAAATGGTTTTTATTATATATTATATATATACTTGTGCACCTATGCATGTTGCACAGATACTAGCAGTTCAGTCGACTGACCTGGTATTATCTGTGCAATTTGCATAGTTTACACAGGTATATAATATATATATATATATATTATATGATTCTAACTTTAAAAACTTTGATTATATATATATATATTATATTCTTATATATGTATAAACCATTTGAAAATAAGAATATTATAGATATAAGATAATATATACGTAAACGAGGAGAGATCTTAACAATATTGACTTAAGACTCAAAACAAAATAATATAAAAGTTGATGCACCGATTTTGATGTCTCGTCTCTATGTAGTATATATTCTCTTTTTGTCGTAACAATCGTCGAATCTATATGTTGTAGTAATAGTTTCGTGTCTTGAATCAAAACCAAGTCTCTACAAAAAGAGCTAGGAATAAAGACTTTACACGTTTTCTGTTACTCCCAGCTAATGGTATGCCAGGTCCGGAAAGAGTATCGGGGGAAAGGAGCATGGCTGTCTCCCTTTCTAAACTAGGTTCTTGAGCTGCTCGACGACTTCGAGTATTACACGATCCTTATATTCCCATGGAGGAAAATGAGAAGGTTGACTCACTAGCTAAGTTGGCTAGCTCCGAAGATGCATAGCTCATGGGTTTAGTCCCAGTGGAAGTACTTCAGCTCTAAGCATCGACTAGATGGATATTGATTGGATCTTGGAGACTGAACCTAAAAGGAAGTTTCGAATGACTCCAATTCAGAATTATCTCCAAAGAGGAATCCTTTCGGAGAGAAGTAATGAATGACAAAAGATCCTTCACCAAGCTTTGAGGTACATCGTGCAAGAAGGATTACTATATAGGAAGGGTTTCTCTGTCCCCATATTTTGGTGTGTCGCTCACGACTAGGCCAAGATAGTCCTAAGAAAAGTTCACGAAGGGGCCTTTGGCGATCACACCAGGGGCAAACCCTAGCGAAGAAGATCCTTCGCTATGGATATTTCTGGCTAATTATCAATCAAGACGCAGCTGACTAAACCAGAAGATGTGAGAAGTGCTATAGATTTGCTAAAATTCCGAGGTCCCCGTCGATGGAAATTACTCAAATGGTCAGTCCTTGGTTGTTTGTAGTTTGGGGCACTGATATTATTAGTGTGTTGTTGATATCTAAAGGTGGCATGAAGTATGCCATTATGGCAGTTGATTAATTTACGAAATGGGCTGAGGCAGAGCCATTGGCTACGATTACGATGAAGAAAATATTCATCTTTGTTTTTTGGAATATCATCTGTCGTTTTGGAGTTCAACAAGCAATCATTGCCGATAATAGGACCCAATTCGATTGTACCGAGTTTAAGGATTTCCACCGCTGACATCATATAGAGAAGAGGTTTATAGAGGTGGTACACTCTTAGGTGAATGGATAGGTTGAAGCTATAAACAAGATTATTAAGTCCATTCTTAAGAAGAGATTGGAAAAGGCCAAAGGCAAGTGGGTCGATGAACTCCCGTTAACACTTTGGCTTATCGAACCACCCACAAGTCCATGATTAGCCACTCTTCATTTGCCTTGGCATATAGATCGAAAGCTATGATCCTGGTTGAACTGGAAGTGCCCTCTCATGGGGTTACTTATTATGATCTACGGACGAACAAGCAACTCCTCTTGGAGTCTTTTGATACGACTGATGAGAAGCGGACCAAAGCTGAGTTGAGAGCAGTTGCATATGGGCACCAAGTCGCTCGATACTACAACACCAAATTCAGGAGTCGGACCTTTGAAATCGACAACTTGGTCCTTAAATGAATCTTCCCTGGTCCTAAGAACTTAGGCCTGAGCTGGTAAGGTCTGTATGCAATTGAGAAAAAGCTTAGAGATGGCACTTTCATACTGGAAATTGTGGATGGGATATCACTCACGAGGGCATAAAATAGCAAGCATCTAAGGCGCTATTTCACCTAGAAATAAACCTGTAAATAATGAGCTAGAGCTATATAATAAGACAAATTCTGTCATTTTCCATACTTTATGAAATAAATGCCTTTTCAGCCAAACTTCTGTTTTTTCAGAGTTGTGACTTGACCAACTTGAATGAATTTGCATATGATTAATGCAGGTGTGCTGGTACACAGAAATAGGCGTCGACCAAACTTCGATGGCCCATGGTGGGGCCCGTGAACTCCCTTCTAATGTCCGGAGATTGACATCAGCTAACTCTTGCCTTCGGATTAAGGGTAGGAGTATAACATTAAACCGAGTGAAACACGATCATCCATAAACCAAATCTTGCCTTTAGATTAGAGGCAGAAGTATAAACCAAAACCGGGCATGAAGCAACCGTCCGTACGCCAACTCTTACTCTTTGATGGAGTGTAGGAGTATAAACCAAAAAGAGCGTGATACGACCCATTGCTCACTCAACTCTCATTCTCGGACTAGGTGGCAGAAGTATAAATGTAAATGGGCATGACAATTCCATATAATCCTTAACATCTTGCTCAAAGTAGGCAGAATGGAAGGTCCACGCTCGAAGTAAAGTAGGATCCAATTTAGGCCTTTGGTCAATGCCTGGAGTTACGCGTGATCGAATGCTAACATCTTGGATGAGGATGTATGGACTACGATTCTAAGTAGTTAATTTAAACTCGTACCCAGAGTTTAGTGCGATTGGAACTTATTATCCTGGAAAAGGATACTCAAGCCATTATTTTAAGTGGTTTACCCAAAGGATCGGTTTACATTTTCTAGAAATATGCGAGTTGGTAAATCACAAAATGGATTAAGGACTTGATCCGAAAACAATCAGTAAAAAGAAACATATCACAAGTACATTGAACAAAAAGCGTATTTGTCAAAAATTAGACAAATTTGAACAAAGATTTTACCGAACAAAAATTCTTTGTTATTAACACTAAACCAGGAAAGCTAAGTACAACCGATTCACACCAAACTCAAAAACCAAAAGCGAAGGCCGAACCCATACAAAACCGGCCAAGAAACCAAAACAAGCTACTATTATTTCAAGTTAAGAGAGGGTCTATATATGCAACATAAGCCTATCGATGCTTCTTCGGCCTATTTCTCTTTTGTTTCTTCTTGGAACTAGGGAAAGCTTCGCTCGAGCTTTTTCCTTGCCTTTTCCCACTTTCTCTACCTCCTTGGCCTTTTGGAGGGGTGCTTTATGAAGATCCAGCATGTGCACTTTGGCCACTCCTCGGTAGACGAATGAAGGTTGGAATGCTTTGTGAAGACATTGTTGTCGTGCTCTGAGCGACTCCAGGTGGAGGAATATGTACAGATGAGAAGATGATCTAGTCTAGCGAGTCTATAGATAGAGGAACGGGAAAAACCTCCTCCCTCTCTAGCTTAACTTCAATGGCCAATAGATGTTGGCGCTCAATATCACCTAGAGTGTGACCTGGCAGAGCTTCAGAAACTCCAGTGATTATAACATCTTCATCAACATGGGTCACTTGAGTCATTCCAAGTACTTCGTTCAGTAGAGCATCAATCATCTATGCATCAAGGCATGGTTCATCTTCAACCGGGACGGTCGGAATGGTTGTGGAAGATGCAACAGTCACTGATTCTATTCTAGGCGCATGTAGTTTTGGTTGAGAGCCCTTATCAGGAAATGGAGCAATGGTGGGTTGACCTGAAGCTTGGGAAACAAGGAAAGAGAGAGTAGCTATGTTAACTGATGACACATCGACTTTCTGAAATACCGGCGAAGTCGAAGAGATACCTTCTTCAGTATGAAGCTTCACGTGGACTAGAGTTCCACTGGAGACCCCTTTTGGAATGGAAGAGAGAACAGGGGATTTTGGGACCCGGGGTTTCTCCGGATCATATCCAGAATCAATAGTGGAATCGGGGCCAACTTGAGTCCCAGAAGTTTCACCAGCTATAGCATCATGACGCGTAGATCCGGAGCCTTCACCTAATTTTTTTTGAGTAGTAGTACCAAGTTCTGAAGAAGTTCTGAAGCAACAAGATGCTGGTTATCATGGAGGATTTTGGGCTCATCACCCCTCATAACATCTTTCTCCAATAAATCCAAGTTCACCTCACCGCCTTAGAGATCTTCCTTCTCTTTCTCAATAAGCTGCTCCTAGGCACGAACTAGCATTAAAGGGTAATCCTCTCTAAACCACTCCAGATTTCGAAACTTGAGCACATTTGCGTTGTATTGAGTAATCAGTGGCTCAAATCTCTACATCATTTGCTCTTCTACCCGCTGTTCCATGGCTCCAACCTCTCTTTTTACTGTAGCTTCAACTTCTCTTTTAACAAGGGCATCCACATCCTTGGCTTTCTCAAGCGCTTCATTTCTCTCTATCCCGACAGTAACCAACTCATTGCATGCATCATGGGTAATTTTTTAAGCTTCATATTTTTGCTTGGTCTCGCTTTCGAGCTTGGTTTTCAATTCAGTCGCGTTCCTCCTTGCAGCATCTCTTTCCATTACAAGCTCGTGGTTCTAATGATGCGCTTGCTCGATTTCGTTCAAGTGCTTGGATCTCCAAGTTTCGAGTGCTTTAATGACCTCCTCGGCTTTCTTCTCCGCTTCAGCTTGGGACTTTCTTGAGTTCTCAATCTCAATGTCAAGGACAGCTATAATTCTTTTACTCTTGGCTTCAATAAGTCATTGATTCTCGATCTCGTGCAACCTATCTCTTGAAACTTTTGAAATCTTTTCGGAAAGCTTCACCCATTTGTTGTATTGATTATGGACATCGATTGTGTAGTTGATGGTCCTCTGTTAGACTTCAGCAGGAAGTTTCTTTAAGTTTGGCAAAAACTTAACTCCATCAAACAAATGATAGGGAACTCATTCTTAAGTTTGATCATCCAAGTGGTAGTATCTACTTTCTGCTCCTCAGTAATGATCAGAGCGACAACACTTTGTATACCATGCCTCTAATGAAAATTCTCGAAGCTGCTCTTATGATGCCCACGCTCGAAGGATTGGCAAGCTTGAGAGAGCACAACAGGTTGCATAGATACAAAAGTAGGAGGGTGAGCTCGTGAAATGTCAGTCGGTCGATTTTCAACGCGACGGTCAAATTTCCTAGCCCGACCTTTAGGGGGAGGTGATCTGAATCTGGGCCGATGCCTAGAAGTAGAATCGTGTGAGTGACGACCCCTATCATAGCTACCCCTATCCTAGTCATCTCTGTAGTGGCTGGAGTGATAGCTTGAGTAATAATCTCGACCACTCTCCTGATGGTACGAGCTCGACTAGGGCGGTTGAGCATGATATGCTTTCGATTCCAGGGATCAGAATGAATGCTTTCTCTTATTCATCGAACCTGTAAAGCTAACATGAATGAGTTAGATCAAACGGGCAAGGACATGGGTCAAGTGCGAGTGTCATGTAGTGCACATGTGCGTGTGTGTCCTAGATTCCCCCTGATGGACCATGTACTGGAGCTTTACTCATGGGAGTAACCTCTCACGCACCAGTCGGAGTGGTGCCCTTCTCAAAGCAGATCGGAGAACCAATGTCATTGATGATGACGTTACCGACGTCAAAAGAGCTGAATTCCATAGGGATTGACCTTAAACCGGCAAATGTGCCTGTCAAAGGAAGAGATGCAGTTTTCTCTGCATTTGTAACTGATGGAGGCGGGTAGAAGTTTGCATTTTGGAAATTTTCATGATTAGTCTTTTTTTAGTGGCAGGCCGCTAATCATCCTTGGATTGTTTGGTCTGAGACCCGTGGCCCACTTTAATGTTAGCTTGGCTGGCCTAAACCCTGTTCAACAATTCACCTTCCTCAGCGCCTTCATGTTCTAGTTTAATGTTTTCCTAGCCCCTAGAATTCAGACTGCGGTCACATATGGATTAACCTCACCACCTCCAGGCAATTTATTGTTGTCGTCATCATTGCCATCATTATCGTCACTTTCAACAACTTGAAGTATGCTGACGCTGCGTCCTTCCCCTAGCAGACCATGGGCGAGAAGATTCTCGTCCGACATAAGATTTCTTATATTCCTGTTTTCAACTGGGATGGCCATAAAGGTATTAACGGCACCCGAAAGTGCATCGTTGCTGGGTCTCGTCAGGACATCTGTACAACAAAGGAAGATAAACTAAGCATGTGGACCATATAGCGAATTCACTTATAACAATGAGAGTGAAACTTACATTTGGATATCCATCTACGAGCAAATCTGGGTGGGCAACATACGTAAAACCATTCACTTTTGAAGTTTCTCAACTTTTTCCATGCCCCTGTGACTATTCTGCAATTCCTTATATGTTCCAAATAAATCAAAGATGGGCTTTCATTCTGTTTCTTGAATCTGTATATATGTTGGATATCTTCGTCGCTAGGCACTCGATTCAGATGTTCATAGAAAACCAGATATGTGCGGAGGAGAAAAGCATAGCTATTCGAATGCAGTTGGGTAGGATCTAGTCCCACAAAATTCAACAATTGATGAATGAACTGGTTTAACGGTGGAACACAACCTGCCATACACATGTGTCTGTTATAGGTAGTATATCTATCTGGAGGGTTGTGTGGTCTTTGATCTGGGGATGGAACCAGAATGCCATCGAACGGGATTCCATGCTTCTGGCATATTCTATGAAGAGGGCCTTCTCTGATTTTTGACGTAATGGAATCAATGTGATTTTTAATATTACTACATCCTCGATAGTGTCAGGTGCAGGATCTACATCTGGACCACCCGCCAGCTTAATCGGATTCTCCAAAATCTGTCGCTCTACTTCAAAATTCTTTAGATTTTATTGATTGACATGTGGAATTTTTAGTTGCTACCCTTTCTGGATAGGGGTTTGTTGCGCCTATGAAGTTTTCGCTGAACTCGACTCTGCATCAACTTCAATATATTTTGAAGGTAAGGTAGCTATAGTCTGAGCAGCCAGACGTTTGGAACATCTTTGGTCCTATTTGCACCAAAAATAGGCACAAACACCCAATATAGATTTTGTAGATAAATAAATGAAAAATAATAAATGAAAAAAGAGGAAACAAGCAATTAAATAGCAGAAAATAAGCTATAATAAGAACACAACAATTTATACTGGTTTAGCATTGAAATCCTACACCCACATTGGAGAAATAACTTTATTAATCACTTGAATTGTTGAGTACAGGGGGATGGATCAGAGTATGACCCTTAGTTACAAAAGAGTACCCAGGAAACAGCAGCGTAAAGATCCCAAAAATGAACAATCAATTCTATATTTATAGGGGAAAACAGTGAAATATCTTCCTAAAATTTCGACAGCGGAGTCTTCAAATCTAGAAGAAGTCATAGTATTGATCGCGGGTCCTACATCACTCATAATAACGATCGGCACTGATCGTTCCATAAGCTCTTTTGACATGCGGTCAATATCGTGGGCTCCACTCTTCAATATATTGATGTTCCCAAAGTTTCATGTATATTTGTCTTGTAGATTTTGAGATATTGATCGTTTTCCATTGAGTTGAACTGTAATATATCGATACGGTATGATCCCAGTTAGTGAATATGGATTGCACCTGATCCATTTTCAGTAAATGGTATATTTTCGTATTTTTATCATTCTATTGAGTATGCCTTCTGCTTCTGCTTCGTTGTTGCTTCATGTTATCATTTGTGCCTAATCTTTGGGCTTCATGGTTGTTAATTTGGCTTGTTGGTCACGATGACAGTCAAGTCTATCTTGTCTAGTCAGTTTGAATATGGCCAGGCCAAAAGGCTGGATAACACTTGCCCCTTAAAGTACATCTTGTTTCAACTGACGTGCTTTGAATCGATGCAAGTTAGAGTCATCGGAATGGAATCCATCTAGCTTTTTGAACAATTGTCATCCCTTTGATGAATTGCTTTCCTTGAAGAGTCGTATCTCATTATGTTTGACATGACGATTGAATGATTTCCAATAGTATAAATTCTGGATTGTAATTTTCCAATTAATATTTGTGCCCAATTCCATTGAGCTAGTAGGCCTATGTTATCTGATCTGGTTTTTTCTCTGATAACTCTAGGTGAGAATTCAAATTTTCTTGATTTCAAGGAATTGAATTTTTTGGATGCACACGTGCACATTCATGTACACGTTCTTGTCCCTGGTTCCCGGATGCACTCATACACTCACGGGTCGTCGCCATTTTGGTGGAATGCAGTTCAATCATTTGTATTTTTTTAAGATGGATCAACATGAATCCATTTGGTAAATGGATCGAGTCAAATTCATTTGAGATTGGATCATGCTCGATCATTCTCCCATCTCTTCTCTCTTTTTAGGGAATAATGGATCATTCCAAAGCCATTGGTTTTGGATCATACATGATCCAAGTATATATTGAACAAACCAATTGTACTGTGTATTAAAGAGAAGAATCGGCATACATCTATCACAGAATGATTGTGCCTGATCATTTCTTGATTTGGCCATTTGATTGAACTACAGGCTAAGAAAATTGGATCGGCGTAAGACCGTCATAAAATTATCATAACCGATCATTTATCGACTGGACTTCCATTGAACTGTAATCTTCGATGGTTCATATTGCTTCCTTCATACATATACTTGGACACTTAGATTATTTCCCACTTTACTTCATTTGCAGGAATATACTAACCAAACAAAAAAGAGAGTGAACTCCATCTTCTTCATCTCCTTTACTTCCAATCTAAATTCTCCGATCCAAATCGTTTCCTAAGCTTCACTTGTCTCTTAACTAATCAATCCCTTTACTGTACCTACCATCACCGTCTCTGTCTCCTCATATTTTTCTTCACAATTGAATCAAAATCATTTCCTTCTTCCACTTTTACACCTAGGTAGGTCCAATCCTTTTCTTACTTGTTATAGTGCTGAGATGATGGGGTCTCGTTCTAGTTTGCATTATCCAGGCTATGTCGATTTGATCAGTCGGAATGGAAGGGGAGATGGTGATGTGGTGTTGAGATTGAATGGAATTCGCTTGTTTGAGGTCGAAGGTGGAAGATCACTTTTAGCCGACCGTTCTTGGAATTCCAAAATATGGGCTGTCACCGGTCATTTCTAATGAGGTTGATTTGGTGAAGTTGTTAGCATAGAGGAATGAAACTAGTTCGACCGATCGTTATGGTGGATTGGTATTTGAAAAATAAAGAGAATTTGGAGCGGAAATTTTTTAGTAGATTTTTTTGGATCGGTGTTTGGAGTTTTGAATTGAAGTGAAGTATGATTTGAATTGAAG
Source organism: Allium fistulosum (assembly GCA_030737815.1). Classification (NCBI taxonomy): domain Eukaryota; kingdom Viridiplantae; phylum Streptophyta; class Magnoliopsida; order Asparagales; family Amaryllidaceae; genus Allium; species Allium fistulosum. The sequence goes on from CM060908.1 coordinate 1,004,691,980, forward strand.
TGAAGTGTGAAACCAGAGTAGAAAGTTGGACCGATCGCAACGATCGGTTGGAGTATGATCGGTTGAAGAATGATCGGTTGTGAAATGATCGTGCAGAAACGATCGATTATGCATGTTGGGATCGATCGGTCGTAACATTATTTTGGATCGGTTGTTGGTTTAACTTGGATGAACATACTTAATTCCTTAAATCTTAATTAGAACTTTGTAATGAGCTTTGGCCTTGAACACTTGAATGGTCATACATGACTTGCATATGAAATGGACTACATATTAGTCATATATGACAATCGAACTTGACTACTTTCCTACATATTTATGTTTGTTATCTATGCCATTGATAAATTTTTGAAGCTCAAGCACTTGCAAACGCACAATTCGAACTTCGATATGCCAACAACTATCTTGATGCTTAGACTGAATCCTTAGCCAGTGACATAGAGAATCGGTTGAGTTAGTCAGCAATGATGGTCAATCCGATCGAACCCCGAAATCTCATCATAATCATAGTCTTTAATTCTTAACTACTTTTTACTGCTTTGCACGACACTACACTACTCTGCAATAGCACACACTTTGCACGGGGGAAACGGGTTATTTTTTCTAATGATGATTATCTTACTGAGTTTAGTAGTCATGGGTTCTAATTGCTCGGGGCGTTTAGCTGCCATGTCTTCTGGATAGACTTCACAGCACAACAATACAAGTACCGAATCAAGCTCTGCAACTACTTTTGATAAACTCTCCCCCGGACATCAAGCTAAATAACTAGAAAGTTCCTTTCCATTACACCTTTTCTATGTCACTCATGTCCTTCCAGCAAAAGTGATAGACCCTACTCCCAACACTATAGAAGACGTGATATTTTTGGAAGATCCGGAGGATTCTTTGGCCTCGAAAGTTAACAAAGCCTCTCTTCGTAGAATTTGTCCCAGGCATAGGATTCCGTTCGATGACGTGTGGGTCTCGACTCGAAACGACAAAGCTCATATGCCCCCAAAGGGATTAACCGCATGCAATAAGTTCATGTGTTGGGCAGGATGCATCCCACCCTTCAATTCATTCATCCGAGGGATGCTATATCATATGATGTTAGCACCAGCACAACTGCATCCAAGTGACTATGCCATGCTTAACTGTACCTACATAGCATTCATGGAGTTTTTATTCCATCCTCCAACTCCTGAAGACATTTGAGTTCTTTACCTTCAAGCGAAGAAAAGGAAGCCTTTTGTTCACATTCCTTGTGTCGCCCAAGAAGAGCCAGATCCTGACTGGCACTTGGAACAAGTTGAGCGCTTTCAAAAGCGAGTGGTTCTATATTCGCTGCCCGCCCGGCTTTGCCAGATGGTGGTTAGAAGGACGTAAGCATTACTCCTTGCTTAATTTCTTGGGTGTTTGTATCCAGGTCGTATCCTGAATTAAGCAACTTTTCCAGTTTGTGTAGGCTCCTATCCACACCGATGGAAAATAATACACAGACGTTGTCTTGGCACTCAAAAGGGTTCCATCAGGAGAAAGAGACATTGAGAATCTCCTTATGGATGAATGTCTCATTATCTACTGCCAGATGGAAGAGGGTCATAGCATTGGGCTACCGGTTACTGTTAGAGTTATAGTGACTGAGTAGCAGGATGTGGATGATGATGAAGGCCATCAAGTTGATCCTTTTGTGCCTCCAGTTGAGGGAGCTTAGGAAGCTACTAATAAAGATGTAGTAGGAGATAAGGATGATGACCTCGGTGGCGATGATGCGGGTTCTAGTTTCAGGGCTGCGGTTGGATCCTCGCAAACCTTACAGCCCCACGCTCTCAAAAAAAGAAAAAGGAAGAAACCTGTTTGTAGGTTCCCTAAGAGTTGCCTCTTCAAGTAGCCCAAGATATCCATCACGCCATAGGTTATTCTAGATCGGTCTGCTTCTTAACCTTAAGAGCACTTGGATAAAACATTTAAGGCATTATCTGATCTTTTATTACCGGTTGATGTTGATTCCTTTCATTTTACTGACATGAGTATCAACGAATCAACATCTCCTTCTAAAGCTGTGCTGGAATCCCTCCTACCACTAGAGGAGAGGTTACTCCTTCAAATAAAGTTTCAATAACTGGTCCTTTTGGGGGACACAAAGGACACGCACATTAGCACGCACTTCACAGTACTTCATTGCACTTATCTCACATCCTTCAATACTTAGAGCTGATTCATTCTTTGTCTCCTCTTTTTTTACAGAAACAATGGTGAGGAAGAAGCATGAGTTTCAGTCTCTATAGAAAATATCATGCTAGAATCATGGTTCTTATTCGGGATTGTACAGCTAAGGTAACGTTAATACGACCCTAGCTATTGCTACAGTCAGAATCGGCATTACCAGAGTAGAGGTGACAAAGACAAAACTTCCCATGATAAACATTAATCCAGGTCTAGATCTCCTCCTTCTAAAGATTCTGAAAGGCAGGTAGATCGATGTGATGATGTTCCTTCTGTCAACACATCTCGTAGTCATCCTTCCACTTTAGTTTCTACATAGTCTGTTGCTCCATCTCATCATCAACGACCCAGCGATCATCGGCATCATGATGTTCACCAACAAAGGTTGGGCGAAGAGAGTGCTTACACCTAAGTTTTCACTGAAGCTCAACAAATCGACGCTTTCATTCCTATGGCCCAACTTAAGTCAGATTTTCAAAATGTATGCCTTGATGGATTTTTCTTTGTACCTAATCTTAAGAAAGTTCCTGAAAAAGTCCAGCAAATGACTATGGATTGTGTGAATGATATCCATGAGCAGTATTATGAGTGGATGAGAGTGGTGGAGAGGATTTCTAAAGTATCTTGGGAGAGAGAAGTAGAGATTGAGAAGTTGAAATGCCAAGAGGCCCAGGACAAGCGGATCATCGAAACTCTAACCAATGAGTTAGAATCTTTAAGGAGTTCATAGGCAGAAGCTGAGAGAAAAGCAGAAACGACCATCAAGGCACTCAAGGATGAGAAAAGCAGGCACTTGGTCGAGGTTGAAGCCTTTTATCATCAGAATCATAAACTGGTGTTAGAAAGGGATGTGACCCAAAGAAGCACGGTTGAATACAAAACTAAGTTTTAGCATGAATCCAAAGATAAAGAGGAGGTGCAGAAAATAGGTCAGGATGCCTGTGATGAATTGGTTACCATCAGGCTTGAAAGAGATGCGGCTGTCGAAAATGCCAAAGACATTGATGCCCTCGTTAAACGAGAATTAGAGGCCACAAGTGAAAAGGTCAGGGAGGAGGTTATGGAAGAATTATATCCACTACTCATTCTTTACAATGCCTATGTCCTGAAGTATAGAAACTTGGAGTAGCTCCAAGCTGACTACCCTTACCATCTTGTATGTGTTTGGGATCATCTTGTGCAGGAGGAGTAGGAGGCTCTCGGCACTGAAGATATCGATTTGATGAGGCTGGAAGGCGAAATTCTATTGGGTGATGAACCTAAAGTTCTATATGAAACCGGCTTATACTTCAAAAAGAGCATGCCACAACCTCTCAAAATGAAGCTGGTAATGGTTCCCGATCCATGTCACACAATGTCGCAGATGACCAGAATCCGTTGACCCAAGTTATTCCCAACACCACTGTGGATTCTTCTACCAAGCCTGGTTATAATATGGAAAAGCTGCATATTGCTACATCTAGTGGGCTCTCCCCGATTATGGAAGGAAGTTCTGATGGCACTCGGGCTCACGTGGGGGATCAATCTAGAGAAGGTATTTCATTAAACTCACCCATCCTTCAGAAAGATGGAGTGTCTCCGGTCGATATATCTAATTTCTTTAGCTATGTTTCCTCAACTTTAGATCCGTGGACTACAGTTCCACTTCTGCCTAAAGAATCTCGACGAGGACCTTAGGTGCAAACGATGGAGTATGTTACTGTCATGGCTTTGGCAACAACCCAAGATGTCCTGAAAGAGGAAGCATTTATGACCGACAAGCACTTGGTGGACGCTATGTTGAGGGAATAAAGTGATCTGCGTAAAGAGATTCCTGTTGATGATGACATTGTGATTATTGGAGCTTTCAAATCCTCGTCAGGCCCTTCTATGTAAGAAATGGCATAGAAACTCGAGGCGGACATTGCCCTTCAGACGAAAGTCAAGTAGGAGAAAATAGAGATTGTTCCTCTTCCCATCTCCATCGTCTTGTCTGGAGAAACTGTGGATGCTTCTGCTCCTCAGCCAGAACCCGCTCAAGATGAACCTACTAGGTCAATCTAGACTACTCCAGTGAAAGGTCAAGGAAGCGAGAAGAGAGGAGAGAAAAGGAGTAGGGAAAGTTCGAGAAAAATATCCCCCAAATCCAAGAAGAAGAAGAGGAAGCAAAGAAGGAAGTGATTATTTGTGTGTACTCATGATCCCAAGTCTTTTTGGTTTTGTTGGCCGAATTTGTACGGGATCGGCTCCCCTTTTTTGATTCTTTTGTTGCGGATACTTGTACTTGACTTTCCAAGCTTATGTAAATAAAATTCTCTTACTTTTGCTGAACTTTTGTGTGAATTTGCTTAAGTATTTGAGCTATTGCATTTTCCATTTAATGTACTTGTAAGTCGTCGCTTATTGATTTGGATGATAATCCATTGATTTTGTCCCAAAGCCTTATTACGGTCGTGGCCTCAAGTCGTACTGGACACTAGGCTCAAGCCCTAGTGTTACAGTGTCGGATTCAGCAGTTTAAGTGATTATACTCCTGCCCCTAATATTGGAGTCAAAGGAGTTAGATAGTGGATGGTCGAATTCCACCTTTAGCGAATTTATACTCCTCCTATCGATTTCAGATCAAGTTAATCAAATAGTGAGTGGTCGAATTGCAATCGTCTATTTGTTTATACGTATATCTACACCCTAGGGATAAGAGTTCATTGGCAGATGGTCGGATCATACACAATTTGGGTTTATACTCCATTCCATGCTCTAGAGACTTAAAGTTATCTCGAAAAATGGTCGAACCACACTTTCCTCAATTGATTGATTTGCCTCCAAGTTCGGGGTTTGACTTAGCGAGCGATCAGTCATGTCATGATCACCTTTGATTCATGTCTGTCCTATCACTTGGTGGGATTAATGTAATAACCCGAAATTTAACCCACAATAATTAATTCGTTAATTAATTAAATAATAAAATAACTTTGTGAAATTATCAGAATTGAGCCATGGGAGTTGCACCATTGTATCCGCGATAATTTTCTGGTCAATTTTCATATATAGAACGTCAGAATCCGAGTTAATATGAGCAAGGAAAATAATCAAAGGAGCGATATATATATATATATATATATATATATATATATATATATGGGCCAGGTCGACTTGGGCAAAAGGGCGGTCGACCCGCCTGCTTATTTTAACGAACGAACGAGCGTTCGTTCGTTCGAAAGTTGAACACGTAATTTGCATTATTTGGCTTCATCTGGTCCTTCTATTCTTGCATCCAATGGCCCCTATTCAGCCTATGACGTGGTTGCATGCTATTCCATCCACAAATCCAATGGTCTGAGATCCAGTTCTACCCTTATAAATAGAACCCTAGGCCTAACACATTTTCTCATTCTAAGATTTTTTCCAATTGGGTTCACCTATTCAGGAAGGACCCTAAGCGGAATAATTTTCCAAGGAGGAAATCATTTTAAATAAAAATATTTAACAACCCTAAGTGGATCCGTGAAGGCCTAAAAGGAAGAGCTAAGGACCAGAGGTGAGTGATTGTAATTATTTTAAATTTCTTTAAGTAATTTAAAATAATAGGGTTTCCAATAGTTTTAGTTTAACTACGATTTTTGGAGTAACCTTTTTAGTAATTTATTTACAGTTTGTAGAATTATTTTCAGTCTATTCCTTCTAGCTATTTTTTCAGTTAATTTTAGTTTATTTCTATTAATTATAGCTTTTCCCATTTAATTACAGTTTATTTACAGTATTTTAATTTATTTACTGTTATTTATGCATTATTTACATCTTCATTATACGTCTTGGATTTCCTTCTATTTTCAGTTTTCTTTTATTTCTCCTTCTTCTTCTTCACATGTGGATTAGAATAAAATTAACGCAAAATTGGATTAAATTATAAGAAATCTGAAATAATGGAATATAAGATGTAAATCACAAAGATTGTAATATAATTGGAATAGGACTGAAATTATGCCTAATTATGATATTAATTGGACAGAATTAAGAAGATTGGCCTAGTTATAACTTAGATTTATAACTAAAAGAATAAAAAAAGAAAGAAGCTTATTTTCACACTTATACCTTGGGTTAAGTAATAAGCATGATTATAACGTAAGTTATAAATTGATAAACTAATGGAAACTATGGTAAACTATGGAAACTATGGTGCTTATTTTAAGACTTAGGATAAATTAATAAGCAATGATAGTAATTGATAAAAATAAAGGCTTATTTAAATAATTTATCTAAGTTAATAAGCAAAGATAAGAGTAGGACCTGTACCAAGTAGCATTCCCCCAATATTTCTATGGTTACGGTGCTTCACATAATCCTGAAGTGAGGCGAGGGGTACGCTTATGCTTATAGTGGTAGTAAACGGTCAATCTATGATAGTTCAAATCAAGGGGATTTGAATAAGGGGCGCAACTAGATTTTTGTTTGATAGGGACCAGTACCGGCATCATTTCCCCTACTTTTCTATGGACATGGTGTTTCACATAACCATGAAGTAAGATGAGGTGCTTTACATAATCCTGAAGTGAGGTGAAGGGCACTCTTATGCTGGCTAGGGTAAATAAAAGGTCAAAAGAGGGAGCAACATGTAGCATGGGCAGTTATGCCTACGACTTCCATTTTGGTGCTCAGTAATCGCTATGAGTTCCAAGTGCTTAGTAAGTGTGTCTTTCGTAGACACCAAAGTCTACTGTGTAGGGAAACGTCCAGTCCACAGTAGATTTTATAGAGTAGTAGGCCGATCAAAGGGTAAAATTAGGAATTCAGCCTAATCAAAGTAGCTATCTAGGACAAGTGCAAACAATCAAAGTTAACCTATCTTACTAATTGAGCAATAGTTTATTCGTATTTATTTCCATTTTCTCTCTTTTCTATTTCCTTTGTTTCCTTTTATATACTAGAACTGTTGTAAAGTCTATTACTTTTATTTTGCTTAAAGATTCTAGTAATTACTATCATTCACTAGACATTTAGTCTGACCCACTCCTATATTTTCCCCTTTCCCCCCTAGGCAATCAAGGGAGAGGACTGTAGATCTCGGTTACTAAGGAGGTTTCTTGGAGAAGATTCTGCTATGTATTTCCCTACTTTTATTTCTGTTTTTCTTTCTTTGTACTGGCACTTGAGAGGGATATTTATACTCTGATTTTTGTTGAGACTACAAGTTTTATTTCATGAGACATATTGGGTTTTGAGACATGTATGTTGTATTTGGTATTTGACTTATTTGGTTTATGAAGCAACTATGAAGTTTTTGTTTTGAATAAGTTATTATTTTTGTTTCTCCCATTTTTACCTATTTTTGTCTTGTGAATCTAGTCTTTGTTAGTTTCAGTTATGCTTACAACGTACCACGCCTTTTAATGTGTCCTTTTGGGTATATTAAGTGGTGTGAGATATTTCACTTGGTATCAGAGCCTAAGGTTACAGGATCCCTAAAAATTTATTTTAAAAGTAAAGTATTTTCCGAAATAACTTGTTTTAAAAGTATTTTTCAGAAAATAAATCTTAAAAATGTTTTTAAGAATAAAAGATTTTTTATAAAAATCCCCTCATAAGTCCAGTTCAACTCCCTTTGACTCTTTCCTAAATTATCCTTTTCTTTTCGTAGAATGGCTGATGCCCCGAACATTCCCAAGGTCATTCTAGTCCCAGCCTGGTTTCGTTAGTACTTACAAGCCACGACTCCAGAGATGCACAGGCCAGTGCCAATCCTACACCAGCGGATGGGAACCCCATCACCCACCTGCCGCCATCAATTTCTCTAAGCTTTGTAAGGATTTTGTGAGTTTGGGCGGAAAGACTTTTTCCGGCAAGGAGACTTTTGTGGAGGCGAGAGCTTGGCTTATTAGGATTGGAGGACCAGCAGCGGGTTCAGCTAGCCGCTTGGCAGTTGAAAGAGGAGGCTTCTTACTGGTGGAAGATTATTGAGTTGGAAGGAAGAGAAGTCGGTTGGAATGGGTTTAGGCAGAGGTTTAAGAGGAAGTTTCTGTCTCAAGCGGAAGAAAATGTTCAGCTGGAGAGGTTTATCAATTTGAAGCCAGGGAGTTTGTTTATTAAGGAATACATCAATCAGTTCAATGAATTATTGCAATTTGGTAAGGAGTTGGTGAATACGCCGCACAAGAAAGCTATGAAGTTTGCAAAAGGGATTAAATCAACCCCTTCAGGGATTATTATTGACTCACATACCGATGGGAGCTACTTATGAGTCTTTTGTTGAGATGGCGCTTATGTCAGATGCAGCCAAGGAAGGAGAGTCTAAAGAAGTAGTTAAGTCAGAAGTTTCAAAGATGAAGTGGTGGAAAAACAATAAGGAGAAGAAGAAAGGTGATGGCCCTCAGAAGCAGATTAAGAAAGGTTTGAAGTGCGGTAACTGTGGGATTGTTGGACATGTCGCCAAGGATTGCAGAAGGGATAAGTTGAAGGGAAAGTGCTTCAGTTGCGGGCAGCCTGGTCATATGAGTAAGAGTTGTCCTCAGAGAGCTGGTCAGGGAGCGAGTGCACCAGTCGCATAGATTCAGGCGTTAGACGCGGCACCTTTCAGTAGCATTCTGAATAGAGGTAGGAAAGTCACAGTTAAAGGTTTGATTTCTATATCTAATTTTCCAATTCAGACTTTATTCTATTCTGGCGCATCACACTCTTTTATTTCTAGTTCTCTTGTGGATTGTTTGCACTTAGACATTTCTTTAGTGGTGGACCCCATCGTTGTTTCAAACCCCATAGGTGGATCGACACACTTGTCTATGGTTTGTAGGTGTTTGAAAATTTATATCTTATGCGTAAAATTTGACTGCGACACTTATGTTTTGAGATTCTCGGGGTATGGGATGACCTTGGGTATGGATTGGCTATCGACATATGGAGCTATTTTAGACTGCAAGAGGAGAGTTGTTAGATTAGAGAGTTGTAGTGGTAGGACTCTCGAGTTATCTTGCGACCCGCAAGGGTCAATCATGTTGAGCTTTCTCTATTCCCTCGATTCATCTTCAGAGGAGTTTGATTCGATTCATGTCGTCATAGATTTTCCCAACATCTTTGAGGAGGTTAGGGGACTATCCCTTAAGAGAGAGATTGTCTTCATGATTTATTTGACCGATAATGCTAAGCTAGTCGCTTTACCAGTGAGGCACATGGCACCTAGGAAGAGGAAGGAATTGAGCAAGCAAATTCATGATCTTTTGGAGAAGGGATTCATAAGAAGGAGCATATCAGAATGGGGAGCACCAGTCTTCTCCGCTACTAAGGCGGATGGTTCTCTTCGACTTTGCATTGATTATAGAGAATTAAATAAGCTCACAAAGAAGAACCGATATCCACTCCCTAGGATTGATGATCTTTTTGACCAGTTAGTTCGCTCGTCGGTATTCTCCTAGCTTGATTTAGCCATGGGATTCCATCAGCTTAGAGTTGCAGATGACAACATAGATAAGACTGCGTTTAGGACTCCAGACGGACTTTATGAGTGTTTGGTTATGTTTTTTGGGCTAACCAATGCCCCAACCTACTTTGTTGATTTGATGAGCTGTGTCTTTAGAGAAGTCCTAAATAAATTCGTAGTGGTATTCGTGGATGACATCTTGGTATTTTCCGAGAATATGGAGGAGCATGTTGTTCATTTAGAGGAAGTTGTTCACACACTTCGTAGTCACCATTTGAGAGCTAAGTTTTCGAAGTGTCACTTTTGGAGAGAGGAGGTACGTTTCTTGGGGCACATGGTTTCGAAGGATGGTTTGGCTGTTGACCTTGCCAAGGTTATTGCAGTACAAGATTGGAAGGTCCCCAAGAACGTCACCGAGGTTAGGAGCTTCCTAGGATTGGCTGGCTATTATAGGAAGTTCATTAGAGCTTTGCCAAGATTTCTGCACCACTCACGCGCCTTACTAAGAAGAATAAAGCTTTCATGTGGGACGTTGATTATGAGGATTACTTCACAAAGCTTAAGAGATCCCTTACTAGTGCACCAGTGTTAGTACTACTCGATGGAGCTAAGCCTTTTACCGTATACACTGATGCATGTGGGACGGTCCTTGGAGTGGTGTTGATGCAAGAAGAGAGGGTGGTATGTTATGGTAGTAGGCAGTTGAGGATGCATGAGAAGAACTACCCTACCCACGATTTGGAGTTGGCTGCCATAGTTTTTGCACTCAAGTCTTGGAAGCACTTTTTACTTGGAGAGATGTTCAAGCTTTTCACCAACCACAAGTAACTAAAGTACCTATTCTTGTAGAAGGACTTGAACTTGAGGCAACAGAGATGGATGGAGTTTTTAGCCTCATACGATTTTGAGATTGCTTATACTCCTGGCAAGGGTAATGTAGTTGTGATGCATTGAGTAGAAAGAAAGCAACCCTTAGTCCTTTGTTCGTAGAGGGAGGAGCTTGGAGTTTATTTCTACTTTTGATTTTAAGCCCTCTATGGACATTTCTCCCGGATTGTTAGCGGCATTAGAGGTGAGGCCTACCCTTATAGATCAAATTGGCTCGAGGCAACAAGAGGATTCAGAGATTATAGGTGTGATGGATAGGATTAGCCAAGGAGAGGTCTCTAGACATCTCCAACGTTATTCCATGGATAGCAAAGGGTGGCTTAGGAGAGATGAGAGGCTTTGGGTTCCCTACGCTAGTGATTTGTCGAGAGCGGTCTTGGAGGAGGCATACCATTCCTGTATGAATATTCATTCGGGTGGTGACAAAATGTATCGGGATATGAAGAGGATGTTCTATTGGAATGGCATGAATAAGGACGTGGCGGAGTTCGTAGTTAAATGCCTCATTTGCCAAAGGGTAAAAGCAGAGCAGCAGAAGCCCGGTGGATTACTTTAGCCCTTAGATGTGCCAGAATGGAAGTGGGACAGTATTTCTATTGATTTTATAGATGGTTTACCCCGTTCTAGGAAGGGGAATACTAGCATTTGGGTGATTTTTGATTGGTTGACCAAGAGTGCCCACTTCATCCCATTTAAGAGTAAGCGCGCGACATCATATTTGGCATCCCTTTATGTTCGAGAGATAGTACGACTTCATGGAATCCCTTCTAGTATAGTGAGTGACAGATATCCTATTTTCACTAGCGAGTCTTGGAGGAGCTTACAGGAGGTGCTAGGGACGCAACTTAGATTGAGTACGGCCTATCACCCTTAGACGGATGGCCAAACAGGGAGAGTGAATAGAGTGCTTGAGGATTTGCTACGGATGTGCATTTTGGACTTTGGAGGAACTTGGAAGGAGCATCTTCCGTTGGTTGAGTTTGCATATAATAACAGTTACCAAGCGAGCATAGAAATGGCACCATTTGAGGCTTTATATGGGAGACCTTGGAAGTCCCCTTCATGTTGGGTGGAGTCTACGGAGAAGTTGCTACTTGGGCCTGACATGGTGAGGCAGACATCGGAAAGAGTGGATTTATTTTGACGAAGGATGAAGACAGCCTAAGATAGGCAGAAGTCCTATGCGGATAAACGGAGGAGAGACATTGAGTTTGAGGTTGGAGACTTAGTTTTTATCAAGATATCCCTGCTTAGGAAGGTGGTAAGGTTCGGATCGAATGGAAAGTTAGCCCCCAGATTTGTTGGACCATTTCCTATCATAGAGAGAGTTGGGAAGATGGCTTACAGAGTGAAGTTACCAGATAGGCTCCTAGGTGTGCACGACGTTTTCCATGTTTCGCACTTGCGAAAGTGCTTACATGACTCAACAGAGGTTGTAGGGCCCAGTCAGTTAGAGGAGGTGGAAGTAGAAAGCAAAACATCTGTTCGGCGTATCCCCACGAAGATTGTTGGAAGTGACATCAATGGACTACGGAATAAGGTGGTTCCTCTAGTAAAGGTGCAATGGGGAGATGATGTTGCAGAGGCCACTTGGGAAGCAGAAGAGAAGATTCGTACTTCTTATCCTCATCTTTTCGATAGTAAGTTTTTAGAATTTCCTATCTCCATCTTTAGTTTTGAATAGGTTCTTTCCTTTATTATCCTTTGGGAGGGTAGAACTTAGGATTTAACCTATGGATGGTAGGATTTGATGTAAACATGTTATTAGAACATGTTATGAATGATGTATGCTAGTGGTTAGAAATGTTTGCTAGTGGATGCTAATGGACACATATAGGTACACTAGGCACTATTATTCTTTAAGGATCGGCCTAACTAGGACACTAGAGCATATGCATATGGATGTGTGCGCATTTTTATTCTTTTTTCATGGTTGCTATAAATGGATGATTATCACATGATTGTTGCATTTGAATAATGCTTGTAGCACGCATACAGAACTTTCAGTTGTCATTAGGGAATTTTTGCATTCATTTGGATACATGGCACGGACATGATTGCATAAAAGGAGGTCAACTGAATCAATGGGCGGCCTAATATTTTGCATTAGATAGGAACATTTACGCTACACTAATTGGATAAGTATCATAAATTGCATTAGAAAAACATAAGGACAATGGATGAATCGTCGATGATTGAGTAGTTGGTTGTAGAATTGGACGAAAACATTTAGTACATTCTTTTATCCTTAGAGATTTCGGGGATGAAATCCCTTAAGGTGGGGAGAATGTAACAACCCGAAATTTAACCCATAATAATTAATTCGTTAATTAATTAAATAATAAAATAACTTTGTGAAATTATCAGAATTGAGCCACGAGAGTTGCACCATTGTGTCCGCGGTAATTTTTTGGTCAATTTCCATATATAGAACATCAGAATCCGAGTTAATATGAGCAAGAAATAAAATAATCAAAGAAACGATATATATATATATATATATATATATATATATGGGCCGGGTCGACCTGGGAATAAGGGCGTCGACCTGCTTATTTTAACGAACGAACGAGCGTTCGTTCATTCAAAATTTGAACACGTAATTTGCATTATTTGGCTTCATCTGGTCCTTCTATTCTTGCATCTGATGGCCTCTATTCAGCCTATGATGTAGTTGCATCCTATTCCATCCCTAAATCCAACGGTCTGAGATCCACTTCTACCCCTATAAATGGAACCCTAGGCCTAACTCTTTTTCTCATTCCAAGATTTTCTCTAATTGGGTTCACATATTCAGGAAGGGCCCTAAGTGGAATAATTTTCCAAGGAGGAAATCGTTTTGTATAAAAATATTTAACAACCCCAAGTGGATTCATGAAGGCTTAAAGGTAAGAGCTAAGGACCAGAGGTGAGTGATTTTAATTATTTAAAATTTCTTTAAGTAATTTAAAATAATAGGGTTTCCAATGGTTGTAGTTTAACTATGATTTTTGGAGTAACCTTTTAAGTAATTTATTTACAGTTTTAAGAATTTTTTCCAGTCTATTCCTTCTAGCTATTCTTTTCAGTTAATTTTAGTTTATTTCTGTTAATTATACCTTTTCCCATTTAATTATAGTTTATTTACAGTATTTTAATTTATTTACTGTTATTTATGCGTTATTTACATCTTCTTCCTACGTCTTGGATTTCCTTCTATTTTTAGTTTTCTTTTATTTCTTCTTCTTCTTCTTCGCATATGAATTAGAATAGAATTAACACGAAATTGGATTAAATTATAATAAATTTGAAATAATGGAATATGAGATGTAAATCACAAAGACTGTAATATAATTGGAATAGAACGGAAATTATGCCTAATTATGATATTAATTGGACTAAATTAAGAAGATTGGCCTAGTTATAGCTTAGAATTATAACTAAAAGAATAAAAGAAGAAAGAAGATTATTTTCACACTTAAACTTTGGGTTAAGTAATAAGCATGATTATAACGTAAGTTATAAATTGATAAACTAATGGAAACTATGGTAAACTATGGAAACTATGGCGCTTATTTTAAGACTTAGGATAAATTAATAAGCGATAATAGTAATTGATAAAAATAAAGGCTTATTTAATTAATTTATCTAAGTTAATAAGCAAAGATAAGAGTAGGACCTGTACCAAATAGCATTCCCTTAATATTTCTATGGTTACGGTGCTTCACATAATCCTGAAGTGAGGCGAGGGGTACGCCTATGCTTATTGTTATCCCGCCTTTTAGCAAGGCCGTAACACCAAGGAATCGACTAGTAACCAATGGCGGCCCATCCTAGAGATCAGTTATACACAGGCTCACTATGGATATCGACGAATTTTGTCCGAGTCCGGATCGAGCCAAAATTGGTATGACATGACAAGCTAAGCTATGAGAGTCAACGTTCCAAATCTCAAGTCAATCCGAGTTCGTATACTCAAGTTATGAACGATACAAAATTGGATGAAAACCAACCACCGGTCGAGTCGCTCAGTTCAAATCCATCAGGGAAGCCAATTTCGACTTGCTCCCTTCGACTCGCTTCGCAACCATCAGATGCCTACTTCGACTCGCTCTGCTTCGCCTCCATCAGATGCCTTCTTCGACTCGCTCAGCTCGAACCACTGTTTGACTCCATCGAGTTCGACTCCGTTGGTAAGGCCACTGTTCGAGTCCCTAAGAACGCTCCACTTCGACTCGCTCAATCAATGCACAGTTCGACTCGATCAAAACAGCGTCAAGGGAAGAGTGTGATTAAAGCGCCACGTCACCGATTCGAATGAAAGCGAGTCGAACAGAGCGAGTCGAACGAAACAGCCAACCGAGAATCCCATTTCGTATCGATCATATCTCCTAATATACAAGTCCAAATGCTATGAAATTTTCACAGAAGACTACGTCCATGCTAAAGAATGTCCACGCCAAATTTCGACTCCATTGGATGAAATTTTGATCGATATGAAATCTGTTCATATCGATCACGAATCGGACCGAGACTTCATGGGCTTCGGCGCGCGGGCCTGGTCACGTGCCAAAGAGAGTCTCCCGAAATCTGAGCGAGATACCAGCCTCCTACACCTATAAATAGACCCCCCAAGTCAACAGAAAAGGGGTTCTTCTTCTTCTTTGAGATCTTCGACTCCCAGACTCTGCAAAACACGGATCTGAACTCCATGGATGCTGCCAAGGTTTTAAATATCGGATTTCGGTCACGTTTCGTCTCGGAATTTTTACACAAGTTATCTCGTATCGGGGGAGATCTCGGACGAGATGAGTACATATCGGGTGTACATCTCGAATTGACATCTCGGGTTTTATAATGCATCTCGGGAATATCTCGGATCTACTTATGTGTCTAAAATTGATGTGTCAAAAATTTATATAATGGTTATAACTCTTTTAGTAAAAATAAAAATGGTAACATACTTGATTTGCATGGAAAAAGGAATATTTTTAGAAGAGTAGTAGCTTGATTAGCTTAATTGATTTGGTAATGATTGAATAATATCCTTTTATTTGAACATAATAAAGAAGTGAAATCTTTCGCACTCATTAAGATAAAAAGTAAAGAATATGTTCAAGAAGTTGGTAAATTATAATTGGATTGAGTAGTTTCTTTTGAATCAATATGAAAATAAAAAATATTATGGAAAATAAGAAAAATGTATAATTTCGGGTGAGATCTCGGATTGAGATTTTGATCCATATATCGGGTGAGATTTGAATATCTCGGACGAGATGAGTGTCGAGGGAGATATGGAGGAGATTTGATGTCTCGTCTCGTTTAAGTGTGAAAAAGAGATCTCGGAGGAGATCTCGGGCGATATATAGGAGATTTAAAACCATGGCTGCTGCTACCAACGAAATTCACTGCTGCAAATCATAATTACTTGCTGTAATTTTCTGAAATCAATTGTAAACATCAAAGAAAGATCAATAAAGCAAACTACTTCATAGTGGACGTAGGCAATACGCCGAACCACTCTAAATTCTTGTGTCTCCTTGCATTTTAATTATTCTCATTTCTGAAATTTGGAGTTTTTGTTTGATAATTCCTCCTTTTCCATTTAATTTCTTCACTTTATCTCTTCAAAGACTTCCGAAGAGTGTTGTGCCCAATTTTGGTACAAACACTTTGGTGCTTTCACTGAGAAAACCCAATTTTTCTCCTGCTTTTTGGATCTCCTATCTATATCGGAATGCATAAATCCAAGAAGAAGATCCAGATCTAGAACTTTGAAGCCCTTCCATTCTATTCAGATTTGCATCAGATCTAGGAAAGGACTTTCATCACCTCACTATGGTAAGGACACGGACTACCTCTACAGCTGCTGATCTAGGAGGACGGGACAGGAAGAATCCCGCGCAATTGCCTCCATCAAACCAAGATGCCGTCGGACCTTCAGATCCAACAGGTCCGGTTACCAGACAAGAGTTCCAGATGCTGTTCCAAGAATTAACCCAGAGTCGACAACAGCTAACTGAACAACTGCGTGCCAACGCAGAGTTAACAAACCACCTAAATCGCCAAAGGCGAAGAAGATCCAGAAGAGACCAAGGTTCTTATTCTTCCACAGAGAGTTTAGCCTCCTCTGATTGCCAAACCAAATCCACGCGTCCACGGCTAGGTGTTAGCTACACCCAAGCCACGGGACACCCACCTGCTTCGAATCTTGGGCAACCTAGAGCTGGACCATCAGCTAGTCTTCGTACCGAACCTTCAACTCGAGGAGGTGCTGCTCCTTACCATGTCACCGACAACATTGCTACTACAACCACTGCTGGACGGGGAGGTGATGCTAGAAACCAAGCTGATCCCCAACGTAACCAACGAGAACAGACTCCTGAGCCTTATGTCCCTGAGGATGTTGAACCAAGGAGGCGAGGCACGGACCGTCGACCGCGTCCGGTCCAGACTCGCGCTGTGGAACCCGACCACACCTTGGCGCAACATGCTCCAAGTATCCGAATGCCGGATATACCAACGATGATCTACCAAATGATCCGCGATAGTCAGGGTCTCTCTAATGACGACTAGGGAATCTCCCAGAGTGATACCCTTTTCACCGATGACATATTGTATGCTGAACCACCTCGGTGCTTCAGAATGCCAACTTTGCTAGTTTACGAAGGGAGTTCTGATCCCAATCAACACATCTTGAAGTACGAATGGCTGATGAATGCTACAAGAGCTGATGATGCAATAAAATGCCGTAGTATCCCCATTTCCCTGGGGGGCATTGCAACCATGTGGTTTACTTGTTTGCCACCACGATCCATTTCTAGTTTTGATCAGATGGCCACCAAGTTTGTTGAGCAATTCTGTATGCACATGGCAAGGCCTAAGGATGTTAACACTCTGTCTAGTATTACACAAGCTCCCGGAGAAACACTTAGATGTTACTTGAAGCGATTCCACGCTGCGTGTGTAGAAATAAGCAATCCCAATGATAACTCTATCCTGATGGCATTGACTAAGGGGATTGATGCTGATTCCGAGTTTCGAAATTGGTTAGTTGGAAAACCACCTGCGTCATTGGACCATTTCTGTTCCAAGGCAGCCCAATTCTTGAGAAGGGAGGATGCGAAACAGTCTAGGAAGCAGGATGACGTAGGGCCCAACATCGAAGGAGTCAAAAGTAACATTGCTGTTAAACAATCCGGAGATAGTTCTGGAAAAGTTCAGTTGAACATCCAAAATAAACAGAATCAGCAGAGGGACAATGGAAATCAAAACAAAAAACGCGATCAGAATCGTGGTCCATAGCGTAGAGCTTCTATGTACGATAATTACACTCCATTGAACACGTCATTGGAAAATGTGTATTTGCAGACCTGCTATACCATGCAGTACAAGAAACCTGCCCCAAAACCACCAACTGAAAGGCAAATCAAAACAGGAAAATTTTGCAGGTTCCACGAAAGTTATGGCTACAACACCAATGAGTGTCGTCACTTACAAGACCTCATTGAAAAACTGATACGAGAACGGAAGTTGGATCAGTATGTACGGGCACCGCAGTCTGGTGGTGCGGGCCCATCAAATCAGAATCGTGCGCCGAATCAGGGGAGACAGGAGGAACCCGCTCGTACAGGCAGGAGGTTGGTTATCAATACAATAAGTGGTGGTCCTCACCCAGCAGATCGAAGCTGAAAGGAAATGGAATCGTATGCCAGTTCTATCAAGCATGCAGACTTCGAGTGTTGTAGCAGTTTTGATGAAGGGGCTCCGGCCAAGCAACAGAAAACGATGACAGATGACATCGTGTTCAGGAACAGAGATGCTGATAAAGTCGAAGCCCCCACTATCGATCCACTGGTCATCTCAGCACAAGTAGGTCCTGCTTGGATGAAGATGATCTTAGTTGACAGTGGAAGCTCTGTGAATATTTTGTTTAAGCGAGCCTTTGATCAAATGAGAATGGAAGCCACGGACTTGAAGCCTTGTCAGTCCCGAGTCCATGGTTTCAACGGAAGCGCTACTATACCCACTGGAATGGTGGAACTGCCAGTAGAGTTGGGAGTTGGAGAACGTCGGAGAGTACGGATGTTGTAGTTCATTGTTTTGGACATAGACTCCCCTTATAATGCTTTCCTGGGCCGACCGACCCTCGCTGAATTCAGAATAGCCATTGCCCCGTGGTGTTTGACTTTAAAATTTCCCACTGATCACGGAGTAGGAATCATTCAGGGAGATCAGGCTGCTGCCAGAGCCTGTTATGTCGCTGAGCTGCAGGAAGCGCAGCGAAAGGAGAAAGGAAAGGGCGTGGAGGAATCTCTCTGCGTCCGCTTTGCCGACAATTGACAATTAACTCCCGGGCCTAGGCCCGGGCACCCCAGCCAATTCCTCAAAGATCTCGACCCAAGAGAAACCAAAGGCGAAGGAGAATCAAAAGAAAGTCAAGCATCCCCGGCCGAACGGACGATTAATGTCCCGGTTGACAATGACCAATGACTCGAAAATGGTAAAGATTGGATCTCAACTAAGCCAGCAAACTCAAGAGGAATTGGTTGAATTTCTGCGGGCAAATCTTGACGTATTTTCCTGGACACATTCCGATATGTGTGGGATCTCGCCGGACATCGCGAGCCACACCCTGAACATTTACCCGCGGCATGTCCCGGTCAAACAGAAAAGGCGTGGTATGGATCCAAAGAGATCTGTCGCCCTTAAAGAAGAAGTAGAAAAGCTTAAAGCAAACGGGTTCATTCAGGATGCCCTATATCCTGAATGGGTGTTGAATCCCGTGCTCGTCCGAAAGCCGAACAGAAAGTGGAGAACGTGTGTCGATTATTCTGATCTGAACAAAAGCATGTCCCAAAGACAGTTTCCCACTTCCCATAATTGATCAGCTAGTAGATTCGACAGCTGGGCATGAACTCTTATCCTTCATGGACACGTATTCTGGCTACAATCAGATGCTGATGCATTTACCCGATCAAGAACATACCATCTTCGCAACCAATCTGGGACTTTACTATTACAAGGTTATGCCATTCGGACTTAAGAACGCCGGAGCTACTTATCAACGATGGGTCAATCAGATGTTTGTCAATCAAATCGGGAAAACAATGGAAGTATGTGTAGACGACATGCTTGTGAAGTCACGACTCTCCACCAACCATGTTAAAGACCTAGAAACTATGTTCAACATACTTCGAGAATACAAAATGAAGCTCAACCCACTGAAATGTCACTTTGGAGTTGCATTTGGAAAGTTCCTTGGATTCATCATTAACGCTCGAGGAATCGAAGCTAATCCTGAAAAGATTTGGGCAATCAGAAATCTTGAAACTCCGAAGACTATAAAGCAAGTCCAGAGTCTCAATGGAAAGGTAGCAGCATTGAGCAGGTTCATTTCAAAGTCCACTGACAAATGCATTCCCTTCTTCGATCTGATCCGAAAAGGGAAATGAAACTTTGAATGGACCACGGAGTGCGAGGGCGCTTTCCAAGCACTAGTTCAACATCTATCTACACCACCGATCCTGTCAAAGCCTATTAATCATGAGAAGCTGTATACATACTTGGCGATATCAGAAAATGCTATCAGCGCTGCCTTGGTTCGAGAAGAAGACGGGATACAGAAGCCAGTATACTACGTCAGCAAGCGATTGACTGGGGATGAAAGGAACTATCCAAAGCTAGAAAAGTTGGCCTACTGCCTTGTAATTGCATCAAGGAAACTCCGACCATATTTCCAGGAACATCCCATTGTTATTTACACCGACCAGCCGTTACGACAGGTCCTTTCGCGGCCTGAGACGTCTGGTAGGTTACTCAAGTGGAACATCGAACTGAGTCAGTTTGATATTACTTACACTCCAAGATGAGCAATCCAAGGACAAGTCCTCGCTGATTTCATAGTTGAATTTACCATTCCAGAGGACTTGCTCGAAACCAGTAAATCCCCCGAATACGTCTGGAAGCTGTATACTGATGGTGCATCAAACGACCGGTGTTCGGGCGCTGGTGTTGTACTCAAAACCCCCGAAGGCCGATCCGTATGCTATGCTGTGAAGTTCGATTTTCATGCGACTAATAATGAAGCTGAATATGAAGCCCTCTTAGCTGGCCTAAAACTTGCCAAAGATCTGAAAATTGTCGCTGTGAAAATTTATTGCGATTCACAACTAGTCGTGTGTCAGGTTCGAGGAGAATATCAAGCGAGAGATTGAAGGCTGGCTGCTTACTTAGCTCGAGTTCAGGAAGTACTAAATCAGTTTGACTACTATGCCATCTATTATATACCTCGAGAACGCAACCAAAAGGCCGATTCATTGGCAAAGCTAGCCAGCACAAGTGAAGCTCAGCAAATGGGACTCGTTCCCGTAGAAACGCTATCTTCCCCAAGCATCGACCGGACAGAAGTAAATTGGGTCTGCAAAACAATTCCCGAAAAGGATTCATGGATGACCCCACTTAGAAATTATATTGAGCACGGAACCCTGCCAGAACGCAAAAGCGAAAAGAGACAAGTCCTTCAGAAGGCCTCACGATTTACCATCCAGAATGGACTCATGTACAGAAGGGGTTACTCAGTCCCTCTACTCCGGTGCATCGCTCACGATGAAATTAAACAAGTATCACGCGATGTGCGGGAGGGAGAATGTGGCGATCACACCGGGGGGCAAGCACTTGCCAAAAAAATAGTTCGCTACGGATATTACTGGCCGACCGTGAATCGCGATGCGTTGGACTATGCAAAGAAATGTGATAGGTGCTAGAAATATGCCTGAATTCCTAGAGCTCCTCCTACCGAGATAACGCAAATGGTCAGCCCATGGCCGTTCGCAATGTGGGGCATCGACATCATCGGTGCCCTACCCTTGGCAAAAGGTGGTGCGAAGTACGCCATTGTCGCAGTTGATTACTTTACAAAGTGTGCTGAAGCCAAAGCTCTCGCTATCATTACAATGAGGAAATTAATCAACTTTGTGGTTCATAACATCATCTGTCGATTCGGTCTCCCCCATACCATTATTACGGACAACAGAACCCAATTCGACAGTGCTGAATTTAAAGATTTCTACAAACGATTTCACATCCAAAAGAAATTTTCTGCAGTTGCACACCCTCAGGAAAACGGACAGGTCGAAGCTGTTAATAAAGTTATAAAATCCATTCTGAAAAAACGACTGGAAAAGGTCGGTGGCAAGTGGGTTGACGAACTTCCTATGGCTTTGTGGGCTTACCGAACAACCCACAAGACTACGACTGGTCACACTCCATTCTCTCTTTCTTACGGTTCAAAAGCCGTTATTCCAGTCGAGCTAGAAGTACCTTCTCATCGTGTGACATACTATGATCCTAAGACGAATGATATATTACTTGCGGAATCTCTTGATCTACTAGATGAGAAGCGTGAAGAAGCTGATTTGAGGGCAGCTGTGCATCGAAGTCAAGTCGCCCGATTGTACAACGCCAAGGTCTGCCCGCGAACCTTTGAACTAGGTGATCTCATCCTCAAAAGAATCTATCTTGTTCCTTCGCATATGAAACCGACATGGGAAGGACCATATGTTACTGAACGAAGGCTTGGAGATGGCACATTCAAATTATCAACTGTCGATGGTCTAACTCTTCCAAGAGCCTGGAATAGCGAGAGCCTTCGCCGCTATTACACATGACATGCTATCTTTATCCATTTAGATTACTTTCCTTTTTTTTGCAATTTGTTTCTGCATTTCAAAATTAGAACTTGTAATAAGGCAATTGACTTTGCCATACTTTCTTGTTTCAGCAATAAAATGCAATCTCTTCGAGCCAGAGCTGTGATTTACTTGAAATGCTTTATATGACCATCACTATACACGGAGAGCTAAGTTTCACCATACGGTGGAATTTATTCAAATAGAGAGTGACTGCGATGCAACCAATCACTCGCTAAGTGAAACCCGAGCTCGGGGACAAGCCATCACATCAAAGTCAAAAAAGAATTGGTACACGACAATCCTTCATCAACTCCAAGTTCCCAGAATGCGAACCGGAGTATAAACACCAACTCCATATTCCCAGAGTGTGAAGCGGAGTATAAACATCAATTCTGTATTCCCAGACTGCGAAGCGGAGTATAAACATCAACTTCTTCCCAGAGTGCGAAGCGGAGTATAAACATCAACTCTGTATTCCCAAAGTGCGAAGCGGAGTATAAACGTCAACTCCGAACTCCCAGAGTGCGAGTCGGAGTATAAACATCAACTCCAAGTTCCCAGAGTGCGAACCGAAGTATAAACATCAAATCCGTATTCCCAGAGTGCGAAGCGGAGTATAAACATCAACTCCGTGTTCCCAGAGTGCGAACCGGAGTATAAACATGAACTCCAGATTCCCAGAGCGCGAACTGGAGCATAAACATCAACTCCGAGTTCCCGGAGTGCGAACCAGAGTATAGACATCGACTTCAAATTCCCAGAGCGTGAATTGGAGTATAAACATCAACTCCAAGTTCCCAGAGTGCGAACCGGAGTATAAACATCAACTCCAGATTCCCAGAGTGCGAAACGGAGCGTCAACACCAACTTCAAGTTCCCGAAGCATGAATCGAAGTATAAAAATCAACTCCAAACTCCCGGAGCGCGAGTCGGAGTACAAATGCCAATTCCAAGTCCCCGGATCGTGGACATTTAATTGAAACTTAAGCCGGCATGACCAACTGCCAGTAAACGAATGAGAATCCCCGGAGCGTGGATATGATCGTTGACAACCGGACAAGCGTGAATAAACCGCTCAATCTCCGTTTGTCCCAAACACCCATTCAGTGGCACTAGACTCGACATGCCATAAGAAAAGAGCGATCGCTGACTGATGTTTCACAACACACCACCAAGACTGGGGGGCAAGGCTTAAGCATCAACCATCGACTGAAGCAATGCGACGTCAAAATTCAACTCGCTTCCCGGTCGCAAACCATGTCCACAGTTTCTGAACTTGGCGAACAAAAACAAACTTGATTCAAAAGCTAAAACTTCACAAGTACACTTCAGATATTGAAACACTTGGACAAATACACAATGATAGAAAAGAAGCCAAAAAAGAGAAGTTTCATTTCTATTGTTTATAAAAGGAGTTCGTGTACAGGTTTCCAAAAATTCCTACTAGCAGGGGCCGAACCCGCATCTATACACGGCCAACAAAATGAAAGTCAAAATACACCGAATAAGCATGCCTAATCTTTCTTCTTTCTTGGCTTCCTTCTCGGTGTAGACCCGCTGGAGCCACCACTAATCTTCCTCTTCGAGCCCTTGCTTTTTGGCGGTTGGTCTTCAGGCGAGGGCATTATATCAACATCCTCCTCCGAACTCGAGTGGATAAGAATGCTCCTTGCGGGAGGAGTCGGAGGAACAGGATCAATTACAGAAGGTGGAATGGGCACGCTGGTGATGAAAATGGTACCACCAGGAGATATCGTTCTGAGCGGAGCAGGCCCCGGTGCTGCCATCCCACCTCCAAAGCTGCCACCATGAGCCGCTGCTGCCATTTCAGCCTCGATTTGAGCGAACATCTCCTCTTCAGTTACTGCTCGAGCCCCGCTGGGGGCATCAGCAGTCGGCATTGAAGAGCTTGTAGCAGGATCAGTTCCACTCATGACAGATGGCAAGTCAGTGAGAGGATCGCCGTGACGGCAAAAAAGTTCATCCATCATCTGCTCATCAAACATAATCGTACTCCCCTGCATATCGTCAAGCGGAGCAGCTGTACTCATGGTGATTGCTTCGGTCACGATAGCCTCCTGCGTTTGATATGATTCTTGAGTAGAAGGAGGCACGGCCGGTGCAGCATCGATCACTGAACAAAGAATAAGAGAATTGTTAGAACTTAACTTGATCGAAGATTTCGACTTAGGAAAAATATGTGGAATGTTCAGAATACCTTCCTCAGTTTGACTCGTAGGCGGTAGGGCGGCATCAGTGACTTGCACTGCAGCCAAAGACATCTGCGGCTGATCTGGATTATAAGCAAGAACGACCTGGGGATCGACCACAGACGAGGATTCGGGCTGGATCGACGTGGGAACTTCAAGACTTGCTTTATGGTGGTCAACTCCAGAACCCTCTCCCACTTCAAAGTGTTAGGCGCCAAGTCTTTCCTTCTCACGCAGAATCATTGACTCATGGAGAACCTTCTTTTCATCTTCAGTCAGAATGCGATTCTCGAGTTCAAATTCATCCACAGACTCGCCCTGATGCGCCTCCTTCTCTTCCTCAACCAGTCGGCTCCAAGCATTGTAGAGATGCGTCGAAAAATCATCGAGCCAGGCTAGACCCCTGTGCCTCAACACGTTAGCGTTATAAACAACGAGAAGGTCTTCGATGTCAGCCTCTAGCCTGGACTCGGCCAACTTCACTTTTTCCTCCACCTCAGCCTCCACCTTGTGGACTTTAGCCACAGCTGCATCCCTCTCATCCCTAAGTAAAATAGCCTGCTCGCACGCCTCTTGGGCTGCGTTATTCGAACCATCCTTTTCCTTGGCCATGTCGAAAAATTTAGCCTTAAGCTCATTGAGTTCCTTGACCGCCGCATCCCGCTCGGCGGTAACTGTAGTGTTCTGATGGCCCATCTCCTCCACCAAGGCGACATGCGTCTACCTCAACCTCTCCATGGCCACATTCGCTTCATCAGCTTTTTTGGTGGCCTCAATTTCAGACTTCCGAGAAGACTCGGACTCAGCAGTGAGCACTTGAATGATCCGATCCCTTTGAGCGAGCTCGGTCTCCATCTTCTCAAGCGCTTTGGCTCGCTCAAAGGCCACTTTGGAAGCTTTTTCGGCAACCTTTGCCCACTCTCGATACTGGGTGTATATGTCGTGAACGTAATCATGCACCATGTTTTCCATCCCTGATGGAATTCTTTTTAAGTGTGGTGGGAAGACATAGCCGTAGAAGCAGACATTTGGAAAATCCTTCCTCATCTGAGCTAACTTAAGAACCCCTTCTCCTGTGGGTTCAGCTGGGACCTGCTCTGTAATCATGGAGGCCGTGGTCTCAACTCTCTGAAGATGAGTCTCAGATCTAGAAGTATGAGAAGATGGTCTGTGATGAGGAGGCTCCGGTGGGTATGGGACAAAAGCGGGGTTGGAGATGGAAGTCTAGGAGGAGGAGAGCGTGATCAAGACCGATGTCTGTATTCTCTCTCCCTATCACACCCGTACCTATCTTGATTAGAGTACTCGCGATCACGATCTCTATCAGAGTCCCTCCTGTGGGAATCATAATAAGAAGAAGTCTTTCAAGCCGAGCGAAGATTCCCGAGCATCGATCCTCTTCCAGACATAGTACCTCGGAATGAGAAACGAAGGAAGAGTTAGTAATTTCCCAAGTTGGACGATTTACAATTATGAATCATGTAGTGTAGTGAAGTGTATGCATGTGCAATCCCCCGACCAACCGGAAATGTCGGCCGCACTCATAGCAAGCGACCCGCTCAGTTCATGAGCATTATCAAGCTCCTCCATCCCGACATCGTGTTGAGACGACACAAAATTCGGAATCGGAATATCAGCAACCCCTTCAAAAAGATTCTTTACTGGCGGGGAAGAAGCCTCCAAAATTCTAATCCCCTGAGCAGACAAGGACATAACAACGGATTTAAATCTCTCAGATTTAGAGCGTTTGTGAGCAGCAGCCTTGCCTTTTCTTCTTCCTCCCGAATCCTGGACATCGGCAGAAGGCCCAGCTGGGAGCTCGGTATCGATAGGCGTTCTTTCTGGATCAACTTCTTCGGCTATCACGACTGCGGGCGCTTTGCGCTTCACCCGTTTCTTTGGGACCACTCTATGTGTCCCTTCCAACTGTATGCTCTGCCTCCGTTCTATCGGCCCGACAGTCCTCAAATTCCTGTTGGTCAGGACCAAGTCAATATGCCTCTCTTCACTCGGAAATGCTTGGAGGATCCGAACCAGCTCTCGGAAGTATGCACCGTCAGGTCGAGAGATTGCGGCTGTAAAAGAAGAGAAAGGTATATCAGTTTTGAAGTCAGTTACTAACATCTCAATGATTCAAGAGAGAAATGGCAGCACTTACGTCTATCCAACCACTGCCTAGCAAATCCAGGGGAGCATCGAACGTAGAACCATTCAGTTTTATAATAACTTAGCCTTCCCTAGGAGCCCAGTACAATGTGGCAGTTTCTGACCTCTTCCAGGAAGGTAAAAGAAGGGCTGTCTCCACGGCTCTTGACGTTGAATAAATATCTGATTTCGATCGGCTTCGGCGGTCGAAAGAGGATCTCCATAAACAGGACAAAGGTGTTGTTCAACAAGGCATACTCGTTGGGATGTAGCTGAGATGGAGCTATGCCAAGAAATGATAACATCTCCCTTATATATTGGTTGAAGGGAGAGAGTGTCCCCACTGTGCAAGCGTGACGGTTGAGAGCAGTAAACCCCTCCGGGGGATCGTGTGGCTTGTCATTTGGCCCGGGCAGTAACACGTCGTCGAGCGACAAGCCGTGCCTTAAACAAATCAGTCCTAGCATATCTTCGGAGATACCTGACGGCATAGAATCTTTTGGATTACAAATAAACAGAGCCCCTAGACGCTCGTCCGGAGCTGGCTCTATAACTTCGGCTTCAATAACCGGTATCTCTATGGTTGGAGGAATAGAACTTGGGAGTTCCGGCTGTTGAGAACTTGAAGGTTCCATGACTAGCTAGCTTATAAAAAATCATTGTTAAACTGACAATAACGCTCGTGCATCCCCCAGTGTAGAGTGTGTGAGTGTGTTGTGCAATGCAATACTGTATATCATTTGAGAAGATCAACAGGATTGAAGGAAGCATGTAAACGACGAGGCTTCGGAATTCAGTCGGAAGGACCGTCATCGCTGACCGTCACAACCATACCATCCAGCTATTAACTGTCATTCCAAGTTAAAGTTTGTTGTCATTTTGATAAGTTCCAGTTTCATCGATGAGCTTCGACAGGCGATCAAATATGCAGTAAAACGGTTAAGTCCAGTTATGCAAGCTTGAAGCTCGTCGGAGTCAATTGTTCAAATGTGCGAGGAGTTTCAAATTTTTTAATGATCAAATTCATATCGCTCACGCGAGCCGTGTTCGCATCGATAAGTCATGGTCATCTACGTATGAGTTAGACTCAGTCAGAGGTTGGCATGCAAGTTCGACTCGATCGAGAAGCTGGGGATTTCGAATCGATCAGATCGCAACACTTTGAATCGATTAAAAGCCTCCATTTTGACTCGATCCCAAAGCCTCCAGTTCGACTCGCTCCCAAGACTACGCAGTTCGACTCGCTCCCAAGACTACGCAGTTCGACTCGCTCCCAAGACTACGTAGTTCGAATCGATCCCAAACCTCCAGTTCGACTCAATCCCAAACGTCCTCTTCGACTTGATCGAAGGCCATCGTTTCGAATCCATCAGGCACAACCCTTTCGTATCAATGTACGTATTCAGAGCATTCGACTCGATGCGAAGCTCCACCATCGATCAATACGAAGGCCTCCGCCTCATCATCTCGAAACCCCTACTCCAGATCGACACGAAGTTGAGGCCAAGGAATTTTCGATCGATCACGACTCTGGTTGATTTGGTGTTAAAAACCGAGTCTCATCGTTTATGCGTGGATTCGCTTAGTGGATTACCTAAATTTGTCAGTTAGTTCGAGTAATTGAAGGTGTGAATCAGTTCGAAGGCAAGAGTGTTTTCTTCTTTGTCTTCTCGAGTTTTAGAGCGATACGAAGGCAAGGAAGGAAAGCGAAAGGTAAAAAGTGGAAAAACGGCTAAGTACAAAGTATTTATATGGACTCGAAAGCAAAGGTAAGAAACGATTCGCCTCCCTCAGTGATTTCAACTAGCTACGAAGTGTCACAAGCAAGACCGAGTCGAATAGTTCAGTTCGAATCTAAGATCGAGTCGAACAAGCAGTTCGAATCCAAGACCGAGTCGAACAACCAGTTTTAATCCATCACCGAGTCGAACAAGCACTACGTATCCATCGAAACCTGCGTCCATCGATACGAAAATCTCTATTCGTATCAATAGTTTCCAACTCCTTCCCTAGAAAATCGAGTCGAACAAGCAGTTCGAATTCATCATGTAAGGCCACTTCGACTCGCTCCGCTTCGACTCGCTCAGCTCGCATCCAGCAGGAATGCCTACTTCGACTCGTTCAGTTCGAATCCAACGAATCACGGCTACCAGAGGCCAACTCCAATAGTTCGAAATATTCAATTCGCATCCCTAAATTCAATAAAAATCGTCTTCAATGTTTCACCCTTCACATTGATTCAGGAGAGGATCATTACGAAGGAACATTCAAAAGCAACCATCGAGCGTTGTTGCAACGAATTTCATGTTGGTTCAGGAGAGGATCGGTACGGAATTCAATATAAAATAAACTGACAACGACTCGTGAACGTACAAACGTCAACGAGAGTCAGATTAACATATATGCATGTATGGCGGATCAGTGTTCAATATTCCAGGTTTACAGGAATCAGAAACTCATTTAATAGCAATTACAACAACAAATGGCTAACCACTAGCATACAACAATCAGTTGCAACAATACAGGGTACAATAGTTGACAATCAACAGTTTACATTATCGAGAAAAATCAGTCAGAGATGACAGCTTTCATCGAAAAGACAATAACTATTCAGAGTAAAGATGGCAGCATTTCAAAGCACATCATGTTTCCACAAAATGTACTTTGGGTGGCAAATGTTATCCCGCCTTTTGGCAAGGCCGTAAGACCAAGGAATCGACTAGTAACCAATGGCGGCCCGTCCTAGAGATTAGTTATACACAGGCTCACTATGGATATCGACGAATTTTGTCCGAGTCCGGATCGAGCCAAAATTGGTATGACATGACAAGCTAAGATATGAGAGTCAACGTTCCAAATCTCAAGTCAATCCGAGTTTGTATGCTCAAGTTATGAACGATACAAAATTGGATGAAAACCAACCACCAGTCGAGTCGCTCAATTCGAATCCATCAGGGAAGCCAACTTCGACTCGCTCCCTTCGACTCGCTTCGCAACCATCAGATGCCTACTTCGACTCGCTCCGCTTCGCCTCCATCAGATTCCTTCTTCGACTCGCTCAGCTCGAACCACTGTTCGACTCCATCGAGTTCGACTTCGTTGGCGAGGCCACTGTTCGAATCCCTCAGAACGCTCCACTTCAACTCGCTCAATCGATGCACAGTTCGACTCGATCAAAACAGCATCAACGGCAGAGTGAGATTCAAGCGCCACATCACCGAGTCGAATGAAAGCGAGTCGAACAGAGCGAGTCAAACGAAACAGCCAACCGAGAATCCCATTTCGTATCGATCATATCTCCTAATCTACAAGTCCAAATGCTATGAAATTTTCGCAGAAGACTATGTCTATGCTAAAGAATGTCCACGCCAAATTTTGACTCCATTGGATGAAATCTTGATCGATATGAAATTTGTTCATATCGATCACGGATCGGACCGAGGCTTCATATGCTTGGGCGCGCGGGCCTTGTCACGTGCCGGAGAGGGTCTCCCGAAATCTGAGCGAGATACCAGCCTCCTACACCTATAAATAGACCCCCAAAGCCAACAGAAAAGGGGTTCTTCTTCTTCTTTGAGATCTCCGACGCCCAGAATCTGCAAAACACGGATCTGAACTCCATGGCTTCTGCTACCAACGAAATTCACTGCTGCAAATCATAATTACTTGCTGTAATTTGCTGAAATCAATTGTAAACATCAAAGAAAGATCAATAAAGAAAACTACTTCATAGTGGATGTAGGCAATACGCCGAACCACTCTAAATTCTTGTGTCTCCTTGCATTTTAATTATTCTCATTTCTGAAATTTGGAGTTTTTGTTAGATAATTCCTCCTTTTCCATTTAATTTCTTCACTTTATCTCTTCAAATACTTCCGAAGAGTGTTGTGCCCAATTTTAGTACAAACACTTATAGTGGTAGTAAACGGTCAATCTATGGTAGTTCAAATCAAGGGGGTTTGAACAGCGGGCGCAACTAGATTTTTGTTTGATAGGGACCAATACCGGCAGCATTTCCCTTACTTTTCTATGGACACGGTGCTTCACATAATCATGAAGTGAGACGAGGTGCTTCACATAATCCTGAAGTGAGGCGAGGGGCATGCTTATGCTGGCTGGGGTAAATAAAAGGTCAAAAGAGGGAGCAACATGTAGCATGGGCATGGTGGCAGTTATGCATGCGACTTCCATTTCGGTGCTCAGTAATCACTATAATTTCCAAGCGCTTAGTAAAATAGTAAGTACTTCTTTCGTAGACACCAAAGTCTACTGTGTAGGGAAACGTCCAGTTTATAGTAGATTCTATGGAGTAGCAGGCCGATCAAAGGGTAGAATTAGGAATTCAGCCTAATCAAAGCAGCTATCAAGGAAAAGTGTAAACAATCAAAGTTAACCTATCTTACTAATTGAGCAATAGTTTATTCGTATTTATTTCCAGTTTCTCTCTTTTCTATTTCCTTTGTTTCCTTTTATATACTAGAACTATTGTAAAGTCTATTACTTTTACTTTGCTTAAAGATTCTAGTAATTACTATCATTCACCAGACTTTTAGTCTGACCCACTCCTCTATTTTCCCCTTTCCCCCTAGGCAATCAAGGGAGAGGACAGTAGATCGCGGTTACTATGGAGGTTTCTTGGAGAAGATTCTGCTATGTATTTCCCTACTTTTATTCCATTTTTCTTTCTCTGTACTGGCACTTGAGAGGGATATTTATACTTTGATTTTTGTTGAGACTATGGGTTTTTATTTCATGAGACATATTGGTTTTTGAGACTTGTATGTTGTATTTGGTATTTGACTTATTTGGTTTATGAAGCAACTATGAAGTTTTTGTTTTGAATAAGTTATTACTTTAGTTTCCGCTATTTTTGCCTATTTTTGTCTTATGAATCTTAGTCTCTGTTAGTTTCAGTTATACCTACAACACACCATGCCTTTTAATGTGCCCATTTGGGTATATTAAGGGGTGTGTGGTGTTTCAACTAATCTAGTTATCGAATGGTCAAGTCACATCCATTTCTCATCAGGTACTCCGCCTATCGGGTTGTGAGCAAGAATCATCAAATAAACGGTCAGACCACGTTAATTTTGTTTAGTCCAATAGTGAATTTTTGTAATCGGTTGGCTCCAAACTCTAAAAACCTACTTGTACATATCAATATTAGATAGTCGGTTATCGCAACTAATATGTAATGCTACAGGAATCACAAATATGATGGAAATTTCAATCTTTATTTACCAAATGGAAAGAAATGACATAATTTGTCTTACTACATATTGGGAAAATCAAATGCTAAAACAAATTCAAAAATTAAATACGATTGGATGAAAAGGAGATAAACTAAGCGAAATAACATCATAAATGCTCGCTATTCCACACTCTTGGGAGTGTGACGCCTTCAACAGTCGCTAGCTTGAAAGTTCCATCTCCAAGCCTCTGTTCAATGACATATGGTCCCTCCCAAGTAGAATTTATATGTGATGGGATAGGAAAGACCCGTTCCAAGACGAGATTATGAGAAATGCGGATTACAGATCTTAAGGCTGCAATAACACTAAAGGGGGGGGGGGTGAATAGTGTTTTGTGGATTTTCTAAATCTTTTTGAAACTTATGTAAATTTAATTCCCAACAAATGCAATTCATAGATCACTGAATCAGACACAGATGCAAATAATAAATAAAAGCAGTAAAGGAAAGAACACACCGAATTTTATACTGGTTCGGAGTTACCCTACATCTAGTCCCGCACAAACGTACAAATTTCTTATCAAAAATAATCTCCCAGATTACACCCTCGATTTCAAGGCCACGAGATACACTCTCCTGTATTCGAGTTCAGGGCAAACTCTCTTGATTTTCCAGGCCACAAGATCACCTAATCGATTTCCGGGGCAACAATCACACCCAATTGATTTCAAGGCTCAACCGCACCTTTTACTCTACAGTTTGATTTACAAATAATCCTATAACTCTGAATAGCACTGAGATCTTACGGAGAGAGTGGCATCAAACAAGAGATAATCAAGTTTGATTCACTTGGTATTTCGTTAGAGTATAGTTTGAAATTCTTTAGAATAAATGTGGAAGATGAAGAGAAAACAAATGAAATCTGGTTAAAAATTCATTTAGAACTACTGGTATTTATAGGAAATCAACAGCCATATCTATTCATGAAAGGATACGATGAATAGACACTTCTTTTGAAAATTCGAATTTTGAATTTAACGGACATCATGTCGACATGTGGGGTTGAGGGATGTCGACATGCTCTAGGCAAAATTGATGATTTTGATTTTTCTTATTAAAATTGGTTTCTATAATTTTATCAAAATGATTTCTAAACTTTGTAAATATATTTTAATATAGTTTAAACATATAAAAGAGTTTAGAAAGTAATTTTTAATATATATAATCTTAATCTATAAAGTGATTTAAAATCTGAGTAAATATTTTAAAGCTAAATATTTAAAACAAGAGATAGTTTAAAAACAAACGAAGTTTAAAACAAGAGTTTATTTAAAAACAAAAAATAAAGAATATTTTAAGGCTAAAACATTTTGAAAAGCAGTTTTGAAAATCATTTTGAAAAACCATTTTGAAGTAGTTTTGCAAGCTTCTTCCTGCAGAATATCTCATCACATCAGGACTCGAGAACATGTACAAAACCAGGATCTTCGTGGGTTTGTAAGCCACTTGTCGTAGGTTTGTAAGCTACTTGTCGTGGGTTTGTAAGCCACTAAGAAGGTAAAAATTGGTTCCATCCCAAAAGAAATATGGAATGAAGATTTCCGTGCTATTATGAAGTTTTAACATAATTCTAGACTCAATACTTATCTTGTACTATTAAAATCTTGAACTCTTGATAACTTGATTTCTTGATACTCATGTGTCTTCAATCTTGATATCTTTGATCTTTAAATTCATCAGTCTTGTATCTTTATACTGTACAGTCTTCATTCTTGGTACCTGCATGTTTATATCCTGTATATACATATATATATATATATCTAAACTATAATGTTAGTATGTATATTTTATAACAAGTCCTAAGGTTGTTGTCATCAAAACCATCAACTTAAGGACTAACAGAGATCGCCAATTTCAGAGGTCCTAGGTCAGACTTTAGCGTTGTAGTATTGGGCGACTCGATATCGATGTGCAACTACCCTAAAATCAGCTTCTTCACTCTTCTCATCTACCAAGTCTAGAGATTCTAAAAGGAGATCCCTATTCGTTCTGGGGTGGTAGTAGGTCACTCGATGAGAGAGGACTTCGAGTTCAACAGGATTGACGACTTTGGAGCTGTAAGCAAGGGCAAATGGAGTATGGCCAGTCGCAGACTTGTAGGTTGTTCTATAAGCCCATAATGATGTTGGGATTTCATCCACCCACTTTCCTCTAGCCTTTTCCAGATGCTTCTTCAGAATGGACTTTATGATTTTATTCACAGCTTCTAGTAGTCCATTTACTTGAGGGTGACCGACTTTCGCAATTCTCTTTTCAAAATGATGCCGATGGTAGATGTCTTTGAATTCAACACTGTCGAATTAAGTTCCATTATCAGTTACAATGGTTCATGGAAGGCCAAACGACAGATGATGTTCCAAACAATGAAGTTGATTACTTTCTTTGTCCTGATCATGGCTAAAGGTTCTGCTTCGGCCCATTTGGTGAAGTAATCAACTGTATGATGACGTATTTCGCACCACCTTTAGAGATCGGTAAGGAATCGATAATATCTATACCCCATATAGCAAACAGTCATGGACTGACCATTGAGTAATTTCCGTCAGCGGAGCTCTCGGAACTTTCGCATACATCTGGCACTTGTCGCATCGCTTAGCGTAATTGGCAACATCTCGATTGACGGTTGGCCAGTAATACCTATAACGGAGTATTTTCTTTGCTGGGGTTTCCCCCCTCCCCCATGTGATCATCACATTTGCCTTCATGAACTTCCCTTAGGACTCATTTTATTTCTCATCATGAGCGATAACCTGGAGCAGGAGAATGGAAAAATTCTATTTATACATGATTCCTTCCTGAATGATATATTATGAAGCTTCGCGGAGGATTTGTCATCTTTCATTCCTCCATTCGAAAAGGACTCCCTGTAGCAAATAATCTTTAACCAGAGTCATCCACGACTCCTTCTCATGCTCCATCTCTAGTATCAAGTCAATTTCCATCTGGTTTATGCTCGGAGCATCTAGTACGTCGACTATAACCAAGCCCATTTGTTGTGCACCCCCGGTGCTAGCAAACTTTGCCAATGAGTCAGCCTCTGTGTTTCGATCCTAGGGAATGTGCGTGAGGTCGTAATACTCAAAGTCAGTCAATAACTCTTGGACTCGGATAAGGTACGGAGCGAGTCATTTTCCTTTAGCCTGGTAATCTCCCTTGACTTGGTATACCACCAATTGGGAATCGCAAAATATTCCGGGAGACTTTATTCCCAGTTCTCTGGCAAGTTTAAGTCCAACATTAGAGCTTCAAATTCAACTTCGTTATTCATTGCAGTGATGTCAAGCTTAAAAGGATAGCTAATTGATTGATCCTCCAGAGTTACTAGTACGACTCCGGCTCTAAACAACGATCATTGGATGCTCCATCCGTATACATTTCCACCAAATAAAAGAGGCTCCACTGCTCTCTAGGAGATCATCTTGTGAAGTGAATTCTGGTATAAAGTCCGCTAGTGCCTATCCCCAGATGGCTCTTCGGGGGAGATAAGTGATGTCGAATTGGCTTAGTTCAATGTTCCACTTCAGTAACCTTCCAGACGTCTCATGTCACTGTAAGACCGGTCATAACGGTTGATCGGTGCGAACGTTGAGGGGATGAGCCTAAAAATAGGGGTGGAGCTTTCGTGAAACAATTAATAAATAGTACGCCAATTTCTCTATCTTCGGAAAGTTCCTTTCATCTCCTTTTAATAGCTTGCTAACATAATAGACCAATCTCTGGACTCGATTCTTCTCCCAGAGCAGTGATGCACTTATAGCGTGTACTAACATGGCCAAGTAGATATACAAATCTTTGTGATCCACGCGCTTTGAGAAGACGTGAGGCCTCTCTAAGTGGTTCACCAAAGCTTGGAATGCATCTTCACAATCTTGTGTCCATTCAAAGTTCCTTTTCCCTCTTCTAATCAAGTCGAAGGAAGGAATGCATTTATCGGTGGCTCTGGAAATAAATTGACTTAGGGCGGCAACCTTCCCATTTAGGCTCTGTACTTGTTTGATAGTCTTTGGCACTTGTATGTTGCGAATTGCTTGAATCTTCTCAGGATTAGCTTCGATTCCGTAGGCATTGAAAATGAAACCCATGAATTTTCTTGATGTAACATCAAAGGAACATTCTAGAGGATTGATCTTCATTTTGTCATATCGGAGGATATCAAACAATTCTGCTAAGTCACTAATGTGGTCGCTTGACCGTTGTGACTTCATAAGCATATCATCCACGTATATGTCCATCGTCTTTCCAATTTGATCTTTAAACATTCGGTTGACCAAGTGCTGATAAGTTGCTCCAGAATTCTTCAATCCAAATGGCATTACCACATAGTAGTACATTCCAACATCGGTAATAAAGCTGGTGTGCTCTTGGTCAGGGATGTGCATCGAGATTTGATTATATCTAGAGTACGCATCCATGAATGATAGCAATTCATGTCCTACGGTTGAGTCCACCAGCTGGTTAATCCTTGGAAGGGGGAACTGTCTTTCGAACAAGCCTTTTTTAAGTTCGAATAGTCAACACATGTTCACCACTTTCCATTCGCCTTTCTTACAAGTACAGGATTAGATACCCATTTAGGGTAGAGGGCATCGCGAATAAACCCATTACTTTTGACCCTATCCACCTCCACCTTAAGGGTGGCAGATCTCTTCGGATCCATGCATGCCTTTTATTTTTCACCGGGACATGCCTCGGGACGATGTTTAATGCATGGCCCGCAATCGTAGGCGAGATCCTACAAATATCAAAATGAGTCCAAGTGAACACATCAAGGTTCACTCGGAGAAAAACTAGCAAGTTTTCTCGTCGTCGGGCGGCTGAGTTGTGATCCGATCTTTAAGACCCGTAACGGGTCGTTCTGGCTGTTCGTGATGCAATCGTCAGCTCAGCTAGTGCAGCCTTAGTCTCGTTGGGCTCCTCCTCATCATCCTTCGGATCTATGTCTTTATACAACCGATTGTGGTGCCCGAGCCAAGGCCCAGGCGTGTCAATCTTCGGTGGCTTAGACGCGGAGAGATTTGTTCACACCCTTACCATTCTCCTCCGTTGAGTGTCCCTCAACTCAGCCACATAGCAGGCACGTCCGGTTACCTAATCACCATGCACAACTCCAACACTGTTATCGATTGGGAACTTCAAATTCAAACATCATGGGCAAGAGCTGCCTGGAAATCAGCTAGGGTTGGCCGGCCTAGAAAAACATTGTATGGAGAGTCAACATCCAAGACAACAAATGGCAACATCCACACTCTCCTACAGTCACCTTCTCCTAACTCCGTCGGTAGTTCGATATAGCCCACCACTTCTGTTGCAACACTGTTAAAGTCATGAATACGAGCTTTACACGGTTTTAGATCTTTGGCTTCCATTCTCATCTGGTCATACGCCTTTTTGAAAATAATATTCATCGAGCTGCCATTGTTAATTAAAACTTTTCTCAATAAAGCAGAGCCGATCATGGCTGAAATGACCATTGGTTGATCGTCGGTGCCTCCACCTCATATGCATCTCTGTTACTGAATACAATGTCATCTGCCATTATGTGCTGCTATTTGGCTGGAGCTCCATCTTCTATATTTGAAAAACACTCAAAATTCATATACTTGATTGTGCTAGCATAGCACATCATTTCGTGCTAGCTCTTATCAGCTAGATGTGGTCCCCCAACTATTATATTGATAACTAATCTTCCAACAGTCAATGGAGGATCCTCAACCCTATGCAACACTTGGCCTCAGTTGGAGTCGCACATCCCCTGCCCTCCATCCTATGGCACTTTAACCAACTATTGTAGTTCTCTTACCCGAATCAGTTTCTTGATAACATCCTGGAGATGCCTACACTCATTTGTGTTCTGACCACAGCATTCATTAAACCAACAATAATTTTCAGTTAGCTTTTGTTTCTTTGTCGATTCCTTCAAAGGTGGCTTCCTATACTGCATGGTATTGCATGTAGATAAGTAGACATTCTCTTGAGACGTATTCAGTGGTGTGTTGGTATAAACATTGGAATCCTTGGCTTTCCTCTTCCAGAATCCATCTTTCGTTCACGGTTCCCATCACCGCCTTTCTTTTGCTAATTTGGTTTATTTTGGACATTTGAACTTTTTCGAAACGCTCCCCAGTTTGTTTCACCGCAATGTTACTCTGCACTCCCTCACCACTTGGTCCCTCAACATTCTTCTTCCTAGAGCATCTAGGTTCCTCTTTCCTTAAATATTGAGCAACTTTTACATAGAAACACTCCAATGTCCAGGGTGGTTTGCCAGTTAACCAATCGCCAAAGTCAGAATCTGGATAATCCTTCTTGTTACCACCATCAATATTGAATGGTCATTCGGATTACTGAATTTTGTGATGGCCATATGAAATCTTTCCAAATAGTCTTTCAGCGATTCTTCTGGAGCTTAGATCACGCTTGATAGGGACATTACATCTTTTGGGCGAGTTGCGTGCATACAGAACTACTCCACAAACTTC
Organism: Allium fistulosum; assembly: GCA_030737815.1. Lineage (NCBI taxonomy): Eukaryota > Viridiplantae > Streptophyta > Magnoliopsida > Asparagales > Amaryllidaceae > Allium > Allium fistulosum. The sequence continues at coordinate 1,004,730,220 of CM060908.1, forward strand.
ATTGCTAAATCGTCAAATATAAAGATCGACCATTGGGGTAATTTTATAAACCACATCATTGCTATGCCAGAAAGAGTAATGGGAAAACATCTGCATTTTATGGCATTATCGGCTTGTACGGAGTCCGTTAGCCTTTCATATCTCATGGTGTGCTACATAGGGCTAGTTTTTACCTCGTAGGCAGGCATCGACAACATGCTAAATCTCCTTGGATATTCCACGTGTAAAATATTGTCAGTGAATAGGGTATAGCTCCTTGGGATTCCCCAGTTATAATTGGTCAAGCCTTGGCTCCCTTACTAGTTGTTTGACCACAACCGACAAGTCAACGTCTAGATAGTTGGAGCCAAGCGGTAGTCGTGCTCTACCTCACGTGAATGGTCAGTTCAATGTCTAATGGCCATTCCATGCCTCGTTGGCTTAACACCCTCTTGATGTACATCATGGCTTTCACTTCACCGTCATTTCGGGGAGGTAACTGATCTGCATTAACCTGAACTCCAGCATCCAAATCGATCGCAACATCACTAGTGTGCATTATTCCCCTCATTTGTTGTAACCCATCTCCAAAAGTTGAATCGGCACCGATCGTTCTACATGGATCGATACTGATCATGATCGCTCTGTTTGGATCGATGGAGGATGGTGGGTCGATGTCCCGATGCGGTATCCGTCAATTCTACGATGTCTATGTCTGTGATAATCATTTGATGAAGTTAAGCTCTCCGATGAAGAATAAGGAGTTGGCTACCTCTTAGTTTTCCCATGTTGTTAATTCCTAAGTTGATTCGTTAGATCGATTTTGGCTTGAATATGCTGGATCAACCGTGGACGGCTATCCATGTGCTCTCTCATTAGATTCTAGAAATTAGTTTTTGTGATTGAATCACCTGGATTCTGAACATTAGCTAGATTGTTAGCATTAACATCTACTGGTAGATTGTTTTAGCCTCCTTGTTAGATGTTGATTTTCTCGTTTCCCTCTGCATTTCGATTTGGCATAAGTCTTGTTAGGTGCGATGATGGTTTGATGAGTTTGACTATAGAGGCTGATTCTAGGGCTTGGACACTGGAGAATTGTAGGCAACGATATGGAAATCGAAGGGTAGATTCGTGTTTGTTAAGGAGTGTAGCATCATTGTGGAGAGTTTGGGCATATGCGGCTGCACGTGGGAAGACTGAACCTTCTAGTGTCGCGACTACAGTCTTAAGGTCGCAATCTGCCTAAGGGGTTCGAAGGAGATTTCGTGGTGATCAGGGTGTAGATTTGGTGAAGGGAAGTTCTTCGGTGCTTTTCGTCGTCGTTTTCGTCTATGGTGGAGGGTGAGATGGTGGTTGGTTCGTTCACGCTGATGGGTTGTTTTGTGCATTTGTGCACGGCTTGGAAATGATATATGGAAGAAGGATTTTGTTAGGGTAATTAGCTTGATGATGTAATTAGTTAAGTTAATTATATTATATAATTATTAAATCTTATAAAATCCATAACTTATTCATACAAGGTCCGATGGAGAAGCCGTCAGTCGCGTTTGAATCATGTCGCTGTCCTCAATGCGATGGAGTTGAATTAGTTACATTTGGAACTAGCTGAATCTGGAGATATAGTCTAATGTTGTTTGACTATTGACCAAACTGAACGCAAAAGTGACTGCTGGAATAATGGTGAGTTAAACTCGCCTTTACGATTTACCAGTATAATATTGTGTAGATTAAATTTATTTATATTTGCTTGAATTGATTGAATTTCTTGATTGTTTGAATTTGTCTAGGATCACGATGTAGCATCTTGAAATGCTATTAGATTGGTTGAATTTGATCTAAGGCCGCGATATAGCATCTTGAAATGCTATTAGATTGTTTGAGGTTTAAATTTGTATTCAACTTGTTTTAAGTAATGAATCATATATGAAGTTGTAAATTGATATTGATTTGATTAATATAATTACGTTGTTTAAAATTATAACGTAGTTAATGTAAGTGTACTTCTTAATGTTATCTATTTGGCCAAATAGACATCGTTTAATAAATGTAAGGATTTATCTTTGAATGACATTGGTTAGCAAAATAAAACCCTGTTCTGCTATTATATTGATTTGGACATTTATTTAAGTGTTGATTGATCGTTAATTATGGATTGGTTTACATATATGCTTGACTATGTAAATACCAGCAATTTGACTTGAGAAGTTAAATGGAAGGTAAAGATAGCTTGTTAAGTACCATTGGGATTGCCAAGCCTTTTCTAGATTCGGAAATTTTGGATTTGATTAAATTCTAATTTTATAAGTTGGAAGAAAAATGTTTTAAATTATTTCTATATATATATAAGGAGTTTTATTAATAATTAATTACAAATGTTTGTATAAATTATTTTTGTAAGTTAATTACTATATTATCTATAGTGTTTTAAAATAAATTATTTTATTAATGTTTTTGAAGATAATAATTATTTTGTTATTAGTTATTTAAAACTAGATGATTATATCATTGAAATATTATTGAAGGTAATTAATTTTATTTAAATGGTTGTTTAAATTTATTTTACTTATCTATTGGAGATGTTTGAAAGTGTAAGAGTTTATTTATTTTATTATTAAAAATGTTTTTAGTTATATTTCTTTATTTTATTTAAAATTGATTAAAGCTAAGTTTATGATGTTTTAGTTTATTTATTATAAAATAAATAAATTGTTATAAAAGGATTTATGTAAAGGAGTTTATAAACTTGGGAAGAGGTTTAGAATTGGAAAATAAGTTGGATTTTGAAAGATTGTGAAAATGAGGATTTTAAATGGTTAGTAATTAAAAATGAAAATTTTATGGAAGTGCTAGAAGATTATAAAAGAGTACTTTTATAAATTAACTTGGGAATTTATAAGGAATTCTATAAATAGATTGTGGTAATTTATTAAGAAGATATTTTAAATAAAAACAAAAGAGTTAAAGAAAGGGAGGGTATTTTGGGATATTTATAACTTTGTTTAAAGGTATATACTTATGTTTTATCATTTTAATATGATCTTGAAATAAGTAAATCATTCCAAGTAGTCGGTTAAGATACTTATACCATTTTTTAAGTATATGGAAAGGGTACTTCAAGTTTCAAAATGAATGACTTGAAAATATACTTATACCGTTAAGATAAGTACATGGTTATATTTTCTAAATATCGAAAATATTGCGTTTTGTGAATGTACTTATTTTGTTGAGATAAGTATATGGAAGTGATTTCCAAGTATTTGAAAAATGATTTTAAATTTATGAATGTAAGGCTCAGTTGGTTCCATGGGAAATGAAATCTATGATTGAATGTTTATATTCGATAGTTAACGAATTTGGACCCAAAAGTATCTTTGGAAATATCTAGGAGAAACACGTGAGTTTTACGGCATAGTCATCTCCAATGATGTTGCACTGTGCGTATAAATCTCGTCTCGTTCTCTTAGGACAATGATAACAAAATATGTCCACTAACGGTTAGGAGGTGATCTCTGCTCTTATCTTTGGCTGTTTATTTCCTAAAGAACCGGGGCTGAGTTTACCTAAAATTATCAAAAGTTGTTTCGAAGAGACCGGGATCGGATATGTTATCCGAAAACCACTTCGATCCAACTCAAGCGTTTCGAACTGAAGACATCTTAAGGAATCTGGAATCGGAGACGGAGCATTGAAGTGCAAGGGCTGCTTTCTACTAGTCATGAGGGTGATTCCAAAATGGATGTAGTAGAAGTAGTGCCTTCGGTTTGTCCATATCCTGGACAACTTGTATGGATGAATGCTAGCACTGAATTACTGCCTAGAAGGCAGTGTTAGCATTCCAAGTGGGATTGCTATTCAAAAAGTAAGCGTAGCCTTAAGCCTCATCAACTGGGAATGACTAAAATCAGGGGAGATGCAACAAGGCTAAGTTGGTCTGTCCCATTAGGGTGTGTCATGACCTTTCTAGATACATCCACATATTTATGGATTGGTTGTACATGAGATCTCAAATATATAGGGTTGCAAAGCAACCCGGGTGATGACATATTCGGTACTATCCAGTCAGAGGTAGACCGGTCTTGTGTTGGCAGGGGATCCCGACGAGGTCCTCGGTACATTTTCTAGACGTGTACCGTAATAGGTGGTACCCCAGTGCCTTGTCATAGTATGGAATCCAATCTCCAATACGTGCCTTTACGGTTCTGATTGTATACCGATTATGCTGGAATTTAATATTATAACAATTTCGGCTATGATTAATAAGTAATTGTATCTAGACACTATTATAATATCAGAGGATTTCATATGAAATGTTTTGGTTATCGTAAGGTAAAAATCCATCCGTGTTTATGTGCGGTGTGGTCTTACGAGATACCTTTGTTTTCAAAGGTTTTTATAACTTTAAAATCCAGTTGGGTGTGTTTTTCTCACGCTGGTTTTCCAGACTAACTCGGGTGTTATTTTATTATAATGCTCGGGTCAGACCGAGTATATTTACAGATTGCTTTGGATGCATTGGAGCTCAGGAGATGAGTTGGAGGTCTTCAAATCGTATTCTCGTATATGTTTATTTTCCACTGCTTTGTTATTGAAATTATCAACAATTGTGATGACAAGTTGTTATAACTGTCCAGGCTAATAATTGTGATTGTTGTTGTACTCTAATTGATGTTTGTATATAACAGTTCTCTTTTGTAAAAGTCATTGATATTATATTATATGTTGTTCTGCTACGATTGTGGGATTCTGTGTTGTTTTAGTTTCTTTTCTCTTCTTCTTCTCTTCTTCTTTCTTCTTTGTTTCCCATAACTATCCGTCTTTCTGTTTGATTTGAGTTGGACATGTGTGTTTTATTGTCAGCTTGAATGGTACGGAAAAGCTGGTCGTTACAAAAATATCACATTAAAACCCCCAAAGCGAAATGTCAACTCTTATGTTAAAATCTCAAATATCTTATATTAAAATAGTTAAATTTATGTAGATGTCGAAGTTTTTAATGTTTTACATTCTTTTCCACTTCTTATCTTTTTCTTTGGATTTGATAATGGTTTTGAAAAGAATAGATTTGGAAATGGTATATATAAGGTATGAATTCTTTTGTTCATAGTTTGCATTTCCTATTTCCTCAATTTAAATAGACATTTCTATTTTCTAGTTTCACGCGAAAAGAAGTCGAATAGCGCGTAAAAGTATTTAAATTGCAAGTTTCTATTATTGATTGATTTTGCTATTTTAGTATAAAATAAATTGGGTATGGATTCTCTTTTATTCAGGTTTGTTGATTGAATTATGGATAATGGATTTATGGTATATTTGTTGATAAGGAATTGGACTTGTATAAATTTGAAGTTTTAACATTTAAACGTTAGTTTAGGACGCAATCTTCGCATGCTTAGAAATGTAGTAGGTGCATATTTATATACATATACATATATATTCGCATAAATAACGTATTAATTACATAGTTAATAGGTTATTAATTATTATTATTAAATCCCCCTTAGGAAGGTAATTAATTGTAGAGGTGAAATAAGAAGTTTCTTATAAGGCATTAATAATGTATGAGGTGAGATGTGTGATAGTATGTTAAAAGAGTCTAAATTAAGACTAAGTTATATGGATGCGAGGTCAGTCAAAAGGACACGGAAGTCTGCCCAGCTTATCTGGCTACTAATAGTGTGAATTTGGGAATAATGTGAGACATCGCCTATAATAAGTAACAGTAGAGGATGCGAGGTTAGTCCCAAATTATATAGGGTAAACCTACCCAACTAATCTGGCTACCAGTACCTACAAGTAGCCGGACTAATGTGAGACATCACTATATGGTACGGGTCGTAATACAGAGGACTACTTCAGGGATTGAAGGTATTAATGGCTGTGTGAAGGCTCGCCTCTTCCCTATGTAGGAAGTGGTAAATGGCTGAGGTTAGCGGTTAGGCACGGTGGAGAATATCTCGAGAAGGGCCCGCTTCAATATGAAGTATTAAGTGGCTAGAAGAGATTCCGTGCAATGTCAGCTAGATAAGTACCAGTGAGGAGTCCGCCTTGGGATTGGTATTAAGTGATGGGGACCTATCCTAAATGAGGTATTAAATGGTCAGAGTTTGCCTAGTTTCTATTAAAAAGGTATTAAGTGGCTTGGGTACTATCTCTTACATTGATATGACATTATTGACAATAAATATGGGTTATTGGGTTGAAAGATTAATGGTTATGGAATTGGATTGGGAAAGCTTTAGGGCTTATAGTTGGAAAGACTTACTATATAGTTAAGATACGAAAGGTATGTTTTTGTTTAAATTATACTACCCAAGTACTATTATAGTAAGGCTTGAGATTTTTTTTCACTAGACAGTTATTCTGACTCCCTCCTCATTACAACATAAGTTAGAGAAGAAAATGCTAATTGAGAGGGCGAAGGCAATGAGGAAACTTGTGGCAGTAACTTATTTATCTACTTATGTTATTTCCTTTATTTATGATGTACCCATTAAATGATGTTGTAATTTTGGAATATTGTATTAGGGATGTTGACGTTTGCTTATGGTATTGTGTTATATTTTTATGACATTTGAATTTTAAATAAAATGAGTACTGTTCAGATATTATATTTTATCCTTCCGTTGTGAGTTTTTGAATGTGTAGACAAATATATATATGTATTGTTCTTTATAGCAACCAACAGATAGCTTTGGAATGGGTCTATGTTCTAATGGGCCTTTTCTGGGTTGGAATTTAGGCCTGTTTCGCAGTGGGTTGTTATAAGCGAGCTCTCGACTACATGGGCTTAAGAGATAGGCAAACAATATGATATGTGGACTCCAAACATAGTACCTAAGTATGACATAACAGGCAAACAAAACACAATCATTTATCTCAATTGACTGTCCTAATAAGAGACAAAAACTCTTGACTGAGTGGCCCTTATAGATAAATATAGTACACCACAGGCAAATGGCTCTTCGCCAAAGGTTTCTAAGAGAGAATGACAGACAAATACATAGCAAGCCTCCAATGCCTTACGGAAAGACGAACACATAATTATCTTAGATTAGGCTATCTTAGATGAAAAATGAGCAAATAGTAAGTCCCTAATGTCATATAATCATTGCCTCTATTAGATGATAACATCAAATATCTCATCGAAAATTAATCTACCTACGCCAGTCTCTATGTACATCGTCTAGATGGGAAACTGACGTTCCACAACATTGCTCCAGGAAACGCTAATGACCACAGCCCATTTCTTGCAGTCCTATAGTTACTTCCAAAATCATGACACCAATATCCATATGCCTGTCAAAAACATGCTGCAAGACTATGCTATGAATTGGTCATGACTCCCACTTGCCATTGGTAACAAACTGTTGATCCTTAAGTGACATCTAGTCAATGGCTCTAATGAGAGTAATATCTCTTAGCCTCAAACTCATAAATTCATCAATTTGACATCACTTATTCGGGGCATGACCCCGTACTTAGGATCGCTAGGACGGATACTAGTCTATCTGGATGGTTCAAATCGCATGCTCTCCATAGTGGCGTGAACCATATAACATAGATTCCCAACAAATACTCTTGACTTAATGAGTCCTAATGAGATTACCATATAGTACTCTCAAATCCGTGGGTCCTAATGAGAGCAAAAACAAGTACTCTTGACTCCAAGAGTTCTAATGAGAGCCTCTCAACATAATAAATCCTCGACTACTAGCCCCAAGAGTAAATAATAATGCTCGATTAGTTAGTACTTAAAAGAAGAATCTGTAAATTCCAACATTACTTCAACTTATAGCCCTTGAGGAGGAATAGATCTCTCGACTGCTAAGCTCTAAGAGTCACCTCTAGATGATATTAGAAATTCCTAAGCCCAGATCCGAAATGAAGTGTCATTTACATACAAAAGGTAACCGAACAAATATAACTTGAGTATCTCATAACACTCAGCGTTGCTCGATCATTTATGAAATGTTCGTAACTTACTCTCAATACAAACATACAATATTTTATACAATGTGACAAAAGAATAATCAAAAAAATATTACCAAATGTCCCATACAACTCGGTATTACTAATCTATATATTCAAAATTCTCATTAGATAGAACTTCACAAACTAATCATGCAATTCTGTTATTTATCGATTCTAGAATCTTCGATACAATTTTAAATATCGGTACCAAAAACCCTGTTTACTTTAAATCCTTTTAAACTACATTTGAGAAATAATTTATTAAACTAAAGCTCTCCTTTTATAAATGTCATTCAAATATTTAAAAATACGATGATTCATAAATTCACTTATATAACCAAGCTCCAAAACTTCTTTTTTTTTCAGAATAGTTTAATCCATACACTTTAATACTATTTCCAAAGGGTATTTAAGTCAATCTCCTTTTGCTTAAAGATAAACAAATACAAAATAAATTACTTCCAAAGATTATGCCTAACAAAATATAATAATAAGTTTTCTTTAATAATATTATTCACACAGTAAATAAAACTCTTTCAACCTTACTATTATTCCAAAAGTATTTATTTATAAAACTTCATATCCCTTCAATTTTCCACAAGAATAAACTCATCGCGTTTGGAATATAAACTTTAAATCACTTTTTTTAGTAATCCATCAAATATTTGTTATTACCCTTGATAAAGAAAATATCTATTAATTTATCGACTTATAAACAAATACCATAAATTTAGCTTTAAAAACCAATTTCTTTTCAAAAATTCTTAAACTAATCACTTTAGAACACACACATAGATATGTTTAAACCCAAAAAACTAAATATCTTTAGCTATAATCTATATAAGAACATTACTTTGTTATAAAAATTATTTCAATTTATAAACTAGAACCAATATAATTTTTTAATATTCAAAATGAATCTCATAAAATCTTCTTTTTTATAAAGTTCTTTTACATAATCAAATTTCAAAATCATTCACTTCAAAAATAATATAATTCAAATGAAATTTTCTTTTATATATACATCCAAAAGTGTTTAACCCAAAATGTCCCCTTCTAAATCCAATTCAAGAACAATGTCTAACCGTTATTAAAGCAAAGTAAGGGCATGCAATCATTGAATGAAACCAAACTATTACCAAATCATATTCAACAGATAAAAGATTGCAAACATTACCAAAAGAAATAATCATATGTTACCAAAATTAAATTCTAGGATCGGAATTTCACCCAAATTCAACCAATTTCCAACTATATTTATCACACAACAATCAAACAAAAGCATACAAAAAGAAGATATGATCTAAGACATATTTGTGAATTTAGATAACTCACCAAAAAAGGGGTATGCAAAGATAAAATATACTAAGCATTTCAATTCTTTCATCTACTTCCACCTTTTTCATCATCTCTTTTTCTTCACGCCGCCGTGCACTAGACTTCGTGTGTGCCTTCCTGCTCGGATACGTCAATCTCCATAGCCCGATTTCCTATCGATTTTTGGTTATGTTTCCTTCCCATCTCATCACAGTAACATGGGCCATGTGACGACCACCCTATACCACCCGCACCAATATAACTAAATAATGCGCTGCAGACATGTCCGGTCGATATAGGACGATCATCTAAGTTAAAACAAGAAAATGCAGCATATAACCTATAGTATATCACACAGCGCATGGACAAAATATAATATCACATATACAACTGAAGAAATAGTAATAACAGTGTAAACAAATCAACAACATCAGAGTATAATATTGTTTAACGACAAAATTTCTATCGGATTAGAAATTTGTCGAAAAATTTCAAATTAAATTTTAACCGCAAGTGCACGGCGTACTATCGTAGTACGTGGCGAGTACGGGTCGATCCACAGGGAATTGTTAGATTTTAAAAATCTATTAATCAAATTAAACCAAAGTCGAGGGATTGTTAACTAACTAAAAGAAAGTAAAAACAAGCTAAAACTAAGGAGAATAAAAATATGAGATTAAAGAGCAATTTAGAGGCAAATCCTCTCTCTTGATCACATAAATCAACACAATGAAATTATGATCTTTTTTTGGTCATTTGTGAGTTTAGTTGATGCATTTATCATAAGCATGACCTAATTGTGTTATTAATTAACACACTTAAACCATCAAACTTTAATGCACTCTCTAACCCACTTACTAACCATAATGAAAATGACATGAAATTAAAAGTAGAATCTATTTAAGCATGGCTTATTAACTATTGAATTAGAAACATAAACCATCAAATTTTGTTTATAAATCCACTTTCATTACCATGATCATATGTAGATGAAGAGGTAATTACTGATTCATATGATTAAGCATAGCTTATTTGTTTTGAACAACATAAGCTATCAAACTCAATATTAAACACAAAATCACACATACATCTAACTTTCTATTAAGCACAAAAGAGACATAAATGAAAAATTATGTTGCATCTACATGATTCAAGAGAGCTTTATTACCCCTAAATTGTAGGGATTAGCCTCTCATATTTGTTATTAAATCAACAAATGTAGAAAGCAACATGAAATAAACAAGAGGAAAAAGAGAGTAAAATGAAAAATAAAAGCTAAGTAAAAAGAAATGAACACTAAGCTACTAACAACATAAGAAAGAGAGCATGTAAATGTAAAAGAACATTAACTAACATTGCATAGAAAGAAAGATTACATGAAATAGAAATGGCTAAGTAGCCATGAAAAGAGAAAGAGAACTTTCTTTTATTTTTAAGCTAAAAACTAACTAAAGAGAGACTAAGAAGAAGAGGATTACATGAAATATAAGGGGTATTTATACATGTGTTAAACCCTGATTCATATTTTTGAGGAATGCCCAAACTACCCCTTAGGAAGTGTGGTGGCCAAGTAACCATTAGCATCCAATAATCATCCCTTAAGTGTGCATGAAGATTTAATGACCATTTAGCATGTGCATTAGCTCCTAAGTGTACATTGAGGTAGGTGGGTAAGTGGGTTCCTCCATGATCTTCACTTTGAATTATTTTCCCCTTCATTTGTTCTCTTCACTCTTGTGCATGCATATATCATCATGAAACCACTTGTATAATTCACTAAATTTCCTACAAAACAACATAGAAAATTCCAAGTAAATTTTTACAATTTAATAAATGCGCAAAAATGACCATTTGCCCCTATATGAAGATGAATATGTGAGAATTTGAAAATAATTTGAATTTTGGTTTAAAAAGGTTAAAATACCTGGTATGATCATTTATTTAATTTAAATAGATTAAATATGGTGGTAAAAATATGCACATTTACGTGTACATCAAATGCCCCCACACTTATCTTTTTATTCGTCCTTGAATAAACTAAAAACTAAGATAAATCCGTTTTTGTAGGAAACACGATTGCATTGAGCGTATGCAATAAGTCGTTAACCTCTGGGTATCCTCAGTAGGACGAGTTCTGTCTCGTGAGGGTTTTCAGCGGATACTACCCACAAAATCCAAATGCAGAATGAAAATATTTACAAAATGCAAGATTTATTTACAAAGATGTGAATGCAAGTTTTTCAAAATATTTACGAATGAAGTATTTACTTTTAAATTAACACAAATAAGTTAAATATAGGTTTGGTTATTAACTTGAAAATTTAAGTCATTTACTTGTCAAAATTTCCAATAAAAATGAAGTTATCAAAGCAAATATACTATAGTTTAACTCGTTGTTTCGGTTGATAACACAGTGTAACTATGAAATAGATCCTTAGTCGATTATCAAAGTTTATCAAAGTGGTATTTTTATTTCTTTTCAATAACAAGTTAAATCAAATAAGTTAAAATAGTGCTTGGAGTTCATTTACTTACTCTCTCCAATTTTTTTATTTGAAAATTTATTGATATTAACAATATTTACATATGCCTAACTCAGGTAAACTTAGGCCAGATATATTACCCGTGCACTGCCTTGCAGACTGATGTGAGTGGAATACAGAGCATGGCGAGTGAACACACAAGTGTGAACACTTATCGACTGTAGGTGTTATTAAAAATAGTTTTTATATACATACACCTAACTCAGATAAACTGAGACCAGATATACTAATCATGCACTGCCTTTCGGGCTTATGTGAGAAGGGTACAGAGTATGGCGAGTGAACACATGACTCTAGGTGTTTATTAAAAACTATACATATATACAAGAAACATTTTATTGTATTTTTTGTTTTGTTTTTGTTTTTGTTTTTTTCAAAGAAAGAGTTTTGCAAAATCTATTAGCATCATTTAACTTAGAAAAAAGATGTTATATCCTTTACTTTAAATTAACCACTTTAAAACAAAGATTTTCAATTATGATGTATTTCATAATTAACACCTATGAATCTTCCTATATACTAGTTAAACCATTGTTATTTGTAATCAAACTTTATTTTTATTTTTGTTAAGACAAATAAATTTTCAAAAATTTTAATTTAATAAACAAAAACCATATATTTATTCTATAGTGTTTCTTTAAAAATAAATCAAAAGAAAATTTGTTTTTGGGATTTTATTTTTTGAGTTTTTTTTAAAAGTAAAAGCAAAAATAAACCATGAAAAAATTAAAAATGAAGATGAGTCTCCCCCACACTTGATTTTGACTGTGTCCCCACAGTCAATCCAAGTGGAAGGAAATAAGAAAATAAAAATATGATCTATATTTACATGAAAATGAAAAGATTATTATTTACAAGAGTTTAGAAAGTATATCGTCAAAAAGTAGATGAAACGGTCTTCCAAAGACCGAGTCATTTGTCTCGTCAAATATGTGAGACATAGCTTATGCTCGGAAAACCAAATCTTAAAAGATTTTGGAATCGGATGTTGATTTGGAAAAACGAATGTCGTTTTATTGAAAACCGTATGAGTTGTTTTATGTTCGATGATTTTCGGGGTTGATAAAACAATTGATTGTATTTCAAGTTTATTTTCACCAATTTGAAATTCAAGCCTATCATTGAAAACTTCTTCTGAATTATTGATTGCAAAATCAAAATGGCGATTTAACTCTTCCCCTTCAGAATTCGACAACTCGGTTTCAAAAATTCCAAAAGATACGTGTTCATTAAATTCATCTTCCTTATTGGATTATCAACAACTTCATTGCGTATCTCAAGTTCAAAATCCAAAGTTGTTGTATTCAAATTTTCGAAATCGAGAAAAGGAAGATCGAATTTTAAATTTGGTTCCACACCCTCGAAAGAATTGAAATCCGACTCAATTACCGTATTTTCAACAACTTCATTAAGATTTTCGTTTTCTATTTCAAAAGTTGTTATTTGAAAATCGTCAATTTTGGTAAAAGATGAATTATTACTTAACTTGTCACACGTTGGAATTTGATTTTGTTTTTAACGTTGTTTTATATAAGTTTCAAACAACAAATCTGTGTGATCATCGTAAATTTCATTCATTTGGTATACAAAATCCAATTTATAGTTATTAGCACGAGAATTTTAACTTTGAAATTGTTGAGAGGAAAGATTTTCAATCGTAACGTGGTTAAGATTATTCCCATTGCCAAAGTCGTTTGAAAAGTTGTTTCCATTTTTATTTTGAGTTTGAAATTCATTTTGGAGTTCGAAATTGAATTGGCATGGGTTATACTCGAAATTGTTTGAATTTTGAATTGAATTCAAATTTTGAAATCCTTGACTCGAGTTATTACACAAGTATGAATTACACAAATCATTTATACTTTGATTTTATTGTGTAGAGAATTCAAGTAAAGGTGAAATGCTATTTTCAAGAGTCGAGGGTTGGTCATCATTTTGAAAATTTCGTTGTTCGAAATTCGAATTATTTACACAATAGTTGTTGTTAAAATATCCATACGAATTTGGAGTGAAATCATATGGATTATATTGATTCTCACAACTATTGTAAAATTCAAGTGAATATGGAAATTCGGACATTTTCAAGAATGTTTTTGGTTTTTTTTATAAAGGAAAAATATTTACAAATAAAATTTATTTTTCAAAAGGGAAATTGATTTTTGTTTTGTTTTTTGGTTTTTCAAATTTTTTTTTTCAAAAAGGTTTTATAATTATTTTGGATTTTGGTTTTTCTAATTTTTTTTTGGATTTTTGAAATTTCAAGGAAAAAGGATTTAAAATTTTTCAAAGAAAAAGAAGAGGAATATTTACAATTTTTTTTAGTTTTGGATTTTGAATTTTTTTTTAAATATGCATGGACTAATGCAACTAAATGAATGCAAGGGTTAATTACAAATGATTTATCCTAAGTTAACTCAAAATTGTATAATCACACTTTGTCTTAAATCAACAAGATAGTTCTCAGCTAGGTAACGGAAAGGGTAACGGTGCACCACGAATCACCGCAGCAATGCAGCCGAAGGTTTAAGTCCTTCAGAGGATCAACCACCATAATATTTATGAATCACCATAATATTTATAAATGGTTATTACTCTGCCGTAGCCTAGACACTAAGAAATTAAATTGTTCAAAGAAGACAAATTGTCAATATACAATTAAGTGCCTTATTATTAATCAAATTCTAAGATGAAATGCAAAGCAGAAATTAAACGTGTATTAACAATGCAACTACGATGGAATTTGTTTTTTTTGGTTTTTTGAAATTTTTTTATATAATGCAAATGAAAGCAACCAACAATGCAAAAGGGATAAATGGCACGATACTAGAGCGTGCAGATTATTAGCAATTTATTCTAAAAGCAATTTTTTTTAAAACGAGCAAGCAGAGCAATTTTTTTGGCAAGCCTTTTTCTTTTTATTTCCTGCAATCTGAAAATTTAAACAAGATGTATACAGTTTTTTTAATATACATACATACATACATATATATATATATATATATATATCAAATGGGAAACTAAAACAAATTAAAAACAAAACAAATTAAACTAAAAAAATAAAAAATAAAACAATTGAAAATAAAACAAAAGACAAAGGAACTTGCTTGCAAACTTTTTTTTGCAAATAAAATAAATAAATAAAAAAACAAAAAGAAAGAAGGACTAAAAAATAAATAAATAAACAGAAAAAAATGGCCCGCTAAGAATTAAACTATGCTCTCCTCACCAAGAACAAATGCAGTCAAATTTAAAAATTTATTTCCTCCAAATGAAACAAAAACCAATTCATGTTCAAATTAATCGAATTCCACCTATCAAAAGAATTTTGCAACTTCGAATGCTCTTTTCATTCTTTCTTTCTCTTTTTTGGTCTCAAGCGTTCGTGGTTTGACAATTAAGTGGATATGGGGATTCGCTCGATTTCGGTTGCGAGGTGGTTGATCGTGGAGTTTTGGCTCGCTGTTGAAGAAGGTGGCGCTTCGACGCTTTCTAGTTGCGATGGTAAGGGATGGTAGAGGCAGTGAGTTTCGTCTATGGTTTGAGTTGTTGAAGTGTTAAAATGATGTAATTTTATGGCAAGCGGGGATATGTTGATGGTTGCAGCTGTGAACTAGAGATACTCAACAGCGTTGTTTGAGGGGATTTGCTTGTCTGTGCAGTGGGTTGAAATGTTGTTGTCAGGAGGTATTTGTAAGAAATAAAGGCAGTGTAGTTTAGCACAACGAAGACGAATGTAGAGGCATAGATATGGTAGTCGATAGGTGAAGTAGTGGGTGGTCAGAGATGGTAAGTGAGGAGTTGTGGGATGGTGATTGACTTTCTGGTGATGTGCTGTAGTACGATGGTGAGAAGTGATAGCAGAGAGTAGGTAAGCTCGGTCGGTGAAGGATATCAAATTGCTGGTTATCAGTGACGAGGAATTGTGAAGTCGATTTGGGTGAATTGGGGAGTCGCGATGTTGCAGTGCAGTTTTGTGATAGAGGAAGGTGTAGTCGAATGTTTTGGTGGCTGTTGAATGGTTGTCGGAGAAGAGACTTAGCAGTCAGTGGTGAATATGTGCAAGTGGGTAGAGCAATGACAGGTTGAATTGTAGATGAGGGAGGTTTAGGTGGTTGGATTGTTAAAAATCGGATCTTGGGTCAGAGGCGAATTGGGTTGTCGAGACAGACGAAGTGGTTTGCTGTTGTGAATTTGTAGTAGTGATGTTGAACTGTCGAGGTAGGGTTGACATGCACAGTAGGCTGATGACAAGGTGGATATGGTTGCAAGTGTACAAGGCAGAGGTAACTAGTGGTAATGGCAGATGATGGAGAATGTGTATGTAAGCAAATGGTGGGAGATGCTTGAAGTTTGGTTATGGTTGTTGTTGGTGATATGTGGAGTTGTGGCTAATGATGGAAGTGGTCAGAAGTGCAGCAATAGAGGAGATAGATGATGGTGATGACCTGTTTGCAGTGTCTAGCTTGTATAAGAGAGTGTGGAAAGAGGTGGTTGTTTTGTGGTGAAATGGGGAAGCAAGACCGCAGCAGTTTTGTAGACGTGATATGGTGGTGGGCAAGAGATAGTTGTAGCAGGAGGTGATGATGTAGTTAAGAAGTGAGGCAGTGAGGTTGGCAGTGAAATAAGGTTTTTTTCTCTTTTTTTTACAGAAGTGCGGGTTGTGATATTTACTTGTGCACTGGTGATAGTGCACTGTGTGTCACTGTGCAAGTGAGTGAATGGTTTATGCTGTGGAGGTGAGTGGTGGTATAACAAAGATTGTTTTTGGGCTGTATATGTTTGTGAAGTAGGTCGGGATTGTGAAGTTCGTAGAAGTGTGTTGGAATGTGAAATGTTAGGTTGGTTGAGGCAGTTGCTATTGTATGAGGATCGATATGTGAATGAAGATGAGGATTTTGCTGTAGACGATTGGAACAGTAGGAACGGTTGTGAAGTCAGGTGGATTTTGTGGCAAGTGTTGTGAAGTCTGGGCAGAGATGATATGTGTCTGTAGATGGTGTATGTATGTCTTGAAGTATGGTTGATATGAAGTAATGTTGTTGAAATGATGGTAGAAGGAGAGTCGCAGTAAAGTGGAATTTGCAGTGCTGTGAGGTTAGAAGTGGCACAGTGATGGTTTGTGGAGATAGAAGTGGATGCGTAGTTTGTTTGAAATGCAGCAGCAATGTGTGGTTTTGAATTCGGAGTGATGCAATATTATTGCAATGGTATGCAGCAATGTAGTATGCAAGTGGTCTTTGGTGATGTTTGGTGGTTTGTTTGGATTAGGATGGTTGTACAATGATGATCAGGGGTGGGGTGACTGGGCATGTGGCAAAACTGGATGGAATGGCAGTTTTGTAGAAGAAGTCGGGATGGAAGAGGATGTGTTATTTTGTAGAGGAGGAAGTGATTGGTTGGGAAGGGAGTTGTTGTTTGTAGTTGCAGTAGGGTGAAGTAACTGAAAATTTGATGGAAGAGCATGTTAGTAAGAAGTATGTTGTACCTGTTAGTATTGCAAGAGCGGCACAGTGGGTATGCTGCTTGGGTGGAAGTGTAGATGATAGAAGCGAAGTAGATGGTGTTGAAGATGTTGAGGAGGCAGTTAGTTGCTTGAAGGCTTCTAAAGTCAGGGGATGATCAGTCGAGCAACAATAGTTTTGATGAATGTGAGCATGTATGAACTGTGAAGTGGTGTGCAAGCAAGCAAAAAATATGAACTGTGCAAATGAATTGGGAGACTGTACTGCAGTGGGCTTGTTGAAGTTTGTAGTGATAGTAGTGGGCAGAGTTGCACTTGTGATCGGCAGTGGTGCACGTATGGGGTTTTTTGTGTGGAAGTATTGTTGTATTGATAGTGGAATGCAAGATGATGGTGGCAGAGAGTGGGATGGTGATGAACTGGGAGTTTGTAAGTGTGTGGCAACATGGGTAAACATAGAGGGAGAGAACAAATAAGCTGTGCACAGTGAACAGTTGCACAGAGATACACTGTTCCTATTTTATTTTATTTTGTAAATTGTAAAATAAAAACTTGTAAATGAAATGGAAAATCGAATGGAATAATTTTTTTTTTTGAAATTGTGTATGCAAATTTTTTTTATATAATGAAAATGCAAATGAAACTAGAAAACTAGAAAATGAACACACAAACAATTGCAACAAAAATCAAAATACACACAAACACATAATTTTTTTTTAAATACACACACACAAAAAATAAAATTACACAAAAATCAAACAACAATAATTCGAAGAATAGAAAATAAAAATCAAAACAAACTCCCTGGCAACGGCGGCAAAAACTTGTTTAACGACAAAATTTCTATCGAATTAGAAATTTACTGAAAAATTTCAAATTAAATTTTAACCGCAAGCGCACGGCATACTATCGTAGTACGTGGCGAGTACGGGTCGATCCACAGGGAATTGTTAGATTTTAAAAATCTATTCAATCAAATTAAACCAAAGTCGAGGGATTGTTAACTAACTAAAAGAAAGTAAAAACAAGCTAAAACTAAGGAGAATAAAAATATGAGATTAAAGAGCAATTTAGAGGCAAAACCTCTCTCTTGATCACATAAATCAACATAATGAAATTATAATATCTTTTTGGTCATTTGTGAGT
Organism: Allium fistulosum; assembly: GCA_030737815.1. NCBI lineage: Eukaryota > Viridiplantae > Streptophyta > Magnoliopsida > Asparagales > Amaryllidaceae > Allium > Allium fistulosum. The sequence goes on from CM060908.1 coordinate 1,004,748,640, forward strand.
TTAGTTGATGCATTTATCATAAGCATGGTCTAATTGTGTTATTAATTAACACACTTAAACCATCAAACTTTAATGCACCCTCTAACCCACTTACTAACCATAATGAAAATGACATGAAATTAAAAGTAGAATCTATTTTAAGTATGGCTTATTAACTATTGAATTAGAAACATAAACCATCAAATTTGATTCTAAATTAGTGATTAGTGATTCATATGTAGATGAGGTAATTAGTGATTCATATGATTAAGCATAGCTTATTTTTTTTGAACAACATAAGCTATCAAACTCAATATTAAACATAAAATCACACATACATCTAACTTTCCATTAAGCACAAAAGAGACATAAATAAAAAATTATGTTGCATCTACATGATTCAAGAGAGCTTTATTACCCCTAAATTGTAGGGACTAGCCTCTCATATTTGTTATTAAATCAATAAATGTAGAAAGCAACATTAAATAAACAAGAGGAAAAAGAGAGTAAAATGAAAAGAAAAGCTAAGTAAAAAGAAATGAACACTAAGCTACTAACAACATAAGAAAGAGAGCATGTAAATGTAAAAGAACATTAACTAACATGCATAGAAAGAAAGAAAGATTACATGAAATAGAAATGGCTAAGTAGCCATGAAAAGAGAAAGAGAGCTTTCTTTTATTTTTAAGCTAAAAACTAACTAAAGAGATACTAAGAAGAAGAGGTTTACATGAAACATATAGGGTATTTATACATGTGTTAAACCCTTGCCCAAACTACCCCTTAGGAAGTGTGGTGGCCAAGTAACCATTAGCATCCAATAATCATCCATTAAGTGTGCATGAAGATTTAATGGCCTTTTAGCATGTGCATTAGCTTCTAAGTGTACATTGAGGTAGGTGGGTAAGTGGGGTCCTCCATGATCTTCAATTTGAATTATTTCCTTTTTCATTTGTTCTCTTCACTCTTGTGCATGCATATATCATCATGAAACCACTTGTAAAATTCACTAAATTTCCTACAAAACAACATAGAAAATTCCAAGTAAATTTTTGCAATTTAATAAATGCACAAAAATGACCATTTTGCCCATATATAAAGATAAATATGTGACAATTTGAAAATAATTTGAATTTTGGTTTAAACAAGTTAAAATACCTGATATGATCATTTATTTAATTTAAATAGATTAAATATGGTGGTAAATATATGCACATTTACGTGCACATCAAATATCCACAGAGTTATACATCAATAGGATATTTTATACAACAGAATTAAACTCAACAATTGACTTAAATATAGTAGTAAGCATAATTAGGCAAGCACTGTCACTGGCTTCATAGTGTTGCTTAGGGGAATAAGCGTAGACTCCATATATGTATATAGCACATGATAGCTCCATCCAACTTCTTTCGAACAACTACCGCCTCACCTAGACCTGTTATCTACTCTACTCATTTAAGAGTACATGAGATAATAAGAAGCAAGGGATAAAACCTCAAGTCGGACAATAGTCTGGTGTGAGCGATAAATATATATCAAAATTCTATACAGGTAAATATGGTAAGGAATAAGAGTACATGAACCATACCTGACCTGTCCCTGCAATCAAAGAGTTAGCACATAATAGTATAATATGCTACTCCACAATATCATAAAGGTACAATACAACATACAATAGTGGATGTCCCAATTTTCCTGTACCTACTGCGAATGAACAACTATTTCCTTTCGTATGTTGTCCTAAACTAATATACTGGGTGAGGTCGTTATTCATAAAGAAATGAGGCGCAAATCGTGACTAGTCTGACTTGACCTACTCGTTATTGTTCGAAAATTGGAAACAACCCTAGTGCATATTTCCTTGCCAATCTTGGTTGCATGAAATCTGTTATCCTGCCTTTTGGCAAGGCCGTGACACCAAAAAGTTGACTGGAAAACTAAAGGCAGTTTGTCGTAAAAGTTCGTTATACAATGTTTCACCATGGATATCAATGAATTTTGTCCGAGCCCGGATCAGGCTACAATTGATAGGACACGACAAGCAGAGTCATGAAAGCCAACACTCCAAATTTCAAGTCGATCCGAGTTCGTATGTTCATGTTGTGATCGATTAAAATTGGAAGAAGTGGCCTCATTTTCGTATCCATCGGCAGGGGCTATCTTCGAATCCATCGCCACCGCATCAATCAGAATGGAAGAAACCTCACACCCATCTGGTTCGTATCCATTAAATTGAGTTCCATCGAATCCATGATATTACTCCACTTCGAATCCATCCGGAACAGTCGTTTCGTATCGATCAACTGAAGCGAAACACGATCGATACGAACGAAGCCTTGCTCGAATCCAGGAATGATTAACGTCTTCGAATCCATCAAGTCAAAGCGGCGAGATACTTGGAACGACTCGATCAAACCGGAGTGAAAAGCGGATCGACCCGATGATTGTGCGCCATGTCACCATGAGAGCACGTGTAGGCGATCGATTCGAAGGAATCGATTCGAATAGATCGATTCGAACAGGATGAACAGATGAAGAACGTAATTTCGAATCGATCATATCTCCTAAACCACAAATCCAAATACTATGAAATTTTCACAAAAGCTTACATACATGTTGAAGAATGTTCTCACCAAATTTCAGCTCCATCAGATGAATTCTTGATCGATTCGAATGGAGTTCGAATCGATCCCGAAGCGGGCCCAGATTTTCTGGACGCGGGCGCATGGGCCCCCACACATGCCAGAAGTAGTCTCCCAAATTTTAGGCAAAATATCTGCCTCCTACACCTATAAATAGAGCCCCTGGTCATTCAGAAAAGAGGTCGGACAATTTTAAGAGCTAAAGAGCACCCAGACTCTGCCAGATTTACTCCAAATCACCAGTACTGCCTTAGATTCAGACTGAGACCATAACATCTGTTGTACTACATTATAAGAAATTGTGATCTTCAAGTATCAAACAATAAAGTCATCAACTTCAGAGTGGACGAAGGCAAGATCGCCGAACCACTATAAATCCTGTGTCATTTACTATTTTTATTGAGTTTCCTGAGTGATTTGCATACTCTACGTTTTTTATATTTGTGATCTGTGATTGCGAACTCGTGCTTTCAACGGCTATTGGGTGTTTGTGACCAATTCTGGTGCAAACAAAATCTGTGTCTCCTGGATCCTCGTTTCGCTGTTAGCATAGGTCAGGTGACTCCTTCACGCCTCTGTGATCCCTATTAATACTCCTCGAATATTTATAATAGTTTGGGACTTGGTATACTAGGTGCCTCGTCAACCTAATAGATCGCCAATGTTTATACTGGGTGCATATTTCCTCATCGAGTAACCGATAGAAAGCCCTGTTTGTTTGATCGATAAGCGTAAGATAGGGTTTTGGGCAGAGCTTTTTAGAGCTCCCCCTCTCAGTATATTAATAGGGTTCCTATTGAAACTACAGATTTTGTTTTCGGTTGTTTCAAAGGAAGGGACATTGTTCACAAGTTTGCTTTTTTGAATGGATTTTGGTGTTCATATATTGGTATTAGCGGAGGTATTCTCATACCCCGCATCAGCTAATCACTCTTGGGCACTAGGCTTAGATAGACAGCTAGACCAATCGGTTAAGGAAAAAGGTACTACGCTTTGGTCTTAAGATGGAAGGATGCCTAGCTCTTCCGATAGGGAGAGGAAGCGAAGCGGAACAGATATACAATGGAACCGACGAAAGGACTGGTCAAACCAAATAGTAATAACCAGTCTTCCCTAGGTCCGTAGAGCTGTAGCGCACGGAATTCATATGTTGCTGGTTGCATTGTTCAACAAAATCCAAGTTCGTGTTCCTCATGCATGTTTACTTGGGGTTCTCTTGTTTTCTTGCTTTGGGCGTTCCCTCGTTATTCGACTGAATAACTACACAATCAAATAGTGGGGCAGAATCAATTGCAATGAAATTGCAATAACTCCGTGTTTTTTGCTTCTGCGGGATTTCATGAAAAACCAACCTAACTAGGAGATAGATTAAACTTAGTGAAAATTTGACATGAAAATCACGTATAATAGTTTGGATCGGCCTATGATTTTTCATTTTGCCCAATGAATAGTTGGAACCAATGGCCGGGGATACGAATGGAAGTCATTATTCACTCAGGCTAGGCTAATGACTTGGATTCCCACCGCTTCCACAAAATGAGTAGTCAATTTCCATAGCGGCTTAGCATCCAGTCTTTGCTTCGCACCTCTTGCTATAGAGGTGACCTGAGGGAATTCTGATGAAACCAAACCGAGGAGCGACGTCGAGTCCCCTCTTCACACTAAGCTGAGGCCGATGTTTTTTCTAGGGTGGGCTAACTTGCATCAGTGATCATTCCACAGGTGATCGGGTCCCTATTGATGTTGCCTTAGCATGTAGTCCTAATATTGATTCCCGTAAGCTATTGAAAAGGCTGATTTATCTACATTCGTCAATTAGCCCGGTTCTTTTCATAGCACTGTACACTTTTCTATTCGTTTTCTACCAAATGGAATCAAAAAGAATAGCGGACTACCAATCCTGAGCAAGGCTACTTTCTTTTATACATTTCCTTGCTACGCTCCTCACTTAATGAAACTTGGAGTCATTCCCGATAGATACATTATGCCACACGAGCCGGGAAATTCCTCCCTAAGCAGCCAATGCTATTACCTGCTTCCTTCAGGCTAAGAGCGGAAGCGGTCGGCTCCCTCCCAATTAATATACCTCCCCAATGTTTATACCTCCCTTCGGTCGCCTCGTCCCAATTAATATACTGGCCATGCTTCGAATTTGGAAGTGATTGTTTCAATCTCAATAGGGGTTTCTATAACTCTCAAGATATTGACTCCTCCATAGAGGTCGCATGCGCTTCGCTTTTGTCCGTGTTACGCATTTCATGTTCCAATAGGACCCAGGATAGATAGGTTCTCTATCTGTTGAGTGACACACCCCATCAGTAGTATGCTTCCTTCACCGGTGAGATGCTACACTTTTATCGCTACGCTTGTTTAGTCTTTCCTATTCCAATAGGACCCAGGATAGATAATTTCTCCACCCTCCCCCAATTGATCGGGGTCGCCTAGTGTAACACTTTGAGTAAGACTCTCCTAGCTTTGCTAGTTCTTCTTCGCATTGGTGTGGAACCAGATTCCGAATGAGAAGTGAAACCATGATATTGATTATGGAATGCCTTATGCTTAACACTGATGTGCACGTAAATGTGTATATTTTTACCACCATATTTAATCTATTTAAATTAAATAAATGATCATATCACGTATTTTAACTTGTTTAAACCAAAATTCATATTATTTTCAAATCGTCACATATTCATCTTCATCCAAGGGCAAAATGGTCATTTTTGTGCATATATTAATTTGAGAAAATTTAATTAGAAATTTCTATAATTTTATAGGAATTTGGCTTCATATACAAGTGGTTGCATGATGATATATGCATGCACAAGAGTGAAGAGAACAAATGAAGATGAAAATAATTCAAAGTGAAGATAATGGAGGACCCCACCTACCTACCTACCTTAATGTACAAATTAGAGGCTAATGCACATGCTTATGGAATTAATGGCTTCATGTACATTTAAGTGAGGGATTATTGAAGCTAATGATAACTTGGCCACCACACTTCCTACAAGGGTATTTTGAGCATTCCCCAGAAATATGAATTAGGGTTTAGCACATATATAAAATCCCCTTATGTTTCATGTAACCCTTCTTCTCTTAGTCCCTTTTAGTTAGTTTTTAGCTTAGAAAATAAATCAAAGCTCTCTTTCTTTTCATCGCCACTTAGCCATTTCTTCTCTTATGTAATTCCTTTTTTATGCAATGTAATTATTGTTTCCTTTTAATTACATGTTCATTTCCTTTTATGCTAGTAGTGTAGATTTTCTTTTATGCAATTAGAATAGTTTTCTTTCTTTTAGCTTTCATTTTGCTTTCCTTTTGCTTTCATGTTGCAAGTTACATTTGTTAATCAAATGACAAATATGAGAGACTAAATCCCTTCAATTTAGGGGTAATGAAGCTCTCTAATTATGTAGCTTCAACTATTTGTTAATTCATGCTCTCTTTTTGTGCTTAATGAAGAATGATTGAGGTTGTTTAATTGTTGTTTTTGCCTTGAATTTGATAGTCTATATTGTTGACACCAAATAGGCTATGCTTAAACAATCACTAACACTAATTGCCTCTTCATCAAATATGATTATGGCAAAAGATAGTGATTTGAAATTAAAATTTGATGGTCTATATTTCTAATCAATAGTTAATAGGCCATACTTAAAATAGATTTCATTTTCATTGTCAAATTTCATGAAAGTTAGTATGTGGTTTAAGGGGTGTGTCAAAGTTTGATGGCTTATGTTGGCTAACTAATAGCACAAATATGCCATACTTATGATAGGCACATCAATTAAAGCACTAATGACCATAAAAGAGAGATTATGATTTCATATGTGTTGAACTACATGATCTAGAGAGTGGATTTATTCTCTAAATTGTCACTTAAATCTTATATTTGCATCTCTTTTTTTTAGTTAGTTAGTTAATTCTCTAATTCTCTAGCTTAACATTCACTCGACTTTGGTTTAATTTGATTGAATAGATTTTTAAAATCATCAATTCCCTGCGGATCGACCCGTACTCGCCACGTACTTCAATAGTACACCGTGCGCTTGTGGTTAAATTCAATTTAAATTCGTTCGACGGTTTTCTAAACCGATTGAATTTCCGTCGACGAACAAGTTTTTGGCGCCGTTGCCGGGGACTTGCTTTGATTTTAGTTTTCTATTCTTCGAATTATTGTCATTTGATTTTTTATTGTGTGTTTGTTTTGTGTGTTCATTTGTATTTAAAAAAAAATTATGTTGTTCGTGTTTTATTTTTGTGTGCTTGTTGATTTTCTAGTTGTTTTTGCATTTCTATTAAAAAGACATTTAAAAAAAACAAGCTTTTCATTTCATCACTTTTTATTTACATTCACAGTTTACAAGTTTGTTCACATCATTGTTTACATTCGAATTCACCGTTTACATTTACAGTGCTTTGCATTTCAATTTCCCCTCTCTTTGCCTATACCAACACCTGCAGATACATATCTCATTGCTATAGTGCTCTGTGCATTTTCAAACCTCTGCCATACACCCAAACAGCTCCTCATCATTGCCATCCTATACAACACTTCAACATCCTCCTCCCTATCAATCAACCTACAAAAGCCCGAACTCCTCTCAACAAAATCTTCAACCTAGTGCCACAACTCGCTGCCTCACTTTCTTTGTCTGTTTCATAAAACTGCAGAGCAATCCACTTTCTTATTTCAGTGCACTGTGCTTCATTACTGCCACCTTAGTTACCACTGTCAAACTTCCAAAAATTTCAAACTGCTGTTGTTGCCATCTCCACAAACCTGCTGTACTTCACCACAACACAGACCGACTCAACTGCTCCTTGACTTCATGCAACCCTCTGTCGTTTTTACTGCACATACGAACATTCCCTACTACCAGTTTCAAGCAACACACTTGCTACTCCTTGCATTCATCTTGCACCAACATATCCAGACATCAAACTGTGCACACACAGTTCACATCAAACTATGCACATTCAAATACAAGCGAATACAATCCCTTCTAAAAAACTGCTCTACCTTCCAATCCCCCTCCATTTGAACTGCTTTCAACCACTGCCAATACTGCCCATATAAACCCATACCAAAACCCCCCTTTAACAATCTAACCATAACCCAATGCATACCACTTTACCAATCACTGTTGATCTTCCACACTACTACTTCTAACAACAAACATCTTCTGACAACAATCGCCAACGACCTACATCCTCTTCGACTATAATATAGCAAACCCCTGTCACCGTGCAACTGCAATACTATGCACAATCATCTCTCCATCTCACATGCAGCCCATACTACCATAGTGCCACATCCTACACTACTCTGCCAAACAAACAAGCACATCCTATATCCTCACCGTCACTACATTCTACACGCTCAAAACAACAACTTTCCAAAACAACTTCACCACAGTTCAAAACAGTAAAACAATAGACAACCCCTGTTTTCAAATTCCTAACTTAGTCACAGTGAACATCATATATCCATACATCAACCACTGCCTGAACTGCTCACCTTCTATTACTTCACCTCCTATCTGCTTCATCGCTTATAGCAGACTTCAAACACTGACAGCCACCATACCATCATCATCTTACCTGAAGCTTCCACTAAATCACTGCCCTCTACCGCAGTCATACCACAAAACCCAATCGACAATCCTTAAACTACGCCAATCGCCTACATCCCCACTACTTCACAACGTACCACCAGCAACCATCAAGTCACGTCTGCAACCCAAAACAAATCAAGCACCACCGCAATCCTTTAATTCGAACACTGCACTTCAATCGCGTGACCTCCCTCTCCAAAGCCAAAACCCAGAACTCGAATTTGAATCAATTCCTTTGTCTCCCAAATGTGAACAACCATAATTCCCTCTACAATCGACGAAACAAATCGTGACCAAGCTTCTTCCATTCGCTACTTCACCTTTCTCTTTTTGATTTTGACTGCGATTTTAGGAATTTGGTTTTTGAATTTAAAGTTGAACGTTGATTCATGGAATATATTTGTGGAAATTGGTTATCATTATTCGTGAAATTTGTTGTGATTAGTTGGGGGCGAATTGATTTCTCTAGTAAAATTTGTGAAGCAAGTGATTTTGGTTTGGGCCGTGGAATGTACTTTGAATTTGAGAATTTTGTTTTTGTAGTTCGGTGTGTTGTAATTTTTTTACTTTGTTTTAGTTGTTTTAGTTTTCTTTTAGTTTTTTTTTAATTTATTTTAAAGTAAAATGTTACTTTTAAATTTCCTTTCCAAAAATTTTTTTTTAAAAAAAACTGTATATATATGTGATTTTTATTTCAAGTTGCCAAAGCAGAATTGCAGAAGGAGCAGGAGTGCTTGCTAAAATATTTGCTTGCGTACTGAGCTTGCCAAAAAAAACTACTTGCTTGATATATCTATTGTTTTTATTTGCCTTGCATTGTATATATCTCTTGTTTTTATTTTAGTTGCATTGTTGATTGCTTGCATTTTCATATATATATTTAAAAAAAATTCAAAAACAAAAAAATTACATTCGTAGTTGCATTGTTAATACACGTTTATTTTCTGCTTTGCATTTCATCCTAGATTTTGATTAATAATAACGATTAGACATCGATAACTTTTAATTGTATATTGACAAGTTGTCTTCTTTGAACAATTTAATTTCTTGGTGTCTAGGCTACGGCAGAGTAATAATCAGTTATAAATATTACGGTGATTCATAAATATTATACTGAATTGTTTCTCTGAAGGTACTTAAACCTTCGGCTGCATTGCTACGGTGATTCGTGGTGCACCGATAAATCTTGTCCGTTACCTGGCTGAGAACTATCTTGTTGATTTAAGGCAGAGTGTGATTATACAATTTTGGGTTAACTTAGGATAAATCATTTGTAATTAATCCTTGCATTCATTTATTTGCAATAGTTCATGCATATTTAAAAAAAACAAAAAATTCAAAAATCCAAAACTAAAAAAATTGGGAATATTCCTTTTCCCTTGAAATTTTTAAATCCTTATCCTTTGAAATTTCAAAAATCAAAAAAAATTTTTTAGAAAAACCAAAATCTAGAAAAAAAAATTATAAAACCTTTTCAAAAACAAAGAAAAAATTGAAAAACCAAAAAACAAAATAAAATTCAATTTCCCTTTTGAAAAATAAATTTTCCTTTAAAAAAAAGTCTTGAAAATGTCTGAATTTCCATACTCACTTGAATTTTACAATAGTTGTGAAAATCAATATAATCCATATGATTTCACTCCAAATTCGTATGGATATTTTAACGACAACTTTTGTATAAACAATTCGAATTTCGAACAACAAAATTTTCAAAACGATGATCAACCCTCATATCTTGAAAAAAGCATTGAAATGATTTCGTCTTTACTCGAACTCTCTACACAACAAAATCAAGAGATAAATGAGTTGTGTAATTCATATTTATGTGATAACTCAAATCAATGTTTTCAAAACAATCAAAATTTGAATTCACTTCAAAATTCAAACTATTTCGAGTATAACCGATGCCAATTCAATTTGAACTCCAAAATGAATTTCAAAATCAAAACGAAAATGTGATCCACTTTTCAAATAATTTTGGCAATGGGAATAATCTTGATTACGATACGAGTGAAAATTTTTGTTCTCAACAAATCCAAATCGAAAATTCTCAAGTCAATAATTATAAGTTGGATTTTGTTGATCAAATGAATGAAATTTATGATGATCACATGGATTCGTTGTTTGAAACATATATGAAACAACATGAAAAACAAAATAAAATTCCAACGTGTGATGGGTCAAACAATAATCCATCTTTTACCCAAATCGATGATTTTCAAATAACAACTTTTGAAGTGGAAAATAACAATCTTAATGAAGTTGTTGAAAACACGGTAATTGAGTTGGATTTCAATTCTTTTGAGGGTGTGGAACCAAATTTAAAATTCGATCTTCCTTTTCTCGATTTTGAAAATTTGAATATAACAACTTTGGATTTTGAACTTGAGATATGCAATGAAGTTGTTGACAATCCAACAAAGGTAGACGACTTTAACGAACACGATTTCATTGGACTTTTTGAAAACGAGTTGTCAAACTCTGATAGGGAAGAGTTACATCACCATTCTGATTTTGAAATCAACAATTTTGCAGAATTTTTCAATGATAAATTTGAATTTCAAATTGGTGAAAATGAATGTGAATTTCAATCAATTGTTTTATCGACCCCAAAAATCATCGAAAAGGTAACAACTTGTACGATTTTTAATAAAACGACATTCGTTTTTCCAAATCAACATTCAACTTTGAAATCGTTTACGATTTGGTTTTTCGAGCTTAAACTGTGTCTCGTATACTTGACGAGACAAATGAATCGGTCTTTGGAAGACCGTTTCATTTACTTTTTGACGATATACTTTCTGATCTCGTGTAAATACCGTTAATTTTCATTTAAATAAAGGTCATGTTTTTATTTTTATTTTTCTCCTTCCACTTGGGTTGACTGTAGGGACACAGTCAAAATCAAGTGTGGGGGAGGACTCATCTTCATTTTTAATTTTTTCTTTTTCTTTTAAAAACTCAAAAAAAAATAAAAAAAAATCCCAAAAACAATTTTTTTAAGCATTTTGATTTATTTTTAAAGAAACACTATAGGATAAATATATGGCTTTGGTTTATTAAATTGAAATTTTTGAAAATTTATTTGTCTTAACAAAAATAAAAATGAAGTTTGATTACAAATAATAATGGTTTAACTAGTATATAGGAAGATTCATACGTGTTAATTATGAAATACATCTTAGTTGAAAATCTTTGTTTTAAAAAGTGGTTGATTTAAAGTAAAGATATAACATTTTTTTTGTCTTCTAAGTTAAATAGCGCTAAGATAATTTTGCAAAACTCTCTCTTTCAAAAAAAACAAAAAAAAACTCAAAAACAAAAAAAATATTTCTTGTATATATGTATATATTTTTAATAAACACCTAGAGTCATGTGTTCACACTCGTGTGTTCACTCACCATGCTCTGTACCCTTCTCACGTAAGCCCGAAAGGCAGTGCACGATCGGTATATCTGGCCTCAGTTTACCTGAGTTAGGTGTATGTACATAAAAAATTCTTTTAATAACACCTACAGTCAATAAGTGTTCACACTTATGTGTTCACTCGCCACGCTCTGTATTCCCCTCACATCAGTCCGTAAGGCAGTGCATGGGTAATATATCCGGCCTCAGTTTATCTAAGTTAGGCATATGTAAATATTATAAATATCAATAAAATTTTCAAAAAATGGAGAGAGTAAGCAAATGAAATCCAAGCATTATTCTAATTTATTTGATTTGATTTGTTATTGAAATGAAATGAGTTAAACTATAGTATATTTGCTTTGATAACTTGATTTTTGTTGGAAATTTTGACAAGTAAATGACTTAATTTTTCAAGATAATGACCGAAACTTATATTTAACTTATTTGTGTCTATTTAAAAGTAAATCTTTCATTTGTAAATATTTCCAAAAACTCGCATTCATCTCTTTGTAAACAAATCTTGCATTTTGTAAATATTTTCATCCTGCATTTGGATTTTGTGGGTAGTATCCGCTGAAAACCCTTACAAGACAACACTCGTCCTACTGGGGACACCTAGAGGTTTAACGGCTTGTTGCATATGCTCAATGCAATCATGTTCCCTATGAAAACGGATTTATCTTAGTTTTCCTTTATTCGAGGACGAATAAAAAGATAAGTGTGGGGGTATTTGATGTGCACGTAAATGTGTATATTTTTACCACCATATTTAATCTATTTAAATTAAATAAATGATCATATCGGGTATTTTAACTTGTTTAAACCAAAATTCATATTATTTTCAAATCGTCACATATTCATCTTCATCCAAGGGCAAAATGGTCATTTTGTGCATATATTAATTTGAGAAAATTTAATTAGAAATTTCTATATTTTTTATAGGAATTTGGCTTCATATACAAGTGGTTACATGATGATATATGCATGCACAAGAGTGAAGAGAACAAATGAAGATGAAAATAATTCAAAGTGAAGATAATGGAGAACCCCACCTACCCACCTACCTTAATGTACAAATTAGAGGCTAATGCACATGCTTATGGAATTAATGGCTTCATGTACATTTAAGTGAGGGATTATTGAAGCTAATGATAACTTGGCCACCACACTTCCTACAAGGGTATTTTGGGCATTCCCCAGAAATATGAATTAGGGTTTAGCACATGTATAAAATCCCCTTATGTTTCATGTAACCCTTCTTCTCTTAGTCTCTTTTAGTTAGTTTTTAGCTTAGAAAATAAATCAAAGCTCTCTTTCTTTTCATCGCCACTTAGCCATTTCTTCTGTTATGTAATTCCTTTTTTTATGCAATGTAATTATTGTTTCCTTTTAATTACATGTTCATTTCCTTTTATGCTAGTAGTGTAGATTTTCTTTTAAGCAATTAGAATAGTTTTCTTTCTTTTAGCTTTCATTTTGCTTTCTTTTTGCTTTCATGTTGCAAGTTACATTTGTTAATCAAATGACAACTATAAGAGGCTAAATCCCTTCAATTTAGGGGTAATGAAGCTCTCTAATTATGTAGCTTCAACTATTTGTTAATTCATGCTCTCTTTTTGTGCTTAATGAAGAATGATTGAGGTGGTTTAATTGTTGTTTTTGCCTTGAATTTGATAGTCTATATTGTTGACACCAAATAGGCTATGCTTAAACAATCACTAACACTAATTGCCTTTTCATCAAAATATGATTATGGCAAAAGAAAGTGATTTTAAATTAAAATTTGATGGTCTATATTTCTAATCAATAGTTAATAGGCCATACTTAAAATAGATTTCATTTTCATTGTCAAATTTCATGAAAGTTAGTATGTGGTTTAAGGGGTGTGTCAAAGTTTGATGGCTTATGTTGGCTAACTAATAGCACAAATATGCCATACTTATGATAGGCACATCGATTAAAGCACTAATGACCATAAAAGAGAGATTATGATTTCATATGTGTTGAACTACATGATCTAGAGAGTGGATTTATTCTCTAAATTGTCACTTAACTCTTATATTTGCATCTCTTTTTTTAGTTAGTTAGTTAATTCTCTAATTCTCTAGCTTAACATTCACTCGACTTTGGTTTAATTTGATTGAATAGAATTTTAAAATCATCAATTCCCTACGGATCGACCCGTATTCGCCACGTACTACAAGTGTATGTCGTGCGCTTGCGGTTATATTTTCTTTCTAAATTCATTCGACGGTTTTCTAAACCGATAGAATTTCCGTCGACGAACAAACACTTTCAAGTCAAAGTTAGTACAACGCCTTATTTAGGTTGCAAGGTAGAGCAGTTTGGTAGCTCGGAAGGCTCATAACCTTGAGGTCACGGGTTCAAATCCTGTCCCCGCACCGGCGTGTGTATGGCAAGATTGTCGATCGAGAAAGCAGTGCCCAATAGTTGCCTATCCATGAGTAGGCCGAAATGGTCTCGCGAAGCCGGGCACCGTCTGCCCTAAAATCGCAACTCTTTCCATATGCTAAAGTTCATACTCCCATCAGGGGGAGAATAAAAAATATAAATAAAAGAGCTCAGCCACTCTCCTTATTTGAATGGAATAAGCAAGTGAAAGAGACTAGGTAGGCCGAACTTGACCGATGATTGGGTGAGACCGCTTCTTGTCTTTCGCTACGCACCTTACGTATGCCTTCCCTTGTTTTTTCCCCGCCTAGTGCCTGCGATTTCGCTCAGAAATGATTCAGGGTCTGAGGGGGCTCTTAAGTCTTCCGCCTCGAAGAATTTTTTGGAGTCCTTCGAGCTCGGGGTCCTAGAGGAATCCACTCCGAGTCCAAGTGAAGGGATGGGCTCTGTGAATCAGCCAGAAGCAAGGCCTTCGCCCTCCTCTAATCCAAGCGCTTCCAGGGAGGACTAAGTTGGTCCAGCTAATCGGACCCCCCAGTGGTCCCCTATCCATATCAATATGATGATATAATAGGGGGGATTGTGTGAACTTGATCTCCCAACGCTTGTTGCCGGCTTCCGCTACCGAGACTAATATCGTAGACGTAGACGAGGCACACTTCAAAGCCTAGACAAGGTGACCTTCACACAATCCATAGCCAAATATGATGCCCAAGACCTGAGGTAAAGGTTGAAATCAACCGGCCCTTGTTTAGTGCCTTGATCCAACGGGGGATTGGCTGGGACAGGGAGTGCGCGCGCTGGATAATCCGTGTACCGGGCCCTAGTATATAAGCAGACTCTATACTCTTCGAGATGATCTCAAGTCCAGTATAAACATTGGAGTCAAATCCTCTTCCTATTTTTTATTAAAAGAAAAGGTGTTCTCACGAATTGATCCGGATGAGCACTCTTTTGCATAGACTGTACAACAAACTTAACCGCACAAGCCTGGGCTGGGCCTATCTCCATCCCTAGAGGATCCGTATGAGGCATAAGCTCCATGTACTATTTTGAAGCCGAGCCTTTCTAGCAATGGGGCCTAGGGACCGATATGATGATTGGTTTAGGTAGGGCGACCGGCCTACTATGGCACCTGTAGGGATTAGTGCGTGAGACCATGATCCACAAAAGCATGGGACTCACCCTTGGGAAAGGAGAAGGGAAACATAGCATGTCACAAGAGCGAGGGGCCCTACAGCGAGAGGGACGCCTCACGAGCCGGGCTTTGGAGATGAGGTGCATAGCGGCGAAGCCAAGTCAATTTCGGGCCACCAAACCCTGCAACTGATGAGAAGGACGGGGGAAGCGTGTACGTTGTCACACTCTCTACCTTCGAAAGGTGCCTAGAGGACGGGCCAGAAGCAGCAGAGCGAGGCGACCAATGAGAGGGTGTAGATTCCCCACCAACAGGGGGGCTGGAGACGGCCATCTCAAGGCACATCACACTACGCCATAAATGACCTTCTGCAACACAAAAAAAATGTTGGCTCAGGCCCGAAAAATGTTGCCATAGGTCTATGGCAACACTTTTAGGGTGATGCAATTTTTGCCGTTGCCTTAGACCTCAAAGGCAACATTTTGACTATCTAAGGCAACATAAGTAATATTGTTGCAATAGAACCCTATTTGGGTCTATGGCAACACCCATAGGTATCTGTAGCAACATTCCAAAATGTTGCTGTAGATATTAACTTTCTGAATTTGTGGGGCCCACAATGTAGAGCATATTTGATTTTTTAATAAAAATAAATATTTATTTAATAAAATGCTATTGCACAGAATTTGATATTTAAACAGTAATTTATTTAAATAAATATTTTATTTCAACATTTGAAATAGTACAAATTCCTAACTCCACTATTTTACAATTCAATGATATATAACACTGATATTCACATATATAGATATTCCTTACTACATCACTCAGTTCACTCATTACATATGCAGTTTCAATTTATACAGACACCAACACTGACAAATATATGACGAGCCGAGTGCCGAGCCGAAGGCGAGCCGAGAAGCGGGTCCGGGCGCAGCGCCGGCGGGGGTCCGGGGCACCGCCCGATTCATCCGATTTCGGAAGATCGAGCCTTCTTTGAAACGACGTAAAATGATGCACCACACATACTTCTAAACCACCAGCCTCCATTCTCTAATTGCCTCACCAACAAACTATTTCAGTTGCCAAATTCGACTTCAGGTTGCCAAATCGCCTAATCACCTAATCACAATCGCTGATTACCCATTCCGACAACCCAAACATCATCAAACTTTCACATTGCAAATTCGCAACAAAACCAAGCACCACCCTTGGTTAATAGCAAACAACATTGCTTCTCACTTCAAGCTATATATCTACAGATTTGGACCATCAACTCTAAGCAGACTGCTTCGCCTTTCATCAACAAGAGAATCAAAGGTCAGTTCATACATGTACATTAGTTCAAAGCACCAAGCTATATATCTTCAGATTTGGACCATCATTAGCCTACAAAAGAAAAACCAAACTCGTTTACTCAAGCATTACAATTCATACAAATTCAATTCAATTCAATTACAATTCATACCCATCATCACTTCACCGACCGCATCCAAACTGGAACAACCATAGCCCGCTACATCACTTCATCGACCACATCCAGACACTACGCCAAATGTTTGTGGTGTAGATAAGTAGTTTTACAATAGTAGAAAGCTTAAGTATATGTGATATGTCATTTTTCGAACATGAAAGAACAAAATGCAGTAAAAAATTTGAAGTATATCAATGTGAAACTACAGGAAACCAGACATTTTGATAACAATACCATTCACACAAAGTATCGAACACTTTTAGTGCATTACAAAATAGCTCTTCCAGTCATTCTCTATTCTATCTTCAAGGTGCAATATGGAAGACCACTCCAATCCAAATTCAACAATAGACCTCAAAATACATGAAGCAAGATGAAATTTTAAAACTTACCATTCAGATACAGAAAATGCATAAATCCATAGTATCAAATATCACAAAATGAAAAAAAAAGGTCAAAACAAACCGGAAATTAGACAGCCTGCTCTTCATTGGACTGCAGTGGTATCTCAAGCAACTCAAGAGGCACAGTCTCGACGCTCTTAGGTGTGTTCCTGGCAGCAACAGGAACAACAAGAAAAGTCTTGGTCTTGCTTATCGGCCTAATCATTTCAAGCCCCACGTAATCTCCGACTTTAAATTTATTATCAGGATCGTGTGCTTGGTACCTCTTCTTGATTCGAACTTTTCTCTTGTACTTCGGGTGTGGAGCTAAACGAACTACTTCAACTGCCAATTGAATAGAAAACGAAGTTGTGTCCTCTGAATACTGGAGTGGAAGATTGAATAGAAATGTAATAGCATCAGATCCGATTGGGTTAAATGGGAGCATCTTCCATACAGATTAGGGAAAACGAAATTAGGGATTTGGAAATTGGGGGTGAAAACGAAATTAGGGATTTGGAAATTGGGGGTGAAAACGAAATTAGGGATTTGGAAATTGGGGGTGAAAACGAAATTAGGGATTTGGAAATTGGGGGTGAGAACGAAATGATATGAAAAGTAAAGCGGGAAAACGAAAATTTAGGACAAATTGTAGCGGTGATCCATTTTAACAATCAGATTAAATGTAGACCGTTGGATCGTGTTCACGCGGATTGCTAATTTTATTATTTTTTTAATTTGAATACATCTATAACAACACTTTATAAAAATGTTGCATCGTGTTACACTTGTTTAGCTAGAGCAACACATTTTTATGGCTAAGGCAACATAAAAAATTCAACGTTGCAGTAGGACCAAAATTGTATAGCTATCGCAACATTTTACCTGGCAACACCTTGCAAAAATGTTGCAGAAGGCCATTTATGGCGTAGTGTCACGACCTACAAGCAACATCGGTGAGACCCGAGAAGGCAACCGGGAGTCAAAGGATCCATAGTACCTGCAGCCTCCCGGACTTCATAGTCATAGGGAGTTCCTATCGTAATGCACGACTACATAACCATACTACAAATACTAGTTTGGCTCATTATTGCCGAGACAATGGTCTACTTCTTCACATCCACCGCGCAATGAATGCAGTTATTGATAGACAGAAAAATCAGGGTATGCATTTTCGTGTACTAGCTAAAGCATTACGTATGTCTGGTGGAGATCATATTCACTCTGGTATAGTAGTAGGAAGGGGAACGTAAGATGACTTTAGGTTTTGTTGATTTATTATGTGATTTTATTGAAAAAGACCGAAGTCGCGGTATTCACTCAAGATTGGGTTTCTATGCCAGGTGTTATTCCCATGGCTTCTGGGGGTATTCATGTTTGGCATATGCCTGCCCTAACTGAAATCTTTGGAGATGATTCCCAATTCGGTGGAGGAACTTTAGGGCTTCGGAAATGCACCTGGTGCGGTAGCTAATTGAGTCGCTTTAGAAGCGTGTGTACAAGCTCATAATGAGGGACGTGATCTTGCTCGTGAAGGTAATGAGATTATCTGCGAAGCTTGCCACTCAATTTCTAGTCTCATCCGATAGCTCCACAATCTAACTTTGGTACCCCCAGACTCGTATGGCTAGTGCGCCAGGTATTATTGTATAAGAGAAGAATTTTAGATAGATCAATCAGCTTTGCGTCGAGATAGATTCATACTTGGTGCCAAAAAAAGGAGTCTTTTCCGGCTCAGTATATTAATTGGGACTTGTTGTGTCCTCAAAATCTGCTCATCTTGAAAACCACGAAGATAGTGAACTTCATATCTGCCGAGCCATTTGAGATCTCGTCTTTTCCAGAGGTAGCTTTGCCAAAAAGCATTATTTCATGCTTGCAATCCACAGAATCCATAGGTGGGGTGATATAGATCCGCCAGTCGGTTGGATCTAAGTTAATCAAATAAGATAATTCGATCCGTTTCATTTCTATGCTTCTCAAGTTCACCACTCGCCTGAAGAAACATAGATTGGTATTCTCATCCCATACGAGTCTGGCGTGCAAATGAATCGAACGTTGTTGGAACATTCTAGTTTTCTAGGTAATATGAATGAAGCAATGTTCACACATGGACAATCTTGCGAACCTGGCCGCCTTTTGACTGTGTCTCCCGAGCAATCTCGGTACCTCAACTGGCTACTTCCATCTTTTGTGAGCAGGGGGCTATTCCTTCACATCATATAGTGCCCTATTCTTCATGCCTTCTTTCCTTATATGATGACGATGAACAAGTTCCTCCTTACCATTGAGAATCGTACAGGATTTCTTATTGTGAAGAATGCAATGTCCTCAAGAAGTGAGGGGAATGCAAAAAAATGAAAAGAAAGTAATAGCCCGTGAAGCAACCTAGTCCTTCTTCCTGGCATCAGTGTGGCATAGAGATTGGGTCGAGGCACTCGAAGACGTGAAGGATCCTAGCCCGAAGGAAGGAGCGAGCGATCAAGTGTATTAATGTAGGCTTCTATTGCTACGCAACAACAGAGCAGGCGCGCCGCCCATAAAATGTTTGAATGATCGGGTAAAGCGAGCTTCTTATATGATGGGATCTGACGCATCCAGCAGAGCGAAGCAGCGTTCCATTCTCAGCATACTTCTGTATTGGTGGTGAATGGAGTGCCACAATCCCATTCAACATTTTTGATCTACATAAGCCAAAGCCCATAGCACCGGCGACGTCTCCGACATAAATGCGAGGAGGATGTATAGCTGATATAGGATCTTGTGGAACAAGATTTGTTTCTGCAAACGGTTCGGTACGAATGAAGAAATTTCGAACAAAAGGATCGGAACTCGCTGATAGGAAAGGAGAGAAAAACAAAGCAATGCTAAGAGCTCCATCTATTGATGAACAGCGGATATACGGAGCTCTCTCTTTTTCATCTCGTGCCAGATGCAACAAAAGAGTAGTTCTTTTTCCTTCTCATGAACCACGGGAGCACCCAGCGCCGAGAAGAGCAAAGCTCATTTTCCTTCTAGGGTAAAGCGGCACATCAAAAAGGGTTGGCCCGTCAAAAGTACGGTTCCTTCGTGAACGAAGTTCAAAATCAACAAGGGCGGGATGAAGGGAGTGTACAACTTGGGCGCAACCCCGCTTTTTTGAGATATAATGGAGTTCTTCACGAAGTTCGAGACAAAGGAAAAAAGAAAAGTTTCTCTAGAGCCTATTCATTTTGAGACATCATTACTTTGGCCCCGGTAACAAAGAAGGAATCCATAAAAACTTGGGATCCAACACCATGATAAAATACTAGCCTCATGATTAGACCATGTCCCTGAGATTTGATAAAAGAAGGGTGCATTAGCGGTTAATACGTTGTAATTTGAGTTGTAATTAGGAATATGACCGAACGAAAGACTAAGGAAAGGAAGAAGAATGCACCAAAATGCAAGTGCTGCACCAAATGCTGGTGCTGGTGGTTATTTCTTATTCTAAGTGAATGCAATGAAAAGACCCGGAAATAACCTGTAATGAGAGAATTCATTTATTGAAATTTCATGCTCATTTCAAAATTTCTGCTTTGTTGTTCTCATCATCTGGTAACCACAGAATGATCTCCTCTCCTTTAGTAATAGATCTTTTTGATATGTCCTTTGTTTAATAGTGGAAGAGAAAATGCATCGAGTCGTTTATCAAGAAAGTGGATGAGCATGGCGGTCCCTATATCTCTGAGGGGTGTACCACTGTAGTCGTTTTCAAGTCAGGGAGAGCTCGGCTCAAAAGATTAACTCTCCTTATTCTTAGCTAGTGGAATTGAAACTTCACTCTTTCCTATCCACTTTGCCGAGGAGAGAGAACTATCAGACAACTCAAGCTAGACAGAAAGGTAAAAAAGTCCACAGTTCGGATCTTGTAAGCAAGTAGTGCAGATTGTTATTTAGCTTCAATTTGTTTTTAGTCTTAGGGCAACAAAAGAAATTTGATTTGTCTACACCCGCCAAGTATATTAATTCGGGCAAAATTGGACAAGAACGAGAGCTAGACTTACTGTTGGCCGAATGTGGACGACAAAGCCGGATGAAGAAAGGCGACCCCCAACTACTCATAAGAAGATGAAGGATTGAAAGAGGCCAGTATTACTTACTCTCACCCCTCTTCAAAGTGCATTTTCTATCGTTGTGAAATTCCCTAATTATTGAAAGTTTGATGTCCATTAGAAATCCACGGTTCAACTGCGCCCTTGCTTTCTTTCCCGTCCCTCCCCTATGCTTCGCACCTAGAGATAACTACTTCCTTACCTCGGTTGGTTACCTTCAATAGGACTGGCAGTCATGATTCATAGCCCCAGTATATTAATTGGTGAAAATAGCTCTTATTCATTCGCTTTGGTGCTATGTGTTTAGTTTACCCCAATTGTAGGAGAAACTCAAGTTCGAGTGTGTAAATAACTCGATTTGATTGTAATACCTTGATCTGCCTAATACCTTGAGATCAACTAGGAGAACCACATTACTTACTACTTCTTGTTGACTTGACTAAGAACCACTACATAGCAATGTCTTCTCTTACAACAATCTAATATAGTATAGCATGGTTAGCTATATGCATCATCGATTTCCACGGCTTGAGCGGGGACAGAAGACCAACGCTGACTGTCCTCTCGAACCATACTAAGAAGTGTCTCTCATAAGCTCGTTGCACCTGAACGAGTAGCATAGGGGTACATCTGTAACAGTTAAAATGGTATTGTTGAAACTGGCTTGAACATGAATAACTCCTTTTGGTATTCTACCTCCAGTCTTACGTAAACCAATACGCCCATTCCTACGCGAACCAATTCTTATTATTTGTTTTTCCATATCATAAATATGAATCTTCAAGAGGAGATCCATTCATTTTAACAAGGCCATTCTATTCTTCTACCAAGGAATGAGCTGCGCGAGTGGGTCTAAGAGAGCATGAGTTATACGAGTGGCAACGAGGCAAGGTGAGCTAACTTAACAACAATTTGCGGGGATTTCTCATGGTAGGCGATAGAGGTGCAAAGCGTGGTACGAGCTCGGAAGAAGAATATAATGGATAGGTCCGAACTTGGAAAGTTTTCTCAATGAACCGAAACTTCAATCCTTGAAAGAATTTTGTTTCATTAGTTCAGGCTTAGAATATTAGAACGAAGGAGACCACTAACGCATCACCCCTCGCTTCCCCTCTTCGTGTCCTGCACAATTGCTCCTAGCGACCCCGGTAGAGTCATTATTAATTAGTTTAGTTCTCACTTTCCCTGGGATCTCATCTGGGGTTAACAAGAAATACCAGACTTCCGAATATTTATATTGGCGCCTTGGTTGAATAAAGGCAGCGAAGCCATTGCTATGGTTGTTCACAACTATTGGGTTGTTTGCGGCATACCATTCCCTCTATGACTATGCACTGTTGGAATCCATTAGTTTCGTTCCCAATTAATATACTGGATTCCCCAGTATAACTTTTTCTAGTATATTTAGTGATCAAACTAGCTTAGGCTTCAATATTAAGAGAAATCTCTATTTGAGTCACCACTAACTGGCGTAAACTTTTCGCTTAAATCATGTCAACAAGAGTTTTCATGAATTTATAATAATACGTAATTTTTACAAATGGAATTCCGATCCCAAACTTTTTCAATTGAAAATCTTTTCGACGCTTGCTTTATGCTTAACACGTGAAAGGATAAGGTGTTGATCTAATAGTAACTATTTATGGAAGTGTATGTAGTTTCTACTGAAACTAGGTGCACTGCTCAACTATTAGTTTCGTTTAGTAGAGCCATATGAGGCTTCCTTCCTCAACTCCCGAGATGATGCATGATTTGAGATCAACCAAAGAGGTCTTCGTGCACCTATGGTCCTTCATCAGGTTCCCTTCCAGTTTCATATTTGAACACGAGGAGGTATTATCCGTCAAAGCACAAGCGTTATGAACTATGCCGCCTAGACTACTAGTGAAGTTGTGTCAACAGGCGTACTCAGCCTAAGCCGCGTCTAATTGTTTAGTTGAATTGCCTTGCGCTACATACGCGAGGCCCTGGATCTCTCTTAAGGTTAGGGCCAGTATAAACATTGGTATCAACAGATCCTATGTCCGCCTTTGCCCGTTCTTCCAATATCAAAGAATAGAGGTCTAGTACCCGGTAATCATTGAACTTCGAGACAACTAACAAGGCTAGTATATTAATTGGGAGGAACAGTTTCCAATTCTTGAACAAGGAGTTGGACCGGTTCTTTTGTAGCTACCTCTTTCTTTGACCGCACCAAATCGTAAGACCATTGAGCCCTACATAGATGCGAAGGCATTACCTTTTTCTTGTTGTCCACTTCATTATGATTGATTAGAAAACCCTATCGCAAAGAAAGGTAGAATCGACACTACTCCTCTCCCTCAATCAATTAATGCTCGGCTCGTCCCATAGATAGATAGCACGATGTCCCATAACAACGATAGGCTATGTATCTTGGATTGGTCACCTAAAACCAATTAACTGGGGGCATGTACAGCTTTTCCATAAGCCTTGTAGAGAATATCTCTTTAGCACATGGAAACCTTTACTAGATCCCTACGATTTTTGCTACTCAGCACTGCGTTACTAAAGAATGAAGATCAGTTACATAGATAAGCAGGCAACCTCCAGGTCTAGTACACGAAGGCAACTAACAAGGCGCCAGTATATTTTGGGGATCAGTTATGCGTAACACTATCAAGTAAAAGTGTGAAGCACAACATATAGTCCAATATTACTTAGGGGTAGAATATGTGAGGTTGCTCAATCTTTCTCTTGCGGGGTAGAGCGGTAGCTCACAAGGCTCATAACCTTGAGGTCACAGGTTCAAATCCTGTCCCCGTATCACACTTATTTTTTGGTATGCCACTCTGCGAGCAAGGAGCGCCGCGAGCAGAGCGAGAGAACACAGTGAGCTTTGGTGATGTCAGAATTTTCACCTATTTTTATCTATTTAGTGATGAGTCCGCTAGTTTCTTTGATCCCACACGGTCTTCCTTTTCCATTTTCTTCCAATAGTTCGACCTATCTAGAAAAATTGTTGGCCCACGAATGTGGTTCCGATCCCTCTGGTGATGACAGGAGTCATTTTGATATACGATTTTATCTGGTTCCTATTTTATTTATTATCCCTAATTTGAAAGTCACCTTTTATTCTCCTTGGGCAGTACCTCCCAACAAGATTGATCCGTTTGGATCTTGGTCCATGATGGTCTTTTTATTAATTTTGACGATTGGATCTCTTTATGAATGGAAAAGGGGTGATTCAGATCGGGAGTAACCACTAGTGATAGGAAAAAGGGAGGAAGGACATAGAAAAGATCAGATGCCTACATTCAATCAATTGATTCGTCAAGTTAGAGAAGAAAAATGGTGCATGGACCGTACTCGAGCTTCAGATCAATGTCCCTAGAAGCAAGGAGTATGCCCGCGTGTTCTGACTATCACACCGAAAAAACCTAATTCAGCTCTACGTAAGATAGCCAACGTACGGTTGACCAATCGACATGATATATTTGCTCACATTCCGAGTGAAGGTTTGCAGGAACATCCTATAGTCTTAGTCAAAGAGGTAGAGTGAAAGTTTAGCCAGGTGTGAAATCCCATTGTATTTGAGGAGTCAAGGATTTGCTGGGAATTCTGGATCGAAGAAGAGGCAGATCTAAATATGGTGCGGAAAAACCAAAATCCAAATGAATGGAAGATGCCTTTGGAATGTTGCTCGACCCTCATTTTTCAGGGCGAGGTGCGTAGCCCACAACGTTACGCCCTAAAAACTCCCAGTATATTAATTGGCCCTTCCGAATGACCAGCTACGCTACCTCGCTTTTCAAGTTGTGCCCCTTCTGTACTGCAAATAGAGTAAGTAGTTCACGAATCAGATTCATGTCGCTAGTATATTAATTGGGGCTTGGCTTACACGAGACCGGGCATCAATTTTCTTGGGTAGTCAAAAGACAAGTGGAATGGGGCTTTTTAACCGAAAGCAAACGCCAATATATAAATTGGGGAGGTATATTAATTGGAAGGATCAATTGCAAGCTGCTCGGGAGGTTTGGATTCATAGATGGGAAGAATCCGCTCTTTGCGGGTGGATGCCTAGAGGCTAAAGCAATTGACACCGGTGAATCCATGGTAGTGATATCCACATCCATATCCCCTTCTTCTACTATGCATTATGATCCTCGAAGAAAAAAGGATGGTAAAATACCTCTACCAAGCTCGATTAGATAGGGATCGACATATCAATGTCATGAGAGCTTATGTTGTTGTCGCGAAGGGTGTATATTTCATGGACACTGATCAGACATGGGAACAAAGCCTAATTCTTTGTTACAACACCGGAGAATCCTAGCGTGCTACCACCAATTACTTAGCTCAGTGGGAACAAAGCCTGATTCTTTGTTATAGCACCAGACCTCTTCTTTCTCTTTATACATTCCCCTTATACTCCAAAGTCAACAAGCCTATTCATCCTAGTCATGTAAAACCACCTCTGGGCTCTGGACCTCCTATTCATCCTAATCAGTTTTGTTTCTTCATTGTTGCCCGGCCTGAGTCGTGATTCTTTGTTATGAACCACGCCGTTTCCCTCCTCATGGCCGGATATACCAGAGATCTATGTCGACCGTTGTTTCAAAACAACACCTATTTCTCTATGCGCAGTTTCTCTAGGTCTTATATCTCACTTTCTTCATTAGACCCACCGAAACACCTTTTCTCCCATGGGGTCACCACCTTCTTTGTAGAGAGGTTATAGTACCAAAGGTGCGTAGCGCTCTTTCCTGTTTGTTACACCACCGGACAATTCTTTAATGCTTTCAATATACTGGACCCAAGTATACCGGGCCCCTAGTTGGTTCATCCCATTGGCCCCTGCTCCCAGGTAAGAACCCGGTCGAGTGCCTTTGCCCTGCCTGGGAACAAAAAGTCATACCTGGAGTCGGAGTAGCTCTAAGACATCCTCCCTTGTTAGTTGTTGCCTGCCTAGAGGTCGCCTTGTTCTCACTTCGATCACCTCGCTACTAAAGCTTCCCGAAAAAACATTCGACTTGCATGTGTTAAGCCGTGGGAATAACCAATTCAGATTTGGGACCAAAAGCGGTTAGCAGTGACCATTGAATAAGTCTCTTCGGCTTGGGTTTAAAGCACGGAATGTCGTCACCATCTTCGAATAAAGTCTTTTCTATGGTAGAACCATGAATAGCGCATAGCAAAGCAGCGCCTAATACTCTGGCAACTCCCATCATATGGAATGGGTTCAATGTCCAATTATGAAACCCTGGGAAGAAGAGGAATGTTTATACTGGGCGAAATATAGCTGCTACATTAAAAATGGGCACAAAGAACCAACCAGATTGACCCAATGGATAAATCAGGAATACAGAAACAAAAACAGCAATTGGACCAGAGAATGCGATTGCATTATAAGGTCGCGGTTGAATAGATCGAGTAGGGGATCCGGAGTCCCAGAATTCATTACTGCTTCTAAATGCGGTATTTCCAATTATTTGAGGGTGTTTTGGCTCACAATAGACAGTCCTAATCAAGCAAGACATAGTCCTATCTATCTACCTCTCCAGACACAATATCTTGAGTACCTATGAAGGTGACTACTTCTGCTGGCATGTGATGTTTGGACATAGAATCAAGTCTTTGTGAATGGGCAGAGCCAGGTGCTCTTATTTTACGATGGTAGGGATGATTGCTTCCATTACTAACAAGAAAGACCCCAAATTATCCTTTAGGTGCTTCAACTGCGGTATAGGTAAGAGGAGATGGTACGTAAAAACCTTCTGTATAAGGTTCGAAATGGTGAATTGAGATGGAGTAGACCAATGATCATGTAGTCATTTGGTCGGCTATGGAAAGAAAAAGCTTGCATCTGCTCTCCCTAAACTATAACCGGTCCCATATCTCTCCAAACCTAACATGGTAGTTTACCATCATAAGGATTTCTATCTATAGATTGAGCCACCAAGGATCCCATTCGTTCAGAACTCAGTTGACCACTTTTATAGATAAGGCGGAGTGTCCTTGGTTCAACATTATAACATATAGGCTTCGATGCTACTACAGCACTTTGCTAAGCTCACTTTTGTTGCACTACCTCGTTATGAGAATGATGTTTCGCTAATGCATTGCGTTGTCAGCTTTGCTATCGATGCTTCATCTTAAGTGCATCGCTATCGAGGTGACCTCTTCTTTCTATAGGTCAAGTATACTTCGACCGGAGGTAGCGTAGCTTCGGGAGGCGACAACTAACAAGGGAGGGACGCTGTATACAACGACCAGAGTGAGGTAGCGTAGCTCTAACATCCAGTATATTAATTGGGACGGGAGCGCGAGTATTAATTAGGAAGGCTGAGGGAGTGAAGCAGACATTTCAAAATGACAGCATCGAAGATATTTTCATCTACGCGGTCACGGCGGACTGCGTTCCGGAGTTGCCTACTTAACAGAAGGGGCGGGCACTCTCATTTCATAGGTAGGCACTCTTTTCAACCACACGTTACTTTGATAGTTGTGGGGCCTGTGTACTTACAGCCTCTACGAGTTGCTTGCAAGTGAATGGGGCCGGTGCGTGGCGAACGGAACTCCTGCGCCCGAAGGAAGTGACCGGGAGCTCTCTAAGAGAAAGCTCGCCTCAACCCCTTACTAAATAGGATAGGAAGAGGGGTACTTTACTAATAGAGGGCAATTGCGTCGCACCTGACTGTGGAGGACCTCTCGATACCTTATGTTCACTTGTAACTAGTGGCGGTTTCCTGTCATGGAAGCCTTTTCCCATTGCGCGGAGCCCCAACGAGGAAGGTGTTAGTGGTTAAGGATCAGCGCTTGAAGAACCTCTTTTTGTGCTATGGGAAGAAGATGAAAAAAGGCGACTATAGGCGACCTCTAATTAAGATACTTGGGTGCATAGCCTGGACCGATCCAAACTATTCTTACTCTAGGCCAAGTATATTAATCCGGGCCCCATATAAACATTGGCGACCCCGATCAACTGGGGGGCCAGTATATTAATTGGCCAGCATAAACATTGGTCTTCGACAACTAACAAGGTGACCAACGGGAGGCCAGTATATTAATTGCGGGACGCTGTTGTTTCTAAAGGCTGCCCTCTCTCGGTTGGATTTTGGTCCAGCCTACTACGAGGATCCTGTATCCCGTACATCGTTGCAAGCGCCTCCTGGGTTCCATTGTTCCTATGCCACCGCGTTTCCCGGTCCTTTTTATTTTAGTGCTTCGACCCAAAGCGATAGCTTGATGCCTTTTCAGTGGATAAGATGGCTATGCTCCAGCTCACTCAAGAATGGGACGACAGTGGTCCGCCGCAAGCTCGTTCTGATCTTCGACGTAGTACATTGGAATCTTGAAGCACCACCATGAATGCTACCACGCGTGCGCCTGCGGTGCAGTAAGGCACCACCCTGTTGTACCAGCAGCCAACTCCGGCGTGTCAGCTTAGTTATCCTCATCAAGCCACAACCTTGATGTCTAGCTTCTCAACTGGTAGACAATTCCTTTTCCCCGAGATCAATGAAGAAGGGAGAAGTCAGTGAATTATTCCGAAGAACCGGAAGCGAAGCACTATGTCGGGGCGAGGTGGTGCATACCGACAAAGAAACTGCTCCGAAGAAAGATATTGGGGTTCCCAATGCTTCTACACGCCCAACAAGATGCGCCAACCTTGGGATGCTTTACTACTAACCCTATGATGGTTCCGAGACGGAGCTTAACCTGAGTCTCGATTAAGAACAGCGATGATCTACGTTTCACACGACGCACGATTCCATGGATAATTTCATTCGACATCGTGATGGAGGACATAACTTACGATCATCGGCTTTGATCATGCCACTAGGCATTTGATTAGGACATTGAACAATGATCCAAACACTTTGTCCTATCTCTTCGATACAGATACAGTAACGATCATAGCGATCTCCTCTGGTACCTACTGGTACGTCAGGATCCGATTGGTTATGAACATCGTAAGGTGCTGCTCTTCACGAATCCCAGCATACCCCAGGTTGGGATGGGTAGGCCCACCACCTCCCTCGCCTAGGCCGAGTCAATGAGGGGACCCTGTCGGTCTCCTTTCCCCCCCCCCAAAGAAAAACAAACTGTACGTGGGAGTTTCCCTTCATACGGCTTGAATCATTCTCAGATGCCCCGACAGACATCCTTTCCTTAATTCCTAGGTGCGCGCACAAACGAGCACCGGTCGCAACAACAAGGAACTATTTATTACCAATAGAGTCAGACACAGAGCATCATGCTTCTTTTTTCTTGTGATAGTTGAGGAGTTTCTTTATCTGAGGGTGCGGGACGCTCGCGAAGTCCGTGCCTTCTGTACCACCATAGGTCGTTCTTGGGTAGATCCCACTCCTAAACATAAGGCCATAAGGATGAGAAGGGGGCTGGGCCTATTAAAGAGGCAATCTTTAGTGAGCTTCAGGCCGGTATATTAATTATGGCCAGTTTACAACCATTATATTAATTATCGCCAGTATATTAATTCCAGTCTCGAAGGGAAAAGCGAAGGTGAGCACTAGTGAGCTTCACCAGTATATTAAGAAGTTGATCCCCCAGGATATTAATTCCCATTCTATTCCCAGTATAAACATTGGTCTTAGAAAACTAATATCCAGTATATTAACTGGCCACCTATTTTCATTCAACGTTCCGGGGCGCCCGATTCGATCGACGAATTCGGCAAGCTGATCTGCTTTGATCTAGAAGAAAGCCCAGTCAGCCACCTTTTTGGTGCAGGCCACATGACCTACAACTCGGCCTTCGCGCTTTTTGGGACTTCCTCTACCCACATCTCTATGTGCTATGTGCCCGCAGCACTTCCATACGGAGAAAGATGGGCTTACCATGTTCCATCAATAGCACCTAACCTATGCCGATTTTCACGGACCGTGCTCCACCCCGGTGAACTCATGCGGTTCCGAAGTGCCCAGAGGCCAGAGGTGAATCCGTTCACGGTCCTACGGACCAACACAATTTGAAGGTGGATGACTCGCCCCGCCTAGAATAGAGATCTTTGACTGGGCTTGCACACATTCTCTCACTTACGTTGTCCCTCCTCAGCTCACCCTAGCCCTGGCCAGTATATTAATTGGTCTCCAAGGCTTCACACAAAATCTTCACTGACAACATATGCATGCTTGAGTAGGGTCAGGCAGAACCGTTGTTGCCTGATGGGAACTTCCCCCATATTGCTATTAATTTCTTCATGTCGCGCGACCTCTTAACATTACGCCATTGAATCCCCAATCCTTTGCTTGCTGTGTAGTGACAGTACCGATATCCACTGATCGTTGTTTCCATATACGGTTGCCGGTTAACATCTCTTCTAATTCATCGATACGAGAAGCAAATTGTTGTATGGAGGAATCAATATCTTGACATAATCCAAGAGGCAGACCTTGTGCCACTCCACCGGGTCGTATGAAACTGGCATGCATCCTGGCTCCCGAGACTCTTTCATAGAATTCCAACAATTTCTCCCTCTCCTCAAAAGCTCAAAGGGACGGAGTTGATGCTCCTACATCCATAGCATGAGTAGTTGAAGCAAGTGAATGATTTGAAATTCGAGTTATTTCACGGAATAACACTCGTATATATTAAGCTCGTAATGGTACCTCACAATTCAAAAATCTCTCTACGGCTGAAGAATGAGCGTGTTCTTGGGCCATAGTAGAAACATAGATAGGGTCAACGACCGAACGAACAACAAAAATTTACAATATCTTTTTCGTACACGTTCACTTGCATCACATACACAAGTGCTTTCTGAACCGTGCAATAAGGTTACCCATAACACGGCTCTCCGGCTCTCCCACGGGAGTTACCCTAACCCCCAGCCATGATATTGGAAAAATGGCAGCGTAACTACTTATTATAATCGTCGTCGAAAGCCTTTTGAATATGAGTGGGGCTCCCGGGCGCCTAGGTGGGGTGCGTTCGTGGAGCCAAAAGGAAGAGGAGCGGCGCTGTCATCTATCTCGACCAGTTTCCTGAGGCGATCGAAGTGAGATCAAGAATGGCTTAGAGAATCATTAGCATGGTTTCCCCAATTAATATACTGGTCACCAACAAAGAAGTCATCCTTGACTTGACGATTGACCATTCCTTCCCCCCTCAACTATTATAGATCGCCGCCTCTCTTCGCCATTCGAAGTCGCTACGCACCTCTTCCTTCCATTTTTGATAACATACCAAGGCGCCCTCCTTTCCAAGAAAAAAGAAGAAAGACTTCGTCTCTGATTATGTCGGCCCCAAGGGCTCGACCCATTCTCCAATCTCCCGCACTGCTCAAGTGTGCGACTCCGTATGAGGACCTCCTTCCCGCTCTGCCCACTCTTCGTTCACATGGTTCTCAAAGCGGAGGAAGGGTAGGAAGCAAGTACCGCGAGCCCTCTGTCCCACACATCTATTAAGAACCAAGTGTAGTTCACCGGTTCCACCAAATGCTCCTATCTCTTGGCAAAGATCGTGTGAGTGTGTAGTTATGCTTCGGATGCTTCGCCATGGGATCGACCCAGTTCCCTTTTCCGGTGCACTCGCTTTGTATCTCCGACACACAAGGAAGGACGCCGTGGGAAGGAAATAGACCTAGCCTCTATTCGGCCAATCATTCTGCTAGCATCTCGCATTCATGCCCCCGTTTGACTACCAATCAGTGATGTAGTTATAGATACGTGAGTCTTAGTGGGTCGTTGGCTCCACCTGTTATCTCTTTCTACGACATGCTGTTGTCGTCACCATATTCAATATGTCACTTAGTCATATCTGCCTCGCTGTGGGTCAGCATCTCCAATAGAAATGGAGGACTTCATTCAGTGACTCCACGATCGCCCTCTGAACAATAAAAATAAGGTAAAGCTTGAAGATAAGTTTTGTACTCTATTAATTTTCAGTCCCTCTAGTCGGGTGGGCGCCGGCCGATCTTTTGGCCGGATCCCCCTGAAAACCGTACGTGCGGGTCTCCCCGCATGCGGCTCACGCCATTTGAGGTGGCTTAGCATTCATTCGAAAATCCTTTTTCAAATTGAGTCTGCTCGACCTCGAAAGCTAATTTGTGTGTCGGCAGCGCTGAGAGACCTTACTAAGTATTGCAAAAGCTACCGTTGACTCTATTTATTCATTGATCCATTGGCTCCCTCCCTTTCCAAGAATGAATGAGCCGCTCGCCTTCCATTTTCGTCAAATGACCCGGCCTCCCCTGGCTCTTCCACCATCCGGGAATAGTTTGGATCGCTCGTCCCAGTTGTCCTCGAACTATCACTTCAGTCGCCTCACTAGAGCTCGCCTCCCTATGCTCCCCCGGTGGAGGCCTACTACACTTCGCGCTTGCATCGTTTTCGCCAAACTCTCTTTGCCAGTAGTGCCATCCTCCCAGCAAGCTCTCTGTATGGGTGGGTTATCCCTTGCTGCTACGTTCTGTCAGGTTCTATGGATTACAGGAAATAAAGTGCTTGACTTGGACAGCAGGCGGGTTACATGTTTCGCTATGCCGAGATGTTAGGTGCAGGTGGTGATGATCACCCCGGGGTATGCGCTAGCGCCCTTGACGGGCACTCCAGGACCCGCCAACGCTCGTGAAAACCCAAGTCTCCCTTATTGGTTGTCTTTTAGTCGCCCCTCACTTTGCCAATTAATATACTGGGGCGACAACCGGGAGGCGACCTCTAGGCAGGGGACAACCGGGACGAGGCAACCTCTAGTGAGCTTCTCCCTTGCGGGAGCTCAGTATATTAAATGGCGGAGGGAGGGCAAAGACAGGAGCAGCTTCTGATCGAAACCCAGGAGCAATAGCAAAGCTAGCTGCTGGAGTCGGAGAAAAGGCGACCAGAGGAAGCGTAGCTGAGGGAGATGACCGAAGGTCTAGTCTAGGGAGGTATACTTCGAGGCGACCTCGCAAGCGAGGTCCATAGTATAAACATTGGCGACCTCTTCATGAGGTCCACTTTCTTCCGAGCTCTAGTGAAGTAGCATAGCTTTAACATCCAGTATATTAATTGGGACCTCTGGAACCTCCATTCATCTGACCGGATGTGTGGATAACGAGGCCACCTTCACAAACTTCTCCCTTCTATGCCGGTAGGGCGATTCGCTTAAGTTGCTCAACCGTCCCTTTGCCCGGTGCTCATGACGTGCTATGGAACCCCCACCCTACCGGGGGATGGAGCAGGGCATAGCTAGCGGCATAGACGCCCACTCAGCGTCATCGGCTTCGTGCCACACTGGAGTGATCCAATATGTGGTTCCGCATGTTCCACCACTTCTACGTTTATTTCCAATACTAATCGTGAAACACCATGAGCAGCAAGATGTTGAGGTCCTGAATTCGAAGTGAAATTCTTGATTTTCCCATTCCTAGTCATCATGGGAAGGTGCTTGCGAAATAAGAAAGAGGTTATTCCCCTAGAGCTTGTCTAGTACCACCAGTACTAAAAATGCATCTCCTTCACCCGCACGCCTGTAGGCCCTTTCTTTCATGTCAACTAAGCTAGAAGTTAGCTTTTTCAACGGGGGATGAAAATGAATAAGGCCCTTTCTTTTCTTCTATATCTAATTGTAGTTCTTAAGCACTAGATGCTTTTCGGGGAGGTTAAGAACCTCTTCCATAACAGATCGTCCACCAACTTAGCTACCTCGGCATCCCATTTTGGAACTAGCCTAGCATGTTCCACTCAAGTGCTTGATTAGAGCTTCCTTGATCGAGAGCTATACCGCTATCATCTCGATTGTCCGATTAATTGGGCTCTCAGAACCACATTCCGAGGCTTTTTCCCTTACCTGCAACAACCACTGTGGAATCCATTATCGCAGAGATTCAGAGCGTACCTGGGCCCTTACTTCAGTTAATAGAATGGATTGGTCTCCCAATTAATATACAGGCAAGTTCTTGGGATTTCTTGCAAAATTTCTTAACCCAAGGAAACGGCCGGCTGTATTTTTTCTTAATAGAAAGAATAATGTTTGAAGAGGGCGGATATACGCCCATTTGGTCTTTTACTATATTTCATTTCTCTGCTATGAAACTGAGGCACTACTAGTAAGCGTTGAACTTGAATGATCATCTTGTTCCACTGGTCACACACTTTTTGGAAGCATTCTGAGCTTTTATTAATATATGCATGGTGAAAATGGACTTTATCCAAGGCGCCAGTATATTATTTGGGGAGGTATATTAATTGGAGACTGAGGTGCAAAGCCGGGCGAAGGATATTTATGGGTCCGGTTTTGCATGTCGTCGAACGTCGTTCGAGCATCACATTCATTTATTGTCCTACTTCCCTGCAAGCTGAGATACCAAATGAAATAGAGAATCGAAAAGAAGCCCTGGTGGTACCAAAATCTTTCTAAGATATTAGGTTAAGTAGGCTGAGAATTCCATCTTGATCGAGAAAGCGTGGCTCATCAAGCATATAGGATTGACTTCTTTCGGTTCCTTCCTTCTCCCAGGCATACATCCATACCCGATGAACCTCAACTCTGTCCTTGATGAATCAACAATCATCCTCTTTTCTGTCAACTATCACACCATAGTTAGGTGCTTGCGTCTTACAAGCACTGCAATCGCACCAAAGACATCCCACAAGGAGAGGAGGAAACATGGCATTAGGTGGTACGCTCCTATGTTCCACTCTTACCGCTTCAGTGTAGAAGGATTAGACCTCACCTGCGCTTCAACCTGATCATTAGCTAGCCTTGGGGCGAGTCACAAGAACAATCTTCTCTTCTTTTTATATAAAAAGAAGTGCAAAAGCGACTCAACCTCAAAGGAGGGATGCTCTCTCGATCGGTGGAGAACTCACTGCTTTTATATGATCCTAAGAACAATGGCCTTGTCTCAGTGATAGTGAGATCAGTATATTGTACTATTAATATAATAGTAGTTAAGATCATTCCTCCCACGCGGGAATAATCAATAAGCAACGTAATGTTGTAATAAAATACAAGAGCAACTGCCCGCCTATCCCCTAATCATGCCAGGACTCGAAAACCGGAAAACTGGGAAAAAGAAATGAATGACATAGAAAAGAAGTGCGAATAGAATGGATCGGTCTCCTCACTTTGCTCATAGCTGCCTGCCTCCTAAAGCCTTAGCTACATCCAACCCGGATCGCTCACCAGACAACTCTAGCATCATTCTTAGGCTCTCGCTCTATCGCTTCGAAAGCTTTATAGCTCTAGCTCGAGGAACTCTAGCAACATCTAGCTACCCGGACATAGCAACAGAACTCTTACTTGCTTCTCTTCTTACCGGGAAATGTGCAAAGGTGAACGGACAACTCACATGTAACTCTAGTTTCTCTTCCCACTGCCCGGCTAGCAACATTAGCTCCCTTAGCTCAACTCCCATATCCCGAACTCTCCACTCTCGCTTTGTTCGGTACGCTTAGCTTCCTACTACCTAGAGTGTTAGGTGGCAACTAAACGCTTCGCTTTAGCTTCCCTAACACTTGATTTAATGTGCTAGTAGCATTAAGGCATTACAAGGTGGAACCAATCAAGATGACTTCGAAGGAGAGGAACGAATCATAAGGATAGGTGCCTCCCACTCTCGCTTGCCGCCACCTACGGTTGATTATGTGGTTCTATCGCACATTATATATGAAATGAATATTCATATTTATTCCGTACGCGTATAAGAAATGGATAAGAAATGGCATTTCACATTATATACGAGAATAGTGAACTCGATGCATAGGTTCTACCACCGATATCTAATGCCACTCATTTTTTATATAATGCTGCTAGGGAACCTGGTAATAACACTCGTAGATAGATTCTGATCCGATGTAGAAGGTCTAAAGATGAACGAGGCCCAGCCATATCTTCTTCTCCGAATTGGATAGAGCCAGTGCTTATCCTTATGAACATCCTGCTAGAAACGAAGTTGATCATGTACTTTACTTCACTTGTTGATCACCTGGATCGCTTGGCTTGTCTCTTTTCTATTACAGGGAAAAGCCAGTTAATGCGTCAACTCAGAGAAGAGAAAGAAGCAACTCACGAAAACAAGGCACAGTAAACGAAGTCACTCGACAAAAGAAATCCAACATTTCTCAATAAGGAAATGGTGGAGCATTTTGCCGATATTAAAGCGCGTTGATGATTAACGCCACACTATTGAGAAATGTTGGACACGTCCTCAGTCCAATGTTGCTACCTCATCTACTCCTCCAAAGGTGGAGGTGCGTAGTGGATCTTATTGAGTTGCAGGGTGTTGTGCTTCTTTCTATTTTGTTGTTGTTTCTAAGTCATGTCCTATTACTCTGGAGATTCTTAAGCAATTGATGTATGCTATCACTCAAAAGATTGAAGATCTTAGGCATTCTCATTCTGCAAACATGGCAAATCAGGTATCTAGATCTGCTGCTTCTTCTTCCATTCCCAGTGATTGGATTCGTCGATTCCGAGGCTACCAGTCTCATGTCAGGTGAGTTCACCCAATTAATATACTGGGCTTATCTCTTTCCCCTTAAAGATTCTGTTAACATTGCAGATGGCACTCTCTTACCTCTGTGGGTCTATGTCTTCATCCTGGATTCTTCATGACAGATTTGTCCAATTAATATACCCTCCGCTGAGGACAAACTTGCTTTCTGTCAGCCACCTTGCAGCTAACCATCTTTGTGTCATCTTTTCTTCTTCTGAGTGTACCCTGTAGAAATATTAAAAAATCTTCGGCTTGATTCAAAGTGAATGCTTGATAGTGGAGTGAGGAACGTATTAGTCGATAAACCAGTATAAACATTGGTTTTAGACAACTAACAAAGGGATCTGGTTTTTTTTACAGTTGGACAGATGTAGAAGCGAGTGAGGGGACTGATCCATTCTATTCTTAGGAGACCTTATGCTTAACACTAATGAAGACAACAACTTTTCCTAGGTTGTTTCGATCCCAAAGGGCCAAATAATCGATGAGTAGTATGCCTGGTAAGAACCTTCTCAAGTAAAG
Source organism: Allium fistulosum (assembly GCA_030737815.1). NCBI lineage: Eukaryota > Viridiplantae > Streptophyta > Magnoliopsida > Asparagales > Amaryllidaceae > Allium > Allium fistulosum. The sequence goes on from CM060908.1 coordinate 1,004,785,707, forward strand.
GTGCGAAGCGTAGAATTTCTTATAAGAAAGATGCTATCCAATTATATGTTATATGGGGGCTGGGTGCCCGACTTCTCTAGGCGGTTAGCTCTCTTGCTTCGGTTATGCAACGAATTCCTCTCGAGCTGCACTTGTGTTTGGTTCTTTCTCCCTTCTCGAAAGGTCTATAATAGGGCCATAATTGGCCTGTTATTCGTGTGAAGCTTCTGTCTCGGCTACCTGCCTGGTACTGAAGTCTGATTCGGTACTGTCAGGCCCATGTGTTGAGTGATTGTCCGATGCCAAGTCTGTGATTGAAGTGAAGGCAGGAGAGACTTCAAGCCAAAGGAAAGCTTACAGCTAAGCCAGTGGGTGAACTGAATGAAACCTATCGCTCTTTGGCTGATGCCGGAACTACACGATTAAAGCCTACGTATATTGCTCCTACCTATATGAGAGGGAAAGCTGACTCCTGCCGCTAAACCTATAATGCGGTTGTGATAGGTATCTCAAATTCAATCCCGGCCTTTAGTTTAGGGAGGTATTCTAAAGTGGTTGTTGTCAGGTTCGCTTTGAACCTTTCGTCGCTTCGCACCTACAAAAGGTCGACGGCTATTGAAGATACCATATCGGCTTGTGGGAGTCCACTCGTGAGCTCATGGATATTCTGAACCATAGCTGCCCCTTTCCCTTATTCTTGCGCGGACTGTAACAACTGTAGCTTCAAGTGCAAGTAGGACTGGCCTTGATGTAGCTTATCGTGAAAGAGAGAGAATCGCTAAAAGTTGCACCAAACTAGTAAGAGGTCGCCAATGTTTATATTGGGAACAAAATGGATTGGTCCCCTGAGGTCGGAGTTATTCATACCTCCCTGACGGTCGCCTCTGTTCCCCATTAGTCAAGTAATCCTCTCTTTGTTATGGCATTTCTTCATGTTAAGATTCACATATAAAAAAATACAACTCTCCACATAGACACATAATTTCCTCCTCATAAGAAGGAGGGAACAATAGACGTCAGAGATAGCACAAAGCCACATCTATAACAGTTTCTTTTAGTTAACTAGTACCATGCCTGTTATTGTTGACCATTTGTCCAATAAATTATCAACGGGGTCGATCACTGACACAATGCCTTACTCAATATGTGTGGGGAAATGGGAACATACCATTCTTTGGGGATATAAAATCTTATTTTCTACTCCCTTGGTAACCCTGGTGCGGATCTTTCATTCAAAACATTGGATTGACCTCGCGGGTCTATGTAAATAAGATTTTTTGTGCCAAGCCATAAGGTCAATGATCTACGGAACCTCTTAAGGAGACTAAGGGAGAATACCAAAGAGACACAGGGAGTACAGGACTATTAAAGGAGGAACCAATCATAAGACATGTTGATCAAATGCGGGAAAGAATAGAGAATTCCGCGTCGAAAAAACAAATATCTATTATTTTGTGAATTGTATCTATTTCATCTAAATGAAATACTTCCTTATGCCTACTAACCGAATGAGAAGGTAGTGAGGATGCGAAGTAGATCATGGTAGTTGGGAAAGAGCTTATTGATAGATATAATCAAATGTAGTATTAATTGGAACTATTTCACGAGTTCGATAATAGACATCGCTTGACCGAATTTTCCTTTTGAATTAGTAGACCTAACTAACTAAACAATGACCCGAACTCCCAAAGAAACTAGGGTAGTCATGGTTTTCGAGATTTCTCTAAGCGAAAAGGAGAGTTTACCCAGTTTTGAATGAGCGGTCTGTCTCATGGACAAGACTAGAATAGCTCTTCCTCCTTCGTTTCGCAAACCTCGATAGCTTCTCGAATGAGCTATGAACCACTATCTCCATAGTCAATAGAGCCTTTCTCTTTATTATTCAGTATGACAAGCTCATTATTCTTGCTGACTGGTGACGGGGACTTTCTTATGAGTCATATCACAAGCCTGATTCTTCGTCCATAGAGTATGATTCCCAATTGGTAACCTTCCACTTCTTCTTCTTCTTCTTCCTCGGGGCAGTCTTTTAAGGGCTTAGACTTTAGATAGCGAAGCAACTCTATCGCTCTCTATTTCTTATAGGGCATCTATTATTTTCACTATTTTGAGGCGCTAATCGCTATATATTCTATGGGAGGCGCCTAAAGGAAGCAAAATGAAATCTATCGAAATTCTTACTTTGCTTCTTGCTACATATTAGGTACACCGGATTGCCTTGGGAAATGGAGAAAGCCCGGTTACCACCCATTGCAGCCAGTGAAGCGTAAAAAACACTTGTTTAGTCAGGGGTAATTGAACTAAAGAAAATCCCATTACTGATAGAGGTTCTAGTTGGATGATCGAATAGTCAACCATGTTGATACCTGAGATTGTGAGTCGAATTCCAATAGTTTGATGTCTCGAACAAGAGCAGAAGGCAAGCAAGCAACAAGTGTTGTGTCCCACCTTGCGAAAGGCCAGAGGTTCTAAATAAGATTCTAGGAATCCAAATAATATTCAGTGAGTTTTAGAGGCTTAATGAGTGCCAAACATCTTTTGTCGAATTTCGATAGGGAAGAGAGATAGAGAGGATTGCGCTGGGCAAACAAGAATTGATACGAAATCCGCATTCGAAGCAACCAGGGTCAGCCGATATCGTTTACGAAGGTCTTTTCTTACGAAGTTGCACTTGAGGATCGATTTTCTCACTTCTGGTAAGTCTTTCAATAGCTTTGACATCTAATATAGAGTATCCAAATGAGATTCTTTCCAGTGAGCACTTCCCCAGTCCCCGCATCAATTGAAGTGGTGACCGATCCAGTATATTACGCAAGAGCTGGAAGAACTCAATCAACTAAGAGCGTAAAGGGATCAAATCATCGATCTAGAGCGAGCGAATGAGCTACAAAAGCAAGGAGAAGAGAGTGAGAGAATACATGTTACTCTCTTGTCTACTCCTCTTTTCTTTGGATTGGAGGGATTGAATAGAAAGAGAAAAAATGAGTGATATCGTCTGGTAAGATATTAAAGATCTTCTAGGGCTGGCAATGAGTGAGAATTTCCTTGTTCCCCGGGCATCCAACCATGGGTAGTAAAGAGGGTCTTTTCTATGAATAGCTAGGTTAGTATGAAAATTCTAATGAGAATGCGCAGGTCAGGTAGTGTTCTTTTAGTCCGAACCAAGGCCTTCCTTTTTTTAGGTATGCTGGTATCGAAACGAAAGACTACTTTCTTAGCCAACCAAGCAATTTGAGTAATCTCTCTGAATAGTTTGGATCGGTCCCCAATTAATATACTGGACTCTCCTCCCGCTACATACCAATTATTATACTACAACCAGTTTTCTAAGAGTAAGAATCTTTTAGAAACCATGGCCCTTGGTTCTAACTCACTTTAGTCACTTTTTCCCTCCGGCTTACTTCTTATAAACCCCAACTAAACTCTCTCGTATTAGCTTAGTCACTCTCGTCTTAGCTTGCTTTGCACTCTTCTCTTTCTTATGTAAATGAAATGCACGATCATCAATGCCAAAGATCTGGTAGTCTCCAAATAATTATTGAAGGCACGAATTTAAATTAATATTATAATGGCTTTAACAAAATGGCTCTCTGATCAAAAGATTGAAGCTTACAGTAACTACAAAGCAAGAAATTCTTCCCTCCCAAGGCCATACCGTCTTCATTCGCTCCCCGGTGCTTGTGATCTTTTATATATCAAATGCACGATCATCGATGTTATCAACATCGGATGAGAGAGAAGTGAGCTTCCTAATGATGGCTTTCGTTAAAGAAAATGCCTGTCCTAACGAAAGATTTTCATTGACAGGAAAGGGAATGAATAAAGACTTTTCTTTGAGGTCCCTCGATCCGCTTCCTGCTTCACACCTAGCCCCAAGGGCATAGGATACTCGCTCTGACTCCCTTGGGATCCCTCAGCTGATGCATAAAAATCGAGAGAAGGCTCGAGAACTACCTCGGACAGGCAATCAATCTCCACCAGTCCAAACTATTGACTTGATTTGCATCATTTCACAGGCAATACCCATAAGCCTATCTCCCTAAATCTTCTTTCTCAATTCAACATTGATAGTAGCATCAATAACATTCATTGTATGTATGCCCAATCCATAGGCATCTCTAGCATGTTGTACCCGAGTGAGTGTGGGCCATGGAAAGGAGAGAAGCAATTGATACTGGAGAGGGGCTGCTATCTATTTTCTTGCTTATCTTGCTCACCCTAGAATATAGGCTTCATGCCTGCCCTCCGTGTCAAACCTTTACATCCGTTGGTGATTCTGGTTGCTTTAAGACCTAAAGGCAGAATCAAAGCCTAAATCTAGTGTAAGTGGTGCCTCTTCCAATTCATTCGAAGAACATCCCTGAGGTCGCCTGGCTTATAAGAATACGCTTGGCCTAACTCACCTTATGGTTTTCATATGCTAAGGATATTGGTGGCACAACCAGAGCCCGTATATGATTTGTTTCATAATGGGGATGAGAGAAAGAGAGATGTGGTCCTGTACGGTTGTAAGTAATATAAGTAACGTACTGTCATAAATGAAACTCTAGTGGTGCTGGTAAATTGATTACTATAATAGATTACTAAATAACTAATTGCTTCTTCGTCCCGTCCTGTTGGTCGCCTCCGATTTCATAGTCAAGAACGCCAACCTGTAGATTCATTACAATTCTTTGACCGAAAGCCCTAGACCGGAAGACTCTTTAACTAAGCTCTTCACTCATTCGCTGTAGCTGCACTAAACTCATAGCCTAGTTGAGAGATTAGCCTTAATATACAGCTACCTCGGGTTTCCATGAACTGTGAGAATAACTAAGTCAAAGCAGTAGCTCGTAGCTAGATGGAAGGTCACAGTTTCATGAGAATCGAAAGAGGCTAGGCTCCTTTGCAGAAGCAACCTAGTTCGGAGGCGCTAAGCGGAATTCATACTGAGTAAGATGATCAGGACAAAGTAGTTCGTTTAGTATAGTATGCAGGATATCATGACAGAAGGAATGGGAACGGGTCTGAAGTGAGCTAGCAGGAGTGGATCATGTATGGGTTGCTTCCTTAGGGCATCAATAAACTAGTTGGGTGAACTCGACTGGCAGAGTTACCAGTTAGTTATATATATAAAGGTATGCTGGAGCAAAGGACTGAGTTAAGTTATATCAGGCGGGCAGGTTTGGACTGCTTCTAGTAGCCTTCTTACCCTTAGTTTCGTTAGGTAGAGGAGCGTAGCGATGCACTGCTCATCTATGCTAGAGTTGCGAGTGATTCTCCCTCTGTTATGCTTGGTTCAAAGACCTTGAAACGAGTTCATAGAAAACTTGGAGCAAAGTTCTTTACTAGATAGGATGCTTAGATGTGAGTTTGGTCTTTCAGGAATGAATTCGATGTGGAGTATTCCCAGGGATTTGATCGAATGCAGCTATAGATGCTCCAACGCCCATCTTTGATCTCCCCTGAATTCGTGTTCCTTAATAAGAGATAGATGCGCGGACTCACTTCAGGTCTTGTTATACGGTCGGACTCCACTCGAAGAAGAGTTTGGGTCTTCCCTTGGCCTTGTTATGCGGCTTCTATAACCTAGGGCAGACTTCACGACACCTATCGTTTCATGATGGAGATCTAGCGTTTCTAGTATTCAAGACCCCTAACACTTTGATTGCTTCTCCACTATATACCAGGCCTTCCCACACTAGATTAAGGCCAGTGATACGCCAATCGCTCGCTACCTATCACATGTAATTCCCCCATTAGTGGGGTTATGGAATTGACCGAAAGACTACTAACTTTGTAGCGGCTTCCCTTACTAGCCTGGCATATCAAATAAAGGATCCGAGACCTTGACTGGAATGCATTAACGAACAACTCATTCAAATAAGGGGCTACTACATATGAATAACTAAAGATCGATGATGCCCTGGACTAAGTCACTATATGCTGATATGGGCCAGTGACTTCCTGGTAATTAGCCTTGCAAGCCCGACCCAAGATCTACTTACATAACATCTCCCGAGACCTCGCATAGTGAAAGAACTACCTTGCATAGCCTTAGAGAAGAATACGCTTCTAGTCGACTACTTCTTCTGAAATAGATACGGTTCTTGGACTTCTCTGTCTTAAGCATAACTAAGAATGGACATGGCTTTTTAGGTTCCTTCCCGGCTTTACGCACGGGTATTTAGGCGCCTATATTAATACCTCCCTTACTTGCCCTTTGAGTGAACTATTATTACTTCTCTCTGAGTGAACAAAGGTTGAATTTCCATTAGTCTAATACTGGAGAGTTCCCTAGTTCTTACTGAACTTCGAGTGGAATGTTTGACGCAGTTGTCATGTTGATATCGAGAATCCAACCATTTCTTTGCAGTAGATCTTTCTTTCATCAAGTGAAGACTTCCTCTTCTATACCTTCTTTCTTATCAATCCCAAATGCTTCCCATGCAACTGGTCGAACCCGGTCTCTTCCCTAGGGAAATAAGAGAAATAAGTGTTTTTGCCAGTATATGAACACGGACGTCTCTCCAATTTCATGTGAAATTGACACCAAAATGGAAATATACGTCAAAGATGAAAATTCCACTTCCTTGGGCCAGCCAAAATGCCGGGTTTTGGTCAAAGAATTTTGAACATGGAAATTGATAGCAACTATTCTTAACACAAGCAAGTCGAAGATGAGACTAATAGCCGAGCTACCTTCTTTTCTTCTTCTTGAGGCAAGGATGGAAAAGAAAGAGAGAACGAATGCAAGGGAGCCTAGTGAGCTACGTACTCTAGAAGTGAATACCAGCCAAAGGTGTTCTTTCATAGGTGGGCAGCCAAGCATCTCTTCGTGTAGCGAAGTCGGTTGGTTGATTGGGGCGAAGCACAACTCGATAATAAGTCCTTTTCCCAGGTATTTCATGTTGTATGGAACTACCTAGCTCAAGTATGATATTAAGGAGGACTTGACTTATATTATAGAACGTTTAAGAAGAGATAAACGCGCGATCAGACTGAAAGCCTTCCATCGGTAAGGCAAGTCTTTCTCGCTTCTGCTGGCATAGCTGGTTGCTTGGTTCAGACTAGCTTCACTTGGTTCTTCGGCTCCAACTAGCGTCATCTCTCCGTTAGGCTTATGTGTTCTCACTGAGCTTATATAGTAGGTTCATCAAAGCAAGATATGAGAGAAGCGAGAGGTCTAAGTATGCATGGAGCGTTGCACAACTCCTATGGATGTGCTTCTCCTAGGTATTTCATTCTGGAATCTGGCTTATGAAGGATTGGTCCTAAGGAAGGAGCCCACTCCCATAGTGGCGGTGCTCTTCTCTAATTGTGAAAAAAACAGCTGTTCCCATGCATTATGTGCGATAGATGCGAATCTCTGTTGCTAGGAGATCAGTAGCAAAGTGATATAGATGCAGTTAGGGAGCCGGGGAATCTTTCGAGGAAGGTCTTGGATCAACTCAGCTCTCTGATTCTCATGCTTTCGATGAGGCTAGGCAGAACTAGAGGCTCGCACATCTTTGAGTGGTTATCCCACAGAAGTTGATACCCGTCTTGCTCTATTCTAGTTCCGGGACTCCACTCAATCGCTACGCACCTTGGGTAGACTATCCTATATACTCCCTCATATACAAGTAGACAGGGGCATCCCCTTAATCTAGTTCACATACGCCAACCCCTAAGAACAAGGTGAACATAAGGAAACTAAGCTGGGTCTCTAGATAAAGGGGCAGAGGAATCTATGGAGCCCTAGCATTGCACTAGAGAGACCAGAGGTAGATTCTTGAAAGCAAAGGTCTTGTCCCCCTAGACTGGAAGGAAGACTTTCTTTCTCTGCTGAGGCTCAGGCATTGTATAATTACTATTAGGTTGAGGGCGAGCTTGGGTTCCCTAGCATTATGTGTGATAGATGCTCATAGATTCCACTTTCACAACTCCGAAGAATACAACGGCAGCGATTGAGCGTACAGATCAATTTGTCACTAGAGGCACCTCCAACAGTAATTGATCCTGACCATAAATGGAAGCCTTTTTTTATTGAAGGACAAAGCAGGTCCACTACCACATCAGGAGCAATAGCACGACATGAGAGAGACTAGCCCAAGGAAGAACAAATTGGATCATTATCCGATCGAACGACCTACTCTTTAGTTTAGTTGAACCAGACTTTGCCGCTCACCTTCTCATCCGAATAAGGAAGAGACATGCACCTGAAAAAATAGCACATTATGGCACATCACTGCCATCTCACGAATTGGATTTGAACCAATATCTACCCTATCGGGCGACTTTCCAGTTATTCGATCGTGATCCCCCCACCCTCCTTACCAAATGTTCAACCAATGATGCCTTTCATTTTAAGACAATTCCTCGTGTAGAAAAAAGAAGTAGATGCCTTAAATGAAATCATTGCTCAATTTAATATAATTGAAAGCTGTCTCCCAATAGTAACTATGAAAGCCACACTCTAAAAGGTTCGAATAGACATTCGATAGATAAGAGGGGTCTAAGACCTCCTCTTCCCCAAGCACCACCTGGGTAAATCCTTCGAGAGTCCAGGTGGATGGCAAGTCTTCCCTTATACACTCGATTTTACCTTTAAAAAACATACAACAATTGTGAAAGGAGTAGCCAGTACTCATCTCATTCATATTTAGAAAAAGTTGGGAAGAAGAAGTAAGCTTATCGCGGATCCCAGCCTCAAAATCAGAACTATTGGAGACCGGGGGGGCCACTATGGAAAAACTTCCCTCAGAGGGAGAAGATTCCGAAAAGGAAATCTCGCATCCGAAAGCTGGGCACTAGACCAAAAAGGTTTAGTATATACAGGCCCCTCGTTTGACCCATGGGCATCCCCACTTATAATAACCTTGCTTCGACTACAATAGAAAACATTCCAAGTTATCAACGATTCCTTGGCACTTTCAATCGAGCCCTCCTTTGCTTCTGTTTGGACACCGAACCCTTCTTGCTCAATCCAGTTTCCATTATCCAAGAATCCACTATGTTCCTCTACTCCATAGCTCCCAATACGAGCCCTTTCGGTACCTACTCCCTACACGAGTCACAAACCAAAGGTTACGGTGTAAAAGCCCACAAATCCATACCCATCGAGTCAATAATAATTCACATCAGTTCAACTCAAATTGAATGGAAATACAAATCTTTAGGGTTGAAGAAGAAAAGGTAGAAGAAGAAACAGAAAAGAAACAACAACACAGAATCTCACAGTCGCAGCGGAAAAAAATATAATATATAATAACAGATTTTTATACATAAGAATCTATAGCTGTTTTATACGTACAATCACCAGAGTACAACAATCAATACATCAATCTGGACAGTTATAATAACTTGTCCTCACATAGTGGAAATATAAACCAAGTACTGAGATATGTCTCTAACAACCAGCTCGTCTCCTGAGCTCCATAGCATCCTATCCTGAATTTGTATACTCGATCTGACCCGAGCATTATAATAAAATAACACCCGAGTCAGTCTGGAAAACTAGCATGTGAAAACAAAATCATTTTCAATTATTAAAGTTATCAAAATCATTTGAAAAATAAAGGTATATCGTAAGACCGCGTCACACATTAACATGACGGGTTTTTCCCTTACGATAACCATAACATTTTATAAAAAATCCCTTGAAATTATATTAATGTTTAAGTACAAATACTTATCCAAATAGCCGAAATTGTTACATTAATTAAATTCCAGCATACTAGGCTCTACAAACAAAACCGTATAGGCTCGTATTGGAGAATGAATTCCATACAATGACTGGGCTACTAGGGTACCGCCCATCAAAGTAAACATCTAGAAAGATGTACCGAGGACCTCGCCGGGATCCCCTGCCACACAACACCGGCCTACCCCTAACCTGGATAGTACCGAATATGTTATCACCCCAGGTGTTCCCACCCTTAAAATCGAGTGCTCACTTTTCCATGCACAACCATATACATAATTTATATATATTTTCGAGGGTATCTAGAAAAGTGATAACATACCCTAATTGGGTGCGACCCACTTAGCCTTGCTGCATCTCCCCTGTTTTAGTCATTCCCGGTTGATGAGGCTTGAGGCTAAACGTTACCTTTCAAGAACACTTCCACTTAGAATGCTCATCGTCCTCCAATGACGATGTTCTTATAGCATTCGTCCATACAAGTTGTATTGGGTCTGGACAAACTGAATCACTATCTTCACTACCTTCACGATGTCCATTCGTGACGTTCAAACCGGATCGAAGTGGTTTTTAGATAATTAAATCTGAACCTGGTCTCTTCGAAACGACTAACGAAATTTGCCAGTATTGATAGTCGGTTATTTAACTATCAAATAACATCCATAAGCAGTCACTAGGCCATTATTTATAATTCTTTAAAACATTCATTTCAAAATATCTTTACAAAGATATATATTCAAATCTCTTTCAAATTTATCAATATTTGAAAACATTTCCGAATACTTGTTTCCATAACAGGATATTTCCACCCGTACCTCAGTTCAACACTTAGTGAAATATTTCCAACTTCGATTTATAATCCATTACGTAGAAAATATCTCGATATAAACCCTTTGTCTCTAAGTATTTTCAAAAACCTTCCATTTCAACACATAGGAAAATATTCTAAGTCCATTTTTTTTCCGAAATCATTTCTAATATCAATACTTAGGAGTATTTCTTATCCTATCTCCTACATTTCCGAAATTTATATTAATTCCTTTTTCATTTTCCAAAGTCGATTATACTCACTTATAATCTCACCTATCCATTTACAACTTCAAAAATCACATCCGTTTTCACATCTCGAGAGAGTCTATAAATAAATTAAAACCATTTTCAAAACTATGTATAATAAGTATTTTTAAAGAATGATAATTTATTTCTAAAAAACACGTTTAAGTAATTATTTAAAATTTTAAAATACTTAAATAAACATTGATACTTCATTCCCTTTTTCATTTTCAAATAACAAGTTGATTTACGAAGCTTATTATAAAAAAATTAGAAATTTATTTCAACTAATATTCGATATTTGAAATTTTACTTCTGAAGTATTTCAATAATAACTAGCTCTATATACATAGTTTAATAGATAATATTTCCGTTAAACAAAACTTAACTTCTAAATAAAAATATATTTTTCTTTAAAATATCCCAATAACCAATTTAATTTAAAAATCCCTCTCGATTCACAACACATCAATTCCATTCTAATTACCTAACCATTTTCACTTTTCAAAATAGAGTCTACTATCCTTTCCCAAACCTATTTTCATATCTCGATATAAATTCACACTATGAATTTATATTCTAATTTATCAACTATTACATTTCCCTTATTTATAAACATCGTTTATAAATTTTATAAATTCATTTCCAAATCTATAGCAGATTTACATTATCACTCCATTTATAAATCGATTTCTATTAAAATCCCATTTTCAAATCTATTACTCAATAAATTCCAATTATTTCTTGAACTCGTTTAAAATTCCAATTTCAACTTCTTTGCCATATTTTTCACAAATATCATTTAAAAATCCATTATTAAAAATTCTTTATACAAATTATTTTAAATCTCTATTTTAAACATTTTTACGAATAGTTAAGTACAACTCCAATCAATTATTGTTTTATCCAAATCAATTTCTTTAAAATGAATCCAATTTCGATATAAATATTTTTATATCCAAAATCTCCTTTTAAATCCTTTTAAATTCCAAAAGTAATATTTACGGTATTTTTAAATACCAAAAGATAGGCTAGTGCTACTATGGCATCCAATACTTCACATCACAACAATAATCTATAATAGATTGTTCTAACACATTATATATTATTATATATGAAAAACAATCAATCTAATTTTGAGGAATCCAATTGGATCCCTCTAACCTATTTCCCTGCATCCACAGATGTTAATACAACATAAAAATACCAATCCCACTTCAAGGAGTATATCGCAGTATATAGGGTTATCCGCTATTATGTAGGGCGCATAGGGTCTCATCCGCTAAAATATGCAGGAATATCAATCCAACTACTAATATATATACTACTATATATATATATTTAACATCCAACAGATAATAATTTATAAATCCAACCAACATTCAAAAATTAATTTTAACTGTTTAAAATAAATTTCTAGTAATCCAAATGTAAGGACCCGATTCTTCGACTTCCGAAAACCGACATCGATACGTCCACTGTATCAACTGCCGAGCAACGAATGCCGGAAAACCGAATTCTTAGGGTTTTAGAAAGAAGAAAACAGAAGAAAAGATAGAAGAAGAAGAAGAAAAAAGAAGAACAGAACAACATCAGAACAGAAAACAATATCAGAATCTTACACATCGCAGCGGAACAATATATAATAAATAAACACTAGTCTTTTAAAACAAAGAGCTATATCAGTTTATACATACATCAATCATCAGAGTCAATATACAGCAATGGACAGTTATATAACTTATCCTCATACAGAATACACAGCGGAATAAATAATATCAGATACAAATACTACGTCTCGTCCTCCAGCTTATCTCCAAAGCTCCAGAATATGCTGATAACATAACTCTAGGCTGCCCGTGTGGAAATTGGTGGGCACCCAGAGTTTAGAAGGGAACAATAAACTCCGAGTCAGTCATGGTGACTGGTGTGAGATCGTAAAACAGTTATTCTTTATAACAACAAAATAATTTTAAAGTCAATTCGAAATGCTTTTGGAAAATGAAACTACCATAAGACCTCCCGCCACACACACAATGCAAACGCAGAATTGGAGGAGATTTCTTCTTATGATAGTCAAAGATGCTTACTACGCAAAATCAAATCCTTTTTATATTATTATTAGTGCATAGTGTAGAAAACATTTCGAAAGTATAATATTAATCTTAGCCAGCATACGACCAGTATCGTATGCCTACTATAGCTACCATTCAAACAGTGGGGCGCCACCATAAGTGAATGATAGGTTCTACAACTAATACCTTACAAGGCTCGTATTGTTTCTTTGGATTTCCAACAAATGGTCAGGCTAAGGAACTTCCTATCCACGATGGGTACGTCCCTGGAATAGACGACCCGAGAACCTAACCGGATCTCTGCCAACACAAGGCCGGGTTACCTCTGCAAAAATAGGTAACTACTGACACGCGTATGTCATCCCCCGATCGTAACCGATCTTCCCGAGGATCCCCGATTTCCAACAAACCACATAGTAAAAATGCAGCAACCACATAGGTTAAGTATCTGGGCTCCATACCATGATACCACCTCTATCCAGAAGGAATGACATACACTAAGGGGCGCTACTCCCTAGAACCTTGCTGCATCCTTCATGTTTCGACCATTTCCGGGGTGTGAGGCTCGTCGAAGTCTCGTCCACAAAGCTACGCTTTCTACAAAGCCATGCTTCGGGTCAAACAAATGATCAACCTATGATCACAAAGATATAAGATCAAACAAATGATCATATCACAAATGATCAAACACTGATCATTTCACAGCAACACTCAGTATGCCACGTTACCAAATTGGGAATATATCGCTGATAAATTTCAACTACATAACCTCTGAGCTCGTACGTCTCAAAGAAGGGTGTTAAGCTAAGAAAATAAATTCTCCGCCACCAACAGAAATGTATTTGAAAGAAATCAGCTTTATATCTCAAATTGTAACGTCAGACACACAATCCATACAAGTCTGTTCCAGGATCGAACAGAACCGAAGGCACTTCTCACGAAGCACTTGCATATCCGGATAAACTTCTAATCACGTCCGGACTTCCCGTCACTAAGGGTGATAAAACCTCTAAATCGGAGATCAGCCGATGTAGAGTAACTCGACGGTAATCCTTCCGTTTTCAAAAATATCCGGTCTTCAACACCGATCTTCAAATGCAATTCATAACGACGTATCACATATTCGGAATGGGTTATACGACCCCATGGTCCTTTCCCGGCTAACCCGAATAGTGAGCGCTTATTCAAAAAATAGTGTGGCATTCAAATTCATCCAATTCACAACAAATACCATTCAAGGTAATTATTGATAGTCGGTTATTTAACTATCAATAAAGATGCGCAACATTATCAGATTCCAAATAATTTTCCAAATTATTTAATCTTCCAAAAAAATATCTTTACTAGATATATAATTTCCACACTTAACCGTTTGAAAACAATTTCAAATCAATTTCCACATTTCATTTTATCTTTGAAGATAAAATCTCAAAACAGTTCATTTCATATTGGAAAAGCATTTCCATACTTATTTAAAAATAAGTATTTCACAAATCATTTATTTTCAATACTTGGAAAATATTCTATATACTTAAATCAAAATTAAGTATATATTTCATTCTTTAAGGAAATCATTAATTTTAACATCTATTTGAGTCAAAACGAATGTTGCGTAAAACATCGTTACGACGACTCGAAATCACTAGTATAGGGATTCGGATTTTAAGATAGATATTTAAATCCCAATACTAGATAAAAACATTTCCTTACGGAAATCATTTACTATAACAACAGTGTTATAGTCCACCATTTCCTTACTTTCCTCGAAAACGTCTATTTCAACAATGAATGTTGAAATCTATGATTTCGATATTCAATATATTTGAAAACATCTTTAAAACAATTAACTTCATTTCAAATATCACTTTCCCAAAACCATATTATTCAATAATATATTCACTGTCCAAAATCGTGAATATACTTCACTAACCAAATTTTCAATCTTTTCTACACATTTATATTTCAAGAATTATCCACTATCCAAAATCGTGGATAAAATTCCCTTAATAACTTCTATATTAAATTCCTCAATTTTGATTGATTTTGAATTTATAAAACAACGTTTATAAATTCTACTTCTATTTTCTAACAACTTCGATTTAATAAATCTCCTTTTATCTACAAATTCGATCAATATTCCATTTAAAGGCAAAAATCCAATTTATAAGTTAATTCCTTATAAATCTTTCATTCTACAGTTTCATCCTTTTTATAACTTCACAATTTATAAATCTATAAATTTCATTCACTTACGGATTCCATAATATTTCATTTTTAACACTTATAAAAACTCATTTTATAATTCCAATATTTGATTTATAAATATCGATTTTTATAAATCTTTTTATACAAATCGTTTATGGTTATTCAAAAATCCCAACTTAAACCATTTTATAAATAAATCGACTTTTATTTTAAAACGACACTTTGGTTATATTTCACTAAAAATTATAACTTTTATAACTTTTAAATTTTAACGTTTTTAAATCAATTCAAAAATTCCATAAAACGTATATTTTCAAAAATCACTTTAAAAAAATCCTTTCTAAAGTAAAAGTCGTTATTCTTAAACTTCAAAACTTGAATCCGATGATGCAACAGCACCAATTAGTCCATCACAACAGTCAATATCATATATCAATATGATAACAGAATATACATCAATATCTGTACATAAATAAATACTGGTGAGGAATCCAGTTGGATCCCTCCAACCTGTTTCCCTGCATCCAAAGACGTTAGCACAATACCAATTCCACTTCGAGGTGGAATATCGCGGTATAAGGGTTTTATAAAAATATCCGCTTACTAACGGCGCAATAGGGTCTCATCCGCTATACGAGGCGGGAAATCATCAATCCAATATATACATATGCCAATATGTATATATTGCTATATATATATATATAGATATATCCTACTATATCTAATATCACATCCAATAGCAATCATATCAGTCAATAACTGAAAAATCAAATTTATTTTGAGTGAGAAAAGTCTCACCTTAGCTTTTAATTTGCCATCCATTTCCATTTCAGAGTTGTTTTCTTCATTTCTACCTTGTATAAATATTAGATGCTTTATTAATATTTGAATCGATCAAACAATAAATTTTACAATTCATTTATTTAATTTTTAAACTAATAACCAAGCTTTTCTTTAATAAATTATTTCAGTAACCAAGAAAAATTAGATAAGTTTGTTACATATATTAACTACCCTAACCCGTATTATCCTATTTCATTTTAAAAACTACTCTTTTAAATCTATATTTATTTAATTTCCAAGAACAGAGCTGCCTTCATCATCTTTTTCAAAATCAAAAATTTTATCTTATAAAATTTCCTATAAAGTCAAAAAATGATATATATTTTTTTTCTGCACGTATATAATTTTTTTTCTTCAAACAACAGAAAAGAAAAAGAATTCGTACCCATCGAAAACGACAGACCCCGATCACCTTCTTTCCCAATATATGCTGCCGAAGTCCCAGCCTCGCACGCGAGTGCTCGCATCCCTAGCCTCGCCGCTAGCGCCTCAATCGCAAACCTTCTCTCTCGCGGTCGAATACCATGTGAACGCGCCCAGATTCTATTCGCCACCGACAACCCTAGCTTCGATCGTCGCCTTCAACCAACGATGGCCACGAATGACTCGCGACTGTCACGCGAGCAAATCTTCCAATTTGCGATGCTCGATGGCCACTGCGACCTTGATTTTTGGCCGCCGCCTCCATTGCCGCGTTCGCGCGGTGCCTCCCTAATTCAAACTCGAGCATCGAATCCCCATCTCCCCTTCGTTCGCGACTTGCTCGCCTCGCTATTTTGATTTGAACGAAAATTTTCGTTTGTTTGTTTTGGAACGAGAGGTTTTGTTTTTTTTTCTTTTCTCAGATTGATTTTGAACGAGAGAGGGATTTTAAACTTTGAAAAGGAGATGCGGCCATTAAATTAAATTGAGGAGAACGAAATTTTTCTTCTGTGAATTTTGAACTGAACGAATTGAAAAATAAGCAGGAGATGGTTTTATTTTGTATTTCAAACGACAGGGTCCATGCTTAGCACGATCTCCTTCCGTGATTATCTGCGTGATTATAGGCGTGGTTGAAGGGAAGATACAGTATTTTGACTTTGACCAGTTTAAATTTAAATTTAATTCGAATTCGAATAAATTTCGATGCGTTTACACGTCGTATTCTCACATAACAACTCCAAATGCCACGAAATTTGAAATCCGGAAATAATTCAATATTACGAACCCAATGGAACTGGTTTCATCGAATTCCGAGACTGTGCCTCGGACGGCTATTTTTAAATATCGATTCGAACGATTTAATTTTTCAAAACTGGACAAATCACTTTCAAACTTGATTCTGAAGCTTCTATCATCTTCAGGGTTATCAATACGAATTTTAAAAGCTTTCGAATATTTTTCTTCAGCTTAAAATTTGAGATTCAAATTTTTATTCAGTATTCAATAGATTAAATTTTATAATTTAATCGCCAAATTCAAAGTTATATCGGGGATTCAAATTAAATCATCGTTCAAATATTTAAAATTAATTAAATATTTTCAATTTAATTTGTTCAAAATTCTGGGTCGTTACAGACTTCCCCCCTTAAAAGAATTTCGTCCTCGAAATTACAAGTTAGGAAAAAAAGTCCTTAACTCGTCTACCATTTTTCAACATCCAACAGTTTTATCAAATTTTTTTCAAAACAAATCTTTCTACTAAAGATTCGTTATCATTCAACTAGCTTTTTCCAACTTCTATTATAAGTTTCAAACAACATTGTTTACTTCAAAATTCAAATTTAAGTTTAAATTCAAATTTTAACTTTCAAAATTTTCTCAAAAATTTTCTAACACTCGAAATTTTTGAAAAATTTCGCCAGCGTCTCCTTTGCGCGGCTAATACGGTACGACTACAAAACGTCCCTACGGATTCTCAAATTTCAAAAAGAAAAAGAAAAGGCCAAGCGGCTAGAGAAATAAGTCATCAAATCTCATATTCAAATTTAAACACATACCTTTTTCGAGCAATTCAAATTATCTTCGAAATCAAATCCAATTCCTTTATTACACCTGTATATCCTACTAGCCATAATATCTAGTTACATATTCTAACCATTTTGCACATTTCTATTACAAAAATTTTCAATATAAACTACTTATACATTTTTAGCTTACTATTGAAGTCATATATTCATTGTGATTCAATTTTACATTTCAAATCTATTTGAATTCAATTTTATCTTCTATTCTGAATATTGAATTTTTATCGATTATTTTTCATTTACTAGTTCATATCACTCTATATATTAGTTTCATTCACTAATTCATTTTAAATTTCAATATTCAGCTTGAATTACATTTACTAACAAATTCAAAACAAAGTTTCACATTCATCTTCAATTTCAATTTTACTTACTTACAAATTCAAATTTATATATTCATTCTGAAACTCATTCACTAATTCATTTACATTAGACTGATTCAACATTCAATTAGTTCAATAGCTTAATTCATTTATCAATCCAATTCAGATTCTAAATTTTATTTAACTTTACCAAGGTCAAATTTCATCACTTAATCAGAATCACATTTCATTTTGCTTAATAAAATTGTTTAACCACTTTTAACCATTCGTTTCACTTCTATTTTCTCATTTTATAAGTTATATAACTTATATTCAAAAATTACTACTTGGATTTTATTGATTCACTTATACTTACTTTAATTTAACTCAAAATTCCTTAAGTTAAATTTATTCAATCAAAATTCAAAATAGTATAAGTTATCAACTTAATAATATTCCATAAATATCTTTATATAGCCTTCCAGAGTTTACCAACATTTCAAAATAATTTTTGAAAACAATTCAAATTATCCTTTTGAATTTCCAAAACATAACCCAAATTTTCCAAACAACTTCCATTTAAAACAATTTGGCAGCAATTCCTCTTTTGGAAACCCGAAAATGAACACCGGTGATGTCGCGATCATCATCGGAATTATTTTCCAGCGACCGAAAAGAGTTTATAGCTTTTCATTCCTTCAGAATACTTTTCAAAACCTTTGAAAATCATTTTCAAATCAAAAAGAATTTAAACTTTCCAAATCTCCAAAATTTTCAAATTCTTTTCAAAACATTTCCAAATACTCCTCTGGAATTCTGTTTCAAATTACAAATCACATTTATAATTTATATTCTCAAATTTCATTTGTATATGGATTTATTTCCTTATGCTTTAATTCGCATTTATAAATTTCATTTGTTAATTGAATTTATCTCCAAATCTTTGGTTATTATTTTAATTTCTCATTCCATTTCATATAACAATGATAATAATTCAATGTTATTATTTTATAACAACCAAACATCCATATACTATGATAATTCATAGAAAAATCATTTCCTTCATTACAAAAATAGTTTTGGGTAAAATTATTTCATTTACCCTATTTTAAAACAATACTGTGTCGGTTTATCTTGTTTAGAGTTTAGAAACTCCTATCAACACAGTTAGCTAGACTGCACCGACCAGAATCCATAAACACTCAACCGATAAGTCAACACAATACAAAACAATTTCATATTTACTAACAAATACGCACTCGTATCTATTATTACACTCAAACTCATTCTAGAGTACTGCTAACTCTATCTCTAATGAGTAACACCCAACAGAGCAGGGTTGTCGCTTAACCATATGCTCTGATACCACGTTGTAAGGACCCGATTCTTCGACTTCCGAAAACCGACATCGATACGTCCACTGTATCAACTGCCGAGCAACGAATGCCGGAAAACCGAATTCTTAGGGTTTTAGAAAGAAGAAAATAGAAGAAAAGATAGAAGAAGAAGAAGAAAAAAGAAGAACAGAACAACATCAGAATAGAAAACAATATCAGAATCTTACACATCGCAGCGGAACAATATATAATAAATAAACACTAGTCTTTTAAAACAAAGAGCTATATCAGTTTATACATACATCAATCATCAGAGTCAATATACATCAATGGACAGTTATATAACTTGTCCTCATACAGAATACACAGCGGAATAAATAATATCAGATACAAATACTACGTCTCGTCCTCCAGCTTATCTCCAAAGCTCCAGAATATCCTGATAACATAACTCTAGGCTGCCCGTGTGGAAATTGGTGGGCACCCAGAGTTTAGAAGGGAACAATAAACTCCGAGTCAGTCATGGTGACTGGTGTGAGATCGTAAAACAGTTATTCTTTATAACAACAAAATAATTTTAAAGTCAATTCGAAATGCTTTTGGAAAATGAAACTACCATAAGACCTCCCGCCACACACACAATGCAAACGCAGAATTGGAGGAGATTTCTTCTTATGATAGTCAAAGATGCTTACTACGCAAAATCAAATCCTTTTTATATTATTATTAGTGCATAGTGTAGAAAACATTTCGAAAGTATAATATTAATCTTAGCCAGCATACGACCAGTATCGTATGCCTACTATAGCTACCATCCAAACAGTGGGGCGCCACCATAAGTGAATGATAGGTTCTACAACTAATACCTTACAAGGCTCATATTGTTTCTTTGGATTTCCAACAAATGGTCAGGCTAAGGAACTTCCTATCCACGATGGGTACGTCCCTGGAATAGACGACCCGAGAACCTAACCGGATCTCTGCAAAAATAGGTAACTACTGACATGCGTATGTCATCCCCCGATCGTAACCGATCTTCCCGAGGATCCCCGATTTCCAACAAACCACATAGTAAAAATGCAGCAACCACATAGGTTAAGTATCTGGGCTCCATACCATGATACCACCTCTATCCAGAAGGAATGACATACACTAAGGGGCGCTACTCCCTAGAACCTTGCTGCATCCTTCCTGTTTCGACCATTTCCGGGGTGTGAGGCTCGTCGAAGTTTCATCCACAAAGCTACGCTTTCTACAAAGCCATGCTTCGGGTCAAACAAATGATCAACCTATGATCACAAAGATATAAGATCAAACAAATGATCATATCACAAATGATCAAACACTGATCATTTCACAGCAACACTCAGTATGCCACGTTACCAAATTGGGAATATATCGCTGATAAATTTCAACTACATAACCTCTGAGCTCGTACGTCTCAGAGAAGGGTGTTAAGCTAAGAGAATAAATTCTCCGCCACCAACAGAAATGTATTTGAAAGAAATCAGCTTTATATCTCAAATTGTAACGTCCGACACACAATCCATACAAGTCTGTTCCGGGATCGAACAGAACCGAAGGCACTTCTCACGAAGCCCTTGCATATCCAGATAAATTTCTAATCACGTCCGGACTTCCCGTCACTAAGGGTGATAAAACCTCTAAATCGAAGATCAGCCGATGTAGAGTAACTCGACGGTAATCCTTCCGTTTTCAAAAATATCCGGTCTTCAACACCGGTCTTCAAATGCAATTCATAACGACGTATCACATATTCGGAATGGGTTATACGACCCCATGGTCCTTTCCCGGCTAACCCGAATAGTGAGCGCTTATTCAAAAAATAGTGTGGCATTCAAATTCATCCAATTCACAACAAATACCATTCAAGGTAATTATTGATAGTCGGTTATTTAACTATCAATAAAGATGCGCAACATTATCAGATTCCAAATAATTTTCCAAATTATTTAATCTTCCAAAAAAATATCTTTACTAGATATATAATTTCCACACTTAACCGTTTGAAAACAATTTCAAATCAATTTCCACATTTCATTTTATCTTTGAAGATAAAATCTCAAAACAGTTCATTTCATATTGGAAAAGCATTTCCATACTTATTTAAAAATAAGTATTTCACAAATCATTTATTTTCAATACTTGGAAAATATTCTATATACTTAAATCAAAATTAAGTATATATTTCATTCTTTAAGGAAATCATTAATTTTAACATCTATTTGAGTCAAAACGAATGTTGCGTAAAACATCGTTACGACGACTCGAAATCACTAGTATAGGGATTCGGATTTTAAGATAGATATTTAAATCCCAATACTAGATAAAAACATTTCCTTACGGAAATCATTTACTATAACAACAGTGTTATAGTCCACCATTTCCTTACTTTCCTCGAAAACGTCTATTTCAACAATGAATGTTGAAATCTATGATTTCGATATTCAATATATTTGAAAACATCTTTAAAACAATTAACTTCATTTCAAATATCACTTTCCCAAAACCATATTATTCAATAATATATTCACTGTCCAAAATCGTGAATATACTTCACTAACCAAATTTTCAATCTTTTCTACACATTTATATTTCAAGAATCATCCACTATCCAAAATCGTGGATAAAATTCCCTTAATAACTTCTATATTAAATTCCACAATTTTGATTGATTTTGAATTTATAAAACAACGTTTATAAATTCTACTTCTATTTTCTAACAACTTCGATTTAATAAATCTCCTTTTATCTACAAATTCGATCAATATTCCATTTAAAGGCAAAAATCCAATTTATAAGTTAATTCCTTATAAATCTTTCATTCTACAGTTTCATCCTTTTTATAACTTCACAATTTATAAATCCATAAATTTCATTCACTTACGGATTCCATAATATTTCATTTTTAACACTTATAAAAACTCATTTTATAATTCCAATATTTGATTTATAAATATCGATTTTTATAAATCTTTTTATACAAATCGTTTATGGTTATTCAAAAATCCCAACTTAAACCATTTTATAAATAAATCGACTTTTATTTTAAAACGACACTTTGGTTATATTTCACTAAAAATTATAACTTTTATAACTTTTAAATTTTAACGTTTTTAAATCAATTCAAAAATTCCATAAAACGTATATTTTCAAAAATCACTTTAAAAAATCCTTTCTAAAGTAAAAGTCGTTATTTTTAAACTTCAAAACTTGAATCCGATGATGCAACAGCACCATTTAGTCCATCACAACAGTCAATATCATATATCAATATGATAACATAATATACATCAATATCTGTAAATAAATAAATACTGGTGAGGAATCCAGTTGGATCCCTCCAACCTGTTTCCCTGCATCCAAAGACGTTAGCACAATACCAATTCCACTTCGAGGTGGAATATCGCGGTATATGGGTTTTATAAAAATATCCGCTTACTAACGGCGCAATAGGGTCTCATCCGCTATACGAGGCGGGAAATCATCAATCCAATATATACATATGCCAATATGTATATATTGCTATATATATATATATATATAGATATATCCTACTATATCTAATATCACATCCAATAGCAATCATATCAGTCAATAACTGAAAAATCAAATTTATTTTGAGTGAGAAAAATCTCACCTTAGCTTTTAATTTGCCATCCATTTCCATTTCAGAGTTGTTTTCTTCATTTCTACCTTGTATAAATATTAGATGCTTTATTAATATTTGAATCGATCAAATAATAAATTTTACAATTCATTTATTTATTTTTTAAACTAATAACCAAGCTTTTCTTTAATAAATTATTTCAGTAACCAAGAAAAATTAGATAAGTTTGTTACATATATTAACTACCCTAACCCGTATTATCCTATTTCATTTTAAAAACTACTCTTTTAAATCTATATTTATTTAATTTCCAAGAACAGAGCTGCCTTCATCATCTTTTCCAAAATCAAAAATTTTATCTTATAAAATTTCCTGTAAAGTCAAAAAATGATATATATATTTTTTTTCTGCAGGTATATAATTTTTTTTCTTCAAACAACAGAAAAGAAAAAGAATTCGTACCCATCGAAAATGACAGACCCCGATCACCTTCTTTCCCAATGTATGCTGCCGAAGTCCCAGCCTCGCACGCGAGTTCTCGCATCCCTAGCCTCGCCGCTAGCGCCTCAATCGCAAACCTTCTCTCTCGTGGTCGAATACCATGTGAACGCGCCCAGATTCTATTCGCCACCGACAACCCTAGCTTCGATCGTCGCCTTCAACCAACGATGGCCACGAATGACTCGCGACTGTCATGCAAGCAAATCTTCCAATTTGCGATGCTCGATGGCCACTGCGACCTTGATTTCTGGCCGCCGCCTCCATTGCCGCGTTCGCGCGCTGCCTCCCTGATTCAAACTCGAGCATCGAATCCCCATCTACCCTTCGTTCGCGACTTGCTCGCCTCGCTATTTTGATTTGAACGAAAATTTTCGTTTGTTTGTTTTGGAACGAGAGGTTTTTTTTTTCTTTTCTCAGATTGATTTTGAACGAGAGAGGGATTTTAAACTTTGAAAAGGAGATGCGGCCATTAAATTAAATTGAGGAGAACGAAATTTTTCTTCTGTGAATTTTGAACTGAACGAATTGAAAAATAAGCAGGAGATGGTTTTATTTTGTATTTCAAACGACAGGGGCCATGCTTAGCACGATCTCCTTCCGTGATTATCTGCGTGATTATAGGCGTGGTTGAAGGGAAGATACAGTATTTTGACTTTGACCAGTTTAAATTTAAATTTAATTCGAATTCGAATAAATTTCGATGCGTTTACACGTCGTATTCTCACATAACAACTCCAAATGCCACGAAATTTGAAATCCGGAAATAATTCAATATTACGAACCCAATGGAACTGGTTTCGTCGAATTCCGAGACTGTGCCTCGGACGGCTATTTTTAAATATCGATTCGAACGATTTAATTTTTCAAAACTGGACAAATCACTTTCAAACTCGATTCTGAAGCTTCTATTATCTTCAGTGTTATCAATACGAATTTTAAAAGCTTTCGAATATTTTTCTTCAGCTTAAAATTGGAGATTCAAATTTTTATTCAGTATTCAATAGATTAAATTTTATAATTTAATCACCAAATTCAAAGTTATATCGGGGATTCAAATTAAATCATCGTTCAAATATTTAAAATTAATTAAATATTTTCAATTTAATTTGTTCAAAATTCTGGGTCGTTACACCAAATGAGTGAGAATTTCTCACCTTGATTTATTTGCAATCCATTCCAATTTTCTTTCGTATCCTACGAATTAAATGCCACAACCTCGTACGAATAATTTACGACGTATATAAGTTAATGATTTTTATGAAATTAAACTAATTACACTTAAATTAAATTAAAACTAAATAAATTTTGATATTTTACCTCCTCCTCTAAGAAGCTGCCCTTCACAGGAAAATGCATCATGATCTTCTTAGCTGCCAGAGACTGCCGTGCACCAAGAATGACGACCACGACCTACACATAACCACCTCTACCATCAATTTCTTACGAGCCTGACCTCCTAGTCCCCACTTCAGCCAACTCGATCGACACTTACACCCACCACGAAACTGCATCGAACTTCCTCCACGAATTGCATGCGCCGCACTCGAGCTCGTCTCCAGATCGCCGCCTTCTCCACGCACCACGCCTAAGGCCAGCAGCCGCCGCGCTCGCATCTCGAGTAACCAATCGCGACCTGCTCTGGTCACCACCAATCGCCACTATCTCATCTCCCAATATGCCACCGCAACACCCAGACTCTTGGCTACACGTGCGGCTCGACCTCCTCACCGCTTCGAACACCATGCCTCACAAAATCGACAACCCTAAAACCACTGCCGCCTCCTCGCTCCCATCGCACCTTTGAACACGAAACCCCTTTTTTTCGAGCTATTAAATCTGATTCGTATACCAGAAGAAGGAAAAGGGATAGTCACGATTTCGTTGGCCATTTTTTTCTTTTCCATGAATTTGAATTAAAATGACGAGGATGGCTTGATTTGATTTCGAACTGAGAGGAGAAAGACGTGATTTAAGGTTGAGGGAAGTGGCGTGTTGTAGACGACAGGGTCTTGTCTTTAACAAATTATAATATTATTTAATTATAAATGTCTCGCTTAATGTAACTTAAATTTTCGATATCCTTTCGAGGCGTGCCACCTGGCATTTCTAATGTTATGCACCTATTCCGAACATAATGGAACAAGTCTCGAGCCTCAATTTGATCGTATGTGGAAGATAGCTTTTTAAATCGACTATTTAAATTAAATTTAATTAAATTATTTCTAGGCGTTTTTAGATCGCACGACCAAACGGTACATCCAAACACTACAAAATTCGAAATCCAATAATAATACACTATTACAAATCCAATGGAACTGGTTTCGTCAAATTTCAAGACTCTGGCATGGATCACTATTTTAACGCGTCGATTAAATCGACGATTTCCAAAATTTACGGAATCGCTAGAAATTTCAGTTTTAAAAACTTATTAACTAAATTATTATTCCAAATCCAATATTTAAAACCATTTAAATATCAAAATGAAATGACGAAAAATCTGGGTCGTTACATACGGAGTCCTCAATCTTCGACACCTACTCCCATTATGAGTCACAAATCGAAGATTCATAGCCTTCATCGTGCTGTTACATCATCATCCAACCTAATACGAACAAGCCATAAGCTCCAACATGACCTATAGAACCTCAACAATAGTCCCTAAAAGTTCCACCATCCTTAGGCTTGCCACGTGAAGTCGGTGCCGACCTCTCAACTCGTTGCTGACACTCCACTTAGTCTCTCCAAGGCTAAATTTCCTTCCACTCCTACCTTGCTTCTAGTACTCCATACCTTGGCACTTAGACCTTGACCTCTCTACCTAAAACATGTCATCATAGAGCAAGTCCACTCTTCAAAGCAACCAACTTCATATCCTAAAAACAAGTCGTCATAGCCTTAAGCACTTGACCAATCACTAATCCAACAACATAAGCAACCTCAACTAGTAATATCACTGCCTTCCCCAAAGTTGCTGCCACCATGGACTAACCTACAAATGTCGGTACTGACTTCTCATGTTGGTGCTGACTTTTTTACTTAATGAATTAGAGCTTGCAATTTGAACCCAAGCTCTTCCTATCCTTTAGAGCTTCACCTTGAAGTTTTGTCCAATTCTGACCATTTATGCCTCCGATATGCTTAATTCTCCAACCTAACTTCCTATGCAATCAGAACACTAGCAAACAACATCAAATCATATCATCTAAACATAGAATGACAAGCAATTTCATCCAGTCGAACAAGCAATCCATCAAAACAAGACACAAATGTCAATTTACAACATATATCTACACATAACATGAATATATGGGCACAAGCAACGGAAATTTCTAACCAATCTTGACACTTTCATAATTAACATGTAATTAAAGTTAGAAAAGATTTTATGGCCAAACATTGATTTAAAACATGTTTAATCCTATAATTCTACCATATAAACATGTATAATATAATGAGAAAGCATAAACCACTCACCAATTACCAAATTCAACCAATATGTGCAGATCTAATCCGAACAACAAACAGACCAATGCAAATCGACCAAATGGATAATCTATATCTTATAATTGATGATCTATTCACCATTCTCTAATTCGATTTGATTTAGAGAGTAATTGGGATGATTTTGGATGAAATTAGGATGGAATTGGGGCTAACTATGGTTTACACCTAATTTAGAACAAGAGGGAAAGTTTTCATTTGACTCCTACAACCCCTATTTATAGTGATT
The DNA here is from genome assembly GCA_030737815.1 of Allium fistulosum. Lineage (NCBI taxonomy): Eukaryota > Viridiplantae > Streptophyta > Magnoliopsida > Asparagales > Amaryllidaceae > Allium > Allium fistulosum. The sequence continues at coordinate 1,004,813,036 of CM060908.1, forward strand.
CTCTAATTAGACTAATTGGCCAACTAATGGGCTTCACTAATTACACATTAATCATGACCGGTAGTTCTTAAAATTTAAAAAGTTATAACTTTCTAACCCTAAGTCCATTTTTCTATTATGACCACTCTACGAAAAGGGATCATACCGAAGCAATAGAACTAGTTTGAGATGCTAATTCGACTCATATCAAAAGATATAGCACAAACAAGGTTTTTCAGGGTCAAAACGGTCATATAGAAATTAGAGAAAAATCATAAGTGTGTAAAATATTCCCAAGAGTCTTATCCCAAAATTATAGAATCATTCAACCTCCTCTGAATAAAATAAAAATATTGTACGATCATTCGATACGTAAAATATGGGTCGCTACAAGTCACTAGCTTCATCTCGGTGCCTCCATTGCATTGCGTGCGCGCGAACCCAGCCGCCTTCTCCTTCCGAACAGTGTCGCACAATGATATGTTTTTTTCTTTTTTTTCCTACGAGCATTGATTTTGATTTTAGAGCTTGAGATGGGGTGGAGTCGGACTTGGGTTTTGAATAGGAATGAATGGGTTTTGGGTTGAGTGATGAAGTAAAGGAGAATTTTTAGAACCAAGGAGAGAAAGAATGGCTCCTTTTATTTGTTATTATTGCTTATTTCTTCATTTTCTAATTAAGTCCTTAAAATAATCAATTTCAAATTGCTCTTTAATTGCAAATCAGAATCTCTTTATTTACACATATAAATAATTCTATCATCATTTATAAATATAATTTCAGTTTGAATTGATTTACTATGTTTTACAAAATATATTTTAATAGTTTAAATTAACCATTTAAATATAATAATAGTTTATCTTTGTTGGTTTATTTATTTTATTTATATCGAATAATGTTTGTTTCCAATAATTTCAATATAATAATTATATACAAAATAAAAATAGTTTATACTCATTGTAAATATTTTTTTTTGAATTCAATATATTTATGAAAATAAACAATTCAATTTATAAAAACAAAAACCTTTATCAAATAAGCTTTAACTCAATAAATTAAAATGTTCAGAAATAAAAATTATCCGAAATTGAACACGATAATATTTTTTTTTAAATTTAATTTATTACGATGGCATAGAAAGTCGAGCCATTACTGACCTCTTCCTTAAGGAAATTGCGTCCTTGCGATTTCTTATAGGGAATGTGTTAAAACATACCCTAACTTTCTTCAAACCATCATAATATTTCACCTAATTCAAAATTAACTCAATCCTCTAAGTGGATCTCTTCAAACAAAGAAAAAATCTTCTTCATTATCTTATCATATGCTATGAATTTAAATATATTCAACTAACAACTTTCAATTTTCGCATACAATACAATTATGTGAAAAAAATTCGAAGTATCGAATTTTTTTTAAATTTTGGATGGAGTCTCCTTTGTAGGAAGATCATTTTGAAAGTTCAAAACACATAAAATAAAAAAATATACATCTCCGAAAAGACATCCCGAACATGGGGAAGCAATATAATTGTAACGACCCGTAAATTAATCGCTTTATATGTGAATATTTAACTAATTTTTACATATTTAAATAATGGATTTTAATAACCAAATAAACATATTTTAAATATTAATTAATAATATTAAAATCATTTTTAAATTTAGTTTACCAGAATAAATAGTTCAAATAAAAATAGAAAATGTGACCGAAAAACATTTTCCGAAATTTCGACTTCTTGGCCTCGGAAAGTCATCTGAAACCTTATGCACATTTTTGTATCACTCATGTACACATGCGCATGTCATATGATAAGTTAAGTAAAGCATTAATAGTAGTAAACCATGATTAATTTAAATATAATCATGATAAGGAACATTATGTTTAAAAATAAATAAAGAATAAAATAAGGAAGAAGTTCTCATGTATAACCATACTCAACACCATAACATTGTACATAATATGGTACATGTCATGGTCTAGCATGTTGTGGAGGCCACCATGGCCATGAGTTTGAGAGGGGGAGGGGGTTGAGGTGGAGCTTTGTGATTGGTGGAAGTAGGCAAGGGTAAATTAGTAATTCAACCTATTTTCATGTCTATAAATACCTACACCCTAACTCCATTTCTCACTTTGTTATCTCATTTCTCGTTTTCCAAAGAAATTGTCTTTATGTTCATGTCCACTCATGGCTTCTCTTCTTCATTCTTAGAAAAAGAATCGCCTCCTTTCACTTTAAATCTCTTCCATAGTTCACAAAAAACTCAATATATTAGCATAGAAACACTTCTATACCAAAACCAAGGCCATCTCCGCCTCACAACTCCAAGGCCGAGCCTAAAATAGCCAAGGCCAATCCTAAAATTGCATTAGGTCGAGCCACATTGCAGCCTACAAGCTCACACAAGTGCATAAATCCGAGTTAAGGAAGTTTGCTTAGCGCTTAGGCATGTTCGGTGAAAGTTAGTAAGTGTTGCGGTGAGTAAAGCTTCCGTCTTCGAACCATAAAATTTAAACTATGTTTATGCCCATACTTGTAGCTAGTGAATGCTTATTATATGATTTTAATGATGGTTTGGTTTGTTGCTTGAAAGATAGTCGCATTTGAAAGTTAGTGAGCAAACCATTGGTTATATGGAAATATAATAGTCAAACTAATGCAATTGTTATTAAATGCTTGATATATGTTATTTTATTGTAAATAATCATATATTTATGCTCATACCGTTGTTATGTGATGTGTGGTTGTGTTGCAAATGTCATATGCTCGAATTCCGAACTGCCCATATAGCGATAGTCGCTATATCGGCACTTTCGAAAAATCACCTTTTATTGAAACGGTTTTGTTTCATTATCATACTTGAAATTATTTTACAAGTTAAGCAAGCTTTTTTAATTATGTTTTGAAAATCATTAATTATTTTAATAATTATTAATTAATTTAATTAATTACATAATTAATAAGGATTAAAGTTAACTAATTAACTTATTAATGATGTGTTTTAAATTTAATTAATTACTTAGTTAATGATGTTTTAATTTTAATTAACATTTTATTTAATGATTTTTAATAATAATTAATCTTTTGATAGTGATGGATTAAGATTAATTAATATTAATTAATGATATTTTAAAATTAATTAACCCTTTTTAATTAATGACTTTTAAAGGTTAATAAATCTGTTTAACCTTAAATAAATATTTCCTTAAATAAAGTTTAAATTAATTAACCACTTTTAAATAATGATATTTAGTTATTACTTAATTTATTTTAACTATTATATTATTAATTAATTGAATTAAGGATGTTTTAAAGGAGATTTACCCTTTTTAATTAAAGGTTATTGAAGTAAATTAATTAACAAGTTAACAAATTTTTATGGTTAATTAATCTATGTAATAAGGATGTTTTAAGTTGTTAAATCCTATTTATAACGATGTTTCAAAGTTAGTAAACTCTTTAACAAAGTGTTTTAAAAGCTAATACTTGTAATGTGAAGCCAAGTACGAATTCGGGTTTTTAAAAGAAAATTTTGAATTGCTTTTGGAAATGAATCAATTTTCGTAAAGCGGTTCACTTTTATGGAAACGATTTATTTGTATAATTAGCACTAAACATCGGAGAAGTAGACTTGTTGTTATTTCGAAAGATAAGAATAATCGTGAGACATAACGTTTAGGTAACACTACCTTGACTTGTCCGGTATTATTGTTAACCAAGAAATAATACAAGTTTGAATTCGATGAATAGTTATAAGTATACAAGACTTATTTTCCATATACGATCGTTTTATATCCTCGATAGTTGGTTCCTCGGCTATCAGTTACTTTAGCTTCTTATTTTCGTCATTCTAAGATGATTTATGGCTCCGTTGACCATTGATATCCTTTGTTGGTAATGATTGAATCTAAATGGCGAAAGGACATCCAACTAGGTAGAGTTGCCTCATTAGGGTATTTTCACATCTCATCTAGTTCGGGTTCATTTTCGCATTTAGATGTGAAGTATTCGAATACTCGGTAAGGTCTGGCGGGGTCCGGCTCGTACATTTCGGAGAAGTGTCATGGAGTATATGAGCTTCTAAGGAGTATATCACTAGAGGTATAATTCAAGGGTGGTGAACCTTCCTAGTCATTTTTTGGTGATTTTCCTTTTCTTATTTGATTCGAAACTTCAAATTTCATCTCCTTACTTTCACCAGAAAGAGTCAACCACTCTTCGTGGTGTTTAATTATTTATCCATTCTTTACGTTTGGATGTTGATTCATATGCGAGTAAACCCGTTCCGTGTTCAACGGCATGGTCTCACATGTTTGTGTTTAAGTACATACCTTTGTTTAAAGTTTTACTCATACCGGACATAGCGTTTGACCCGAGTTGTTTGTTTCCATGAATTCTTGGGAACTCATTTTATTTAAGTAGCCCGAGAGTAGCAGGTCTTTGTTGGACTCTTTTGAAGACGGCGTTCCACCTAGAGGCTTTTCATCTTCTTATTTATCTATTCCGCTATATTATTTAGTTTGTGTAAGTGTTTTTTTTCAGCACATGTAAGGGCAGATGTTATAACTGCCTAAGCTGATTTGTAGTACTTTTGTGTAACTCCAATAACTCCCTGTTAAGGAGTAACCTAACGTACTATTTACTATTATGTTTATTTAGCAGCTTCGTTGTGAGGTTTTCTATTTTGTTCTTTATTTTATCCCACGACGATACATCTTTCCGATGCTTGGTAACGACACACGAATACCGAGGATGTGTTAAGTATCGTTCCTAGGGGTTAGAAAGGTGGGTCACTGTTGGTATCAGAGCTTTGATTGAGCGAATACCTTAGCCTGATTGGGGTACAACTTATTAGAGATAGGGTGAGTAGAGACCTAGAATGAGTTCATCTTGAGAGAGCCTTTCCTTTTCTCCCCTAAAAAGCCTGGTTTTATATCCTTTATTGCAGTTTCCCTTTTTTTCATCTTTGGCCCTATCTTTGTATTCTAATAATACCTGTCACTTATCCAAGTTATTGAAAATGAATACAAGAGGAAGAAGAGCGAGGGGATCTGGAACAAATATGGCTACAAATGGCTGTAACAACCCGAAATTTAAGTTATAGTAATTAATTAACGAATTAATTAAATAGTAAAATGACTTTGTGAAATTTTCAGAATTGAGCCACGGAAGTTGCACCATTGTGTCCGTGGTAATTTTCTGGTCAATTTCCATATATAGAACGTCAAAATCCGAGCTAAGACGAAGAAGTTACGTAATAAACAAGAAACAAGAAAAAGAAGGAAAAAAATTATATAGGAAAGGTCGACCCTCACCATAGCTAGGTCGACCATAACGTCGACCCTATCAAGTGATGGGTCGACACCCAGGTCGACCCACGTGAGTTCTTGTATGTGAGAATGCATTCTTCATCTAGATCGATTTTTACACGTCATTTTGCAACTTTTATCCAATCCTGTGCGTCTGTGCTTCCATCCGACGGTTCCTATCGAGCTTATGACGTGGTTGCACTGGATTTAATCTCCAAATCCAACGGTCTAAGATCCACAAGTCACACTATATATAAGACCCTAGGCCTAGCTATTTTTCTCATTCATATTTTCTCCATCTGGGTTCGCTGCCTAAGGCTGGACCATAAAAGGAATATTTTTTTGAGGAGAAGGTCTTTTTAAATTAAAATATTTTATACCCTTCAAGTGGATCCGGAAAGTCCAAGGGAAGAGATAAGGACCACACGTGAGTGTTAAGTAATTATTTTAGATGTTAAGTAATTTAAAATAATAAGGTTTCCAATAGTTGTAGTTTTTCTACAATTTTGGGATAACCTTTATGCAAGTTTATTTACAGTTATTTTAAGTAAATTTTAGATTTGTTTTCCAGTCTATTTTCTTTTAGCTATTCTATTTCAGTGATTTGTAATTATTTATTGTTAGTTATAGTTTTCCCAATTATTTACAGTCATTTGCATTATTTACAGTTATTTACGTTTTATTTACATCTATTTCTACGATTGGGATTTTTTTCTGTAAATGTCAGTTTCTTTTTAATTCCCTCTTTACACAAATGGAATAAATAGAAGAAAATAATTCGTTAATACAGACTAAAATATAAGAAAACTAAATTCACAGAAAATGGGATGTAAAATAAGAAAGACTGTGATAAATTGGACTTAGACTGAAATAGGCAAATTTAAGACATTTGCAGGCATAGTTATAACATGTAATTATAAATAAAAAGGGAAAATAGAAGAAATAACAAAAGTAGCTTATTTTTATGTACTTAGACCTTAGGTTAAGTTATTAAGCGGAATTATAACACACAGGTTATAATTAGAGACAATAATTAAGTAAAAAGAACAGGAAATGCTTATTTTAAGACTTAAATTAAGTTAGTAAGCAAATAAAGCAGAAATAACAAAAGAGGTTTATTTTAATAAACTTAAATCTTGGATTAAGTTAATAAGGTATAGAAGATCTGTATTGTAGGCCCAACGGGGTAGTCCTTTACCGATATAGAAGATCTATATTATAGGCCCAACGGGGTAGTCCTTTACAGATATAGAAGATCGATATTGTAGCCCCAAAGGGGTAGTCCTTTACAGATATAGAGGCTTATTTTAAAACTTACATTAAGTTAATAAGAAAAAATAGAAGTAACACCCATACCAACAGCATTCCCTTTTTCAGTTAGGTCTCACAATAGACTAGGTAAGGCTAGGGCACGTTTATGCTGGAGTAGTGGTAAATAAGTGGTTAATAAATAGAAGTTCAAATCATGGGGATTTGGACAATGGGCGTAACTAGATTTTGTTTGTTAGATAAGACCCATACCAACAACATTCCCTTTTAGTCAGACACAGGTGGTCTCACAATAGCACAGGTGAGGCAAGGGCACGCTTATGCTGGAGCAGTGGTAAATAAGAGGTCAAAAGGAGGGAGCAACAGATAGCGCGAGCCTAATGGTGGTCAAGCGTGCGGCCTAAGTGCTAGCTGATAAGTCATTATTGAGTTCCAAGCACTTAGTAGGTGTCTTTTGCGTATGGATCAATAGGGTCTAGTCCGCAGTTGGCGTAGGTGTCTTTTGCGTAGGGGCCAACAGGGTCTAGTCCCCATCTTTTGTGTAGGGACCAATGGGTCTAGTCCGCGTCTTTTGCGTAAGGGCCAATAGGGTCTAATCCGCATCTTTTGCGTAGGGACTAATGTGTCTAGTCCACAATAGGCATAGTAGAGATAGATGACCGATCAAAGGGTAGAATTAATATTTCAGCCTAATTAAAGTATTAGAAATTCAGCCTAATCAAAGCAGTTATCTAAGGAAAGTGCAAACAATCTAACCGAGCTATCTAAGCAAAGCAAACAGTTAAACCGTATTTTATTCCAGCTTTATCTTTCCTTTATTTCCTTTTATACTAGAACTATTGCAAAGTCTATTATCTGTACCTTGCTTAAGAATACTAGTAATTACTTTCATTCACCAGACTTTTAGTCTGACGCACTCCTCTATTTCCCCCTTTTCCCCCATAGGCCAGCAGAGGCAGGGATAGTATATTTCGGATTCCTTTGGAGGTTCAGCTGCGGAGATTTTCTTCATGTATTCTACTTCTTTTTTTTGTTTTTATTTCATTTGTTGTACTGGTACTTTTCTTTGAAAGGGATAGTTATTTTATGTACTCTGATGTTAAGATAATGTTTTTCACTAGACATGGATATTTGGTATTTTGAGACATATTTGGTTTTATGAAGTATTTATGAAGTTTGATTTTTAATAAGTTATTATTTTAAATGTTTCCGCTATTTATTTATTTTATCTTGTGAATCTTAGTCTCTGTAAGTTTTTAGCTATACCTACAATGCACCACATCTTTTAGTGTGCATTTTTTGGGTATACTAAGGGGTGTGGGGTGTTACATTTGGTACCAGAGCCTAAGGTTACAGGATTCCTAAAACTTGTTTTAAAAATAAAGTATTTTTCCAAAAGTAACCTATTTTTAAAAGTAGCATATCTTCAAACTAGAAGTATTTTTCAAAAAAACTCTTATTATATAAATAGTTTTTCAAGTATGAAAGAGAGTTGTTATAAAAATCCCCTCAAAGTCTAGTTCAACCTTCTTTCGATTCTTTCGAGCCTAAGTTTCCTTTTATTTGCATAGTATGGTTGACTGGTTCCGTAGAGCTACGGTTCTAGAGGTGCAAGGGCAAGCGCCCAATACAACACTGGTAGGTGGAAATCCCTTCAATCCACTTACATCAGCCGAATTTTCTAAGCTATGCAAGGACTTCGCTAGTATAGGAGGCAGAACATTTTCTGGCATAGAGGATTTTGAGGAGACACGAGCTAGGCAGCTGATGGGAGAGCTTAAAGAGGTTTCTAGATTAGAAAGCTCCAAGAAGCCGTGGTGGAAGAACAAGAAGGATAAGGACAAGAGGAGAGAAGGAGGACCTCAAAAGTGGATCAAGAAGAGCGGGAAATGTAAGAATAAGATGATGAAGGGAAGGTATTATAGTTGTAGACAACCTAGTCACCTTAATAGAGCTTATCCTCAAAAAACGGGGTAGAGAGCAGGCGCACCTACAGTGCAAGTACAAGCTTTGGCTGCAGCACCTTCTAGTAGTAGACCGAATCGAGGTTGTAAAGTCTTTGTAGGAGATTTGATTTCTATTTCGGGTTTTTCCTATTCCGACTCTTTTTGACTCTAGAGTATCACACTCTTTCCTAGTTCCTTGTTTGATTGTTTACACTTAGATATCTCTTTAGTAGTAGACCCCATAGTTGTTTCAAACCCCCTAGGAGGATCGGCACATTTATCCATGATTTATAGGGGTTTGAAATTTTTTATACTCGACATATAATTTGACTAACGCCTATGTATTGGGATTTTGGTGTATGGGATGATTTTGGGAATGGATTAGATATCCACTTATGAAGCGATATTAGATTGCGAGAGGAGAGTCGTCAGATAGAGACATGCAGTAGTAGGACTCTCGAGGTTTCTTGTGACCCACAGGGGTCAGTCATGTTGACCTCCCTTATTTCCCTTGATTCATCATCAGCAGAGTTAGATTCAGTTCCGGTCGTCAGAGATTTCCCAGACGTCTTTGAGGAGGTTAGGGGACTACCCCCTATGTGAGAAATCGACTTCAGAATCTATTTAAATGACAATGCTAAGCCAGTAGCATTGCCCGTGAGACACATGTCACCTAGGGAAAGGAAGGAGTTAAGCAAGCATATTCGTGAGCTATTGGAGAAAGGCTTCATCAGAAGGAGCATATCTGAGAGGGGAGCGTCGGTCTTCTTTGCTACTAAGGTGAATGGTTCCCTTTGAGTTTGCATAGACTATAGAGAGTTGAATAAGCTCATGAAGAAGAACCGTTACCCACTTCCTAGGATAGACGATCTTTACGATCAGTTAGTTGGCTCTTCAGTATTCTCTCAGCTTGATTTAGCCATTGGATTAGGGTCGTTGACGATAGCATTGATAAGATGGTATTTAGAACACCTTACAGACCCTTTGAGTGGTTGGTTATACCTTTTGGGCTAACCAATGCTATAGCCTATTTTGTAGATTTAACGAGCCGTGTTTTCTTTGAGATGTCCTAAATAAGTTCGTAGTAGTATTCAAGGACGACATTTTGGTGTTTCCAAGAGTATGGGAGAGCATGCTATTCATCTAGAGAAGGTTCTTTGTACGCTTCATCAGTTGAAGGCAAAATTCTTGGAGTATCACTTTTTGGCGTAAGGAAGTGCGTTTCTTAGGGCATAGAGGAGGTCAACAAATGGAAAGGGTTTAAGAAATAGTTTTGTACATTTAGGTTCAGATTGTGGAAATCCAAAGAGAGGTAGACAAAGATTGGAGATGTACAATAGATTCGGTTGATAAGAAAAGAAGAAAGCCCGTGTGTAGATAATTGCAAAGATGATTTAACGGTAGTGCCTTGAAATAAAAATAAGCATAAGAGAGGAATAGGAATAAAACACTTTAGTAATGAGATTACCAAAGTTTAGGAAGGGTACTCCTTGGGTAGTAAGAAGAAAATCCACCTTATGTTTAGCCCGATAAAATGAAATTGTTAGAATTGAAAAAACATATTCATTGTTAACATTTTTGAGAAAGAAAATATTGGGTATGAAATTTAAATCGTTAAAAGTGAAATTATTTTTGAAGAATTATAGAGTATATAGCTCGCTAGTTTCTTTGTAGGTAAACAAATATTTTAAATATAAAAAACTTAGAGTGTATTAAGTATTGGAGGCATAGGTTACAACATTTATTGTTGTAATAGATGTTTTCGTAAAAAAATAAAGGGAGCATAGACTATAACACTACTGTTATAGTAGGTGGCTACCAAAGGAAATGTTTTTACATAGTATATGAGATTTGTTAGTATTTATTTTAATTGAATCCATACACTAGTATTTTTGAGTTATAGTAACGGTGTTTTATGCAACATTTGTTTTACCCAAATAAGAAAGTGTCTTGAGAATAATTTCTAAGTATAAGGAAATGTTTTCTAGTTATGGATATATTAAAATAGTTTTGAAAATAAGTTTTTTTTAAAAGTGTAAGTTAAATATTAGGAAATTAATAAATTTCATAGAAAATGTCTATCGTAGGAGAATATATATTAGACATACTTTAATCTATTGGAATAAAATGAATAATGATATAATTTTCTATGAAACCAAATCACAAATGTTTGTGCAAGTTATAAGAGATACGTGAAAGAGATGTAAAAGGTATGGGAAGCACCATATTTTGTATAGCCTATATCGAAAAAATATAGAATAAGTTTCTTGTTATTTCACATAAACATGAAGTCCTCTTTTAAAGGATTCATAGAAGGTTTTAGCATTAATAATTTCTCATAAGAGAAAGTAGTTCCAATACGTTAAGGTATAAAAGGTGTAATAAGAAGATGTTTTGAAAACACGTAAGGACATTTTAAAGGTATTTAACGAAAAATGGTTTGGTGAAAAAGTAAATAAGTTTTTGGAAGCGAAAAACTTAATAACTGTTAAATTTAAAAATCCCAATTTTTATAGAAAGCTGTAAAGGTCTTTAAAAGAAAAGGAGGAATAAGTTTTGAACTTAGAATTTCAAAGTTTTCCCCCTCTAGGTTTGGGGAATAATGTAAATTCAAAAAGCTGTAAGGATGCAGGTCTAGAAAGATAAAATGTTAGGTAACCAAGAACCTTTGAATTTAATAGAAACTTGAAAATAACACTTTTAAAGACAAATTTTTTTGGGACTTAATGTTTTAAAAAAAATTAGAAGCCTTAGTTTTTGAAATAAATGATAAATACCAAACCAAACTCTTAAATGTGGTGTAGATAGGAATCGTTTCGTAGGTGTGATGGAAAAAGGGTAAGGCTATATAGGAGATAGCAATGATTACTTTTAGAAATAATAAAAGAAGTTTCTGTATAGTGTATAAGACACTAGTGAGAACCTAGGATTGTTGCTTCATGTGTGTAGACTATAGAAGAATAGTAAGGTGATATTAGTAAGATGGTAAGATGCTTGTGATTGAGGATGTGTATTATTGATTAGGAGAAAATACGTATCTCTTATCCACATCTCTTTGATAGTAAATTTTGAATTTCCTATTTCCATCTTCAATTTTGAATAGGTTCTTTCCTTTATTATCCTTTGGGAGGGTAGATCTTAGGACTTAGCCTATGGATGGTAGGATTTGACGTAAACATGTTATTAGAACATGTTTTGTATGATGGATACTAGTGGTTGCAAGTGGTTGCTAGTGGATGCTAATGGATGCATATACTTACACTAGGCACTATTATCTCTTAGGGATCGGCCTAACTAGGACACTAGAGCATATGCATATGGATGTGTGTGCATTTGCCTTTTTTATATTCCATGGTTGTTATAAATGGATGATTATCACATGATTGTTGCATTTGGATGATGATCGTAGCACACATACAGAACTATCAGTTATCATTAGGGAATTTGCATCCATTTGGATACGTGACACGGACATAATTGCATAAAGGGGGCGACTGAATCAGTAGACCGCCTAATCTTTGGCATTAGTTAGGGACATTGACACTACACTAATTGCATATGTATCATAAACCACATTAGAAAAAAAAACTTAAGGACAATGGATGTAATGGATGATGGTTGAGTAGTTGGTTGTAGAACTTGGGTGATAACATTTATTTCATTCTTCTATCCTTAGAGATTTCGGGGACGAAATCCCTTAAGGTAGGAAGATTGTAACAACCCGATTTAAGCTATAGTAATTAATTAAATAGTAAAATAACTTTATGAAATTATCAGAATTGAGCCACGGAAGTTGCACCATTGTGTCCATGGTAATTTTTCGGTCAATTTCCATATATAAAATGTCAAAATCCGAGCTAAGACGAAGAAGTTACATAATAAACAAGAAACAAGAAAAAGAAGGAAAAAAAATTATATAGGGAAGGTCGACTCTCACCATAGATAGGTCGACCCAAAGGTCGACCCTAGCAAGTGATGGGTCGACACCCAGGTCGACCCGCGTGAGTTCTTGTACGTGAGAATGCATTCTTCGTCTAGATCGATTTTTACACGTCATTTAGCAACTTTTATCCAATCCTGTGCGTCCGAGCTTCCATCCGACGGTTCCTATCGAGCCTATGACGTGGTTGCATCGGATTTAATCTCCAAATCCAATGGTCCGAGATCCACAAGTCACACTATAAATAAGATCCTAGGCCTAGCTATTTTTCTCATTTAGATTTTCTCCATCTGGGTTCGCTGCCTAAGGCTGGACCCTAAAAGGAATATTTTTCCGAGGAGAAGGTCTTTTTAAATTAAAATATTTTATACCCTTTAAGTGGATCCACGAAGGCCAAGGGAAGAGCTAAGGACCACACGTGAGTGTTAAGTAATTATTTTATATTTTTAAGTAATTTAAAATAATAGGGTTTCCAATAGTTGTAGTTTTTCTACAATTTTGGGATAACCTTTATGCAAGTTTATTTACAGTTATTTTAAGTAACTTTTAGATTTGTTTTCCAGCCTATTTTATTTTAGCTATTCTATTTCAGTTATTTGCAATTATTTATTGTTAATTATAGCTTTCCCAATTATTTATAGTTATTTGCAGTATTTACAGTTATTTATTATTATTTACGTGTCATTTACATCTATTTCTACGATTAGGATTTTTTCTATAAATGTCGGTTTCTTTTTAATTCCCTCTTTACGCAAATGGAATAAATAGAAGAAAATAATTCATTAATACGGACTAAAATATAAGAAAATCGAATTCACAGAAAATGGGATGTAAAATAAGAAAGACTGTAGTAAATTGGACTTAGACTGAAATAGGCAAATTTAAGACATTTACAGACATAGTTATAACATGTAATTATAATTAAAAAGAGAAAATAGAAGAAATAATAGAAGTAGCTTATTTTTATATACTTAGACCTTAGGTTAAGTTAATAAGCGGAATTATAACACACTGGTTATAATTAGAGACAATAATTAAGTAGAAAGAACAGGAAAGGCTTATTTTAAGACTTAAATTAAGTTAATAAGCAAATAAAGCAGAAATAACATAAGAGGCTTATTTTAATAAACTTTGATCTTGGATTAAGTTAATGAGCAAGGTATAGAAGATCTGTATTGTAGGCCCAACGGGGTAGTCCTTTACCGATATAGAAGATCTATATTGTAGTCCCAACGGGGTAGTCCTTTACAGATATAGAAGATCGGTATTGTAGGCCCAAAGGGGTAGTCCTTTACAGATATAGAGGCTTATTTTAAAACTTACATTAAGTTAATAAGAAAAAATAGAAGTAAGACCCGTACCAACAACATTCCCTTTTCAGTTAGGTTTCACAATAGATTAGGTGAGGCAAAAGTACGCTTATGCTGAGTAGTGGTAAATAAGTGGTCAATAAATAGAAGTTCAAATAATGGGGATTTGGACAAGGGGTGCAACTAGATTTTGTTTGTTAGATAAGACCTATACCAACAACATTCCCTTTTAGTCAGACACAAGTGGTCTCACAATAGCACAGGTGAGGCAAGGGCACGCTTATGCTGGAGTAGTGATAAATAAGAGGTCAACAGGATGGAGCAACAGATAGCGCAAGCCTAATGGTGGTCGAGCGTGCGGCCTCAGTGCTGACTGATAAGTCATTATTGAGTTCCAAGCGCTTAGTAGGTGTCTTCTGCATAGGGACCTATAGGGTCTAGTCCGTAGTAGGCGTAGGTGTCTTTTGCATGGGGCCAACATGGTCTAGTGCGCACCTTTTGCGTAGGGACCAATGGGTCTAGTCCGCGTCTTTTACGTAGGGGCCAACAGGGTCTAGTCCGCATCTTTTGCGTAGAGACCAATGAGTCTAGTCCGCAATAGGCATAGTAGAGATAGATGACCGATCAAAGAGTAGAATTAGGATTTCAGCCTAATTAAAGTAGGATTAGGAATTCAGTCTAATCAAAGCAATTATCTAAGGAAAGTGCTAACAATCTAATCGAGCTATCTACGCAAAGGAAACATTTAAACCATATTTTATTCCAGCTTTATCTTTCCTTTATTTCCTTTTATACTAGAACTGTTGCAAAGTCTATTATCTTTACCATGCTTCAGAATACTAGTAATTACTTTCATTTACCAGACTTTTAGTCTGACCCACTCATCTATTTCCCCTTTTTCCCCATAGGCCAGCAGAGGCAGGGATAGTATATTTCGAATTCCTTTGGAGGTTCAGCCGCGGAGATTTTCTTCATGTATTCTACTACTTCTTTTTCAGTTTTTATTTCATTTGCTATACTGGTACTTTTCTTTGAGAGGGATAGTTATTTTATGTACTCTGATGTTAAGATAATATTTTTCACTATACATGGATATTTGGTATTTTGACACATATTTGGTTTTATGAAGTATTTATGAAGTTTGATTTTTAATAAGTTATTGTTTTAAATGTTTCCGCTGTTTTATTATTTTATCTTATGAATCTTAGTCTCTGTAAGTTTTTAGCAATACCTACAACGCACCACATCTTTTAGTGTGCTTTTTTTGGGTATACTAAGGAGTGTGTGTAGCGATCCTGACTCGGCCTTCGAAAATCGGCACCCGTACTTCACTTGTACTCAAAATGCCGCAGATTCAAATACCGAATCTGGCTCACTGAATCTTATAACACCATTAAGTATAACAACACAGAGGAAGAAAGAAATAGATAATATCATATACAACTCCAATGAATACAATATCCAGAATATGATATACAACAATGATATCAATATGATACAAGAATATCGGAGATAAATAATGATACAGCGGAAAACAAAAGTAATAACTCCAAATGATCCTCTAAAGAGAATGAGACCAATAACTCCAACATCAAGCTCGAACCACCATCACGTTGCACCAAGATAAGCAACGTCAGTCATCCATGAACTCCGAACACTGAACTAGCTCCCGATAATCTACTAAACCTGACTATCTGAAAAACCCAACTCTAGACTGCCCGTGTGGAAAATTGTGGGCACCCAGAGTTTAGGAAGGGAACAATAAACTCCGAGTCAGTCATGGGACTGCTGTGAGCAACAAAAACAGTTTATCTTTAAACAAACAACAAAAGAATTTTAAACATTGAAATCCGCAATGCTTTTCGAAAATGAAACTACCATAAGGCCTCCCGGCACACACACAATGCAATCGCACACATGGGGGAGATTTCTCCTTATGATAGTCAAACATGCTTAATACGCAAGAAAAAATCTTTTGGTATTATTACTAGTGCATAGTGCAGAAAATCCTTTCGAAAGTATAATATTAATCTTAGCCAGCATAGGTACCATTATATTATGCCTGCTATAGCTGCCATTTTAAATGGCAGGTTCTACAACTAAAACCGTACTAGGTTCGTATTGTTTCTTTGGATTTTCCAACAAATGGTCAGGCTAAGGAACTTCCTATGCCACATGGGAATGCCTCTGGAGGGACGCCCCGAGAACCACCTGGCTCTCTGCCAACACAAGGCTTGTTACCCCCTTCCCGGGTAGTAGACATGAGATATGCCACCCCCGGTCCTTTGGGACCTTTATCCGAGAGCTCTCGATCACAAATCAACAACCACACAGGTAAATATCTGGGCTCCATACCATGATACCACCTTTTTCCAGAAGGAATGGTCATACCTTAGGGGAGCTACCCCTGAAACCTTACCGCATCTTTCCTGTTTCGACCATTTCCGGTTTGTGAGGCTCGATGAGGTCTCGTCCACGAAGCTACGCTTTACACGAAAGCCATGCTTTGATCACAAATGATCAGTAAATGACCATCAACACCCAGCAACACTTAGCATGCCACACTACCAAATTGGGAGTATATCACTGATAACCTTCAACTACATAACCTCTGAGCTCGTACGTCTCAGAGAAAGGTGTAAAGCTAAGAGAATAAATTCTCCGCCACCAAACAGAAATGTATTTGAAAGAAATCAGCTTTATATCTCAAAGTGTAGTGTCAGACATACAACCATATAAGTCTGTTCCGGGTTCGAACTGTAACGACCCGCCATTTTGGACCATTCGCATCCATTATAAGTGTATAGGTAGACACTCATGCCGAAGTTGAATTGCTCAAAATACCGCGTTGTTAATTTAAATTTGGCAAAACTGAACATATACAGTAAATAAATAATCACAGATCACAGACACAGAGTAATAATTGCAGCGGAAATAAAAGAGATAGTAGTTCATGAAGCTACTATATGAATATATAAATACATCAGAGTTTACAACAGAAGAGTAATACGATACATCAGAGTCAAACCAGATACAACGGAAGAGTAACAGATACAAATCAGAATACATCACTGGAATCATCGAATATCTGAAAGCTGGGTAAATAGCTGGATCTCCAAGCGAAGCTCCAACTCCAAAGGTGAGTCTCGAAAGCTGAACTACTCAGTCTGACCCGAGCGTAAGGAAAAGACAAAACACTCGAGTCAGGATTAACATTCTTATATTAATAAATCCAACTCAAGTGAAATAGCAATTGAAATACAAGTAACTCAAAGGATGTTTGGAATAACCATCCTTTAAGCATCCGTTAAACTATCTACTATGTAGTAGTGTACGATAAGTAGATAATGTCTATCAGTAATATAAAGATATCAAAATAGCGTTAAGTCATGGCCCATTCCACCCTTAACACATTTTTATTCCCAAAAGCATATACAAGACCGTAGTTTCCCCAAAACCGGAAGTCACCAGGGGGCAATCCATATACTAAAGGTACAAATCAAAATCGTAGTGGTCGCGCATAAATGAAATACAAGTATGACAAGGCACATGAGGCAATACCAAAGGTAGTGATACTACCGTTCGCCTGATCCGGACTGGTGAGAACGCAACGCCGCAGCGCCCGCAACACCGTGCAACAACACTCCCAAAATCAAGGGTGCACCAATCGACAACAAGTATAAGTAGTTCGAAGAAGTGTGTCCACTTGAGGTAGCTAATCCTCCATTGGCCCGGCACAGCTCCTGTTTTAGTCATTTCCAATTTGACACAAGTGTCAAGGCTATCCATTATCGTTCACTTTCTTCAGTCAACACGTACATCATTCCAACCACTTCATTCTGGATCATCACTCCGCGAATATTAGTTATTAAAGTGGTTTCGGTATCGATAGAGAGTATGTCCATATCCGATCCCGGTCTATTTAATAACTACATATTATTACACCGATTGGTCGTTTATTTATTTCAAAACCAAATCAATTCAATTTCAAATAGAAATTATAAATCAACATTTCATTTGTCTTTCTAAACCAATTTCCATAATTTACGTTTCAAAACTTCCCAATTTCGTTTTCAAAATTAAATCAAATTCAATTTCAGATTTTATTTAAAACAATCAAATATTGATTCAAGTTCGTATATAAGTTTCATTTCGAAAATCATTTAAATTAATTTGATTTAACATTTAAATCAATTTAACTTCATTTATCGATTTCATTCAATATTCGTTAAGTAAATTTTTCATTCAAAATAATTTCTATTAAATTTCCAATTCATTAAATCAATTATTCAAATTCAACTTCATTTTATCAAAACCTACAAATTGAGTTAAATTAAATTCATCAAATCAAATTCTTTAAATTTCAAGTCTTTACATTTATTTCAATAAATCACATTTTATTTCTTGTTAAGAAATTCAATTCTCTTTTTTACTTACTTAAATATTTTCCAAGACTTAATTAATAAAGAAACTCAATTTCAATTATTTACGAAGTAAATTCACTTATTCAAAAGTCCAATTTTACTTATTAAAGAATTCAATTCAATTTAATCATTAAATAATTCAACCTCATTTAATTATTAAATAATTCAAACTTAATTATTAAATAATTTCAAAGTTTAATAATTTCAAACTCAATTATAATTTCAAACTTAATTATTAAATCATTTCAAAGTTTAATAATTTCAAACTTAATTATTAAATCATTTCAAAGTTTAATAATTTCAAACTTAATTATTAAATCATTTCAAAGTTAATGATTTCAAACTTAATACAATAATCTCTCAAATTAAACAACATTCTTTCATCAATTACATTGTTAATATTTTTTTCAGATTATTATATATTAACATTTCCTTTCGTTAAAATTCAAATTTCAACTTCATTTCAAAACCATATTATTTATTCAAATAAAATCTTCAATTTATTTTCAAATCAAATTATTGACCAATCGGGTTTTATTTAATTCTCTATCCTCGGTCAAAGTTTAATTTGGGTATTTATCATTTCAACCCGATTCCAATTCAATTCAAATCAAAGCATAGTAAAGGGAACTTGCAGTGTGATAACTGGGATGGTGTCAAAGTAAATAAACAAGCAATAACAACAATCAATATCAATCCAATAATCAATTCAAATAATCCCGAAATAATCGTATTAATTCGTATTGTTATTTGTACGAATTAATATAATTATTTCTAGAATCTACACTATCATTTCATGTAGATTAAAGATTATTACATACAGTTTTCACTTGTCATTCAATTTCAATATTACACTACAAAAATTAATTCAATATACGTCGATGGTTCAAAGTGTAATTATCACTATTCTACATGTCAATTAATTTAACAATTAAAAGGGGTCATATTCAACTAATCAAATTTGACATATAAATCAGTTTTAAAATTGTCAACTATCCTATATCAATTTCAATTCTGCATACTATTAATCACTTAACATTAACAAATTAACGTCCAAAATAAACATCGAACAATCAATCAATTATCAGCTACTAGATTATCATTTCATAATTAACAGTTAATGGTGTAAGATGTCATAAGTAAACTGATACAGGTAATAACAGTGTAAATATCAAACAGCAGCATATTTCAATTGTCGTTTCAATTGAAATCAAATTTAATAAATAAAAGAACGTTAATCGTGAGTGAGTGCTCACCTTTCGAGGCTAGAGAGAGATGAACGAAATGAGACGAGTTACGGATCCAAGCACGAATTTCGAAGCAAATCAAGATGGATTCGAGTTCGACGGACAATGCTGATAGATAAGAATCGATGAGAAATGAATCAAAATAAATTTTGAAAGAACAGCAATGCTATATATATTACTATTGTTATCATTTTCCACGGAATCAAAAAAACACATATTACTTTGAATATAACAAAACACATATAAAACAAGCGTATATGCATAGTATAAAATAAAATAATGAATATATACTTACTTTTATAAACCAACGCACACCTACATATATATACTATATACAAACTTACTGTAACACCATAAACTTAACATTTTAGCCACATTAAAATGTACTATATATATACAAACAGAATTCGTAACATATACAAATCAAATACCCAGATAGATTGCAGGTTTTACTTTAAAATATACATATATGTACCCTCACACTTGCAAACATACAGCATAGTACAAATCAAATGGCTAATTATATCTTAAACAAATAACTGGAATACATTTTATATTATAAAACCATCGTTTAAATTTAAAACACATATAGCAAAGTCTCCATATGTAAATTTGAAAACCATAACGAATGTATACTTGTATATATATAACTAGATTTTTAAAATTTCTAAATCATTATTAATAGAATATATGTATATATAAGTATTGCATATACATCATAATTTAAAACCACACCTAACATAATATTTATAAAACAGTATATATATGCATACATATATAAAACAGAATGAATAAAACTTATGTTGTAGGTGGCTAGTCACGGCTATGACACGTAAAGGCCAATATTCATACTTTATAAACATCATATACACTTGTTTTTTATATATTATGATCAACTATATATATAATCGACTCACTTTATATAGCTTGTACAGTCTAAAGCAAATTATACTCATATATAGTATTTCTATATATAATAAATTCAACTACTGGTTGTATACATATCCAAACTCAGTATATAGTTATAAAACTTGCACTATAAGTCAACATATAAACTAAAATATGACTTGTGGAAAATTATATAAACTATATTTTTTTTCTAACTTATTACTGTACTCGGCAAAGAGGCATATATAAAACAGCTTTTTTTTTAAAACAAAACAGTATATTACTACTTTTAAAATATAACTGACATATATAAGTATGTTTTAAACAAATCTTAGCTTCTAAATTACAAACTTCCTATATATATAGATCTGCGTATGAAGGTACAAAAAAAATTAAAACAACAATTTATAAATCGTATATGTTATAGCTAGGAAATATATTCATATAAAGCAAAGAGCTGTTGAAAGAAAGAAAGTATAATACCATACTTATTCGTACAACACATTGGTATATATATAAATCAAAACATAAGAAACAACATACTATAACTTATATAAAATACGTATATATATAAAATGTAAACATAACACCACTTTAGGTTTAAAAAAACGCAGACTTACCCAACACTGTATACTTGCGAGTACAGGGGGTCGGCAACTTTGATGATGGTGGAGGCAGGACCAGTGCCATACCGAAAGGGTGCCACAGTGATGGATTCTAAGGCGATGGATCTGGTGGGTGCGGTCGGCGTTGGCGAAAGGAGAGGTGCGGAGGCGTGTGAGGCAGAGGGATGGAGCGGCACAAGTAAGCTTCGGTCGATGGGTTGAGTTTGGAGGGAAGGGGATGGACGGAAAGGCTGAGATGAATGGACGTGGATACAGAGGTGGTTGACGTGGTTTGAAACGATCGAAGCAAGGGAGAGGTGCTGTCTTGTCCGGAGCAGGTGCTTTGAAGTGGCGGTGAAGGCGATGTGCGGGTGCAGGAATGCATGGCGGAGGAGAAGATGACAAAGGGGAAGGTGTTTGGCACTACGTGATTTGGTGGGGATGTAGGTTTGGTGAAGAGGCGGATGGGTTGCAGACTTGCAGAAGAAAGAGAGAAGAAGGTGAGTTTTGAACTATTTAAATTTCACGAATGAGAACCAAACAGAGGGTAAGAACGAACAAAATAATATTGGAATTAATTGAAAAATCAAAAGACACTGAAAAAGCTTCGAGTGATAATATTGAGAGTCCGGAAATTAATTTAGGGAATAGTAATAACAATGGCTATTGATATTCTCGAGGCAAATGAAAAGACACAAGATACAAAAACTCAAATACGGAACTAATACGGCGAAACGTTTTACGAATTTCACCGCGCTCTGGAAGCCGGACTGCACAAACGAATATACTGCGGAAATCAGCACAAGGATACGATCAAAACGGTATACAGATATCAATGATTCGATCGAATTATAAAAATTCGAATTTTCAACTGGCGGAAAATGCAAGAAAAACGCAAGTAAATAAGACCGACGGAGCCAAAGATTTCCGAATTTGGAAGAACGACAAACTGACGTCTTGCTCAGAAGATGGTTTAGAATTTTTCTGTGTAAAAATATTTAGGTTTCGAAAACGTTTTATTTTCATCGCTTTTTAACTGATTAAATTGAAGTGAATTTACGCGCGAAATAAACTTTCATATTTTCGGACGAAAATTTACTAGTTGCTATGTTTAACTAGACGTATTCCAAATATTAAATTTTTATTTCAAAATTTTATCGTTTAAAATTTCACAAAATTTCAACTAATTACGTTATTAAAACAGTTGAAATTTACGGGTCGTTACATTCTCCCCCACTCAAAACTTTTCGTCCCCGAAAAGGAACGAGGTAGGAGAATAGAAACAACCAGAAAGAAAACAAATTTGAAATACAAAATAACAATTAATTTAAACAATATAAATTCAAATTTAAATTTATTGATATTCAATAATTGATTTAATCCATTTGATTTCACTAAAATCAATCTTAACTATTTCTACATTCATTATCTATTATCCAATTATCTTTAATTTACAATTTCTAAAACCATAAATTTGAATAGTCTTTTATTATAATCATATTTTTCAGCAATTTAAATTCTTCTTTATTCCAAATTCTTATTTAGTTTATTTCACTTAATATATCTTATTACATATATTTAAACCATATAAATTAATTTAAACCATATAAATTTCAATTTAAATTAATTTATATTCATTAATTGATTTCAAATTCAAGGTATTTTCATATGTTGATCAAATTTCAATTTATTAATCCTTTCAAAACAAATTTATTAATTCTTTCAAAACAAATTTATTTCATTATTAACTGAGTTTACTTATTATCCTATCTAACTCTATTAACATCTTTATAATCGAAATTTAGTGTATAACATTTATTATAAACACTCAAATTTTATTTATAAATTCAATTTATCTTATATATTATCCAATTACATATTCAACTTCTGAATGATTTAGGTAAATTGTATTAGAATGCAGTTGAACAATATACAAATAAAATTTTCCCAATTCAATTATTCAAGTTTAAATATTTATCCAAAATTTTGTTTTATTTGTAACTAAAACCATCCTTTAACAAAATTTTAAGAATTAGATTTCCGATTAACTTAAACAATTTAGGGATATATATAATATATTTATATCAAATCAAATTAAATTTAAAAATAAGATCAAAATATACTGAAGAAATTCAAAACAAAATATTTTTTTTTCTCAAAACAAAACCGTAGCAAAGCTACAGAATGGTTTCTCCACTTCGAAACTCGAAAATGAATGTCGATGATGCGGCCGTCATCACCGAAATTATTTCCCAGCGACAAAATAGGAGAGCGCTGATTCAAACATTTAAAATTCTTTGAAATGATTTCAATTTGAAAATATTTAAAACTATACACCTAAAACTTTCAAATCAAAGTTGGAAATCACCGGAAATTAAATTCTCAAATTCTGATTTAAATTCATTTGAATTCCAAATTAAAATTTTTAAACCATGTTCTATAATTTATTAATTTATCATATTAGAATAATCAATGGTTTTCCAAACAATAAATGAAAATCAAATATTATCATTTTTGACAACAGATTCATTAACAATTTAATTTCATAATATAATCTTACAAAACTTTATTTTATTTACCAAAGTTGAAAACGAAATTGTGTCAGTTTGCTCTGCTCAAGTGTTTTGGAAATCCTATCGATAGCATTGATCAGACGAATCGATCGAAAACCCAAATCAACATCAACAACTCAAACAACACAATATATTTTAAACATTTTAAATATTAATTTACAAATACACTTCCTCGCTCGACTATATAAGAATAGATTTCAAAGAAAAGATAGAGATTCAAATTTGATGGACTCAAATCAAAGAGAATTTTGATTCGAAAAATAAGTTTGAAACAGAAGATAAGATAATTCAATTTCCACAATCGGGAGATGGAGGAGTTTATTTAATTCACGGGCAACCTTAACCGGGTCGTCCGTAACTTCAAGAAAAAGATCGATGCTGAATTTTCGAGATAAATCAACACTCGATCTCAATTATGGAATTCAGGTATAGTAGGGAATAGATAGCATCGTAAACCGAGAATACATAAATCTCCGGTAAATCGGTGCCTATTATAAAGGAGTTTTGCCCCTTTACGAATCATTCGAAGATTGGCGAGACCGCCGACCTATTATAGATATCATTCAAAATGGAGTTATGGGGTGCTCCATGATTGAAAGAAGACGAATAGTGAAGGACACGAATGAATTTCGGAACCGAGGGGAACGTTCCAAAAAATTTAAGGAAATTGAGTCAAAGGAAGAGATTGAAACTCGAATGAGAGTGATTCTGTAAATACATTTACCCTATATGTTAAGTTTTGCCTAGAGCTACCAAAGCTCTGATACCAACTGTAACGACCCGCCATTTTGGACCATTCGCATCCATTATAAGTGTATAGGTAGACACTCATGCCGGAGTTGAATTGCTCAAAATACCGCGTTGTTAATTTAAATTTGGCAAAACTGAACATATACAGTAAATAAATAATCATAGATCACAGACACAGAGTAATAATTGCAGCGGAAATAAAAGAGATAGTAGTTCATGAAGCTACTATATGAATATATAAATACATCAGAGTTTACAACAGAAGAGTAATACGATACATCAGAGTCAAACCAGATACAACGGAAGAGTAACAGATACAAATCAGAATACATCACTGGAATCATCGAATATCTGAAAGCTGGGTAGATAGCTGGATCTCCAAACGAAGCTCCAACTCCAAAGGTGAGTCTCGAAAGCTGAACTACTCAGTCTGACCCGAGCGTAAGGAAAAGACAAAACACTCGAGTCGGGATTAACCTTCTTATATTAATAAATCCAACTCAAGTGAAATAGCAATTGAAATACAAGTAACTCAAAGGATGTTTGGAATAACCATCCTTTAAGGATCCGTTAAACTATCTACTATGTAGTAGTGTACGATAAGTAGATAATGTCTATCAGTAATATAAAGATATCAAAATAGCGTTAAGTCATGGCCCATTCCACCCTTAACACATTTTTATTCCCAAAAGCATATACAAGACCGTAGTTTCCCCAAAACCGGAAGTCACCAGAGGGCAATCCATATACTAAAGGTACAAATCAAAATCGTAGTGGTCGCGCATAAATGGAATACAAGTATGACAAGGCACATGAGGCAATACCCAAGGTAGTGATACTACCGTTCGCCTGATCCGGACTGGTGAGAACGCAACGCCGCAGCGCCCGCAACACCGTGCAACAACACTCCCAAAATCAAGGGTGCACCAATCGACAACAAGTATAAGTAGTTCGAAGAAGTGTGTCCACTTGAGGTAGCTAATCCTCCATTGGCCCGGCACAGCTCCTGTTTTAGTCATTTCCAATTTGACACAAGTGTCAAGGCTATCCATTATCGTTCACTTTATTCAGTTAACACGTACATCATTCCAACCACTTCATTTTGGATCATCACTCTGCGAATATTAGTTATTAAAGTGGTTTTGGTATCGACAGAGAGTATGTCCATATCCGATCCCGGTCTCTTTAATAACTACGTATTATTACATCGATTGGTCGTTTATTTATTTCAAAACCAAATCAGTTCAATTTCAAATAGAAATTATAAATCAACATTTCGTTTGTCTTTCTAAACCAATTTCCATAATTTACGTTTCAAAACTTCCCAATTTCGTTTTCAAAATCAAATCAAATTCAATTTCAGATTTTATTTAAAACAATCAAATATTGATTCAAGTTTGTATATAAGTTTCATTTCGAAAATCATTTAAATTAATTTGATTTAACATTTAAATCAAATTAACTTCATTTATCGATTTCATTCAATATTCGTTAAGTAAATTTTTCATTCAAAACAATTTCTATTAAATTTCCAATTCATTAAATCAATTATTCAAATTCAACTTCATTTTATCAAAACCTACAAATTGAGTTAAATTAAATTCATCAAATCAAATTCTTTAAATTTCAAGTCTTTACATTTATTTCAATAAATCACATTTTATTTCTTGTTAAGAAATTCAATTCACTTTTTTACTTACTTAAATATTTTCCAAGACTTAATTAATAAAGAAACTCAATTTCAATTATTTACGAAGTAAATTCACTTATTCAAAAGTCCAATTTTACTTATTAAAGAATTCAATTCAATTTAATCATTAAATAATTCAACCTCGTTTAATTATTAAATAATTCAAACTTAATTATTAAATAATTTCAAAGTTTAATAATTTCAAACTCAATTATAATTTCAAACTTAATTATTAAATCATTTCAAAGTTTAATAATTTCAAACTTAATTATTAAATCATTTCAAAGTTTAATAATTTCAAACTTAATTATTGAATCATTTCAAAGTTAATGATTTCAAACTTAATACAATAATCTCTCAAATTAAACAACATTCTTTCATCAATTACATTGTTAATATTTTTTTCAGATTATTATATATTAACATTTCCTTTCGTTAAAATTCAAATTTCAACTTCATTTCAAAACCATATTATTTATTCAAATAAAATCTTCAATTTATTTTCAAATCAAATTATTGACCAATCGGGTTTTATTTAATTCTCTATCCTCGGTCAAAGTTTAAATTGGGTATTTATCATTTCAACCCGATTCCAATTCAATTCAAATCAAAGCATAGTAAAGGGAACTTGCAGTGTGATAACTGGGATGGTGTCAAAGTAAATAAACAAGCAATAACAACAATCAATATCAATCCAATAATCAATTCAAATAATCCCGAAATAATCGTATTAATTCGTATTGTTATTTGTACGAATTAATATAAGTATTTCTAGAATCTACACTATCATTTCATGTAGATTAAAGATTATTACATACAGTTTTCACTTGTCATTCAATTTCAATATTACACTACAAAAATTAATCCAATATACGTCGATGGTTCAAAGTGTAATTATCACTATTCTACATGTCAATTAATTTAACAATTAAAAGGGGTCATATTCAACTAATCAAATTTGACATATAAATCAGTTTTAAAATTGTCAACTATCCTATATCAATTTCAATTCTACATACTATTAATCACTTAACATTAACAAATTAACGTCCAAAATAAACATCGAACAATCAATCACTTATCAGCTACTAGATTATCATTTCATAATTAACAGTTAATGGTGTAAGATGTCATAAGTAAACTGATACAGGTAATAACAGTGTAAATATCAAACAGTAGCATATTTCAATTGTCGTTTCAATTGAAATCAAATTTAATAAATAAAAGAACGTTAATCGTGAGTGAGTGCTCACCTTTCGAGGCTAGAGAGAGATGAACGAAATGAGACGAGTTACGGATCCAAGCACGAATTTCGAAGCAAAGCAAGATGGATTCGAGTTCGGCGGACAATGCTGATAGATAAGAATCGATGAGAAATGAATCAAAATAAATTTTGAAAGAACAGCAATGCTATATATATTACTATTGTTATCATTTTCCACGGAATCAAAAAAAAACACATATTACTTTGAATATAACAAAACACATATAAAACAAGCGTATATGCATAGTATAAAATAAAATAATGAATATATACTTACTTTTATAAACCAACGCACACCTACATATATATACTATATACAAACTTACTATAACACCATAAACTTAACATTTTAGCCACATTAAAATGTACTATATATATACAAACAGAATTCGTAACATATACAAATCAAATACCCAGATAGATTGCAGGTTTTACTTTAAAATATACATATATGTACCCTCACACTTGCAAACATACAGCATAGTACAAATCAAATGGCTAATTATATCTTAAACAAATAACTGGAATACATTTTATATTATAAAACCATCGTTTAAATTTAAAACACATATAGCAAAGTCTCCATATGTAAATTTGAAAACCATAATGAATGTATACTTGTATATATATAACTAGATTTTTAAAATTTCTAAATCATGTCCCTATTAATAGAATATATGTATATATAAGTATTGCATATACATCATAATTTAAAACCACACCTAACATAATATTTATAAAAGAGTATATATATGCATACATATATAAAACAGAATGCATAAAACTTATGTTGTAGG
Organism: Allium fistulosum; assembly: GCA_030737815.1. Taxonomy (NCBI): domain Eukaryota; kingdom Viridiplantae; phylum Streptophyta; class Magnoliopsida; order Asparagales; family Amaryllidaceae; genus Allium; species Allium fistulosum. The sequence continues at coordinate 1,004,841,028 of CM060908.1, forward strand.
TGGCTAGTCACGGCTATGACACGTAAAGGCCAATATTCATACTTTATAAACATCATATACACTTGTTTTTTATATATTATGATCAACTATATATATAATCGACTCACTTTATATAGCTTGTACAGTCTAAAGCAAATTATACTCATATATAGTATTTCTATATATAATAAATTCAACTACTGGTTGTGTACATATCCAAACTCAGTATATAGTTATAAAACTTGCACTATAAGTCAACATATAAACTAAAATATGACTTGTGGAAAATTATATAAACTATATTTTTTTTCTAACTTATTACTGTACTCGGCAAAGAGGCATATATAAAACAGCTTTTTTTTTAAACAAAACAGTATATTACTACTTTTAAAATATAACTGACATATATAAGTATGTTTTAAACAAATCTTAGCTTCTAAATTACAAACTTCCTATATATATAGATCTGCGTATGAAGGTACAAAAAAAATTAAAACAACAATTTATAAATCGTATATGCTATAGCTAGGAAATATATTCATATAAAGCAAAGAGCTGTTGAAAGAAAGAAAGTATAATACCATACTTATTCGTACAACACATTGGTATATATATAACTCAAAACATAAGAAACAACATACTATAACTTATATAAAATACGTATATATATAAAATGTAAACATAACACCACTTTGGGTTTAAAAAACGCAGACTTACCCAACACTGTATACTTGCGAGTACAGGGGGTCGGCAGCTTTGATGATGGTGGAGGCGGGACCAGTGCCATAGCGAAAGGGTGCCGCAGTGATGGATTCTAAGGCGGTGGATCTAGTGGGTGCGGTCGGCGTTGGCGAAAGGAGAGGTGCGGAGGCGTGTGAGGCAGAGGGATGGAGCGGCACAAGTAAGCTTCGGTCGATGTGTTGAGTTTGGAGGGAAGGGGATGGACGGAAAGGCTGAGATGACTAGACGTGGATACAGAGGTGGTTGACGTGGTTGGAAACGATCGAAGCAAGGGAGAGGTGCTGTCTTGTCCGGAGCAGGTGCTTTGAAGTGGCGGTGAAGGCGATGTGCGGGTGGAGGAATGCATGGCGGAGGAGAAGATGACAAAGGGGAAGGTGTTTGGCACTACGTGATTTGGTGGGGATGTGGGTTTGGTGAAGAGGCGGATGGGTTGCAGACTTGCAGAAGAAAGAGAGAAGAAGGTGAGTTTTGAACTATTTAAATTTCACGAATGAGAACCAAACAGAGGGTAAGAATGAACAAAATAATATTGGAATTAATTGAAAAATCAAAAGACACTGAAAAAGCTTCGAGTGATAATATTGAGAGTGTGTAAATTAATTTAGGGAATAGTAATAACAATGTCTATTGATATTCTCGAGGAAAATGAAAAGACACAAGATACAAAAACTCAAATACGGAACTAATACGGCGAAATGTTTTACGAATTTCGCCGCGCTCTGGAAGCCGGACTGCACAAACGAATATACTGCGGAAATCAGCACAAGGAGACGATCAAAACGGTATACAGATATCAATGATTCGATCGAATTATAAAAATTCAAATTTTCAACTGGCGGAAAATACAAGAAAAACGCAAGTAAATAAGACCGACGGAGCCAAAGATTTCCGAATTTGGAAAAACGACAAACTGACGTCTTGCTTAGATGATGGTTTAGAATTTTTCTGTGTAAAAATATTTAAGTTTCGGAAACATTTTATTTTCATCGCTTTTTAACTGATTAAATTGAAGTGAATTTACACACGAAATAAACTTTCATATTTTCGGACGAAAATTTACCAGTTGCTATGTTTAACTAGACGTATTCCAAATATTAAATTTTTATTTCAAAATTTTATCGTTTAAAATTTCAAAAAATTTCAACTAATTACGTTATTAAAACAGTTGAAATTTACGGGTCGTTACACGAACAGAACCGAAGGCACTTCCAAAGAAGCCCTTGCAATCCGGGTATTCACGATCCCGATCGAATTTCCCATCACTTAGGGAATCTCTATACCGGGCGCTACTCGGTGCAGAGACAATCGATAGGTTATCCTATCGTTTTCACAAATACCCGGTCTTCACCACCGGTCTTCAATTCCTATCCATATACGACGTATCACTTATTCGGAATGGGTTGTATGACACAAAGGTCCTCTCCCGACTAAACCGAATAGTGAGCGTAATATTTAAAAACATATGGATATTGGGATTTCAATTAAGTCACAACTTATTACCCAAACACCTTCTTTCAAATGGTTTAAACACATTACCATTTTAATCTTTTACAAAAAGATTCATCTCACAAAGTTAACCCAGTTTCACAAAGATTCATTCACAGATTTCTAAACAATCTCCCTTTCAATTGGATTGACTCATTAAATCTTTAAATCAAAAATTTAACTCATAGCTTTCAAAACACATTTCCAAATATTTATTCGTAATTTGAAAAACTATTTTCAATTCAACTTGAAATTCCTTTAATTTAAATTGGAATTTCATTTCTTATATGAAAGCTTTTATCATTTGAAAACAAACAGTTTTCATTTCGGAAAATCTGATTCATTTATACGAGTTAAAGTCCTTGGCTTAAATTCAAATTCTCAAAACCATACTTTTAAAATGGTTTAAATTCATATAACCACATTTATAACATCTTTAACCATAATTTCCAAACATGGAATTCAATTCCAAATTTTGAATTCAAATTAAAATTAAATTATTTAAATTGAAACTTTACCAAGTTATTCAAAATAACTTTTATCTTAAAAACTCCTTTTCAAAAGCTTTAAATTTTAACCCAAATCCATTTCCAAAATCAATTGAAATTAAAATTTCAATTTCAAAAATATTAAATTTAAATCATCTGTGACTTAACCGATTTCCTCGTGAAATCCATATTTGTGTGTGTAAAAGTGTGGTCCAAGGCTTTAACACAATAGTGCAACATCATTCAATCATCACAGATCAGAATACAGAAATATAATTGATAAGCGGTATAAACTATAACGCTTATCGTTCATTCACAAATCACAGATATATATATATCACAAATAATAAATTACATCACAGATCACAACACAAATCAGGATATATCACAAAGCATTACAGATTAGAGATATCAACAATTCAACACCCAATATAATCCAAACATCCATAAGTAGGATCAATTTAATTATCTGATTAATTTAAATCAGATTAATTTCTATGAATAAATTTTGCTAGTTATGGTAAATTAAAAATCAATTTATTACCAAATATTTAATAAGTTATCCTTTCAATTAATCATTAATTAACCCTTACTTAATAATTAATTCTCTTAATCAATTACAATAACTAATTAATTACTCCTTAATTTATCATTTTTCTTAATCACTTTTATTAAATAATTAACTTTTAATAAATTAATTATTCTCAAATCAATCACCTGAATTAATTCATCACATCATCTTTAAATTAATTTATTACTTAATCACTTGATGTATCAACTTTAATAATTAATTAATATCTAATTAATAATTCTAATTACCAATTAATAAATCTTTAAAACTTAAATCACTTATTTAATTAATCCATTAAATAAATAAATTATTCATTTTGGTTAACTGAATAATTAGTGAGTTATAAATCAATCAATCTTCATTAAATTTAATGTGAAACTCATTCTGATATTTACAAATATGTTTGAAAACTTTTAATCTCAACTCAAAACCATTTTTAAAAATATACTTTAAACATTCAAGTTGTTTAAAACAATTTGAATTTATGAACTTTATTCCCAAACTATGTTTTCAAACTGAACTGAATTTATAATTAAACTTTAATTTATAACTCAGTTCAAAATTTACTTTAAAATTTCAAAACAGAACAGGTTCTGTTTCAAAAATCTGGTTAAACATTTACCCGAGAAAAACACTCGTTTACTCGAGTTTGAACCCGAGCAAACCCCTACTTCACCGTGCTTCGAGAAAAATAACCAATTCCCTGTGCTTGGCTCTAAGTTCCACCTTTCTTCCCCAAAACTTCGAATACCAGCTGATACAGACATACATAGGTGTACGTGCACAAAACTTCGCCGGCGTTCTGGCCATCGCCACCGCCTTCCCCACGTCAACGTCAACTCACTCGAGCATCACGATCACTCAGAAGAACGAAATAGCGATGAATTTTGAAAAGGGCCAGCTGACCCATCTCGGAACAAAAACGATCGTCAACAACCACCCTGACCCGCCACCACAGGTCACTAGCAACCTCGCAAACACGACCAAAGCTCCACCGTGGAACCACGCTCCTATCCCTCTTGGTCCCATCTATTCCGATACATCAATAACGATGAACTACCCTCGAATTCGACAGCAGTCCAACCTGTACCTTAAGCCCTAGTTCGACGTTGTTTGACCACCATGGTGGTCAGAAAATTTTCTAACCATTTTTCCACGAATCTCCACTAACCAGGCTACCTCCAGCCTCGAGCACGATATCCATTTCATCGTTAATCGCCGAGATTTGACAGAAAAGCCACAAACGATCAACTCGAGACTCCTACTCGATCCCAAATTTAAAAATCACAAAACTATTTTTAAAAATCATAACTTTCGAAGACGAATCTAAACATGTATTTGAGACATGAAATCTACACATTTTATTTCTGACCAATTTTAATTTGTCACTGTAAATTTATTTTTTTCAGATAAATATACTTAATAATTCTACTTGTTTTTATCTTAAATTTTTGTATCACATTATTATAATCAATTCCATTTTAAACATCATATTTTATAATGGTTTAGATGAAGAGATAAGAATTATTTTTGAGAGATCTTAGGCCTGTTAAACAGAGGTATGCATATGCATACAGACATACATGCATACATTTAGTGTTTTAAATTTGTATACCCAAACAAAACAAATCATTTCAATTTATCATTTTCATCCATCATCACAGACTTAAGAAAATAAAGGAGATCAAGTTTTAAAAATGGAAGTTTTCTCACCATTGTTTCTAGAGGAAGAAGAACAGAGCTTCTTTTTGAACCAGGCTTTGAAACTTTGCAAGTTGAAACCTTTCACTTGATCTCCGGTTTATTTTGATATGTGTTGTTGTTTTTATTGAATCATGTTTAAGTTTGGATAGTATTATTTCAGATTTTTTTTTTCCATTTTTGAATGAACGAAATTAAAGTGAGGAGGAGGTATAAAGAAATGAAGTTTACAGGATGTATAATTTTGTACAGGTTGATTTTTTTGTTTGTACAACATAAATCAGAGATTTTTCTTTCTATGGTGGCTGCATTAATTAACATGTACCAAGTTATACTTATCTTTTTACCTTCGTTTGTACATAGATGAATAGAATGTTGTCTTCATTTACAAGTTATGGTGGACAAACTAAAATGAGGACTTGATGTATAGGAGCTCACAGGGTAAAATGTATGTACAGGGTGATTATATATATATATATATATGTATATAATTTTGTACAAAGGTCACAGAATATTTCTTTGTTGGCTGATAATGAAGTGTTGGTGGCTGAAATGTTGTTTTGGTGGCTAAAGAGATTTGCATTTATTACTTTGTCTTCTTTTATTTCCATGTGTATATATTTATCTAACTTGTCCTTGTTCATACTTATCCAATTCTGTATGAATACTTGAGTGTACTTTACTATCTTCTTTTGCAGGCTTTTCTATATATTTTTGTTTCTTCATTTTGCAAGTGTACATTTTTAAACTTAATTTGCTTGTACATGAATATATATTTGCTGTTGTCTTATACTTTGTAATTTAAACAAATTTCTTTAGTTACATGTTGTTAAATTTTTAGCTAATGTATTACTTTATATTTTTATAATTTATCTTATATATAATTTTTTTCTTAAATCTTATTATCTTATAATATAAGTGAACATTTTTTTATTTTATTTTTTTATTTTTATTTCTATTTCTAACATAACCCATACATTTTAAATTTAAAATTGTTTGTTTTTATACTTGTGTCCAAAGCTTATATATTTTTATCTAATTTATCTAAGATTTAAACTCAATTCAATATATATATATAAATTCAAATTTACTCATGTAGGCACAAATAGATAGATTCACATATATATACAATTTCTAAATTCAAAATGATTTAATATATTTTTATTTGGATTCGGGGAACTCGAATCAATTTATCAATCAATTCCACAATTTTTATTCAAAAATTCAATTAATTGTCAATTTAAATATATATAAAATCCGGGGTCGCTACAACCTTCCCCCCTTAAGAAATTTCATCCCCGAAATTTGACAAGGAGACACAAGGATAGATGAAGAATGTTTCATCAAATCAAACTGAACGTCTATTCTGTATTTGGCTTACCAAATCAGAATATCAAGAACGAATCTGTTTTAACACTTCACAAGATACTCGGGTTATCCAGATCTACGAAGTATGTGATGGCATTGGTTAGTTCGAAGGGATAACTAACCATTCGTTGAATATATTGGGACCCAAATTGTATTCATATATCTGTCTATTTTTAGGTACAATTTCAAAACTTTTAGTTTAGAAACTAAAGTATACCTATCAACCATAGCAATCAAAGCAAACAATTCATCCAAAAAACAATTTTGGTCCATCCGGAGTTTATGTCCCATATTAATATATCGAATCTTCTTCCTGGATCTACCAGGAACTATCAAAGAATTGAGAAAAGATGTTGAACAAAAGAGATTGATAAAGAAAAGATTGCTTCCTTGTTGTTACAGAGTATTGACCATTTATAGTCGTATTTTCCTGTCCCATATCTCATCCTCTTCTTGCACTCATACTTACTACCAGTGGATAATAAGAGAATTTACTGAGGCGTTTGAACGGATATTTGAGGAATACTCATTCTAGGGTATACTTCACCTTATCTCTAATGAGATACTTAATGTGTTATACTCCTGAGCTAAAGTTTAACCTTAGCTCTGATACCAATTGTAGTGATCCTGACTCAGCCTTCAAAAACGGCACCCGTACTTCACTTGTACTCAAAATGACGCAGATTCAAACGCCGAATCTAGCTCACCGGAGCTTATAACACCATTAAGTATAACAACACAGCGGAAGAAAGAAATAGCTGATATCATATACAACTCCAATGAATACAATATCCAGAATATGATATACAACAATGATATCAATATGATACAAGAATATCAGAGATAAATAATGATACAGTGGAAAACAGAAGTGATAACTCCAAATGATCCTCCAAAGAGAATGAGACCAATAACTCCAACATCAAGCTCGAACCACCATCACGTTGCACCAAGATAATCAACGTCAGTCGTCTGTGAACTCCGAACACTGAACTAGCTCCCAATAATCTACTAAACCTAACTATCTGAAAAACCCAACTCTAGACTGCCCGTGTGGAAAATTGTGGGCACCCAGAGTTTAGGAAGGGAACAATAAACTCCGAGCCAGTCATGGGACTGGTGTGAACAACAAAAATAGTTTATCTTTAAACAAATAACAAAAGAATTTTAAACATTGAAATCTGCAATGCTTTTGGAAAATGAAACTACCATAAGGCCTCCCGGCACACGCACAATGCAATCGCACACATAGGGGAGATTTCTCCTTATGATAGTCAAACATGCTTACTATGCAAGAAAAACTCTTTTGGTATTATTACTAGTGCATAGTGCAGAAAATCCTTTCGAAAGTATAATATTAATCTTAGCCAGCATAGGTACCATTATATTATGCCTGCTATAGCTGCCATTTTAAATGGCAGGTTCTACAACTAAAACCGTACTAGGTTCATATTGTTTCTTTGGATTTTTCAACAAATGGTCAGGCTAAGGAACTTCCTATGCCACATGGGAATGCCTCTGGAGGGACGCCCCAAGAACCACCTGGCTCTCTGCCAACACAAGGCCGGTTACCCCCTTCCCGGGTAGTAGACCTGAGATATGCCACCCCTAGTCCTTTGGGACCTTTATCCGAGAGCTCTCGATCACAAAGCAACAACCACACAAAAAATGAGATTGGAGCAACCACACAGGTAAATATCTGGGCTCCATACCATGATACCACCTTTTTCCAAAAGGAATGGTCATACCCTAGGGGAGCTACCCCTGAAACCTTGCCGCATCTTTCCTGTTTCAACCATTTCCGGTTTGTGAGGCTAGATGAGGTCTCGTCCACAAAGCTACGCTTTATACGAAAGCCATGCTTTGATCACAAATGATCAGTAAATGACCATTAACACACAGCAACACTTAGCATGCCACACTACCAAATTGGGAGTATATCACTGATAACCTTCAACTACATAACCTCTGAGCTCGTACGTCTCAGAGAAGGGTGTTAAGCTAAGAGAATAAATTCTCGGCCACCAAACAGAAATGTATTTGAAAGAAATCAGCTTTATATCTCAAAGTGTAGTGTCAGACATACAACCATACAAGTCTGTTCCGGGTTCGAACAGAACCGAAGGCACTTCCAAAGAAGCCCTTGCAATCCGGGTATTCACGATCCCGATCGAATTTACCATCATTTAGGGAATCTCTATACCGGGCGATACTCGGTGCAGAGACAATCGATAGGTTATCCTATCGCTTTCACAAATACCTGGTCTTCACCACCGGTCTTCAATTGCTATCCATATACGACGTATCATTTATTCGGAATGGGTTGTATGACACAAAGGTCCTCTCCCGGCGAAGGGCCATACTAGTTAATTAAGGTCAGTACTAATGGCTTCCTCAACTCCCTCATCTCGCCCTTATGTGTCCTCCTCCTACTATCCCGTCCCCTAGTCTTTCCCTCCCCCTCCTCCGCCTATTGCTTTTGCCCCTAACATCTATCGGTCCAAACCCTACTCTCTCGCCTCCTCCTCCATCTATCAGCCTCCGCCCACTCTATTTCGTTAAAAACCAAGTGGCTTCCATGATCCTGCTACCATAAAGGCCCCAGCTGTGGCTCCTTCTGCTCCTAAGAAAACCTACGCTCAGGTGTTGAACTCTTCACCCCCTATTCTTCCAGATCCCCATCGGTCCCAACGTCGTCATCGCATCCTGCCTGATTTTGCAAATGCTCGTTCTACCATTGATTTCCTGAAGTCGAAAGGTCGTTGTCTTAGGTGTGCAGGCCTGGGACACGTGGCAAGAAACTGTAGGGACCCCAAGATTTGCTATCTGTGTGGTTTTTTTGGGCATGCTCACCCGCATTGTCCCAAGAAGTCAAATAATTACTTTGCAGCTCAAAAGGGTGCCTCTGCACATCCTAAAACAGATAAATCCAAAATCAGCCAACCCCCCATGGTTAAAGCCATATCCTCATCAATGCTTCCCACGAAACGAGGGCCATCCAGAAGGCTCCATCTCATCAGTTACCTCGAGCTTCCCCCTCTTCTCCTACTTCTCATTTTGAACAGATTCCTCCTCATTCCAAATTTTCTTCTCCTCAATATTTTTCCATGGCAGACTCTTCCCACTACTTTATTGCAACTATAATTAATGGTTTTTGGTCCATAGAATCCCTCCATCTTGTCCTCTCGAATAACTTCCATAATAATGAGTGGCCAATTTGGATCCGTTCAGAGAATAGCTTCATTATTTGTTGTCCTTCTTTCTCAATTCTTGAGCAAGCTCTGCAACGGAGGACATTATCGAAGCCAGGGGCTCCGTACTTCTGCAGCAATGGTCTGACCTCGAGCATCAATCCATTGATCTTGAACCGGCAGTTTGGGCTAGAGTTCAGGGTTTTCCTGAATTTCTTAGAAACAATTCGCAAGCAGTTAATAATGCTCTTCGCCCCTTGGGCCGTTTCATAGCATTTGATGACTGTGATTGGGCTAACTTTGACCACCGGTTCTTGTACGTTAAAATGCAATTTTTCATGGGTATTAGCTCACCCAGTTCTTTCGTTTCACACTTAAACGATGAAGACCACCTACTTACGGTGGAACGATGAGAGCATGCTCATCCCTCTCGTAGGCCGGAAACAACGTTCTTGGGAGTGGATCATGATATGGACTTCATGTGTAAAGATGTTCTCATACTCTCGGATGATTCAGATGGTGAGAGAATTGATGCCATGCTCTTTGACCCAGATATTTCTTCCCCACCTCTAGTGAATGCTTACACCCATGATGCTCCCCTGGGGTGGCCCGATCCCCAGCGTTGGGACGCTTGGCCTGATAACCAGCGTGCCGACTCTCCAGTCGACAATGTTTTTTTCTCATCTCCCCTTGGCGGCCTTCAACCACAATCAGATGTTCAACCCTCCCCTGCCATCGCTCAGGCTACGTCTCCTCCTCCGCTGCAACCTTGTCTAGGACCTTCCCAGTTCTCACCAGCTACTGTCCATCGCAGCTCAATGATCAACAGAGCAGCCTCCCTCCCTGGTAGTTTCTATAAACCTGTTGTCTTTTCGTCAGCCAATAAAAGTCATAATAAAAAAATGGCTCGTTGCATGGGCGTGAGATTGAGTGATGTACACGTCACTGACATGCAAGCCCTAGAATCTGAGCGCTTGTCCCTTTCCCAATGAAATTGATCTCCTGGAATGTTCGGGGTTTAGGGGACCCATCTAAGAGACATGCTGTTGGTCTCACTCTATCCCCCCATAGAGCAGACATCCTTTTTCTACAGGAATCAAAATTGATTGACCCTCCGCAATCCTTTATTAGACATATGGGGGGCCTACCTTAACGGGTTGGGCCCACTCAAATGCGGTAGGGTCAAGAGGAGGTATTATAACAGCTTGGAATGAATCTGTTTGGTCCCATTGTCACACATCCGCACACCCATCTGTTTTACACGTAACACTCTTCCATATTCAATCGGGTACAATTTATTTCTTCACAAACATTTATGGTCCTCAAAATATTCACGAAAGAAATGAACTCTGGGCTAACTACTTCTCCTTCGCATCATATCTTTATGGCCCTTGGATTGTTGGTGGGGATTTCAACACCACCCGATCCCCGGAAGAGCGTAATTCTGGTCAAAACTCTCTAGACTCAGATTCCTTTAACTCCTTTATTAAGACTGTTCCCTCATCGACCCGCCCATCAACAACCGCCACTTCACCTGGTCTAGTCGTAGAACCAACCCCGCCTTAGCTAAATTGGACAGATTCCTTTTCAATCCAGCCTGGGATAAGCTTCACCCTCTTTCCTCGGTTTTTGGGCTCGCCTCAACCATCTCTGATCATTGCCTCATTATCTTGGACACCGGTTCCCTCTCCAACATTAAACGCCCCTTTAGGTTCGAGCGTTTATGGCTCCTGGAGCCTTCCTTTGACAATTTCATCAAGCTTATCTGCTCCCAACCCACTCAAATTCCTTCAGCTTCCACCAGAATCGTTTTCAAGCTCCGGTCCCTCAGAAAAATCATCAGACCTTGGGCCAGATCGGTTTGGGGGTCTCTCCGCTCACGTATTTCAGCAACTGAAGATGAGATTTTAAACCTTAATATCCTCGAAGAATCTCGTCCGCTTTCGGATCCCGAACGATCTCGGTTGAATACTCTAGAGTCAGATCTGGACAGACTTGTCAAGCAAGAGGAGATTGGCTGGAAGCAGCGTTCTAAAGCTAAGTGGTTGAACGAGGGGGATAATAACACCGCCTATTTTCATCGTCTTGCCAATGGCCGCCGCAGATCCACCTTATTCCCGGAAATTATCCATAACAACTCCTCTTATACCGAACTCTCTGATCACCTCCGATTGTTCACCGATCATTTCAGAGGCATCCTTGGCAAACCATCCCCTCCCCTCCCTCTCATTGATTGGTCCCTCCTTTACCTATTCACCTCTCCCATCCCTATTGATCATCCTTTCTCAGAAGAGGAAATTAGGGCTGCATTAAAAAGCATGTTAGATGACAAAGCACCTGGCCCAGATGGCTTTGGCCCACTTTTCTTCAAGCACTTTTGGGATACTGTTAAATCGGATATTCTTGATTTATGCGCTGAATTCCAAGCGGATCCCTCATCAATTTCCAGATTAAACTATGCTAATATTATTCTCCTCCTCAAATCCCCTGGTGCTAATTCTCTCTCCTCATTCCGTCCCATCAGTCTGCTTAACACCACCTATAAAATCATTACTAAGGTCCTCGCCAACCGCCTGCAGTTGGTTATTGCCCCCTGGTGGGGATTGAGTAGTCAGCTTTTATTCTTGGCCGGAGCATCTTGGACTGTGTTGCAACAACTCAGGAAATCATCTCATATTGTCACCAGTCATCGACTCCAGGAGTTTTACTGAAGCTAGATTTTTCCAAAGCATTTGATTTGGTGAATTGGAACTTTGTTCTTGACCTCATGAAACATAGGGGCTTTCCTCCTAAATGGTGCAGTTGGATTAAGCATATTCTCGTCTCTAGCCTCGCTTCCATCTCGATCTGTGGTGCTTTTGAAGGTCATATCAAGTCAGCGCGTGGCCTGAGACAGGGAGATCCCCTCTCTCCTCTCATTTTTGTCCTAGTTGCAGACGTATTCAACAGCATGATCAAACTTGCCTCAGCCAACTCCCTCTTCTCTGGCATCAAACTTCCAAATTCCTCCATTTCCATTTCCAATTTACAGTTTGCTGATGACACGTTGCTATTTGCATCCCCCAACTTTGATCACTTGCACTGCCTGAAAGTGGCCCTCTACTCATTCGAGCTCATTTCCGGTCTCTCCATCAACTTTAATAAGAGCTCGGTCATCATGTTAGGCAATTCTAACCATCTTGGCCCCCGCATCGCTTCCTTGCTTAACTGCAACCTCGCTGATTTCCCTCTGTCTTACCTAGGCATCCCGCTCCGACCAACCAAGCTTCATAGATCAGATTGGTCCCCTCTGATATCCAGGATTGAATCTAGATTACTGAGTTGGAGGGCTCAATCCCTTTCTGCGGCAGGACGTCTCGTCCTAGTCAAATCCGTGCTTTCAGCTTTACCGTCATACTGGATGTCCTTTCATAGACTCCCATCCTGGGTCATCAATCGGATTGATAAAGTCAGAAGATCTTTCCTCTGGAATGGCGGCGGTGCCAAAAGATTAGTCAGCTGGTTCACTGCCTGTTTACATCAGAACCAGGGTGGTCTAGGTATCACCAATCTCAGTACATTTAACACCGCGCTCCTCTCTAAGTGGATCTGGAGAATCCTTTCTCCGGGTAACTTCATTTGGAAAGAATAGATTCTATCGCTCCACTATCATTCCAGCAGCCACCTCGTCCTTCACCTCCCTCCGCGTTCTAGACCCTCCCCATTCTAGGCTGGGGTGCTTCAGTCCCTCCCCCGAATCAAACCTCTTTTTCACGTTGTTCTTGAAAATGGAAACAATTGTCTATTTTGTTTGGATACCTGGCACAATCAGTTTTCCCTTGCCAAATCTCTACCTCATCTCTTCCCCCACTCTCGCTCTCCTTTGATTACGGCCAGCGACTGTGTCAGTTTTGGTCCTGACTTCCTCTGCCCTCCTTCCCTCCTTGACTCTGACACTTTTTCCAACCTTCTTTCTGCTTCAAGTCTACTTCACTCCCTTAATCTCACCTCCCTGCCGGACCGGGTTATCTGGGCCCCTGCGCCGGCTAAGGGTTTCTCTGTTGCTTCATGTTATTCCTATCTCCATAACCCCGGCCGCTTCTTTTCCTTTCCCAGGCTCTGGAAATGCCCTGTTCCGCCTCGCATCGCCTTCTTTCAGTGGTGCCTTGCTCATGAAAGAATCAACACCAAATCTAGGCTTGTCCGCCTTCATTGTCCGGTCGATCCTTCCTGTGTCTTCTGCTCGGCTCACATAGAAGATATCCCTCACCTTTTTAGGGATTGTGACTTCGCTTTCTCGTTATGGGCTGCCATCTGCGCCCATCTCCTTGGCCACATCCCTGAGCCACCCGTCATTTTCGACCACTGGCAGTACAACCCTCAGAATCGCCCTCTTGATGTCCTCATTGCTCTTTTCTACTGGTACATTTGAAAGGAACGCAACGCACTTGTGTTCAACAAACCGAGATATCAATTCGAAGGCATTTGTAGACGTATTTCTCACTTATTCACTACTCTTACAAGTTGCAGCCAATCTGCCCCCTTCAGGCTCCGCCTCCCGCATAGTTGTCCTTCCCCAACCGAGTCAGTGGAGAGCAGTTCGGCGTTCCCACCTCAGCCATAGTCGTTGGTCCGTTTGCTTGATGTTTGCAGCAACACTCTTTCTGTGCTCTTTCCTCCCGGTTGGCTTGTAGCTTTATCAGTATTGTGTATATGCTTGTATGGATAGTAGTATGATGCTTTCCTTTCTATCTTTATTGCATGTTTTGGTGATCTTTAGCTTGTAATGTCATTGATCAGGCATGGTGGTCGACTTATCTACTATTATTATATAACCGGCTGTGTAATGTCATGCTACACACCCGTCTTTCTCCAAAAAAAAGGTCCTCTCCCGGCTAAACCGAATAGTGAGCGTAATATTTAAAAAATATGGATATTGGGATATCAATTAAGTCACAACTTATTACCCAAACTTTTCTTTCAAATGGTTTAAACACATTACCATTTTAATCTTTTACAAAAAGATTCATCTCACAAAGTTCACCCAGTTTCACAAAGATTCATTCATAGATTTACAAACAATTTCTCTTTCAATTGGATTGACTCATTAAATCTTTAAATCAAAGATTTAACTCATAGATTTCAAAACACATTTCCAAAGATTTATTCGTAATTTGAAAAACCATTTTCAATTCTACCTAAAATTCCTTTAATTTAAATTGGAATTTCATTTCTTATATGAAATCTTTTATCATTTGAAAACAAACAGTTTTCATTTTGGAAAATCTGATTCATTTATATGAGTTAAAGTCCTTGGCTTAAATTCAAATTCTCAAAACCATACTTTTAAAATGGTTTAAATTCATATAAACACATTTATAACATCTTTAACCATAATTTCCAAACATGGAATTCAATTCCAAATTTTGAATTCAAATTAAAATTAAATTATTTAAATTGAAACTTTACCAAGTTATTCAAAATAACTTTTATCTTAAAAACTCCTTTTCAAAAGCTTTAACTTTTAACCCAAATCCATTTCCAAAATCAATTGGAATTTAAATTTAAATTTCAAAAATATTAAATTTAAATCATCTGTGACTTAACCGATTTCCTCGTGAAATCCATATTTGTGTGTGTTAAAGTGTGGTCCAAGGGTCTAACACAATAGTGCAACATCATTCAATCATCACAGATCAGAATACAGAAATATAATTGATAAGCTGTATAAACTATAACGCTTATCGTTCATTTATAGATCACAGATATATATATCACAAATAATAAATTACATCACAGATCACAACACAAATCAGGATATATCACAAAGCATTACAGATCAGAGATATCAACAATTCAACACCCAATATAATCCAAACATCCATAAGTAGGATCAATTTAATTATCTGATTAATTTAAATTAGATTAATTTCCATGAATAAATTTTGCTAGTTATGGTAAATTAAAAATCAATTTATTACCAAATATTTAATAAGTTATCCTTTCAATTAATCATTAATTAACCTTTACTTAATAATTAATTCTCTTAATCAATTACAATAACTAATTAATTACTCCTTAATTTATCATTTTTCTTAATCACTTTTATTAATTAATTAACTTTTAATAAATTAATTATTCTCAAATCAATCACCTGAATTAATTCATCACATCATCTTTAAATTAATTTATTACTTAATCACTTAATGTATCAACTTTAATCATTAATTAATATCTAATTAATAATTATAATTACCAATTAATAAATCTTTAAACCTTAAATCACTTATTTAATTAATCCATTAAATAAATAAATTATTCATTTTGGTTAACTGAATAATTAATGAGTTATAAATCAATCAATCTTCATTAAATTTAATGTGAAACTCATTCTGATATTTACAAATATGTTTGAAAACTTTTATTCTCAACTCAAAACCATTTTTAAAAATATACTTTAAACATTCAAGTTGTTTAAAACAATTTGAATTTATGAACTTTATTCCCAAACTATGTTTTCAAACTGAACTGAATTTATAATTAAACTTTAATTTATAACTCAGTTCAAAATTTACTTTAAAATTTCAAAACAGAACAGGTTATGTTCCAAAAATCTGGGTAAACATTTACCTGAGAAAAACACTCGTTTACTCGAGTTTGAACCCGAGCAAACCCCTACTTCACCGTGCTTCGAGAAAAATAACCAATTCCCCATGCTTGGCTCCGAGTTCCACCTTTCTTCCCCAAAACTTCGAATAACAGCTGATACACACATACATGGGTGTACGTGCACAAAACTTCACCGGCGTTCTGGCCATCGCCACCGCCTTCCCCACGTCAACGTCAACTCACTCGAGCATCACGATCACTCAGAAGAACGAAACAGCGATGAATTTGGAAAAGGGCCAGCTGACCCATCCTGGAACAAAAATGATCGTCAACAACCACCCTGACCCGCCACCACAGGTCACTAGCAACCTCGCAAACACGACCAGAGCTCCACCGTGGAACCATGCTCCTATCCCCCTTGGTCCCATCTATTCCGATACATCAATAACGATGAACTACCCTCGAATTCGACAGCGGTCCAACCTGTACCTTAAGCCCTAGTTCGACGTTGTTTGACCACCATGGTGGTCAGAAAATTTTCTAACCATTTTTCCACGAATCTCCACTACCTAGGCTACCTCCAGCCTCGAGCACGATATCCATTTCATCGTTAATCGCCGAGATTTGACAGAAAAGCCTAAAACGATCAACTCGAGACTCCTACTCGATCCCAAATTTAAAAATCACAAAACTATTTTTAAAAATCATAACTTTCGAAGACGAATCTAAACATGTATTTGAGACATGAAATCTACACATTTGATTTCTGACCAATTTTAATTTGTCACTGTAAATTTTTTTTTTTAGATAAATATACTTAATAATTCTACTTGTTTTTATCTTAAATTTTGTATCACATTATTATAATCAATTCCCTTTTATGCATCATATTTTATAATGATTTAGATGAAGAGATAAGAATTATTTTTAAGAGATCTTAGGCCTGTTAAACAGAGGTATGCATATGCATACAGACATACATGCATACATTTAGTGTTTTAAATTTGTATACCCAAACAAAACAAATCATTTCAATTTATCATTTTCATCCATCATCACAGACTTAAGAAAATAAAGGAGATCAAGTTTTAAAAATGGAAGTTTGCTCACCATTGTTTCTAGAGGAAGAAGAACAGAGCTTCTTTTTGAACCAGGCTTTTAAACTTTGCAAGTTGAAACCTTTCACTTGATCTCTAGTTTATTTTGATATGTGTTGTTGTTTTTATTGAATCATGTTTAAGTTTGGATAGTATTATTTCAGATTTTTTTCCAGTTTTGAATGAACGAAATTAAAGTGAGGAGGAGGTATAAAGAAATGAAGTTTACAGGATGTATAATTTTGTACAGGTTGATTTTTTTGTTTGTACAACATAAATCAGAGGTTTTTCTTTCTATGGTGGCTGCATTAATTAACATGTACCAACTTATACTTATCTTTTTACCTTCGTTGTACATAGATGAATAGAATGTTGTCTTCATTTACAAGTTAGTACATAAATATATTCATTTGTTAACTAGCAGATTTTTTTTCTACTTGCTAGTTATGGTGGACAAACTAAAATGAGGACTTGATGTATAGGAGCTCACAGGGTAAAATGTATGTACAGGGTGATTATATATATATATTTAATTTTGTACAAAGGTCAGAGAATATTTCTTTGTTGGCTGATAATGAAGTGTTGGTGGCTGAAATGTTGTTTTGGTGGCTAAAGAGAATTGCATTTATTACTTTGTCTTCTTTTATTTCAATGTGTATATATTTATCTTACTTGTCCTTGTTCATACTTATTCAATTTTGTATGAATACTTGAGTGTACTTTACTATCTTCTTTTGCAGGCTTTTCTATATATTCTTGTTTCTTCATTTTGCAAGTGTACATTTTTAAACTTAATTTGCTTGTACATGATTATATATTTGTTGTTGTCTTATACTTTGTAATATAAACAAATTTCTTTAGTTACATGTTGTTAAAATTTTAGCTAATTTATTACTTTATATTTTTATAATTTATCTTATATATAATTTTTTTCTTAAATCTTATTATCTTATAATATAAGTGAACTTTTTTTTTATTTTATTTTTTTATTTTTATTTCTATTTCTAACATAACCCATACATTTTAAATTTAAAATTGTTTGTTTTTATACTTGTGTCCAAAGCCTATATATTTTTATCTAATTTATCTAAGATTTAAACTCAATTCAATATATATATATATATATATTAATTCAAATTTACTCATGTAGGCACAACTAGATAGATTCACATATATATACAATTTCTAAATTCAAAATGATTTAATATATTTTTATTTGGATTTGGGGAAACTCGAATCAATTTATCAATCAATTCCACAATTTTTATTCAAAAATTCAATTAATTGTCAATTTAAATATATATAAAATCCAGGGTCGTTACAGTGTGGGGTGTTACAATGGCAGAGCTCCTAGAAATCAACTAGTTATAGAGCTTGTAGTAGATGGAGTGATGCAAGTTCAGCCGTCTCAGAACTTTATGACCTTGTGTTAGAATTACACTACTTTGGGTGGTAAGCCTTTTTATAGAACTAAAGACATTTTGGGACTTCAGATATGGCTCCGCTCTTGTGAGAGGATATTTGGGGATCTTTAGTCGAAAGATGCTAGAAAGAGATTGTTGGCATCGCGTTAGCTTCAGAAAGCAGCAATGGATTGCTAGGATTCAGTCACCATGAATACACTAGAAGAAGATTTCTCTTAGGCGAAGTAAATGTTTTTGAAGCTCAATTTATCCCAGAGGCAGGTAGGACTCGGTTGTTTAGAAATTTCATGGATTTGAAACAGGGTGAGATGACAGTGGCACAGTATGAGCATAGGTTCAATGCGTTGTCCCGCTTTGGACCAGGATTGATTGATACACCACTTAAAAAGAATGAGATGTTCGTGAGAGGAATGCGACTAGATTTTTAACAGGAAATGACCAATCATCTCAACGGCACCTTTAATAATTTGATCAGTATGGCTTTGAGATTCGAAATGTTGGATATTGAGCAAGGAGTTCAGAAGGGGCAGTGCCAGCATTTAATGCCCAACCTTTATCAGTTATTCATGTTGCTAGTAAACCGTTTTTCAAGCGCAAAGGTAAGAAGAAGTGGACAGGAAAGAAGCCCGAAGGTGAAGTTCCAACTCAGATTAAGCAGTTAGACTTGACCAAAGTTTTTAAGTGCAACAAAATGAGCCACTATGCAAATAATTGCACGGAGACTGATCTACCTGTATGCTACAATTGCAACAAACATGGACATATAAAGAACCAGTGCCATTTTCCAAAGAAGGGATCACAAGGACAAGCTTTTACTATTGAGGAAATACCATCTAATTCTAATGATCCAATAGGAAAGCAAGTGTTGCAAGGTACACTGTCCATTTCTATATTCCTGCTAGAGTATCATCCCATAGTTTTATCTCATATGACCTAATGAAACAGTTGAATCTTAAATATGTTATTCTTTAAAATTCTCATTGTGTGTCAAACTCCATTGGTGGTTCGACAAATCTTAACACTATGTGTCTGAATGTGCCTATTTCTTATCAAGATTGGCACTTCTCGTTCGACTTATTAGTTCTTGGGTTCATGGGTTTTGGGTTACTTTTGGGGATGGATTAGTTATCTAAGTTCAATGTCATCCTAGATTGTAGTATAAGAATCATTGTGATAAAAGTTGCAGTAGACAGAAACATTGGTATCTGTTGCGAAGAGGCTAGTATGTTGATGAGTAGTTTCCTTTATTCCCTCGAAGTACCCAAAGAAGAGATAAGAGATTTGCCGATTGTTCAGGACTTCAAGGATATTTTTGAAGAAGTGCAAGGTGTACCACCTTACCGAGAAGTGGAAATCCATATTGATTTGAATCCAGGGACTGGACCTATTGTATAACCTCCTCGAAAGTTGGCTCCTTAGGAAAGAAGAGAACTAGAGAAGCATACGTTTGATTTGTTGTAGAAAGGTTTGATCAAACGCAGCACATCGAGTTAGGGATCGCCAGTTATGTTCGTTACCAAAGATGATGGTTATCTTAGATTATGTGTATATTACCGAGAGTTGAATAAGAAGACTATAAGAATAAGTATCCTTTACCTAGGATTGATGACATGTTTGACCAGCTCCACGGAGCTCGGATAATTTCTCAGTTGGATCTTGCAACTGGGTTTCACCAATTAAGGGTAGCAGAGGAGAGTGTACCCTTAACATCTTTTCATACCCTTGATAATTTTTACAAGTGGTTAGTCATGTCGTTCGAATTGACTAATGCACGCGCTTATTTTGTAGATTTGATTAATAAAGTGTTTCGAGACTTTCTTAACAAGTTTTTCTCGTTTTCATTGATGACATCCTCGTTTATTCTAAAATGGAGGAAGAGCATAAGTTACATCTTCATGTTGTTCTTAGTACTTTAAGGCGTCATGTTTCAAAGGCAAAGTTTTCTAAGTGCCATTTCTGGAAATCCGAGGTTAGATTTCTAGGGCACGTAGTATCGAGAGAAGGCATATCCGTGGACCTAGCTAAAGTAGTTGCATTCCAAGATTGGAAGAAACCTGAAAGTGTGACAGAGCTCAGGATTTTCTTAGGATTGGCAGGTTTCTATAGAAGGTTCATTAAAGACTTTTCAAAGATTGCTTCTCATCTAACAAAGTTAACGAAGAAAGATACTAAGTTTGTTTGGACATCGAAGTGAGGCCAAGCATTCAATGAGTTAAAAGAGAAATTGACAAGGGCTCCTGTCTTGAATATTTCAGATGGGAGTGAAGGATTAATAGTTTACATGGATGCTTGTAGGAATGGATTGGGAGCAGTTTTGATACAAAATGGTAAAGTTATAGCATATGCGAGTCGGAAGTTGAAACCTCATGAGAAGAATTACGCTATGCATGATCTGAAGTTTTTTTCAGTTGTCTTCGTATTGAAAGTATGGAGGCACTGTCTTTTGGGTGCAAAGTTTGAGTTATTTACGGATCACAAGTCAATAAGTATCTTTTTACCCAAAAGGATTTGAACTTAAGGCAGGAATGATGGTTGGAATTTCTCACTTCTTATGAGCTAGAGATTCTATATACCTCAGGGAAAGCAAACGCCGTTGTAGATGGTTAAGTAGGAGTGTGGCGACGATTGCAAATTTGGAAGTTAAGTCAGTATTGATAGGGAGGGTTGCATATTTCCAGGAAGAAGACCCTAATCTAACTTGGCTTAAGAAGAATGTTGAAAATGGAATTAATTCTATTTTTCAGATTTAAATGGAATTAAACAGGATGTGCTCAGAGAGTGCCATCGGTCAAAGTTATCTATCCATCCAGGAGTAACTAAAATGTTTCAAAATATGAAGAAGACCTTTTGGTGGAAGTGGATGAAGAGAGATATTTCGATCTTCGTGAGTCGGTGCACAAATTGTCAGCAGGTCAAGAGTGACCAGCAGAAGACTGCTAGGTTGCTCCAACCATTAGAGATATCGAATTGGAAGTGGGAGCAAGTATCCATGGACTTTATCAATGGGTTGCCCAGATCAAGAAGAGGTAATGAAGGCATCTGGGTAATTGTGGATCGATTAACAAAAAGATCCCACTTTATCCTGGTGAAGTCTACCAGAACTGCAGCTTCTTTGGTAGGGATTTATTTGAGGGAGATCGTTTAACTGCATGGAATTCTAGTAAGTATAGTCAGTGATCGAGATCCTATCTTCACCAGTCGATTTTGGGGAGCATTGCAAGCCGCTTTAGGAACAGAGTTGAATTTGAGCACAATCTATCACCCACAGACAGACGAACAAACCAAAAGGGTGAATTGGATTTTGGAGGATCCTTGAGAGCATGTATTTTGGATTTTGGAGGTTCTTGGGAAGATCATCTGCATTTGGTAGAGTTCTCTTATAATAATAGATACCAAGTTAGCATTGGAATGGCACCCTACGAGTCTTTGTATGGGCGGCCATGTAAATCACCTTCATGTTGGGTTGAGACCGGAGACCGCTTAGTTCTTAGACCAGAAATGGTTCGAGAAGCATCAGAGAAAGTGGCTATGGTCAAGGAAAGGATGAAAGAAGCCCAGGATCGATAGAAAAGTTATGCTGATCAGCGGAGAAGGGACTTAGAGTTTATGGTCGGGGATTTGGTATTTGTAAAAGTTTCCCCGATGAAAGGAGTTATTAGATTCAGAAGAACAGGCAAGCTAGCACCTAGATTCATTGGACCATTTAGAATCCTTGAGAGGATTGGATCGTTGGCCGATAAAGTAGAATTGCCTGAAAGATTGTCAAAAGTCCATAATGTTTTTCATGTATCTCATTTGAGAAAGCATGTTTATGATCTATCACCGATTGTTGAGACATCTGTTCAGGAAGACTTAGAAATAGAACCGAATTTGACAATAGTCCATTATAACGGCCAGCAAATTTTCGATAATTAAAAATGCTAATTTAATAAGATTTATGATCTAATTTTGGAAGAAATAAAATTTGTAAATTAATAATGAAATAATAACTAAGATGAAATGTAACAACGAAGTTAATTAAAGTTAATTATTGATAAATTGAATGAAATTCCAATCAATTGAAATGACTCAAATGTTATAACTTGGTTATAAAGTGAATATAAGAAAACAAGTGTAAATATTAAATCAATTGATGGATCAGTATATAATAAATGGCAGTTGAATAAAATCAATGTTCTGTAAGTAATTTTAACCTTTGTTTGTAAGTAATAAAAGCTTTTTAATGTGACTAAAGGTTAACTGTGGCAATTATTGTATATTACCTATTTATTTAGCCTGTTAATTTAAGTTGGGAATAAATTTCAATAAATGTAATTAAATATTATGTTAATGTAAATTAAGTTAATATTTGGAAATAATGTTAATTTTATTTATAATAGGATAATGGGTTGAATAAAAGAATGGATATCAAGATTTATCAATTTATTGGAATTTAAATTATAATAATTGGGATTAATTGCAAATAAATGAAATTAAATATTACGTTAATGGAGATTAAGATGAGAAGTGAGAATATTAATGTAATAGATCATGAAACAGTGTTAATTTCATCCATTTAATAATAATGGATTGAATATAGGATGAAAGGTCAATTAAATGGAATTATTGAAAATTTAATTTATAATTTCTGAATTTAATGAAATTGAAATTTAACACTGAAATTAATGGATTAATCAACTTTAAATTCACATCTAAATTTTTTTAAATAAAAAATGATAGAAGTTGTAAATTATTAAAATTTAAACTGAAAATGTGACTTAATTAATTTAATATTAATTTATTTAATTAACTGAAATATAACCATTTTGGCCACTGACTTGGATTTCAATGAAACCAGTTTCATCAGATCCGTAACAGTGAATTATTGTAGGATTTCAAGTTTCGTAACGATCGGACTTGTCGTTTGATCGTACGGGCTCGAAACGCCTAGAAATCAATTTAATTGAAATCAATTGAAATCAATTTGAATTAAGCTGATTTTAACATAACTTCTTCATACGATGGAATTTAAACTTGAAACCTGTTCCATTGAATATAAAAATATCGATAACATCTATTTTGATATATGGGATGACCCATTTTCGTTTCGGAGGCAGAACAGGTTTTTTGTGTGTCGTTTATCGTTCAATCAATCTGGTCCATTCTTTCTGTTTCAGCTTTGCCTATAAATACCTCCTTATAAACCCTAGCCACTTCTTATTCTCATTTGTCTGTACGTACATTTCTTCTCAAATCCTCATTCCAATGGCAGACAAACCAAAACCCTAAACTATCCAATTCAATTTCAATTTCAAAATTCAATTCCAAAAATTAAAACTCCTCAAACCATATCGAATTTTATATCATATCGAAGCTCTCGACGAGCGCAACCCAAATTTGTGATTCGTTTTTCAACTGGACACACCGTTTGACCAGAATTCGTCGAAGAACTTTGACCGATCGTTTTAGGGTTTCGACAGTTTAACGGTGGATCAGTGTCCTGGGGACGATCGGAGGGCTTCGGGTGGTAGAGGAGGTCGAGTAGGCCTTAGATCGGGTGTTCGTTCATGCTGTAAGTCGAGGAGATCAGCAGAATTCGCCAATGATTGTCGACGGCAGCGGAAGTTTTCCGATGAGCAGCGATAGGCCTCATGAGCAGGGGAGGGGTGCCTCGACGAGGTGAGGCCAGAGGCGTTCTCTGGTCACGATGGAATCATCTAGGGCAGTGGCGAGCTTCGATCAACGGTGAGCGTGGCGGCTGCGTTGATATCAAGCGAGGGTATTATGGTTCTAAAACGAGAAAGGCTTGCTAACGTGGCTTTCATAAGTGGTTTTTTTTTATTTAAATTTGAATTCAAATCTTCCAACCGTCGTAACTTTTTCATACGAGGTTCAATTCATGCGCGGTTTAATTCGTTGGGATCGTATCGAAATTCCAGAAGTTTTGACGTAAGTTTGGACGAATTCTAAGATCGTTTGAATTTGGGCTCTAAATTGGATTTAAATTCGATTTAAATTCAAAGGTGAGTGCTTTAACCCACTCACAACTTCAAAAAATTTCTTATGTTAGTTAAATTAATTTTTGATGTTATTAGAAATTTATTTATGACTATTTGGTATATTTTAAATCATCATCTCGGTTAATTTAAATTTATTTGAATTATATCGTTATTTAATTTATTATTGAATATAAAGTGCCAGTTTAATACCCGTTATTGATTATCAGTTCTATATTGATATTTATTGATTGATTTGGATGATGATTGTGATGGATGTTGATTGTTGATGTTGATTGAATGGATGTTGTATTTTATACCGTTATAAACAGCAAGTTCGTTGTGGATTTTTATTTATTTCGGGATTGCGGTTTGAAATGATATACAACCGTAAAATGTTTAAATTTCGGATTGAAATGATAAATATCCGTATCACTTGACCCTAGGGTAGAAAATTATACGGACACCTGATTGGTTAAATTAAATGATTTTCAAATCCTTAAATTTTTGAATTTAATCAATTGATGTTTTGAAATAAAATTTGATTTATGTAAATTGAAGTATTATTGAAAAATCAAGTTTGTGTTGAAATGCGAATTGGTTTAAAAAGGAATTTCTTTAAGGAAGTAAATCAGAAGTTTAAAGTTAAACTTTTATGTAAATGAAATTCTATCGAAATTGAGTTATTGAATTTTTTGAAAATAACTTTGAAATATGTTGAAGTTGGAGTAATCCGTATTGATATTTTTGAACATGGATTTAAACGATATTAAATTCGATAGTTTATTGAAATTTGGTTCATTGATTTGGAAATTTGAAATGGCCCAAATATGTTGAAATGAAATGAATAGTTTAATTTGGTATTAATTTCAAACTCATATTTTTAAGTAAACTGTTTTAAAATGTATTATTTTAAATTTTCTAATTATTAAGATTTTCAAATTTATTTAACTATTTGACTAATGTTAACTATATAGATTATTTTGATCTATTTAAAACCAATTTAATTTATTTTAAACTAATTAAACCATTTTAATTTATTTTAAATCTAATTAATCTATTTTAAAGCTATTTAATCTATTTTAATTATATTTAATCCAAATTAAATCTATTTAACTATCTTAAATCAATTTAAAAGTACTTTACCTATATTTAAACTATATTGGAGTATTCTAACTATTTATAACTATTTAAACTACTTTCTTTCAAATACCAAACTAAGTAAAATGGATGGGTTTATATTCAAATTCTCGATTTTTAAAGTGAATATGACTTCGAAAATATTATGGTTTTGAGAATACGATAATTTGGTATAAAGTGTGAATTTGACTTTGAAAAGAAATATAATTATCGAACTATGATTTCAAATGTGATATGATTTCAAAGGTGAATATGATTTCGAAAGTAAGTAATGATTTCGGAAGTGATATGGTTTGAATTGAATATGATATTTTGATATCAAATTATGAAACGATTTTGGAAATGTAAAAGAACCATCCGGTGTGTAATAAGCGATTGGTTATTAAAGAGACCGGGATCAGATATTATCATACTCTCTGCCAATACCGAAAACCACTTTGACAACTGTGTACGCGGTGGAGATTCCAGAATGAAGTAGGATGGTGGCGACGATCCTATATGAGGTATATACGTGGACCCGACTCCCATGAGTTGGCTTAAGGTGGCTAAAACAGGAGCGATTCTCGGGCCAAGTAAGGTCATTCCTCCGATCGGACACATTCCATCGATACTATATTCTGACTTTTGATTTATTTGGTGGCCACCCTTCGATTTTTACTTGGGAGTGTGTTTCGAGTTGGGTGGTAGTTGCGGCTATGCGTTACCCGATAGTCCGGATGCGTAATTGGTATATCTGCCCTGGCATTGCCTAGTTGTGCCGTGTCACCTACCCTAGCGCGCCTTCTACGAGTTTTTTTTATGTCGTACCTCTGTGGTATCCTCTAGCGGCTCCAGTTTACAGGGAGTTACGGTACTGTATAGACTATTGGCATACCTAAAAATGTGTTAAGGTGGAAAATGTAAAGCCTTAACACTATTTTTAAATAGTATACTTCACTTTAGACACTATTATAATAGTGTATTGTACTACATAGTAGATAGTTTAACAGATCCTTAGGAGATGTGAATCCCGAACATCTTTTAAGTTACTACACTCACGTTAGACACTGGATAAGAGATGTCAAACCCCATAAACATCTCCGACGCCGTTTACACTCATATTTATTTACCGTTGATTTAACTTACATAAGATCTTTTAGTTCTGACTCGAGTGTTTTGTCTTTTCAATTCGCTTGGGTCAACCTGAGCATTTCAGGATTTGAAGACCTTATTTCTGGAGGATGAAGATGAAGATTTGTACTACTATTATTAACTATATTTATTCCACTACATTCATACTGTTCCGCTGCATTATTTGTTTATCCCTTATATGTGTAACTCTGATTCTGTATTGTATGAGTATAATCAAATGTTTTTTAAACAGCTTCATGAACTGTTATTTGATTATTATATTTTGTCATTCCGCTGCGAGATTATGTATTGTTTTTATTTCTTTCTCTTTTTCTTATTCACCCCAATAACAATCCGCCCTTCTGTATGGTTTGAGTTGGCATGCGTGTCTGCTTATGTAACGTTTTGACTTTTCGTCGCTCGAAAATCGACATTAATACATTCACTGTATCAACTGCCGAGCAATCGAATGCCGGAAAACCGAATTGTTATGGAGAAAAAGAAGAGGTAGAAGAAAACAGAAGAAAAGAGAAAGGAGAAATAACAAAAAAACACAGAAACAGAAATAATATCAAAATCTCACATTCGCAGCGAAACAATATATAATAGATAAATGGATAATCTTTAAATCAAAGAACTATATCATTTTATACATTACATCATCATCAGAGTGTACAACAACAGTATACAACACAACTGTAATGACCCAAGATTTTAGGAATTTATTTTGAAAAATATAAATGAATTTAAAATAATTTTTAAATAAATTTTGAAGGAGGAATTGATATAGCTTGATAGTGTATCAGTGTGTGTACATGTGTGCACAGGAAATGCACATGAATATAAGCTAAAACCCTGAACTCCAAGAATACATACATATTGATGTGTATGGAAATATATATATATATATATGTAGATTAAATTCTTAAAAGTAGTATGCATGAGTAAATGTATATATGAATGCTACTGAATATTTTTGAGTGTACATGTGCATGTGTGTGTCAGTATAGAATGATGTATGAATATATAGGTGGGTGTACTAATTATTTCAGTAAGACTTATATAAATATATATGTGTTAATAAAATACTAGAGTTTAAACTAGTGAAATAAAATATACAGACATATTTTAATATAAGCAGAAATAAAAAGAATGAAGATATAAAAAGGAATAATCCTCTTATAAATAAATGAAGGAAGTACATACCATTTGCATGAAAGCTAAAAATAGAAAAAAAAAATAAGATAAAACAGGGAAGTGCTTGGTATAGGCAGAATTAGAAAAGAGTATTTAATAAATAACAAAATCAAGTCACATTTTTAGCATGATTGTAGACAAGGGGAAAAGTATTTTCTGAAAAGCAAATTTCTGAAAAAAATGTGTAACCACTTTTCTCTTCACCCAAATTAAGCCGGGAAGGGTAAAACTTTGGGTTTAAAAAATGCAGATAACATGATTTTTCTGGTGGGCAAAAATGGCCTTAGCCAATACCCAAAACCCTAAGAGAGACCCTGTATATATATACATGTATATGCAGCAGCCTCCTCTCCTCCTCAGAAAAGAATTTTGAAAAAAAAACAACACCATAGAAATCATAAGACAAGGGAAGGAAGAGAGCTTGAGGCTAAGGGCAGAAGCTCATTAATTAATTAAGGAAACAAAGAAGAGAGCTAGGTGAGAAAACTCACTCAAAAATCTAAGGCAATAAGTCCTAATGTAGGCAGCCAGTTAAAAGTATTTTTTTTTCTTAAAAGAGTATTTTCATATATGAATGCTTATTTGTGAATTTAACTCTGAAAATGTTTTGATTCTCTTTGGTTGATCACTTGTTTTATTATAACAAAGTTTTATGTGTTGTTAGTATACATATCTGTTTTATACACTCAGATCTCTGATATGTTAATGTTTAGGGATATAAACAAATACCCAAAAAATAAAATGTTGAGAATAGGCAAGTAGTATTGGTTTTGGCTCAACCCAGAAAGATGTAAATAATGTTGAGTTGCAATATACTCATGTATAAGTGCTGAGGCTTGAAATAGAAAGGAATTAGGGGTGCAATAGGGTTGCCTATGTGCTGATGCTCCTGATTCAATAAAATGCATAG
This sequence comes from Allium fistulosum, assembly GCA_030737815.1. Classification (NCBI taxonomy): domain Eukaryota; kingdom Viridiplantae; phylum Streptophyta; class Magnoliopsida; order Asparagales; family Amaryllidaceae; genus Allium; species Allium fistulosum. The sequence continues at coordinate 1,004,869,993 of CM060908.1, forward strand.
CAAACAAAATTTTGTGATTCAGTGAAACCAGGTCATCCTGAGTTTAACTCAAGCACAAATGTTTGCAAAAGAAAAACTCTCCCAGAAACCATAAGCCAATGTTAGTTGCCTAAACTCCTTTTAAATACCAGGATGAATATATATATATATATATATATATATATATATATATATATACAGAACCTTATTTTGTAATCACCAATGGTTGTTTGCTTGTTTGCCTCTGTATGGTCATGAATAATATGAGATGCCATGTTATGGATGTTTTTAGCTAGTGAAATGAATCACTGAATGGTTTTATCATGAAAAATCAAAAGAGTTATTATTAACTTAAACCTGATTAGGAAATTGGGGTCAAGAACACTGCAGGAATGACTTGTGTGCTTGAGTAACACAAGTTGACACATGGCTTGTTTAAGTCCTGAGATCTTTGTGTAATGGAGTGAATTAGTTCATTACAGTGTGTCCATTGATTCATAAATATTGCAGATGAGACCAAGGATAGATAAATATACCCAGGGAATAATACTTGAGATGATGAGAAAACTAGAGTTTTTCCCAGATTTGAAATATGAGAATTGAATAAATGATTTAACTCATATTGGTTATTTTCCTGTTTGGTATGAATGATTGTTTGACTATGATTGAATTGTATGCTTAAATGTATGTGCCATTCTTATATATGTAGTCTCTGGAAAGAAAATTAAAGTGTGCACATGCACAATGACACAGAGCATGCACACAAGTATTTGCCTGATTCCAAAGGGCCGAACTTTCTATATATGTACTTAACTTGACTTTAACCTAATTAACAAATTATTTTTGTGAGCTTTCTCATACCAGACATGTGTCTGACCCTAGTGTGCTAATGGCATCTGGGGTGTCTCATTTAAAATGAGGCAGTTTCAAATGCTTTTTCAGGGATTGCAGCAACTAAGTAGGAGTAGGAGCAAGGCTTTGAGAAGAAGATATAGCATGCTAAACTTAGTTAGATAAGAGCCTAAATGTTGAAATCTGCATGTATTGACAATTTAAATTGCTACTTGTATTAAGTGTTGAATATTGGATGGATATTTTGTTAGGTATTTTATTAAGAGATTGACTTGTATCTGGAATCTATGAACCAAGTTAAATATCTGTTATGTTTGAAAAAAAATATTAATCAAATCTTGTAAGTGGATTTAGCAAGAACACCATGTTAAAATCGAATGATTACATTTTATAAATGTATTAGTCAATCTTGAGTCTTTGGAAAGGATTTAAGTTTTGGAAAATCTGGATAGTTGATTCTCAGAAAATTAAATGGTTTTATTTTCTACTATGGCATATGTATACAAAAGAAAATAGGCATAGGTTGAATGTTTTATATGGCTGCAAGGTTCCCATAATTAAACTTGTTTCATACAAATGTCTCATGTCCTATTTTTTTTAAAGAAAGGATTTATAATAAGGGAAGTGTAAGCCAGATCCAAATAGTTGCAGATATATATGCACATAAACATGTTTAGTGCAAATATTACCACACCTTTTCCTTTGTATTTGTGATAAGAATCTGAATTTCACTCAGATTCTAACCAAATGCATTCTTAATTCCAGACAGATTTTGTGAGAAGAAATTCAAACCTGGATAATGATAAACACTTCTATCATTTACAAAACCCAAGCAACAGACCCTTAATTTATATCAATCATGAAGCCTTCCAGGTTGTAGGAATGGGTTTCAAAAATAATAAAGCAAGAATTATTGTTTTGTATGATAGAATATAGGCAAAAATAAAGTATATATGTGCAGAGATAGGTAGATAACAGGTTCCAAACTGTACAGGAGAAAAATGAAAAAGAAAAAAAAAACAAAAATTGTGTTTGAACCAACCAGCATAGTACTCGAACTCGTGACCTCTCGTGTATAAGTTAGGCGCGTTTCCATTACGCCTAGATGTTGCTTGTGTTCTCTTATGACCCGCTTTCTTTTAACCTGAGTTTGATACTATTCAGACTTTAACACAAACATCTATATTAAAAGCTTGCTTTCCACTGATTATTACTTGATCACTTCTTAGTTAGGATAAACAGACTAAAGTATATGTTTCCAGTGGATTGTTTGGTCAAAAAAAAAATCAGCAATCCAATATCCTCTTGTTTTCCAGAACTCTGATTCAAACAAGAGAGGCATATACATCCTCACATGTATGTGCTTATCTTTGTGAATGTACTGATATATTTATATTGGTTGATTATTGTGATCCTGGATATATTTGGTTTATTGGAAAAAGATATTGACCCTGAGAATTATAATTGCAATGGATGATATATCTATCTATATATATATATCCTCTTTACCTTAAAAAAAATCCTTATGGAATTAGAGTAGAAATAGGAGGGTCATTTCAGTTGGTATCAGAGCTATGTTATTTAACATAGTAGAAGTAAGGATCAAGTTCTTAGATAGAAATAAAATTAAAAGGAACTATATATATATATAACAATGTGTTCAGTGTGAAAAAAAAATCCCACTGAAACAACCAAATTACCAATCAAACTAACCAGCTATGTAAATTATTATTAGCAAACTATGGTAGGGAGACCACCAAATCAGGGAGCAGGATCTTCCCATGCACCACCAATGGTCAATCTGCAAGACTTGGTGAGAGCATTTAGGGATGGGGCAGGACAAAGGCAAGAAAATCCCTATGAAGAACTCTCAAAATTACTTAAGACATATACTCATTTAGGAGGCAAAAGCTTTGAAGGGACAGAGAGTATCATAGAAATTCAAACATGGTTGAGAACATTGGAAAGAATTTTCAATGACATGCAACTTGATGATCAAAGAAAAAGGCAAGTGGCTTCAAGACAGCTAAAAGGGGTAGCTTTAGGCTGGTGGGAAGTAATCATTGCAGGAAGGAATGAGAATGAAATCACTTGGAATCAATTCAAAGAGATGTTGGAAGACAGGTTTGTACCAGCATCAGCAAAGACTACCTTGCTAGAAGAATTCATTAGACTTAGACAAGGAACCATGACTGTCACAGAATACACTCAAAAGTTTGAGGGGCTTTCCACATATGGAGCAATGCTTGTGGCAGATGAGGCATCTAAAAATGATAGGTACATAAAAGGTCTGAACCCAGGACTTAGCAGAGCCATGTTACCCTATGCAGACAAGACTTTTGACCATGTGATAGACTTAGCTTTGAGGTTGGAGCAGCATGACAAGGAAAGGGAGAAGTTCAGAAATTTTAAGAGCAATAATATCAAGAAAGGTAAGGGGAGGTATCACCCTTATGATAAGAAGAAAGAAGAGGCTAGTAACAAAAGCACTGGAGATGTCAAAGCTAAGGAAAACAAGAAGAAAATTGTGTGCCATCAGTGTGGAAAGGAAGGGCATATCAAACCAAGATGTCCAGAATTGAAAGGAGGAGCTTTCAAATGCTATCTATGTGGGAAAGAGGGGCATATGAAGAGGAATTGTCCTGAGTATAAACAGCAAGGCAAATTGGCAAATTTGGAAGGAAAAGGCAAAGCCACAGTGGAGAGTAACACTGTAAACCATAGCCAAGTGGAAGGTACATTACTTATTTGTACCATACCCATAACAGTAGTATATGATACTGGGGCAACTCACTCTTTAATTTCTTATGAATTGGTTAAAATGCTAAAACTGAATTGCATATTGGTTGAAACCCCATTACATATACACAGTCCATTGGAGAGTTCTAGTGTTTTAAATATGATTTGTATGGATGTGGAATTAAACATAGGAGGAAATATTTTTATTTCCAATTTATATGTTTTGAATTACCCAAATATAGGTGTTATATTGGGGGTAGACTGGTTAAGGCAATTTAAAGCCATAATTAATTTAGACTCATCCACCATATCATTGCAAAATTCTAGAGGCCAGAGAATCACAGTTTTATGTGAGGTAGCTAAGGAAGGAAAACTATATCATTTAGTTGACTCAGAAAAAGATTTCAGTGAACTAACCATTGAAGAAATTTCCATAGTCAATGAATATTTGGATGTGTTTGGTGAGGTCAAGGGTATTCCACACCATAGACCAGTAGAATTCCAGATCAATCTAGTTCCAGGAGCAAGCCCAGTGATTAAAAAGCCAACTAGAATGGGGCCAAATGAACTAAAAGAATTAAAGAAACAGTTAGAAGAATTGGAAGAAAAGGGTTTTATAAGACCAAGTAATTCTTGCTGGGGAGCACCAGTGGTATTTGTTAAGAAGCAAGATGGCTCCTTAAGACTCTGCATAGATTATAGAGAATTAAACAAAGTAACTATTAAAAATAAATACCCATTGCCAAGAATAGATGATCTTTTTGATCAATTAGCAGGGGCAAAAGTATTTTCTAGACTAGACTTAGCATCTGGTTTTCATCAAATGAAGGTGGAAGAATCAAGCATCAAGTACACTGCCTTTAACACTAGGTATGGGTTGTATGAATTTTTGGTTATGCCATTTGGCTTGACCAATGCACCATCTTACTTTGTAGATTTAATGAACAGAACCTTTAGAGATTGTTTAGACAAGTTTGTTCTTATTTTTATAGATGACATTTTGATTTATTCCAAGACAGTGGAAGAACATAAGCATCATTTGCACCTGGTTTTGTCTAGATTAAGGGAAAAAGATTTAAAGGCAAAATTTTCAAAATGTGTGTTTTGGAAAGAGGAAGTACATTTTCTTGGCCATGTTATATCTGCCAAAGGAATTTCTGTGAACCCCAATAAAGTAGTGGCTATTCAAGCATGGAAGAGGCCAAGCACTGTGAGTGAAGTGAGGTCATTTATGGGGATGGCAGGGTATTATAGGAGGTTTATAAAAGATTTTTCAAAAATTTCTACACCACTCACTAACCTAACCAGGAAGAACCAAGCTTTTGTTTGGTCAGAAAAATGTGAAAAGTCTTTTGAACAGTTGAAGGAGGCATTGGTGAATGCTCCAATTCTAAAGGTACCACATGGAAATGAAGAATTAGTGGTATACACTGATGCTAGTGGATTTGGCTTGGGTGCAGTGTTGATGCAACAAGGCCAAGTCATTGCATATGCATCCAGACAACTTAAACCCCATGAAGTAAGGTATGCCACACATGATCTCGAATTAGCAGCTGTGATACATGCTTTAAAACTTTGGAGACATTATTTGTTAGGCACTAAGTTTGAACTTTACACTGACCACAAGTCTCTAAAATATTTGTTTTCACAAAAAGATTTGAACATGAGGCAACATAGATGGGTGGAGTTCTTAGCTGCCTATGACTTTGACATACTTTATACACCAGGAAAAGCAAACAAAGTTGCAGATGCTCTAAGTAGACAGCATGCTAAATTGGCTATGATGATGATAGAAGAATTTAAAAACTTATTTTTGCTAACTGAGTTAGAGATTGGGGAGAATGGTTGTGTGCACATTAATGAGCAGATGCATGGTGCACAAGAAGATAAAGGGAAGTTAAGCTTAATGACACTTCAACCAGATTTAATTCTGAAGGTAGGAAAAATGCAAGAACAAGATGCTCACTTATTAGAGAAGAGAATGCTCCTCTCAAGAGGGGAGGAAGTAATGAATCACCACATTGATAAAGATGGTTATATGAGATACCAGAATAGGATGTGTGTACCAGAGAACATAGAATTGAAGAAGGAGATATTGAATGAATATCACAGAAGTAAATACTCCATACACCCAGGTAACACAAAAATGTATCAAAATTTGAAAAGAGACTTCTGGTGGAAGGGGATGAAATCTGATATAGCTAAGTACATTGCCAAATGTATGACTTGCCAACAAGTCAAGGCTGAAACTCAAAGACCATCAGGGTTGATGCAACCTCTTAGTGTACCACAGTGGAAGTGGGAAGACATATCTATGGACTTCATAGATGGACTACCTAGATCTAAGAGAGGTAATACAAGTATATGGGTGATAGTTGATAGGCTAACCAAGGTAGCACACTTCATCCCAGTCAAGTCAGAAAGAACAGCACCAAAACTAGCTCAAATTTTTATAAAAGAAGTGGTAAAGTTACATGGCATTCCCAAAACCATTGTGAGTGATAGGGATACCATCTTCACTTCAAAATTCTGGAGAAGCTTTCAAGAAGCAATGGGAAGTGAACTATGTTTAAGTACTGCCTACCATCCTCAATCAGATGGGCAGACTGAGGTGGTAAACAAAGTTTTGGAGGACATGTTGAGGGCATGTATACTGGATTTTGGGGGCAACTGGGAAGATTATCTTCATCTAGTTGAATTTACATACAACAACAGCTACCAAAGCACCATAGGAATGGCTCCATTTGAAGCCTTATATGGTAAACCCTGTTTGTCACCTGTTTGCTGGGTAGAAGCAGGAGAAAGGTCTATTTTAGGACCTGAGTACATACAAGAAACCAAGGAGAAAATTGAGTTGGTAAGAAGAAGAATGACAGCAGCTCAAGATAGGCAAAAGAAATTTGCAGACATGAGAAGGAGGCAGGTAGAATATGAGGTGGGAAATTTTGTTTTCATCAAAATCTCACCCATGAAAAATGTGCTGAGGTTTGGAAAACAAGGCAAATTAACCCCAAGATATATTGGACCATACAAAATTCTGGAGAGAATTGGTCCCTTGGCATATAAGTTGGAATTACCAGAAAACATGCAAGGTATACATGATGTTTTTCATGTATCAAATTGAGAAGATGGGTCCATGACAAGGCAGAAATTCTTGAGACCCCAACCCAAGTGCAGATAAATCCTAATTTGATTTATGAAAAGGATCCAGTGGGAATTTTGGCAAAAGATGTGAAGAAGTTGAGGAATAAATCTCTGAAACTTGTGAAGGTACAGTGGAGTCTTGATCCTAGTGATTGCACATGGGAATTAGAAGACAAAGTTAGGATGAATTATCCTAAGCTATTTTCAGATTAAGGTAATTCTGATTTTTGATTGTTTTCTTTATTTTGGATGAATATATTTTTAGTTAGTATAGAACTAAGAATCTATTTGGTAGAGAATATATTTGTTCTCTGAATTAAGTTTAAAATTTATTTTAAGCTTAGGAAAATTGTGGGACACAATTTCTAAAAGGAGGGGTGTATGTAATGACCCAAGATTTTAGGAATTTATTCTGAAAAATATAAATGAATTTAAAATAATTTTTAAATAAATTTTGAAGGAGGAATTGATATAGCTTGATAGTGTATCAGTGTGTGTACATGTGTGCACAGGAAATGCACATGAATATAAGCTAAAACCCTGAACTCCAAGAATACATACATATTGATGTGTATGGAAATATATATATATATATATATATATATGTAGATTAAATTCTTAAAAGTAGTATGCATGAGTAAATGTATATATGAATGCTACTGAATATTTTTGAGTGTACATGTGCATGTGTGTGTCAGTATAGAATGATGTATGAATATATAGGTGGGTGTACTAATTATTTCAGTAAGACTTATATAAATATATATGTGTTAATAAAATACTAGAGTTTAAACTAGTGAAATAAAATATACAGACATATTTTAATATAAGCAGAAATAAAAAGAATGAAGATATAAAAAGGAATAATCCTCTTATAAATAAATGAAGGAAGTACATACCATTTGCATGAAAGCTAAAAATAGAAAAAAAAATAAGATAAAACAGGGAAGTGCTTGGTATAGGCAGAATTAGAAAAGAGTATTTAATAAATAACAAAATCAAGTCACATTTTTAGCATGATTGTAGACAAGGGGAAAAGTATTTTCTGAAAAGCAAATTTCTGAAAAAAATGTGTAACCACTTTTCTCTTCACCCAAATTAAGCCGGGAAGGGTAAAACTTTGGGTTTAAAAAATGCAGATAACATGATTTTTCTGGTGGGCAAAAATGGCCTTAGCCAATACCCAAAACCCTAAGAGAGACCCTGTATATATATACATGTATATGCAGCAGCCTCCTCTCCTCCTCAGAAAAGAATTTTGAAAAAAAACAACACCATAGAAATCATAAGACAAGGGAAGGAAGAGAGCTTGAGGCTAAGGGCAGAAGCTCATTAATTAATTAAGGAAACAAAGAAGAGAGCTAGGTGAGAAAACTCACTCAAAAATCTAAGGCAATAAGTCCTAATGCAGGCAGCCAGTTAAAAGTATTTTTTTTTTCTTAAAAGAGTATTTTCATATATGAATGCTTATCTGTGAATTTAACTCTGAAAATGTTTTGATTCTCTTTGGTTGATCACTTGTTTTATTATAACAAAGTTTTATGTGTTGTTAGTATACATATCTGTTTTATACACTCAGATCTCTGATATGTTAATGTTTAGGGATATAAACAAATACCCAGAAAATAAAATGTTGAGAATAGGCAAGTAGTATTGGTTTTGGCTCAACCCAGAAAGATGTAAATAATGTTGAGCTGCAATATACTCATGTATAAGTGCTGAGGCTTGAAATAGAAAGGAATTAGGGGTGCAATAGGGTTGCCTATGTGCTGATGCTCCTGATTCAATAAAATGCATAGCAAACAAAATTTTGTGATTCAGTGAAACCAGGTCATCCTGAGTTTAACTCAAGCACAAATGTTTGCAAAAGAAAAACTCTCCCAGAAACCATAAGCCAATGTTAGTTGCCTAAACTCCTTTTAAATACCAGGATGAATATATATATATATATATATACAGAACCTTATTTTGTAATCACCAATGGTTGTTTGCTTGTTTGCCTCTGTATGGTCATGAATAATATGAGATGCCATGTTATGGATGTTTTTAGCTAGTGAAATGAATCACTGAATGGTTTTATCATGAAAAATCAAAAGAGTTATTATTAACTTAAACCTGATTAGGAAATTGGGGTCAAGAACACTGCAGGAATGACTTGTGTGCTTGAGTAACACAAGTTGACACATGGCTTGTTTAAGTCCTGAGATCTTTGTGTAATGGAGTGAATTAGTTCATTACAGTGTGTCCATTGATTCATAAATATTGCAGATGAGACCAAGGATAGATAAATATACCCAGGGAATAATACTTGAGATGATGAGAAAACTAGAGTTTTTCCCAGATTTGAAATATGAGAATTGAATAAATGATTTAACTCATATTGGTTATTTTCCTGTTTGGTATGAATGATTGTTTGACTATGATTGAATTGTATGCTTGAATGTATGTGCCATTCTTATATATGTAGTCTCTGGAAAGAAAATTAAAGTGTGCACATGCACAATGACACAGAGCATGCACACAAGTATTTGCCTGATTCCAAAGGGCCGAACTTTCTGTATATGTACTTAACTTGACTTTAACCTAATTAACAAATTATTTTTGTGAGCTTTCTCATACCAGACATGTGTCTGACCCTAGTGTGCTAATGGCATCTGGGGTGTCTCATTTAAAATGAGGCAGTTTCAAATGCTTTTTCAGGGATTGCAGCAACTAAGTAGGAGTAGGAGCAAGGCTTTGAGAAGAAGATATAGCATGCTAAACTTAGTTAGATAAGAGCCTAAATGTTGAAATCTGCATGTATTGACAATTTAAATTGCTACTTGTATTAAGTGTTGAATATTGGATGGATATTTTGTTAGGTATTTTATTAAGAGATTGACTTGTATCTGGAATCTATGAACCAAGTTAAATATCTGTTATGTTTGAAAAAAAATATTAATCAAATCTTGTAAGTGGATTTAGCAAGAACACCATGTTAAAATCGAATGATTACATTTTATAAATGTATTAGTCAATCTTGAGTCTTTGGAAAGGATTTAAGTTTTGGAAAATCTGGATAGTTGATTCTCAGAAAATTAAATGGTTTTATTTTCTACTATGGCATATGTATACAAAAGAAAATAGGCATAGGTTGAATGTTTTATATGGCTGCAAGGTTCCCATAATTAAACTTGTTTCATACAAATGTCTCATGTCCTATTTTTTTTAAAGAAAGGATTTATAATAAGGGAAGTGTAAGCCAGATCCAAATAGTTGCAGATATATATGCACATAAACATGTTTAGTGCAAATATTACCACACCTTTTCCTTTGTATTTGTGATAAGAATCTGAATTTCACTCAGATTCTAACCAAATGCATTCTTAATTCCAGACAGATTTTGTGAGAAGAAATTCAAACCTGGATAATGATAAACACTTCTATCATTTACAAAACCCAAGCAACAGACCCTTAATTTATATCAATCATGAAGCCTTCCAGGTTGTAGGAATGGGTTTCAAAAATAATAAAGCAAGAATTATTGTTTTGTATGATAGAATATAGGCAAAAATAAAGTATATATGTGCAGAGATAGGTAGATAACAGGTTCCAAACTGTACAGGAGAAAAATGAAAAAGAAAAAAAAACAAAAATTGTGTTTGAACCAACCAGCATAGTACTCGAACTCGTGACCTCTCGTGTATAAGTTAGGCGCGTTTCCATTACGCCTAGATGTTGCTTGTGTTCTCTTATGACCCGCTTTCTTTTAACCTGAGTTTGATACTATTCAGACTTTAACACAAACATCTATATTAAAAGCTTGCTTTCCACTGATTATTACTTGATCACTTCTTAGTTAGGATAAACAGACTAAAGTATATGTTTCCAGTGGATTGTTTGGTAAAAAAAAAAAATCAGCAATCCAATATCCTCTTGTTTTCCAGAACTCTGATTCAAACAAGAGAGGCATATACATCCTCACATGTATGTGCTTATCTTTGTGAATGTACTGATATATTTATATTGGTTGATTATTGTGATCCTGGATATATTTGGTTTATTGGAAAAAGATATTGACCCTGAGAATTATAATTGCAATGGATGATATATCTATCTATATATATATATATCCTCTTTACCTTAAAAAAAAATCCTTATGGAATTAGAGTAGAAATAGGAGGGTCATTTCAACAACTGGACAGTTATGTAACTTGTCCATATACAGAATACACAGTGGAATAATACTATCATATACAAGTGGTACGTCTCGCCATCCAGCTCGCCACTAAGCTCCACAGCATCTCCTGAATCTAGAATGACCTGATAACCTAACTCTAGACTGCCCGTGTGGAAAATGATGGGCACCCAGAGTTTAGGAAGGAAACAATAAACTCTAGGTCAGTCATGGTGACTGGTGTGAGAACTAAAACAGTTTATCTTTAAACAAACAACAGGATAATTTTAAAGTCAATTTCGCAATGCTTTTAGAAAATGAAACTACCATAAGACCTCCCACCACACACACAATGCAATCGCAGACTTGGAGGAGATTTCTTCTTACGATAGTCAAAAATGCTTACTATGCAAAACAAATCATTTTTTGATATTATTACTAGTGCATAGTGTAAAATTCTTTCGAAAATACAATATTAATCTTAGCCAGCATAGGTACCATTATATTATGCCTGCTATAGCTGCCTCCTGAGGAGACAGGTTCTACAATTGCAATCGTAAAGGTTCGTATTGTTTCTTTGGATTTTCCAACAAATGGTCAGGCTAAGGAACTTCCTTTCCTCCTACCGAATGGGATCGCCTCTGGCTGGACGTCCCGAGAGACAAACTGCTCTCTGCCAAACAAGGTCGGGTTACCCCTGTAACAGGTAACTCACGAATATGTCATCACCCGGTCCTTTGGGACCTTTATCCGAGCGCTCGGTAACCATCATCACACATAATAAATAAGTGTATCCACATGAGTAAGTATCTGGGCTCCATACCATGATACCACCCCTTTCCAGAAGGAAATGACATACCCTAAAGGGCGCGACCCTCATAACCTTACTGCAACATTCCTGTTTCGACCATTTCCGGGTTGTTGAGGCACTGACGAAGTCTCGTCCACAAAGCTACGCTTTATACAAAAGCTATGCTTTGGGTCAAACAAATGATCAACCTATGATCACAAAGATAAATGATCAAACAAATGATCATATCACAAATGATCAAACACTGATCATTTCACAGCAACACTCAGCATGTCACATTACCAAATTGGGAATATATCGCTGATAACCTTCAACTACATAACCTCTGAGCTCGTACGTCTCAGAGAAGGGTGTTAAGCTAAGAGAATAAATTCTCCGCCACCAACAGAAATGTATTTGAAAGAAATCGGCTTTATATCTCAATTTGTAATGTCAGACATACAATCCATACAAGTCTGTTCCGGGATCGAACAGAACCGAAGGCACTTCTCACGAAGCCCTTGCAAATCCGGATAATTTTCAATCACGTCCGGACTTCCCATCACTAAGGTGATAAAAACTCTAAATCGAAGACCAGTCGATGTAGAGTAACTCGACGGTAATCCTTCCGTTTTCAAAAATATCCGGTCTTCAACACCGGTCATCAAATGCGATTCATAACGACGTATCACATATTCGGAATGGGTTATACGACCCCATGATCCTTTCCCGGCTAACCCGAACAGTGAGCGCTTATTCAAAAATAAGTGTGGCATTCAAATTCAATCACATCACAACAAATACCTATTCAAGGTAATTATTGATAGTCGGTTATTTAACTATCAATAAAGATGCGCAACATCATCAGATTCCAAATAATTTTCCAAATTACTTATCTTTCAAAAATATCTTTACAAGATATATACTTTCCACATTTCAACTATTTGAAAACAATTTCCAATCAATTTCCACATTTCAATTTATCTTTAAAGATAAAATCTCAAAACATTTCACTTCATATTGGAAAACATTTTCATACCTATTTAATAATAGGTAATTCACAATTCCATTTATTTTCAACATTTGAAAATACTCAATATACTTAAATCAAAATTAAGTATATATTTCATTCTTTAAGGAAATCATTCTCTTTCATAAATTTTATTTGAGTCAAAACGAATGTTGCGTAAAACATCGTTACAACAACCCAAAATCACTAGTATAGGGATTCGAAATTTAGATAGATATATAAATCCCAATACTATATAAAACATTTCCTTTCGGAAACCATTTACTATAACAACAGTGTTATAGTCCATAATTTCCTTATTCCTCGAAACGTTTATTTCAACCATAAATGTTGAAATCTATGTTTCGATACTTAACATGTTTTAAAACATCTTTTAAAACAATTACTTTATTTCGTAATATCACTTCTCCAAAACATATCCATTTTATCCAATAATATATTCACTGTCCAAAATCGTGAATATACTTTATTATCCAAATTCAATGTTTCCACACATTTTATTTAAAGGATTATCCACTGTCCAAAATCGTGGATATAATTCCTTTAATTTGCTTCTATAATTCAATTATCAAAATAAGTGATTTTGAATTCATAAACAATGTTTATAAATTCCAATTCTATTTATAAAACTTCGATTTATAAAAAAATCCTGAATTAACAAATTTAATTCATAACTCGATTTAATATCAAAAATCTAATTTATAAGTTAATTACTTATAAATCTTTTATTTTACAAAATCTATTTGTTTTATAACTTCACATTATAAAACTTCTAAATTTCATTAACTTATGAAATCCAATTATACTCCATTTTTAACACTTATAAAAACTCGTTTTATAATTCCAACATTTTTAATTTATAAATATCCATTTTCAATCTTTTATATAAATCGTTTGGAATAATTCAAAAATCCCAATTTAAAATCAACTCGTTATTTTTAAACTTCAAAAATGGATCTGATGATGCAACAGCACCAAATAGTCAATCACAACATCCAAACATCATATATCATCATATGATAACAAAATATACAACCATATCTGTAAATAAATCACTACGGTGAGGAATCCAGTTGGATCCCTCCAACCTGTTTCCCTGCATCCAAAGATGTTAGCACAATACCAATTCCGCTCCAATACGGAATTATCGCGGTATATGGGTTTAATAAATATTATCCGCTATTATACGGTGCAATAGGGTCTCATCCGCTAAACAATGCGGGAAATCAATCAATCCAATATATACATATGCCAATATGTATATATTGCTATATATATATAATACCAATTTCATTTCAATGTGAAATTATCGCGGTATATGTTTTTAATAATTAACATCCGCTTAATAATGGCGTATAATGTCTATTTCAACAATACAGATAACAATTTATCATCCAATCACACAATCAAACAATTTTAGATCTAACTATTTAAAATTTAAATTGAAACAAAGGATTCGATTGAGTGAGGAGTTCTCACCTTGATTTCAATCCCGTTCCAGCTTTTTATTTCGAATAAATTAAACAGACATTTAATTTCACCCGAAATTCACACTAGCTCCAATTGACTCCAATTCAGTTGCATCGCGAAGTGCTCGACGAAATGAAGCCAACGCAACTGGTTTCGTCGAATTCCGACCTCGTAGCAAAAAGTTATGCTATTACAAAGTTATACGATTTAAATTATAAATCAATTTACAATTCTTTTATTTATTTTTTTAACCTAAATGAATCTGGGCCCTTCATATTTGCATCATCAGATCTGGCACGTCCATCTTCTTCTCCTCCCTCTTCTCGTTCGTTCCCAGGCTCACAAGAACCCACGGCCGCCGTTCCTTTTGAATTTACGCGACCATCTACCAACATCTAAACCCCATCATACCACTGCCAATCGAAAGCCCCTCGCCAGAGCCACTATCGGCCAGAATCGTGCTCCACTCGGTCGCTTCTAGGCCGAGATTTTGCCCTCCAAACGCGCAACCTTCCAACTGCAATTGTCACACATCTGTAGCGTATTTTCCGATCATCACCGTTGATATCAAACATCTCAACGTGCTCTACAATTTTCATTTAGAAAGTTTCGTGAATTGATTAGTGGATTTGAAGAAATTCGAGGAAGAAGATCGAGAATTCTCGACCATAGAAAACGAAAGTGGCGGCCACGAGAATAGACTAGGGTTTCGTTAGTTGAACGTATATATATACGTATATACTTATTAAATTAATATTAAAACGACCTTTCCAAACGATCTCCAAATCACACGTGCCGCCTGGCGTTCATAAGGTTTACCCCGCGTTCCGAACACTATGGAACATGTTTCGGGAGCTAATTCGGTCATCTGTGCAAGTTACGGAATTAAACGATCGATTTTAAATTAAACCGATTTCGATGCGTTTTGGCTTGCCTCGGACAAACGGTACATCCGATTGACACGAAATTTGAAACCTGACAATAATATCACATTACGGATCCAATGAAACTAGTTTCGTCAAAATCCGACACTGTTTGAAAAATGATTATTTTAACTCGCCAAATTAATATTAAAACAATTTCAATGCGTTTCGAGCTGCCAAGGTCAAACGACAACTCCGATTGCTACGAAAATTGAAATCCGATAAAAACAAACTATTGCGGATCCAATAGAACTAGTTTCGTCCAATTCTGAGACTGTCCCAAAAATGGCTAATTTCACTAATCGATTAAATATTAAAATATTCAATTTTCACAGATTAATTCTAAATTCAATTTTAAAAGTTCTATAACATCACTATAACTTCAACATGATTTAATATAACTTTATAAATCATTTTCAATTACATTAAATCCAGATTTCAATTATTTCTGGAATTTCAAACATTAATTTATCGATTAAATTATCCAATTAATTCCGGTTATTTGAAAAATAAATTATTCGTCTTATAAATTTCACTTATTAATATTTAAAATTAATTAAATATTCAAATTTCAAATATCCGAATTTCTGGGTCGTTACAGCTTAAAGCGTACAAAAAGACGGGATGTTACAGTTGGTAATAGAGCCAGGTTTAGTGATAACCTTGGCTTTGTGGGGTTTGACTCTTTAAAAATAGGGTAGTAATACCCTAGAATGAGTTGCTGAGTGTATATATATATACGAGAGAGCGTATTTGTTAGTGTTATAAAAGGTTTTGTATTGTGTTAATTTGTTCTGTTTTGTATTTATAAATTCTGGTTGATGCATAGGACGCTATGACATCGATAGGGATTTCTAAACACTTAATAGGACAGACCGACATAATATTATTTTGAATATAGGTGAATGAAATAATTTTGCCTATTATATTTTTGTATATAAAATAATAAATTTTATAAATGATATATATTTGGTTGTAATATAGTTGTTGGTTAGGTACTGAAATTTATAAGTATTAGTTGGAAATAAAGATTTGTAAATAAAATAAATATAAATTGGAGATTTTAGAACTTAAGTTCCGGGTTTTTGAAAATTTCTTTCGAACGATTTCGGGATATAATAATAATATTATTAGAAGTATTTTCTGATATTAATATTTCAATATAATTTGAAAGAATTGTTTTAATGAAATTTTGGAAAGAAATAAGTTCTATACTCCCCTCTCTATCGCTGGAAAATAATTTCGGTGATGAGTGCACGCATTATCGACGTTCATTTTCGAGTTTGAAAGTGGGATGGCCATTGTAGTAGTTTTACTACAGATCTATTTTTATAAACAAATAAAATTTAAAGATTAAATGTGATTGGACATAAAAGTTATGAGTATATATATATGTATATATTATTTTAAATGATTTGATATGGAACCCGGCATTTAGTTCTTAAATTTCTATGAATTAGATATTTCAATTATTGAAATGGAATAAAAAATTTAACTATTTAATAATTGAAACTTCTAAATGAAAATAAGAAATGATATGCTAAGTTATAACTGTAACGACCCGACCTTCACGACCCTCGAAAATCGACACAAGATACTCAACAGTATAATATGCCGACGAACGAATGCCGGAAAAGACAGATTGTAGAAGAATAAGAAAGTAGATAGAAGAAGAAAGAACTAAACAAAATCAGAATCTCACAGACGCAGCGGAATAAAATATAATATATATCAACAGATCTTTACACAAATCAAAAACTATATCTGTTTATATAATACATCATCAGAATACATCATCAGAGTACATCAACATCCATAACATACAACTGAATACACAGCGGAAAAATAATAACAAGTACGTGAGTACGTATCGTCATCCAGCTCGTCTCCTGAGCTCCACAGCATCATATCCTGAACCTATTTATCTCGGTCTGACCCGAGCATCATATAAAACAATACCCGAGTCAGTCTGGAAAACCAGCGTGAGAAAATCACACTCAAATTTATTATTAAAGTTTCAAAATCCTTTGAAAACAAAAGCATCTCATAAGACCACGCCACAAATAAACATGTCGGGTTTTTACCTTACGATAGCTAAAACACTTTATATCAAAATCCTCTGATATTATAATAGTGTCTACAGAAAGTAAAATAGAATCTAGCTGAAATGCTTGCATCTCACATTTCAACAATAGTTGGGCACAATCAAAACCGTACAGGCACGTAGGGAGAATGGATTTCCAACGAATGACTAGGCACTGGGGTACCACCTGTCACAGTACGTGGCCTAGATCACAGTACCGAGGAGTACGCCCGCTCCCCTGCAACACAAAGCCGGAATCATCCCTTACTGGATAATTCCAAATAAAATCACCCCACGGTTGGGATCAGCAACCGCAACACTAAGCCGAAAAAAAAGGGACATCTAGACAGGGATGACTTTACTCTCAAGTGGGTGCTACCCACGAAGCCTTGCTGCATAACCCCTGATTTTCAGTCATTCCCGGTTGATGAGGCTCGAGGCTAAACGATACCTTTTCAGAACATATCCCTTAGAATGCCCATCGTCCACCTGACGATGTCTCGAAAGCATTCGTCCATACAAGTCCGTCCCGGGTTCGAACGGAACCGAAGGCACTATTCCTACTACATCCATTTTGGAAATATCCTCAGGATTAGTAGCGACTAGCCCTTGCACTTCACAGCTCCATCTTCGACTCTGAACACGTTACACGAAACGTACAAACCGAATCGAAGTGGTATTCGAGTCTCCAGACCTAGAATCCCGGTATACGGAAACTCGATCCCGGTCTCTTCGAAACGATCAGCGCATTGGCCAATATTGATAGTCGGTTATTTAACTATCAATTCACATCCATAGCAACCATCACACAATAAACAATTTCCCACATTATTTATTTGCCCAAATATCTTTCCAAGATATATTTCTATTTTCAAACTCCTTTTGAAAACAATTTCAAACAGTTTCCGCTTACGGAATACATTTCCCAAATAATTATTTCCACTGAATCACCAAGTACAAAATATTTTAGATTTAAAAATAAATTAAAAGACTTTACTATAAATATACTTTATAACATTGAAATTTTAAAACTACTTTAATACTTTATTAAAATAAAACCATTTATAAATATAAACTAACTTCCTCTTTAAAACATAATACCAAATCACTTTTATATAATTACTACAATAATAGATTTTTGAAAATACTTACTTTGAAAATTAACATTTAGGAAAACAATTTTCTAAAACATGCTTTTAAAAACACAATTAGAACTTTTAACTTATTTTTAAAATTGCTTTGAAAACGTACTTGGCTATCCAGAGAAATACACTTCTCTTCACATCCTTTAAAAATAAATCAACATTTATTTTTAAACCAATTCATATTCTTTTATAAATTCCCACCTTGAATTTATATTCTCAAATATCCCCTGATATTTTATTTTACTTTATAAACCCAGTTTATAAATTTCAAAATCTCACTTCTCTTTTAAATTCCAAATCCCAAAGTATTTAAATCAAATTTATAATTGATTTCCCAATTTATTTTACTTTGAAATAAATTCCTTTACTTAATCCATTTATTTCCAAATTCATTAACTTCCAGATTTTATTTCTCATTATGATTTAAAATCTTTAAACTGAAACACAAGTTTCAGATTTCCCAAATTCTTTCTTTCTTTTTAATTACATTTAAACATTGAATTAAAATAAATTATTTATTCTTTTAAATAACATCACATAAGTTTTCTTTAAATTCAATATTCTTTGTTTATTCAAAATTCCTCTTTTCCATATTTATTAGAATTTTGGAAATCACTTTTATTCTTAATCAGATTTATTCTCAAATTTATTCCAAACTCCTTATAATTATTTTACTTAAAAATTTACTCTTTTATTTCTTTTCAAAAATTCCATTCTAGAGATTTTGATAACTCAGCATATCCAAATCGGTCCAACCAAACCATAACATCCAATTATCCATATAATTCATCACAGGATATCAAAAATCATATCACAGAATATTTAACAAAATTAAATATTTTGAGGAATCCAGTTGGATCCCTCCAACCTGTTTCCCTGCATCCACAAACGTTAGCACAATACCAATTCCACTTCAAAGTGGAATATCGCGGTATATGGGTTTTATAAAATATCATCCGCTATTATGCGGCGCATAGGGTCTCATCCGCTATATAAATGCGGGAATATCAACAACTCCAATATATACATATGCCAATATGTATATATTGCTATATACTACTATATATATATAGCACATCAATCAATGCAATCATCCAATCAATTATTTAAATTTAACCAATTAAATTTAAATTATAATTTAACTGAGTGAGATTAACTCACCTTTTATTCTGCCATCCAAACCCAATCTCGACTTGTTCCTTTCAAAATTTAACCTTGTATAACAATTATGCGATTTATTAACACTTGAAATAAATCAAACAATCAATTACCATTTTAATAAATTTACCTAACCAACTTTTTAACTAATAATTCCTACTTCCGAAATCTTTTCTGTATATATATATTCACTGTTTATCAATGTGTAGATCCATTTTTATTTTATTATTACTTGTTTTACTTTATTTTAAACTCCATATATACTTATAAAATTTTAGTTACTGTAAATGACTTACGTTTATACCCTAATGTTCATTTGTATATAGATATTGGATAAGTAAGAAGAAGCAGATAACTACCTCTTGGACAAAGACGAACCCCGAACGAACACCACCTGCGAGCGTCTGCTCGAATCAATGACCGCTCCACCTCAACAATGAACGACGACCCTTCCATCTGAACCTCCTCGACGTCGCACCCTGCTGCTCGAACCTCGACTGGAATTGAGTTCGCCACTACCACCGGGTGCCTCCGCTTCGCCTCGTTGATCGAAACGCCACCGCTAGCTCCACAATCGAGTACCCTTCCAAATCGAGCTGCCTTGACATCATCGCGACATCGAGTCGCCTCAACAAATTAGCAGTGACAGTATAAAGAGACTGTAGCCGGCTTTAAATCAGCAGTAGAAAATCTCGCGTAGGGCAAGGATGAGTCGACGATGGCTGATGGAATAGCCGAGTTCGCATCGATGATTATTAAGAATGCGTTGATTTGCAAAACCCTGGTTATTTTCTTTTTGGGTTCCAGCATCGCAAACATGGAGATTGTTATTGAGCTGTAACTTCGAAGTAAACAGATTTTTTTTTTCTCTATAGGCCATGATTCTCGAATTTGAACGAACAAGGAAATGGTTTCGAGATTTTTCTCGGCTGTTTGGTTTATATTATTTTTGTTTCTTTTGGCTTCCAATGCAAGGCTAAGCAATATAATATAAGGGAAGCTTCTTGAACCAGCGTTATTTTAAATTTCAGGATAATTTCCATAGCGTTTACTTATTGTATGATCAGACGATAACTCCGAATGCTACAAAATTTGGAACCTGATAATAAATAAATATTATGGATCCAATGGGACTAGTTTCGTCGAATTCCGAGACTGTGCCCCGGAAGGCTATTTTTAGATTCAATTTAAACAAGTAAAATTTTCAAAGCTGAACGAATCATCGTTAAATTCAATTCGAACTCTTATATTATTTTCAGTATTGTCTATATAAATTTTATAAGTCTTCAAATTATTTTTAACAGGCTTAAAGCTCCAGATTCAATAATTTACCAATTTCAATAATTTAAATTCAACAATTACTTGTCTAATCAATAATGATATTTGAAATTAAAGTTAATAATTATCTTTTGAATATTTAAAATTAATTAAATATTCCTATTTCAAATGCTCAAAAATTTTTGGTCGTCACATTCCTCCCCCCTTAAAAGAATTTCGTCCCCGAAATTACCAGTTAGAAAGAATGATCCAATACCCATTACTATTTCCTTAACCCAAATGGTTTTAACCACCTCCCAAAACAAATCCTTTAATAGAGATACATTATCCCTCTTTCTAACCTTTCAAACTTACTCCTAAGTCCCAAACAATATTATCTTTCTTATCAGTTCAAATTTAAATTTGAATTCAAATTTTAAATTATCAAAATTTTCTCAAAATTTTTTCTAACTCCCTAAATTTCCGAAAAATTTCGCCAGCGTCTCCTTTGCGCGGCTAGCTCGGTACTACTACAAAATGGCTCTACGGCCTCCCAATCTCAAAAAGAAACAAAAGCCAAGTGGCTGGATCAAAAATCCAAATCAAATTTCATATAGAAATTCAAATACATACCTTTTTTGTCGGGCCATTAAATTTTATCTTCTAAAATCAAAAATCCCAATTTATCCATTGCTTTTATACACCTGTATATTCTACTAAGCAATAATATTCCATTACAATTCCAAAGTCATTTTATACCTTCCTTTACAAATTTTCAATATTTGCTTTACTTAAGCCCGTACGATGCACATATATCATCCGTACGCAATATCACATTTGATCGCTCAATCGATCACACAATCTCACTTCCGAACTAGTATCGTCCACCCGACTTCCTAGTGCGGACTCAGATCTGGTTTCTTGATCAGAAACCGTCATTCTCCTTGCATAGCCACCAACTATGATAGAGAATATCCAGAATCAATCAACAATCCATATCCAGGTTCGCCGTCGAAAATCGAGTGAAAAATCCTAATTCGGATCGATAAAACTATCTCGAAATTCTGTGTTCGACATCTGGACCAAATAGCTATGCGAATAAAATAATATACGTACACCTTACGTATAAATTCCAATTGGTTACCAATTATATCAATTCTCTTTTATTCACATTCCTTTTAATTGTTATCCCCTTATTCACAACTATCCCATTTCACAACTTCAGTTTTAGTCTTCATTCAACTATTCACTTAGTATATCTTTTTCCATTCCAAAATTACTAAGTATATCTCCAATACCAATTTTCTTAAGAATTTCATTCTTCAATTCTTAAGTCCAATATAAATTTTCTTATATTTATTTACTACTTCACCACCGAAGTGTATATATTCAAATTGAACTCCCATTTCATATGAATCTCAACTTACTTCAATTTACTACTTCATTTCCAATTTTTTCCTTAAATTCAATTCATCTCCAACTTCTGAATATTGAATTTTATTTAGCTCGAAAACAATCCAAGTTAACTCATTCAATAACTATTTATCAACTTATTTAAACCACTCCTCTGTTTGAGTTCAGTTTCCATTCAACATTTACTTAAGTCAATAACTTAAGTTTATTTCCCATTTAACCAACCTTTTAAAGTTTTATTTCCATCTTTCATTTGATTCTTATTTAATCAAATTCCATCCATTTATTTATTTAATATAAGTGGTTCATTCACTCAATCATTTTGAATTTTAATTTCCATACTCAATTCATCTGGAATTATTTTATTAATAACCAGGTCATTTCCAATTTATATTCACTTATTTGGATTTCATTCGTAATCCAAACCATCTCTATTTTAATCCAATTTCATTAACTCACAATTCAATTTCATTAACTAATTTATTATCTAATTAGTTCCCCCGCTGGTTAAAATTAAATACTTGCTTTTTAATTCCAAATATCACTTCACTTAATTATCTTAAGTTCAATTTATTTTATAATTCAAGTTTGGATTTATTTAAAAATTAAGATTGCTCATCTTAGTCGTTTCCATTTGATAATTACAATTTCAAATTATAACTCTTAATGGTTCAAAGAAATGAATTCCCATTTATGACTTACAATTTCATTTCTATTCATAAGTTTTAACTTACTTACTTAAGATCTAGGATTATTCATTTAAGTCCATTTTCAT
Source organism: Allium fistulosum (assembly GCA_030737815.1). Lineage (NCBI taxonomy): Eukaryota > Viridiplantae > Streptophyta > Magnoliopsida > Asparagales > Amaryllidaceae > Allium > Allium fistulosum. The sequence goes on from CM060908.1 coordinate 1,004,892,907, forward strand.
CTTTACAATCAAATTTCAAATTATTACACTTAAGAATATGAATTTCTTTACACAATTATAAGCATTTTACATTACCTTTATATCCAATTCAATTCGACTTCAACTTATTTACATTTAATTCAATTCCAATTCTCAATTTTTATTTAACTTATCTTAAGTTAAATTCGAATATATTTTATTCACCTTCATATACTCGAATTAAATTTTAATTCTAGGATACAATTTTATACAAGTTTTACAATTCATTCACCTTCAAGTTCTCTAACTCTTTTATCTACCAACTTATATTACTCATTTAGTTATTTTCATCTCATAATTATAATCCCAGAATTAAACTTTCATTCCCTCCTTATTTCAATCAACTTCATTCTATACTTTATATTGTTATATTGTTGATTCATTTAAATTCCCACATTTATATTTTAAATAGAATTCCTAGAATCCAATTGCCCGGTTTTATTTCAAAAACCATTTTGAATCCATAAATAACTCATACATATCTGGTATCACATCAAATCCCAATTTCCAAAACAATCTGCTTTTTCCAAACAATTTTCCCTTTGAACTTCAAAATCAACCCAGTTCAAAATCATTTCCAATTTAAAACAATTTGGTAGCAATTTCTCTTTGGAAACTCGAAAATAGACATCGATGATGCTGCAGTCATCACCGAAATTATTTTCCAGCGACCGAAAGAGAATTTAATGCTTTTATCACTTTAAAACTTTTCAAACATTTTTAAATCCCAAATCCCACCAGATATGAATTCAATTTCAAAAATATTCATGAAATAATATCACCATTATTTCCCTAAAACCTTTAAACTATTCTTAAATCCAAAGGAATTTAAACCTTTCCCAAAACTTCAAATTCAAAATCCATTCAATTTTATATCCAAACATTTCTCTGGAATTCTATCACATTTTATTTCAAGTTATAAGTCACATTTACAATTTACATTTACAAATTTCATTTGTTTATGAATTTATCTCATTTGATTATAAATCACATTTGTAATTCACATTTGTATATAAAGCTTATCTCAATTTATAAATTTCATTTAGTCTATATTTCAAATTCCATTTTGTTATATAAATTTATTCTTCAACTTAGGTTATAAGTTTCCAATTTCTACTCAATAATGAGACTAACTCATTATTGTCATTTTCTAACAACCAAGCATCCAAAAATAACTATAATAAATTTCAAATAATTATTTCTTTTATATACAAAATAATTTGGGCAAAATTATTTCATTCACCCTATTTAAAATAATACTGTGTCGAACTGTTCTATTCAAGTGTTTAGAAACCCCTTCGATACAGTTGGCCAGACTGTGCCGACGAAGGTTCATATGCCACTCAATAAACCAACCAACACAATATAAAACCATTTTATATTCACTAACAAATACGCGCTCATATCTATTAATACTCTCAAAATTCCCACCAGAGCCAAGGTTATCGCCAGCCTAAGCTCTGATACCACTGTAACGACCCGACCTTCACGACCCTCGAAAATCGACACAAGATACTCAACAGTATAATATGCCAATGAACGAATGCCGGAAAAGACAGATTGTAGAAGAATAAGAAAGTAGATAGAAGAAGAAAGAACTAAACAAAATCAGAATCTCACAGACGCAGCGGAATAAAATATAATATATATCAACAGATCTTTACACAAATCAAAAACTATATCTGTTTATATAATACATCATCAGAATACATCATCAGAGTACATCAACATCCATAACATACAACTGAATACACAGCGGAAAAATAATAACAAGTACGTGAGTACGTATCGTCATCCAGCTCGTCTCCTGAGCTCCACAGCATCATATCCTGAACCTGTTTATCTCGGTCTGACCCGAGCATCATATAAAACAATACCCGAGTCAGTCTGGAAAACCAGCGTGAGAAAATCACACTCAAATTTATTATTAAAGTTTCAAAATCCTTTGAAAACAAAAGCATCTCGTAAGACCACGCCACAAATAAACATGTCGGGTTTTTACCTTACGATAGCTAAAACACTTTATATCAAAATCCTCTGATATTATAATAGTGTCTACAGAAAGTAAAATAGAATCTAGCTGAAATGCTTGCATCTCACATTTCAACAATAGTTGGGCACAATCAAAACCGTACAGGCACGTAGGGAGAATGGATTTCCAACGAATGACTAGGCACTGGGGTACCACCTGTCACAGTACGTGGCCTAGATCACAGTACCGAGGAGTACGCCCGCTCCCCTGCAACACAAAGCCAGAATCATCCCTTACTGGATAATTCCAAATAAAATCACCCCACGGTTGGGATCAGCAACCGCAACACTAAGCCGAAAAAAAAGGGACATCTAGACAGGGATGACTTTACTCTCAAGTGGGTGCCACCCACGAAGCCTTGCTGCATAACCCCTGATTTTCAGTCATTCCCGGTTGATGAGGCTCGAGGCTAAACGATACCTTTTCAGAACATATCCCTTAGAATGCCCATCGTCCACCTGACGATGTCTCGAAAGCATTCGTCCATACAAGTCCGTCCCGGGTTCGAACGGAACCGAAGGCACTATTCCTACTACATCCATTTTGGAAATATCCTCAGGATTAGTAGCGACTAGCCCTTGCACTTCACAGCTCCATCTTCGACTCTGAACACGTTACACGAAACGTACAAACCGAATCGAAGTGGTATTCGAGTCTCCAGACCTAGAATCCCGGTATACGGAAACTCGATCTGTAACGACCCGTAAATTTTAACCGTTTTAATAACGTAATTTGTTGAAATTTTGTGAAATTTTAAACGATAAAATTTTGAAATAAAAATTTAATATTTGGAATACGTCTAATTAAACATAGCAACTGGTAAATTTTCGTCCGAAAATACGAAAGTTTATTTCGCGCGTAAATTCACTTCAATTTAATCAGTTAAAAAGCGTTGGAAATAAAATGTTTTCGAAACCTAAATATTTTTACATAGAAAAATTCTAAATCATCTTCTGAGCAAGATTTCAGTTTGTCGTTTTTCCAAATTCGGACATCTTTGGCTCCGTCGTTCTTATTTTCCGCAAAATAGCAGTATTCTGGTGCCAATATCGATTTTTATCGGATGATCGTACCACTGATTTCGATATACCGTTTTGATCGTCTCGTCGTGCCGATCTCTACGGTATATTCGATTGTCAAATTCGGAGTTCCGGTGTACGTTGCACTTTGCGTAACGCCTACCGTATCGGTAACCGTTTCATGCCTTTTGGCTTCCGTGTCCATTCAAATTTCAAATGGCTGAAGCGTGAGAGTCAGCTGCTTTATTATTTCTTGAGAACTGTCATTTCACCTTCGGTTCTCACGTTGCTTTTATTTATTGCAGTACCCTTTTTCTGCCTTTACACTTAATGTTCACCTTCTTTTCATAAACCAACGTTCTGTATCCTTTATCTTTCCATTTGCCTACCGTATAACCATTGGCCACTAACAATTAATAATCTGGGAATCCAACCGCTTGCTTTTATTATCCCAAGTTTCAATTTTCCACTTCAATCCAAATTAGTTCACATTTTCTCTTTCTGTCGTTTCAATTTGGAAATATTTTTCCAAACTAAGTAACGTGTGATAGGCTACATATTCAATCTATCCTAGGCCTATCCATCTTCTTTTTATATTTTTTTTAGAAACTGTTCCTCCTCTTTATATACAAAGTTCTATTATATAAAGTGAGTTTGTTCTCTTGCTCGAAGAAAAGCATGTTCATGCTCGAAGTTTTCATCTCCCCACCCTTGAACCGTCACCATCTTCCACTCGTCTCCCCTAACACCTAACAACCCTCCAGTTCGCCAGCCTTCCGCCACTGCCGTACAACCCCGCTGCAGTGCCACACGACACTCCACCACTCCACCTAACATCTCTCTCCGCCAGGCAGCTCACGCCATACACCCTCCCTGACAAACCACGGCATGCAGACCGACCGCTCCCCACCACCACGTGACGCCTCGCCCTTCCTCTTCACGCCCAAATCCAATCCCGAGTTCCAAACCTCCAGCCTCGGCAACACCGTGCTCCACGACGACCCCATCCCCAGCCATTCCCATTCGTTCCCCTCCCTCTCACCTCGACCATCAGCAAACCCAGATCCTCACGCGCGCAACCACCTAGCATCACTAGTCGTGAAGTCAAGCACAACCGCACCTATGCCCCACACCCTGGCCACCTCCGCCTTCTTCCCACCCTCTGCATCAAACTCTTCCCTGCAACCTCTCAAATTCGTTCATTTTATATGGTGTAAGTGTTTGCATCGTTTATATAATATATATTTCTTTACTTTAGATTTATATATATAAGGGCTTATATATATTATATACATATTACGTATATTGTAACGACCCGATATTTTGGACCATTCGCGTCCATTATAAGTGTATAGGTAGACACTCATGCCGGAGTTGAATTGCTCAAAATACCGCGTTGTTAATTTAAATTTGGCAAAACTGAACATATACTGTAAATAGATATAATCACAGATCACAGACACAGAGTAATAAATGCAGCGGAAATAAAAGAGATAGTAGTTCATGAAGCTACTATATGAATATATAAAAATACATCAGATACAAATCAGAATACATCACTGGAATCATCGAATACTGAAAGCAGAATAGATGGCTGGATCTTCAAGCAAAGCTCCAACTCCAAAGGTGAGTCTCGAATAGTGGTACACTCAGTCTGACCCGAGCGTAAAGCAAAAACACAAGACACTCGAGTCAGGATTAACATTCTTATATTAATAAATCCAACTCAAGTGAAATAGCAATTGAAATACAAGTAACTCAAAGGATGTTTGGAATAACCATCCTTTAAGGATCCGTTAAACTATCTACTAGGTAGTAATGTACGCTAAGTAGATAATGTCTATCAGTAATATAAAGATATCAAAGTAGGGTTAAGCAGGGCCCATACACCTCTTAACCTGTTTATTCCCAAAAGCATATACAAGACCGTAGTTTCCCCAAAACCGGAAGTCACCAGAGGGCAATCCATATACTAAAGGTACAAATCAAAATCGTAGTGGTCGCGAATAGGATAATCAGTATGACAAGGTACATGAGGCGATACCAACTAGGATACTAGTAGTTGCCTGATCCGGACTGATGTTGGGCATAGCAGCTACTACCCCAACACCGCGAAACAACACTCCCAAATCGAGGGGTGCACCCAAATCGAATCACAAAAGTAATAGATATGGTATCGAAGAAGTGTGTCCGCTAGAGATGGCGATCCTCAATGGCCCGGCGCGGCTCCTGTTTTAGTCATGTCAAGGGTCATCCAAAATCGTTCTCTTTCTTCAGTCAACGCGTTCATCAAAACCATCCACTTCGTTCTGGATCAACACTCCGCGTACAGTTATTAAAGTGGTTTCGGTTCAGATAGAGAGTATATCCATTACCGATCCCGGTCTCTTTAATAACTTTCGTAATTATTACACCGATTGGTCGTTTATATATTTCAAAAACCAAATCAATTCCAATTTCCAATAGAATTCGTAAATCAACATTTCATTTGTCTTTCTAAAACAATTTCCAAATTTTCGTTTCAAAACTTCCAATTTTCCGTTTCAAAATCTTATAATTCAATTTCAATTTCTATTTAAAACAATTCAAATATTGATTCAAGTTCGTATATAAGTTTCATTCCGAAATCATTTAAATAAATTCTATTTAACATTCAAATCAATTTAAACTCATTTATCGATTTCATTCAATATTCGTTAAGTTACTTTATCATTCAAAGCAATTTCTATTAAATTTCCAATTCATTAAATCAATTCTTAAGTTCAACTTCATTTAATCAAAACTTAAAATTTTGAATTAAAATAAATTCATCAAATCGAATTCTTTAAACTTCAAGTCTTACATTAATTTCAATAAATCGCATTTTATTTCTTGTTAAGAAATTCAATTTCAGTTATTTACTTACTTAAATAAATTTCCAAAACTTAATAAATAAAGAAACCCAAATTCATTTATTAATAAAGTTCAAATTTCACTTATTCAAAAGTCCAATTTCTCTTATCTAAGAATTCAATTTTTATTCAATTATCAAATGATTCAATCTTATTCAATTATTAAATAATTCAAAACTTAATTATTAAATAATTTCAAAATTTAATAATTTCAAACTTAATTATAATTTCAAACTAAATTCAATCATTTCTCAAATTAAACAACCTTCTTTCATCAATTTCTTTATTAATATTTCATTTCAGATTATTAAATATTCACGTTTAAATTTCATTAAATTCAATTTCCAACTTCGTTTCAAAACCATATTATTTATTCAAATAAAATCTTCATTTTATTTTTAAATCAAATTATTGACCAATCGGGTTTTATTTAATTTCCTATCCTAGGTAAAAATTCAATTTGGGTATTTATCATTTCAACCCGATTCCAATTCAATTCAAAATCAAAACATATCAAAGGGAACTTGCAATGTGATAACTGGAATGGTGTCAAAGTAAATAAACAAGCAATAACAACAATCAATATCAATCCAATAATCAATTCAAATAATCCCGAAATAACCCTATTAATTCGCATTGTTATTTGTACGAATTAATATAATTATTTCTAGAATCTACACTATCATTTCATGTAGATTAAAGATTATCACATTACAGTTTTTCACTTGTCATCTATTTACAATTTCATACATCATTAATTTAACATCATACATTCAGTGGTTCAAAGTATAATTAAACAAATCCTACGTGTCAATAAATTCAACAGTTAAAGGGTCATATTATACAAATGTCAGTTAATCAAATTTAACATTTAATTATCCTATATCAAGTTCAATTTCATACTATTTATCATTTTAACATTAACAATTTAACGTCCAATATAAACATCAACAATCAATCAATTATCAGCCAAACTGTATTATCATCACATAAATAATTAACAGAAAATGGTGTCAGGTGTCACAGGTGAACTGATACAGGCAATAGCATATATAACAGTGTAATTAACTAACAGCAGCATTTCAATTGTCGTTCCAATTGAAATCAAATTTAATAAATAAAAGAACGTTAATCGTGAGTGAGTGCTCACCTTTCGAGGCTAGATAGATTTGACAACGGAATAGGCTACGAATCCAAGCATGGGTTGCAAAGCAAAGTAGATGGGAACGAATCGACGAACAAAGCTGACGAATAGAAATGTACCAAATCAAATCAGAATTGGATGGATGAAGATAAATGGTATAAGCGAACTTATGTATATAACTAAATATACTATTTTTATAAAACATATTCTAAATTCAAACCTAATTTAAATAAATATACATTTCAATATTATTGTTTTAAATTAAAAACATAAAATAAAAAAAATCAATATATATATACATGATATTTTGAAATAATTACTTAGGTAGATATAGAAATATATATATCACTTTCTTGTATAATATGTAACACATGTTAAATTTAAAATAACATCCTTATAGACTAAGATACATACATACAATTATATAAAGACTTACCAAGCCATTCGTATATAGGTTAACATCAACTGACAAACTGATTTATATAAGTATATTGCCAATTTAAATAAACAACTTTATACTACATATATAATCTTTTCTAAAGAATAATATACTGTAAGCTTATAGCGGATATATACCTTCACTATATCTATACATATTTTTGTATAAAATGATACTTTCGAAAATCATTATTTTATTAACATAAACTTTATACGGTAACTTTATAGATATATAAAACCATCAGTTCTCTACCAAACTTTCATAATTCATATATAAAGAAAACAACATATTCCTGTATACAAAGTGATATTGTCGTATCTATAATGTATATATATACATCAGAGTGCCAAATATAGTTAATATACAGATGGAAAACAAACTGTTTATAAAATATATAAACTAAACCCACAGCATAAATAACCAACATATATAAGACATATATTTGCACTATAACATTGTTTATATAGTACCAGCTTATACAGTAACAGAAAGATTTTAAAAATATATGGAACTAACAAATATAAGCTCATGTACGTATATTATTATTTTGAAATCGATAGTATATGAATGACATTTGCCTATAAAACAACTATATTCATAAGCTAAGCTATAAGCAATATTATTAAAAGCTGTTTCAAAACACACGCTACTTAAAAGAAAATCTGACATATTATACATAACTAATATGCATTCCCTTTTCACCTATTACACAAAACTACCACATGGTACCTACAGCATATATGTATTTATATATATGGCTTCTGACATAATCAAAATATAACAACCCAAACAAAACTTCCCTTTTAAAATATATCCTTACCTAATCCTTAGCATAACTCATATATGAGATTTAGCATACTAGCTACAGGAAAACACACAACCCAAAATTTTATACATACATTAGACTATAAAGACAACATTAGAATATGTATATTATAAAAAAATATAAATATATATATATATACAAAAGTTATAAATCTTATACCTATATATATATAAGCGGGGAAGAAGGCTGCCACTGGAAAGTACGAGCAAGTGTAGGTGGCTGCGTGATGCATGGCATGGAGGCGGAGAAAGGTGTGTTGTTCGACGTACAGGCTGAGAAGCGGTTGATCGTGGAAGGTCTCGGAGTTGCCTGGGTGGTGGAGTGCCATGGCTTCGGCTTTGGCCAAAGACTGCAGAGGTGTGGTAGGCTGTGGGTCGCGAGCGTGGGTTGGGGCGGCACGTCAAGTGGAGAAGTCTTGAAGGCGGGGCTGTAGGATGTTGAGGTTTCGAGGCACGGTGGTGGACGTGGGTCTCGACTCGGCAGGTGGAGCAGGACGTGGGAGATGGAAGATGGGTGTAGGCGGTTGTCTCCAATGGAGCTGGGGACGGTTGGACGTGGGAGATGGTGACGAAGTGATGATGGTAACGTAGTGAGTTGGGACTGGGCTTGGCATGGAGATGGATTCGAGCATGCAAGGTGGAACAACAAGTGAATGGGGCGTGAAGAAAAGAAGAAGAGTGAAGGAGCAGGTAAAAGAATATAAGGGGAGAGGAATAGGCATTGAACAGATAAATTTTTCTCTTTTTGAAAGTGTAAACGAATCAATTGCAAACAAAACCTTTTGTTAAAACATGGAGAATAGTGAAGGTCAATAGCTACAGTAATAAATGTTGATGGCTTCTCGAATAAAGTAATAACAAACGGCTAATAAGTTTCACCGAGAAAACCAAATGTCACAAAACCGGTACCGATACGGTAACCGTTTCTGTGGATTTCGCTGCGACTCGGGTTTCAAAACACAGAATTGAATATACCCTAGAGATCAGCATGACAACACGATCAAAACGGTATATGGATATCAGTGGTTTGATTGAATTATAAAAATTCGAATTTTCTACTTGCGGAAAATGCAAGAAAAACGCTGAAAAATAAGATCGACGGAGCCAAAGATGTCCGAATTTGGAAAAGCGACCAACTGACATCTTGCTCAGAAGATGGTTTAGAATTTTTCTACGTAAAAATATTTAGGTTTCGAAAACATTTTATTTTCATCGCTTTTTAACTGATTAAATTAAAGTGAATTTACGCGCGAAATAAACTTCCGTATTTTCAGACGAAAATTTACCAGTTGCTATGTTTAACTAGACGTATTCCAAATATTAAATTTTTTTCAAAATTTTATCGTTTGAAATTTCGCAAAATTTCAACTAATTACGTTATTAAAACAGTTGAAATTTACGGGTCGTTACATTCTCCCCCACTCAAAACTTTTCGTCCCCGAAAAGGAAGGAGGTAGGAGAATAGAAACAATCAGAAAGAAAAACAGATTTTGAAATACAAAATAACAATTAATTTAAACCATATAAATTCAAATTTAAATTAATTGATATTCAATAATTGATTTAATATCCATTTGGTTTTGCTAAAATCAATCTCAACTATTTCTAAATTCATTATCTTATTATCCAATTGTCTTCAATTTACAATTTATAAAACCATAAATTTGAATAGTCTTTTATTATACTCATATTTTCTTTAACAATTTTAAATTCTTCTTTATTCCAAATTATTGTTAAATTTATTCTACTTAATATATCTACTCACATATATTTAACCCATATAATTTAATTCAAAACATAAAAGTTTCGATTTAAATTAATTTACATCTATTAATTTCTTTAAAATTCAAGGTATTTTCATATGTTGATCAAATTTCAATTTATTAATTTTTTCAAAACAAATTTATTAATTCTTCCAAAACAAATTTATTAATTCTTCCAAACAAATTTATTAATTCTTAACTAAGTTTACTTATTATCCTATCTAACTCTATTAACATCTTTATAATCAAAATTTAGTGTATAACATTTATTATAAACACTCAAATTTTATTTATAAATTCAATTTATCTTATATATTATCCAATTACATATTCAACTTCTGAACGATTTAGGTAAGTTGTATTAGAATGCAGTTGAACAATATACAAATAAAATTTTCCCAATTCAGTTATTCAAGTTTAAATATTTATCACAAATTTTTGGTTTTATTTATAATTAAAATCATCCTTTAACCAAATTTAAGAATTAGATTTCCGATTAACTTTAAACAATTTAGAGATATGTATAATATATTTATATCAAATCAAATTAAAATGTTAAAATAAGATACTTATATATATATATATATATATATCAAATTATACTGAAGAAATTCAAATTAAAATATTTTTCAAAACAAAGCCGTAGCAAAACTACAGACTAGTATCTCCACTTCGAAACTCGAAAATGAACGTCGATGATGCGGCCGCCATCACCGAAATTATTTTCCAGCGACAAAGAGAAGAGCACTGATTTCAACATTTTAAAATTCTTTGGAAACGATTTCTATTCGAAAATACTTTCAATAATATATACTTAAAAATTTTAAAAACCAAAGTTCAAAATCACCGGAAACTAGTAAATTCTCAAATTTCTGAATTAAATTCATTTCAAATTCCAAATCAATTTATAAACCGTATTTATAAATTTATTTAGAACAATAAATGATAATCAAATATTATCATTTCAACAACAATTTAATTAACTTATTAAATTCCAGAAAATTTTAACTTATATTTTTACAATATAATCAACAAATTTATTTCATTTACCAAATTTGAAAATAATATTGTGTCAGTTTGCTCTGTTCAAGTGTTTTGGAAATCCTATCGATAACGTTGATCAGACGAATCGATCGAAAACCCAAATCAACATCAACAACTCAAACAACACAATATATAAAACATTTTTATATAAATTTACAAATACACTTCTTTGCTCGACGATACAGGGATGAATTTTCAAAATAAGGATACGGTTTCAAATTTTATGGACTCAAGTTAAAGAGAATTCTGATTTAAATACAAGTTCGAAAGAAAAGATAAGATGATTCAATTAATAGAATCGGGTTGGATAAGCTTATTTAATTCACGGGCAATCTTAACCGGATCGTCCGTAACTTCAAGAATAAGACCGATGCTGAATTCCGAGGTAAATCAACACTCGATCTCACGAGATGGAATTCAGGTATAGCAGGGAATAGACAGCATCGTAAACCGAGGATACAGGAATCTCCGGTAAATCAATGTCTATTATAAAGGAGTTTACTCCTTTACGAATCGTTCTAAGATTGGCGAGACCGCCGATCTATTATATATAACATTCAGAATGGAGTTATGGGGTGCTCCAAGATTGAAAGAAGACGAATAGTGAAGGACACGAATGAATTTCGGAACCGAGGGGAACGTTCCAAAATTCAAAGAAATTGAGTCAAGGGAAGAGATTGAAACTCGAATGAGAGTGATCTGTAAATACATTTACCCTATATGTTAAGTTTTGCCTAGAGCTACCAAAGCTCTGATACCAACTGTAACGACCCGATATTTTGGACCATTCGCGTCCATTATAAGTGTATAGGTAGACACTCATGCCGGAGTTGAATTGCTCAAAATACCGCGTTGTTAATTTAAATTTGGAAAAACTGAACATATACAGTAAATAGATATAATCACAGATCACAGACACAGAGTAATAAATGCAGCGGAAATAAAAGAGATAGTAGTTCATGAAGCTACTATATGAATATATAAAAATACATCAGATACAAATCAGAATACATCACTGGAATCATCGAATACTGAAAGCAGAATAGATGGCTGGATCTTCAAGCAAAGCTCCAACTCCAAAGGTGAGTCTCGAATACTGGTACACTCAGTCTGACCCGAGCGTAAAGCAAAAACACAAGACACTCGAGTCAGGATTAACATTCTTATATTAATAAATCCAACTCAAGTGAAATAGCAATTGAAATACAAGTAACTCAAAGGATGTTTGGAATAACCATCCTTTAAGGATCCGTTAAACTATCTACTAGGTAGTAATGTACGCTAAGTAGATAATGTCTATCAGTAATATAAAGATATCAAAGTAGGGTTAAGCAGGGCCCATACACCTCTTAACCTGTTTATTCCCAAAAGCATATACAAGACCGTAGTTTCCCCAAAACCGGAAGTCACCAGAGGGCAATCCATATACTAAAGGTACAAATCAAAATCGTAGTGGTCGCGAATAGGATAATCAGTATGACAAGGTACATGAGGCGATACCAACTAGGATACTAGTAGTTGCCTGATCCGGACTGATGTTGGGCATAGCAGCTACTACCCCAACACCGCGAAACAACACTCCCAAATCGAGGGGTGCACCCAAATCGAATCACAAAAGTAATAGATATGGTATCGAAGAAGTGTGTCCGCTAGAGATGGCGATCCTCAATGGCCCGGCGCGGCTCCTGTTTTAGTCATGTCAAGGGTCATCCAAAATCGTTCTCTTTCTTCAGTCAACGCGTTCATCAAAACCATCCACTTCGTTCTGGATCAACACTCTGCGTACAGTTATTAAAGTGGTTTCGGTTCAGATAGAGAGTATATCCATTACCGATCCCGGTCTCTTTAATAACTTTCGTAATTATTACACCGATTGGTCGTTTATATATTTCAAAAACCAAATCAATTCCAATTTCCAATAGAATTCGTAAATCAACATTTCATTTGTCTTTCTAAAACAATTTCCAAATTTTCGTTTCAAAACTTCCAATTTTCCGTTTCAAAATCTTATAATTCAATTTCAATTTCTATTTAAAACAATTCAAATATTGATTCAAGTTCGTATATAAGTTTCATTCCGAAATCATTTAAATAAATTCTATTTAACATTCAAATCAATTTAAACTCATTTATCGATTTCATTCAATATTCGTTAAGTTACTTTATCATTCAAAGCAATTTCTATTAAATTTCCAATTCATTAAATCAATTCTTAAGTTCAACTTCATTTAATCAAAACTTAAAATTTTGAATTAAATTAAATTCATCAAATCTAATTCTTTAAACTTCAAGTCTTACATTAATTTCAATAAATCGCATTTTATTTCTTGTTAAGAAATTCAATTTCAGTTATTTACTTACTTAAATAAATTTCCAAAACTTAATAAATAAAGAAACCCAAATTCATTTATTAATAAAGTTCAAATTTCACTTATTCAAAAGTCCAATTTCTCTTATCTAAGAATTCAATTTTTATTCAATTATCAAATGATTCAATCTTATTCAATTATTAAATAATTCAAAACTTAATTATTAAATAATTTCAAAATTTAATAATTTCAAACTTAATTATAATTTCAAACTAAATTCAATCATTTCTCAAATTAAACAACCTTCTTTCATCAATTTCTTTATTAATATTTCATTTCAGATTATTAAATATTCACGTTTAAATTTCATTAAATTCAATTTCCAACTTCGTTTCAAAACCATATTATTTATTCAAATAAAATCTTCATTTTATTTTTAAATCAAATTATTGACCAATCGGGTTTTATTTAATTTCCTATCCTAGGTAAAAATTCAATTTGGGTATTTATCATTTCAACCCGATTCCAATTCAATTCAAAATCAAAACATATCAAAGGGAACTTGCAATGTGATAACTGGAATGGTGTCAAAGTAAATAAACAAGCAATAACAACAATCAATATCAATCCAATAATCAATTCAAATAATCCCGAAATAACCCTATTAATTCGCATTGTTATTTGTACGAATTAATATAATTATTTCTAGAATCTACACTATCATTTCATGTAGATTAAAGATTATCACATTACAGTTTTTCACTTGTCATCTATTTACAATTTCATACATCATTAATTTAACATCATACATTCAGTGGTTCAAAGTATAATTAAACAAATCCTACGTGTCAATAAATTCAACAGTTAAAGGGTCATATTATACAAATGTCAGTTAATCAAATTTAACATTTAATTATCCTATATCAAGTTCAATTTCATACTATTTATCATTTTAACATTAACAATTTAACGTCCAATATAAACATCAACAATCAATCAATTATCAGCCAAACTGTATTATCATCGAATAAATAATTAACAGATAATGGTGTCAGATGTCACAGGTGAACTGATGCAGGTAATAGCATATATAACAGTGTCATTAACTAATAGCAGCATATCTCAACTATATATATTATAGTTAAAAACAGTTGAAATTTAGCAACTTGTACAAAATTTCAACTAATTACGTTATTAAAACAGTTGAAATTTACGGGTCGTTACATTTTATATGGTGTAAGTGTTTGCATCGTTTATATAATATATATTTCTTTACTTTAGATTTATATATATAAGGGCTTATATATATTATATACATATTACGTATATGAATGTGTATAATTGGGTTATTTGTTTTACAGTAGCTTAGTTGTAAAGTCTCTTTAAGGTATAGAGTACATTATACATTATATGTAAAGTTTGTACAAGTTTTAAAAGTTATACAATGTTTACAGAAAAAAAAAGACCGGGCTTGTTTACAGTTAGCCTATGTCATATCAAGTCTTATGCGTGTTTATAAGTAGCTTGGATATTACAGTAGGTAAGCATATGGGTTACAGTATTATATATATAGTACACATTTTCTCTGCACTAGTACACATATATTGTATATAAATAAGTGTCTGCATCTATATTATAGAATATAAGATTTGTTTACTTAGGGTACTTTTATATAGATAGTTGTTGCTATGTGTTTCGAAAGTTGCATGAGTACAGTTGGTCTAGTTGCTAGCTGTTTGAATTGATGATAACTGTTATATTCAAGTTATGTTATTTTATTCGAATATAAATGTCTTCGAGTGTATATATCTATAGAAGTTGACATGGTTCATATGTGTATAAAAAAAAAAAGGGGCAAGTTGTATAAATTTTGTTTTTAATATTAATGATGAGATATAGCCGGTAGGTAAGCGTTTTTGCACTTTATAAGGGATATACGTTTGATTTTATTTGTGGGTTTTAATTTGAATCAATGATTTTATTTACATGTGCATTTTATTGGATATCGGTTTTAAAGATGAAATATTGATTAAGTAAGAAAATAATAATGTTATATATATATATATTTAGTTTATATCAAAAATTTATTCAAATTGTTTACATCGGCCCAGTTCTAATTTGATCTCGTCAATTTTGATTTATCAGCCTTATTCGTCAGTTCGGGCCAATCTATCTTGTTTTGGAATTCGTACCTGGACTCGTAACTCATCTCTTTCTCGTTCGTCTCTAGCCTCGAAAGGTGAGCACTCACTCACGATTAGCGTTCTTTTATTTATTAGATTTGATTTCAATTGAAACGACAATTGAGATATGCTGCTATTAGTTAATGACACTGTTATATATGCTATTACCTGCATCAGTTCACCTGTGACATCTGACACCATTATCTGTTAATTATTTATTCGATGATAATACAGTTTGGCTGATAATTGATTGATTGTTGATGTTTATATTGGACGTTAAATTGTAAACGTTAAAATGATAAATGGTATGAAATTGAACTTGATATAGGATAATTAAATGTTAACTTTAATTAACTGACATTTGTATAATATGACCCCGTCAACTGTTAAATTTATTGACACGTAGGATTGTTAACTACACCTTGAACCATCAATTGTATGTTGCTTAAACTGATGATGTATGAAATTGTAAATAGATGACAAGTGAAAACCGTAATGTAATAATCTTTAATCTACATGAAATGATAGTGTGGATTCTAGAAATAATTATATTAATTCGTACAAATAACAATGCGAATTAATATGGTTATTTCGGGATTATTTGAATTGATTATTGGATTGATATTGATTGTTGTTATTGCTTGTTTATTTACTTTGACACCATCCCAGTTATCACACTGCAAGTTCCCTCTGTTATGTTTTGATTTTGAATTGAATTGGAATCGGGTTGAAATGATAAATACCCAAATTGAATTTTTACCTAGGATAGAAAATTAAATAAAAACCCGATTGGTCAATAAATTTGATTTAAAAATAAAATGAAGGTTTTATTTTGAATAAATAATATTGTTTTGAAACGAAGTTGGAAATTGAATTTTAAATGAAATTTAAATGTGAATATTTAATATTAAAAATGTAATTGATGAAAGAATGTTGTTTAATTTGAGAAATGATTTAATAATTAATTTTGAAATTATAATTAAGTTGGAATTATAATTAAGTTTGAAATTATTAAAATTTGAAATGATTTAATAATTAATTTTGAAATTATAATTAAGTTGGAATTATAATTAAGTTTGAAATTATTAAAATTTGAAATGATTTAATAATTAAGTTTGAAATTATAATTAAGTTGGAATTATAATTAAGTTTGAAATTATTATACTTTGAAATTATTTAATAATTAAGTTTTGAGTTATTTAAAAATTAAATAAGATTGAATTATTTAATGATTAAATTGAATTGAAATTCTTTAATAAGAAAATTGAACTTTTGAATAAGTGAATTTTACTTCGTAAATAATTAAAATCGAGTTTTCTTTATTAAGTGAGTTTTGGAAAATTATTTAAGAAGGTAAATAAGTGAAATTGAATTTCTTTAACAAGAAATGAAAATGTCATATTTTGGAATTAATGTAAGACTTGAAATATAAAGAATTTGATTTGATGAATTTAATTTAATTAAATTTGTAAGTTTTGATTTAATGAAGTTGAATTTAAGAAATTGATTTAATGATTTGGAAATTTAATAGAAATTGTTTTGAATGATAAATTAATTGAACGATATTGAGTGAAATTGATAAATGAATTTAAATTGATTTAAATGTTAAATTAAATTAATTTAAATGTTTTCGAAATGAAACTTATATTCGAACTTGAGTTAATATTTGGATTGTTTAAGTAGAAATTGAATTTGAATTATAAGATTTTGAAATGATAATTTGAAAGTTCGAAATGTAAAGTATGGAAATTGGTTTTCGAAAGACAAATGAAATGTTGATTTACGAATTCTATTTGAAATTGAAATTGATTTGGTTTTGAAATATATAAACGACCAATCGGTGTAATAATTACGAAAGTTATTAAAGAGACCGGGATCGGTAATGGATATACTCTCTATCTGAACCGAAACCACTTTAATAATTATACGTGGAGTGTTGATCCAGAACGAAGTGGATGGTTTTGGTGAACGCGTTGACTGAAGAAAGAGAACGATTTTGGATGACCCCTGATATGACTAAACCAGGAGCCGTGCCGGGCCATTGAGGATCGCTGTAATATCCCGGAAATTTTAACAATATCAATTTAATAATCTGTTAAATAATTAAATTGATATTGATGATATTTGATAATAAGATTTGAATTTAATTTAATAATCTGATTAAATTAGTATTAATTGGTGATTTTATCTTTTAAAAGTTAATAAGATATTTTCTATTTGAATATATATATTTATTTATATATATTGTAAATAGAAGCTTTGGGTAAATTGGGAATTTAGATTTAATTTAATATGACTTTTCAAAGTTATTTAAATTAGTAAATTTATAGTTTTAAAATACTTTAATTAGTTTAAGATATTTTTACTTAAGTTTAAATAAATAAGATTTGACATGTAAGGTTTGTTTTATTTCTTTTTAAATATCACTTGATAATATAATCTCTTATATAAATTATTTAAATATCAAATATGTTAATTTCAGATAATAAGTATAATGTATTATTTTTATTAATATGAATGGATTTTAAAGAATATGAAATTATTATTTAATTGAATAAATAAGTTATATATGTATATATATATAACTTGACTTTTTTTTTTTGAATCTTAGGATTTAATTTAATTGAATTTGAATTTAAGCTTTGAAATTCAAGAGAATAAATATTTAAATTGTTTGGATATTATAATATTTGTATAAACTTTTATTTATAAATATAGTTAGTTTTGTTTCTTTAAAAAGTAATTTATATATAGATAAGTATTTAATAAATTAAGAAAAAGGCTTTTTATTTTACTTTTAAAATAAATAAAAATAAGATAATTACTTAAGAGACATATGTCATTATCCTAAAGCTTTGTATAACATGTGTAAGGCATTTAACTCTTGAAAATACACTTGTAAACATTCTAATAACTCAAAGTAACAAGTGGCATTTTTAGATTTAATTTTCTTTTATTTTTATAAAAATCATAAATTTACTTATATAAACATATACATTTCATTCACTTCATTCTTTCCTCCTTTTCAAAACAAGAGAAACTCAAATGTAAATTCTCTAATACAAATCTGGAAATATTCAGTAATCAATATCTCTCAAAACCTTTCTCAAACAAAATATGTTCATATGCAAATCTGAAATCAGAGAACCAAATGCCTCAAACCAAAAATCAATCCCTATAATCTCAAATCAAAACAAAGACACTGCATTTTTCTCCAATCTGTAATCAAGTTCAGCCTGTAATTCTTTTCAACATTTAAGCCTACCTGCATTTTTCAAATCTGGAACAAGTAATCGAAGTCTCCTGCCTGAAATTCTTTTCAAATCTGAAGTCTTCAGTTTGCATTCATTTCTTCAACCTGGAAAACAGCATGCATGTAGTTTAGATTAGTAAAGCTCCATCAACTCAAGCATTTTATCAAATTCCAGTCTCAAGTTTAAAGATCAAATAAGTAAGGCAATTCAAGTTTTAAAATACAAGAAGCTTTTTCAAATCTGGAAGCTCTGTTTCATCTTTGAACAGGTGAGTAACAACTTTTATCTAAACTAACTTATGTAAATATAGTTGTTTGATTTCCTTGTGATAATCATGTTTGGGATGATGGATTCTCTGTAATATGTATGGTTTTAAATGCATGTATGGTTTGAGATGTTGTTGCCTGTACTTCTCTGTTTTGTTTCCTGTGAATAAAATTTTGTATGCATGGTTGATATTTGTAAATTCCCTGTTCACAGTTTCAAGTTTTAGTTTTTGATTCAAAGTTTATTTTCTCCTTCTCTAATCTCTATTAGAACTTAGGCTTTGAACAAAATTTATTTGTTTCATCATAAACTAAAGTTTTAAGGTTGATGTAGTTTAAAATGAATGTGAAATTTCTCTGGAAAACCAAAAACAAATCAGTGCATGTATATATAAGTGAAAATTCAAAATAGGTAATTCATAAATCCAGGATTATAAATCGAATATCTAAACTATAATATGATTTTTAACATTAAAATCATGATTTTTAGCTTAGTATTTAAGGAGCAGTTCTGTGATGAACTAAATATGGAGTTTTGGAAAATTATGGTGATCTTTTGATTTGTGGTAGCTGGGGTTTTGGGTAATGACAGAGGAGTGATCGGAGATGGTTGGAAAATTGTCTGGAAGATGTTTAATTCATGGAGGAGGTAGCAGTAGTGGTTTCTTTGTTAGAACCCTAGTTTTTGCTAGTTTGGGTAAAATGATCATCGCGACTTCCATGATGGATCGAGTGCTACAGGCGTTTGAGAGAGTGAAGTTTGTTCGATAACGATGACATGGTCGAAGTTGCAGGAGTTCAGGTGGTCGGAATCGTGAGCACGAACGATGTTGACAGGTTTTGATCTGTACGATGGTTCCTGTTCCAGGCTTTGATTTTTTAGGCTCGATTTCAATTTTGCGTGATGTTCGAAGAGGTGATGGTCGTTTTCTGGTAGGTGGATGATCGTCGATGTGTGGAGATACTCGGCGATGGACGGAGACGCCGCTGGTGGATGTGCACGTGCACGCGATGGTACATGTCTGGGTGAAGTCTGGAATGGTAGCAGTGTAGAGGTCTGGGTTTTCTCGAGTTCGTACTCGAGTTATTTCGTGAGATGCTCGGGTTTTTAGAGGGTACGACTCGAAGTAAAATTAGTGGTCTCGAGTATGTTAGTGTTGACAGGTTTAAAACCTGTATGTTTAAAAAAGTTTAAACTAAAATTTAATTTGTAAAGAAATATTTAAACATGTTTTAAATTTAAATATCATTATAAGGAAATGTTTTCTTAAGACTTAATTATTTGTGAGGAAATTAATGGATAATTAATTTGTTTGATTAATTAATCATTTGGATTAATTAAATAAATAATAAATTAAAGATTTAAACTAATTTATTTATGATTAAGATAAATTAATTAGGAATAAATAATTTATAATTAAGGATTTTAAAATAGAATATTAATTAATGTTTAGAGATTAATTAATAAAGTAATTAAAGATTAATTAAGTTATGGATAACACTTAATTAATTTAATAATTAGAGATAAATTAATTTGTTATTAAGATTTATCAATTTGGAATTAATAATAATTAATCCAATTTAATTACTTAAGAAAAGTAATTAAAGAGTTGTTAATAGTTAATGGAGATCATTAACTATGGATTATTAAATAATTAATTAATAGGATTAATTTTGATAAGATAATAAATTATAGAATTTGTTTTAAATGAATTACTTAATGGAAGTAATTAAGAATTAATTACTTATTGTAATTAATTAAGTTAATTTGATTTAGTTAGATTAATTAATTAAGAAATGATTTGATAATAATTACTTAATGTAATTATTAAGGTATGATTATTTAGGAAGTAAATAATAAGATAATTACTGGAAGTAATTAATTGATGGTTATGTATTAAGGAAAGTAATTTGAGTTTAATTACTTGAATAATTAATCAAGGGATTAATTAAGAAATTAATTAAGGAGAATTAATTTAGTAAATGAAAGTAATTAAGAGTAGTTAATTACTGATTGAAGATTAATCAAGGTGATTAATAAATGTTGTTTAATTTAAAGTTAATTACTTAATGTAATTAATTTAATTAAAATAATTAATAATTAAGTTGTAATTAAGGATCATTAATTAATATAATTAATGATGTAATTAAGATTGATTAATTAAGTATAATTAATAAATGAAGTGATTAATTAATGTAATTAATTAAGGTTTAATATAATTAATTATAGTGATTAATTTAATTAATTATAGTTAATTAATTAATGAAGTAATTAAAGGTTAATTACTATAAGTGGTTAAGATTAATTAATTTGAGTAATTAATTAAAGATAAATTACTTGAAGGTAATTAAAATATAATTAATCAAAGATGATTAATTGAAAAAGATAATTAAAAGACAATTGATCAAAGATGATTAATTGAAAAAGGTAATTAAAAGATAATTAATCAAAGATGATTAATTGAAAAAGATAATTAAAAGACAATTGATCAAAGATGATTAATTGAAAAAGGTAATTAAAAGATAATTAATCAAAGATGATTAATTGAAAAAGGTAATTAGAGGATAATTAATTAATTTATAATTAATTAATGTTTAAGTAAGAAGGATTTATAAAATAAAAGTAATTAATTTAATTAACTTTAAATTAATTAGAGATGATATAGATCATTACTTATGGATGGATGATAATACTGAATGCTTTGCATTTGATTGATATCTCTGATGAGATATATGCTATGTGATATGGATGTTTAGTTGAATTGTGATAATATGGATTATCTGATGATATTGATAATGTTGATTATCTATTGTGAATTATCTTTCTAAGTGTATAAAGATAATTGAATTAAATTGTTTTAACCTTTAAAACAACTTGGCCTTAAAAGATACGTTTTGGATTTCGATGAGACCGGGATCGGGTTTCCGTATACCGGATTTCCAGGTCTGGAGACCCGAATACCACATCGATCCAAATTTACGTTAGGTCGTGAAATCCAAATGGAGCAAGTGAAGACTCGAGGTGTAAGAACGATTCTTTGTCAGTATAACTCTGTGGGTGATTCCGTAATGAGTTGACGGAGATAGTACTTTCAGATTCGAGATAAAGATTTAGAGTGCAAGGGTTATTGTCGTTAACTCTGAGGGTGATTCCAAAACGAGTGTAACGAGATAATGCCTTCGGTTTCGTTCGAACCCGGAACGAACTTGTATGGATTGAATGCTTTCAGCACATCGTCAGGTGGACGATGAGCATTCTAAGATAGATGTGTTCTTTTAAAAGGTAATCGTGACCTCAAGCCTCACAAACCGGGAATGGCTAAAACAGGGGAGGTGCAGCAAGGTTAGTGGGTAGCACCCAAGTAGGACAAGATTACCTCTGTCTAGATGTCCCTTTCTATTTTCGACTTAGTGTGTGCGGTTGAATCATGACAACCGTGGGGTATCTTGTGCGGGAATTATCCAGTAAGGGATGTTCCGGCCTTGTGTTGCAGGGGATTGGGAGTGATCCTCGGTACGGTGATCTAGGCCACGTACTGTGACGGGCGGTACCCCGGTAGCCCTGCCATTGATGGAATCCAAACTCCAATAAGTGACGTACGTTTTAGTTGTGCCCAACTATGTTGGAACGTGAGATGTAAGCATTCCAGCTATTTCATATTTATTTGAAAACCCTAGACCTATTATAATACAATCGAATTTCCTATCAAATGTTTTGGTTAGCGTAAGGTAAAAACTTACCCATATTTATTGGTGGGGAGTCTTACGTGATACCTTCTCTTTCAAAAGGTTTTGAAGTTAAACAAGTTTAACCTGTTACTCACACCAGACCCATGTCTGACCCAAGTTGTTTATTTCTGTTTTATAAACTCTTGGGTACTCAAATTTTTACGAGTAGCCAAGGGATTCAGGTTTAGCTTTGACGAGTAATCTGGAGGAGCAATGGAGCAGGAGGCTTCGGCGTTGTAGATATAGATAGTAGTTTTCCGCTGTGTTGATCTTTGTATTGATCTGTATTGTGTTGAGATGTAATAACTAGACAGATGTTTATAACTGTCTAGTATGTGATGTGTAATCTGTGTAACTCTGATAGATGATGTATATGATACTATGTAAGATTTATGTGATATATTATATTTCGTTTCGTTTCCGCTGTGAATATCTGTTGTTGTTTTCTTTTCTCTTCTTCTCTTTTCTATTTCTCACCCCTTTCTTTCTTTCTGTCGATGCGATTTTCCGGGAGTGGAAAGTCGGGTCGTCACAATCGCCATCTCTAGCGGACACACTTCTTCGATACCATATCTATTACTTTTGTGATTCGATTTGGGTGCACCCCTCGATTTGGGAGTGTTGTTTCGCGGTGTTGGGGTGGTAGCTGCTATGCCCAACATCAGTCCGGATCAGGCAACTACTAGTATCCTAGTTGGTATCGCCTCATGTACCTTGTCATACTGATTATCCTATTCGCGACCACTACGATTTTGATTTGTACCTTTAGTATATGGATTGCCCTCTGGTGACTTCCGGTTTTGGGGAAACTACGGTCTTGTATATGCTTTTGGGAATAAACAGGTTAAGAGGTGTATGGGCCCTGCTTAACCCTACTTTGATATCTTTATATTACTGATAGACATTATCTACTTAGCGTACATTACTACCTAGTAGATAGTTTAACGGATCCTTAAAGGATGGTTATTCCAAACATCCTTTGAGTTACTTGTATTTCAATTGCTATTTCACTTGAGTTGGATTTATTAATATAAGAATGTTAATCCTGACTCGAGTGTTTTGTGTTTTTCTTTACGCTCGGGTCAGACTGAGTATACCAGTATTCGAGACTCACCTTTGGAGTTGGAGCTTTGCTTGAAGATCCAGCCATCTATCCAGCTTTCAGATATTCGATGATTCCAGTGTTGTATTCTGATTTGTATCTGATGTATCGTATTACTCTCTGTTGTAAACTCTGATGTATTTTATATATTCATATAGTCGCTTCATGAACTACTATCTCTTTTATTTCCGCTGCATTTATTACTCTATGTCTGTGATCTGTGATTATATCTATTTACTGTATATGTTCAGTTTTGCCAAATTTAAATTAACAACGCGGTATTTTGAGCAATTCAACTCCAGCATGAGTGTCTACCTATACACTTATAATGGACGCGAATGGTCCAAAATTCCGGGTCGTTACAGTTGGTATCGGAGCTTTGGTAGCTCTAGGCAAAACTTAACATACATGGTAAATGTGTTTACAGAATCACTTTCATTCGAGTTTCAATCTCTTCCCTTGACTCAATTCCTTTGAATTTTGGAACGTTCCCCTCGGTTCCGAAATTCATTCGTGTCCCTCACTATTCGTCTTCTGTCAATTCTGGAGCACCACATAACTCCATTTTGAATGATATCTATAATAGATCGGCGGTCTCGCCAATCTTCAAATGATTCGTAAAGGAGCAAAACTCCTTTATAATGGACATCGATCTACCGGAGATTTCCGTATCCTCGGTTTACGATGCTATATATCTCCTGCTATACCTGAATTCTATTTCTTGAGATCGAATATTGATTTACCTCGGAATTCTACACCGATCTTATTCTTGAAGTTACGGATGACCCAGTTAAGGTTGCCCGTGAATTAAATAAACTCATCCATCTCCCGATTTTGATAATTGAGTCATCATATCTTTGTTTCGAACTTATCTTCGAATCAAAATTCTCTTTGATTTAAGTCAAACAAAAAAAAAAAAAATTTGAATCCCTATCCTTATTTTGAAAATTCATTCCTGTATCGTCGAGCAAAGAAATGTATTTGTAAACTAATATATAAATGTTTTAAAATAATATCATGTTGTTTGAGTTGTTGATGTTGATTTGGATTTTCGATCGATTCGTCTGATCAACGCTATCGATAGGATTTCCAAAACACTTGAACAAAGCAAACTGACACAATATTATTTTCAAATTCTTATAAATGAAATAAATTTGTATGAATATATTATAGATATATATAAGTAAAATTTTCTGAAATTTAATAAGTTAATTAAATTGGTTGTTGAAATGATAATAATTGATTATCACTTATTGTTCTATAAATGAATTTTAAACATGGGTCATAAACTGATTTGAAATTTAAATGAATTTAACATTTAGAATTTGAGAATTTAATTTCCAGTAATTTCAAGCTTTGGGTTTCAAAATTTTAAAATGTATATTATTAAAGGTATTTTCAAGTAGAAACCGTTTCCGAAGAATTTTAAAATATTGAAATCAGTGCTCTTCTCTTTGTCGCTGGAAAATAATTTCGGTGATGGCGGCCGCATCATCGACATTCATTTTCGAGTTTCGAAGTGGAGATACTATTCTGTAGCTTTGCTACGGTTTGTTTTGAAAAATATTTTGATTTGAATTTCTTCAGTATAATTTGATTTATATATAAGTACCTTATTTTAAAATTTAATTTGATTTGATATAAATATATTATATATATCTCTAAATTGTTTAAAATTAATCGGAAATCTAATTCTTAAATTTTGTTAAAGGATGTTTTCAATTATAAATAAAGCTGAATTTTGAATAAATATTTAAACTTGAATAATTGAATTAGGAAATTTTATTTGTATATTATTCAACTGCATTCTAATACAACTTACCCAAATTATTCAGAAGTTGAATATGTAATTGGATAATATATAAGATAAATTGAATTTATAAATAAAATTTGAGTGGTTATAATAAATGTTATACATTAAATTTTGATTATAAAGATGTTAATAGAGTTAGATAGGATAATAAGTAAATTCAGTTAATAATGAAATAAATTTGTTTTGAAAGAATTAATAAATTTGTTTTGAAAGAATTAATAAATTTGTTTTGAAAGAATTAATAAATTGAAATTGATCAACTTATAAAAATACCTTGAATTTGAAAGCAATTAGTAAATGTAAATTAATTTAAATCGAAACTTTTATGGTTTAAATTAATTTATATGGTTAAATTTATGTGAGTAGATATATTAAGTAGAATAAATTTAACAGTAATTTGGAATAAAGAAGAATTTAAAATTGTTAAAGAAAATATGATTATAATAAAAGACTATTCAAATTTATGGTTTTAGAAATTGTAAATTTAAGATGATTGAATAATAAGATAATGAATTTAGAAATAGTTGAGATTGATTTTAGTGAAATCAAATGGATTAAATCAATTATTGAATATCAATTAATTTAAATTTATATGGTTTAAATTAATTGTTATTTTGTATTTCAAATCTGTTTTTTCTTTCTGGTTGTTTCTATTCTCCTACCTCGTTCCTTTTCGGGGACGAAAAGTTTTGAGTGGGGGAGAATGTAACGACCCGTAAATTTTAACCGTTTTAATAACGTAATTTGTTGAAATTTTGTGAAATTTTAAACGATAAAATTTTGAAATAAAAATTTAATATTTGGAATACGTCTAATTAAACATAGCAACTGGTAAATTTTCGTCCGAAAATACGAAAGTTTATTTCGCGCGTAAATTCACTTCAATTTAATCAGTTAAAAAGCGTTGGAAATAAAATGTTTTCGCAACCTAAATATTTTT
This sequence comes from Allium fistulosum, assembly GCA_030737815.1. Lineage (NCBI taxonomy): Eukaryota > Viridiplantae > Streptophyta > Magnoliopsida > Asparagales > Amaryllidaceae > Allium > Allium fistulosum. The sequence continues at coordinate 1,004,919,678 of CM060908.1, forward strand.
ACATAGAAAAATTCTAAATCATCTTCTGAGCAAGATTTCAGTTTGTCGTTTTTCCAAATTCGGACATCTTTGGCTCCGTCGTTCTTATTTTCCGCAAAATAGCAGTATTCTGGTGCCAATATCGATTTTTATCGGATGATCGTACCACTGATTTCTATATACCGTTTTGATCGTCTCGTCGTGCCGATCTCTACGGTATATTCGATTGTCAAATTCGGAGTTCCGGTGTACGTTGCACTTTGCGTAACGCCTACCGTATCGGTAACCGTTTCATGCCTTTTGGCTTCCGTGTCCATTCAAATTTCAAATGGCTGAAGCGTGAGAGTCAACTGCTTTATTATTTCTTCAGAACTGTCATTTCACCTTCGGTTCTCACGTTGCTTTTATTTATTGCAGTACCCTTTTTCTGCCTTTACACTTAATGTTCACCTTCTTTTCATAAACCAACGTTCTGTATCCTTTATCTTTCCATTTGCCTACCGTATAACCATTGGCCACTAACAATTAATAATCTGGGAATCCAACCGCTTGCTTTTATTATCCCAAGTTTCAATTTTCCACTTCAATCCAAATTAGTTCACATTTTCTCTTTCTGTCGTTTCAATTTGGAAATATTTTTCCAAACTAAGTAACGTGTGATAGGCTACATATTCAATCTATCCTAGGCCTATCCATCTTCTTTTTATATTTTTTTTAGAAACTGTTCCTCCTCTTTATATACAAAGTTCTATTATATAAAGTGAGTTTGTTCTCTTGCTCGAAGAAAAGCATGTTCATGCTCGAAGTTTTCATCTCCCCACCCTTGAACCGTCACCATCTTCCACTCGTCTCCCCTAACACCTAACAACCCTCCAGTTCGCCAGCCTTCCGCCACTGCCGTACAACCCCGCTGCAGCGCCACACGACACTCCACCACTCCACCTAACATCTCTCTCCGCCAGGCAGCTCACGCCATACACCCTCCCTGACAAACCACGGCATGCAGACCGACCGCTCCCCACCACCACGTGACGCCTCGCCCTTCCTCTTCACGCCCAAATCCAATCCCGAGTTCCAAACCTCCAGCCTCGGCAACACCGTGCTCCACGACGACCCCATCCCCAGCCATTCCCATTCGTTCCCCTCCCTCTCACCTCGACCATCAGCAAACCCAGATCCTCACGCGCGCAACCACCTAGCATCACTAGTCGTGAAGTCAAGCACAACCGCACCTATGCCCCACACCCTGGCCACCTCCGCCTTCTTCCCACCCTCTGCATCAAACTCTTCCCTGCAGCCTCTCAAATTCGTTCATTTTATATGGTGTAAGTGTTTGCATCGTTTATATAATATATATTTCTTTACTTTAGATTTATATATATAAGGGCTTATATATATTATATACATATTACGTATATGAATGTGTATAATTGGGTTATTTGTTTTACAGTAGCTTAGTTGTAAAGTCTCTTTAAGGTATAGAGTACATTATACATTATATGTAAAGTTTGTACAAGTTTTAAAAGTTATACAATGTTTACAGAAAAAAAAAGACCAGGCTTGTTTACAGTTAGCCTATGTCATATCAAGTCTTATGCGTGTTTATAAGTAGCTTGGATATTACAGTAGATAAGCATATGGGTTACAGTATTATATATATAGTACACATTTTCTCTGCACTAGTACACATATATTGTATATAAATAAGTGTCTGCATCTATATTATAGAATATAAGATTTGTTTACTTAGGGTACTTTTATATAGATAGTTGTTGCTATGTGTTTCGAAAGTTGCATGAGTACAGTTGGTCTAGTTGCTAGCTGTTTGAATTGATGATAACTGTTATATTCAAGTTATGTTATTTTATTCGAATATAAATGTCTTCGAGTGTATATATCTATAGAAGTTGACATGGTTCATATGTGTATAAAAAAAAAGGGCAAGTTGTATAAATTTTGTTTTTAATATTAATGATGAGATATAGCCGGTAGGTAAGCGTTTTTGCACTTTATAAGGGATATACGTTTGATTTTATTTGTGGGTTTTAATTTGAATCAATGATTTTATTTACATGTGCATTTTATTGGATATCGGTTTTAAAGATGAAATATTGATTAAGTAAGAAAATAATAATGTTATATATATATATATTTAGTTTATATCAAAAATTTATTCAAATTGTTTCCATCGGCCCAGTTCTAATTTGATCTCGTCAATTTTGATTTATCAGCCTTATTCGTCAGTTCGGGCCAATCTATCTTGTTTTGGAATTCGTACCTGGACTCGTAACTCATCTCTTTCTCGTTCGTCTCTAGCCTCGAAAGGTGAGCACTCACTCACGATTAGCGTTCTTTTATTTATTAGATTTGATTTCAATTGAAACGACAATTGAGATATGCTGCTATTAGTTAATGACACTGTTATATATGCTATTACCTGCATCAGTTCACCTGTGACATCTGACACCATTATCTGTTAATTATTTATTCGATGATAATACAGTTTGGCTGATAATTGATTGATTGTTGATGTTTATATTGGACGTTAAATTGTAAACGTTAAAATGATAAATGGTATGAAATTGAACTTGATATAGGATAATTAAATGTTAACTTTAATTAACTGACATTTGTATAATATGACCCCGTCAACTGTTAAATTTATTGACACGTAGGATTGTTAACTACACCTTGAACCATCAATTGTATGTTGCTTAAACTGATGATGTATGAAATTGTAAATAGATGACAAGTGAAAACCGTAATGTAATAATCTTTAATCTACATGAAATGATAGTGTGGATTCTAGAAATAATTATATTAATTCGTACAAATAACAATGCGAATTAATATGGTTATTTCGGGATTATTTGAATTGATTATTGGATTGATATTGATTGTTGTTATTGCTTGTTTATTTACTTTGACACCATCCCAGTTATCACACTGCAAGTTCCCTCTGTTATGTTTTGATTTTGAATTGAATTGGAATCGGGTTGAAATGATAAATACCCAAATTGAATTTTTACCTAGGATAGAAAATTAAATAAAAACCCGATTGGTCAATAAATTTGATTTAAAAATAAAATGAAGGTTTTATTTTGAATAAATAATATTGTTTTGAAACGAAGTTGGAAATTGAATTTTAAATGAAATTTAAATGTGAATATTTAATATTAAAAATGTAATTGATGAAAGAATGTTGTTTAATTTGAGAAATGATTTAATAATTAATTTTGAAATTATAATTAAGTTGGAATTATAATTAAGTTTGAAATTATTAAAATTTGAAATGATTTAATAATTAATTTTGAAATTATAATTAAGTTGGAATTATAATTAAGTTTGAAATTATTAAAATTTGAAATGATTTAATAATTAAGTTTGAAATTATAATTAAGTTGGAATTATAATTAAGTTTGAAATTATTATACTTTGAAATTATTTAATAATTAAGTTTTGAGTTATTTAAAAATTAAATAAGATTGAATTATTTAATGATTAAATTGAATTGAAATTCTTTAATAAGAAAATTGAACTTTTGAATAAGTGAATTTTACTTCGTAAATAATTAAAATCGAGTTTTCTTTATTAAGTGAGTTTTGGAAAATTATTTAAGAAGGTAAATAAGTGAAATTGAATTTCTTTAACAAGAAATGAAAATGTCATATTTTGGAATTAATGTAAGACTTGAAATATAAAGAATTTGATTTGATGAATTTAATTTAATTAAATTTGTAAGTTTTGATTTAATGAAGTTGAATTTAAGAAATTGATTTAATGATTTGGAAATTTAATAGAAATTGTTTTGAATGATAAATTAATTGAACGATATTGAGTGAAATTGATAAATGAATTTAAATTGATTTAAATGTTAAATTAAATTAATTTAAATGTTTTCGAAATGAAACTTATATTCGAACTTGAGTTAATATTTGGATTGTTTAAGTAGAAATTGAATTTGAATTATAAGATTTTGAAATGATAATTTGAAAGTTCGAAATGTAAAGTATGGAAATTGGTTTTCGAAAGACAAATGAAATGTTGATTTACGAATTCTATTTGAAATTGAAATTGATTTGGTTTTGAAATATATAAACGACCAATCGGTGTAATAATTACGAAAGTTATTAAAGAGACCGGGATCGGTAATGGATATACTCTCTATCTGAACCGAAACCACTTTAATAATTATACGCGGAGTGTTGATCCAGAACGAAGTGGATGGTTTTGGTGAACGCGTTGACTGAAGAAAGAGAACGATTTTGGATGACCCCTGATATGACTAAAACAGGAGCCGCGCCGGGCCATTGAGGATCGCCATCTCTAGCGGACACACTTCTTCGATACCATATCTATTACTTTTGTGATTCGATTTGGGTGCACCCCTCGATTTGGGAGTGTTGTTTCGCGGTGTTGGGGTGGTAGCTGCTATGCCCAACATCAGTCCGGATCAGGCAACTACTAGTATCCTAGTTGGTATCGCCTCATGTACCTTGTCATACTGATTATCCTATTCGCGACCACTACGATTTTGATTTGTACCTTTAGTATATGGATTGCCCTCTGGTGACTTCCGGTTTTGGGGAAACTACGGTCGTGTATATGCTTTTGGGAATAAACAGGTTAAGAGGTGTATGTGCCCTGCTTAACCCTACTTTGATATCTTTATATTACTGATAGACATTATCTACTTAGCGTACATTACTACCTAGTAGATAGTTTAACGGATCCTTAAAGGATGGTTATTCCAAACATCCTTTGAGTTACTTGTATTTCAATTGCTATTTCACTTGAGTTGGATTTATTAATATAAGAATGTTAATCCTGACTCGAGTGTTTTGTGTTTTGCTTTACGCTCGGGTCAGACTGAGTGTACCAGTATTCGAGACTCACCTTTGGAGTTGGAGCTTTGCTTGAAGATCCAGCCATCTATCCAGCTTTCAGATATTCGATGATTCCAGTGTTGTATTCTGATTTGTATCTGATGTATCGTATTACTCTCTGTTGTAAACTCTGATGTATTTTATATATTCATATAGTAGCTTCATGAACTACTATCTCTTTTATTTCCGCTGCATTTATTACTCTGTGTCTGTGATCTGTGATTATATCTATTTACTGTATATGTTCAGTTTTGCCAAATTTAAATTAACAACGCGGTATTTTGAGCAATTCAACTCCGGCATGAGTGTCTACCTATACACTTATAATGGACGCGAATGGTCCAAAATTCCGGGTCGTTACACGATCCCGGTCTCTTCGAAACGATCAGCGCATTGGCCAATATTGATAGTCGGTTATTTAACTATCAATTCACATCCATAGCAACCATCACACAATAAATAATTTCCCACATTATTTATTTGCCCAAATATCTCTCCAAGATATATTTCTATTTTCAAACTCCTTTTGAAAACAATTTCAAACAGTTTCCGCTTACGGAATACATTTCCCAAATAATTATTTCCACTGAATCACCAAGTACAAAATATTTTAGATTTAAAAATAAATTAAAAGACTTTACTATAAATATACTTTATAACATTGAAATTTTAAAACTACTTTAATACATTATTAAAATAAAACCATTTATAAATATAAACTAACTTCCTCTTTAAAACATAATACCAAATCACTTTTATATAATTACTACAATAATAGATTTTTGAAAATACTTACTTTGAAAATTAACATTTAGGAAAACAATTTTCTAAAACATGCTTTTAAAAACACAATTAGAACTTTTAACTTATTTTTAAAATTGCTTTGAAAACGTACTTGGCTATCCAGAGAAATACACTTCTCTTCACATCCTTTAAAAGTAAATCAACATTTATTTTTAAACCAATTCATATTCTTTTATAAATTCCCACCTTGAATTTATATTCTCAAATATCCCCTGATATTTTATTTTACTTTATAAACCCAGTTTATAAATTTCAAAATCTCACTTCTCTTTTAAATTCCAAATCCCAAAGTATTTAAATCAAATTTATAATTGATTTCCCAATTTATTTTACTTTGAAATAAATTCCTTTACTTAATCCATTTATTTCCAAATTCATTAACTTCCAGATTTTATTTCTCATTATGATTTAAAATCTTTAAACTGAAACACAAGTTTCAGATTTCCCAAATTCTTTCTTTCTTTTTAATTACATTTAAACATTGAATTAAAATAAATTATTTATTCTTTTAAATAACATCACATAAGTTTTCTTTAAATTCAATATTCTCTGTTTATTCAAAATTCCTCTTTTCCATATTTATTAGAATTTTGGAAATCACTTTTATTCTTAATCAGATTTATTCTCAAATTTATTCCAAACTCCTTATAATTATTTTACTTAAAAATTTACTCTTTTATTTCTTTTCAAAAATTCCATTCTAGAGATTTTGATAACTCAGCATATCCAAATCGGTCCAACCAAACCATAACATCCAATTATCCATATAATTCATCACAGGATATCAAAAATCATATCACAGAATATTTAACAAAATTAAATATTTTGAGGAATCCAGTTGGATCCCTCCAACCTGTTTCCCTGCATCCACAAACGTTAGCACAATACCAATTCCACTTCAAAGTGGAATATCGCGGTATATGGGTTTTATAAAATATCATCCGCTATTATGCGGCGCATAGGGTCTCATCCGCTATATAAATGCGGGAATATCAACAACTCCAATATATACATATGCCAATATGTATATATTGCTATATACTACTATATATATATAGCACATCAATCAATGCAATCATCCAATCAATTATTTAAATTTAACCAATTAAATTTAAATTATAATTTAACTGAGTGAGATTAACTCACCTTTTATTCTGCCATCCAAACCCAATCTCGACTTGTTCCTTTCAAAATTTAACCTTGTATAACAATTATGCGATTTATTAACACTTGAAATAAATCAAACAATCAATTACCATTTTAATAAATTTACCTAACCAACTTTTTAACTAATAATTCCTACTTCCGAAATCTTTTCTGTATATATATATTCACTGTTTATCAATGTGTAGATCCATTTTTATTTTATTATTACTTGTTTTACTTTATTTTAAACTCCATATATACTTATAAAATTTTAGTTACTGTAAATGACTTACGTTTATACCCTAATGTTCATTTGTATATAGATATTGGATAAGTAAGAAGAAGCAGATAACTACCTCTTGGACAAAGACGAACCCCGAACGAACACCACCTGCGAGCGTCTGCTCGAATCAATGACCGCTCCACCTCAACAATGAACGACGACCCTTCCATCTGAACCTCCTCGACGTCGCACCCTGCTGCTCGAACCTCGACTGGAATCGAGTTCGCCACTACCACCGGGTGCCTCCGCTTTGCCTCGTTGATCGAAACGCCACCGCTAGCTCCACAATCGAGTACCCTTCCAAATCGAGCTGCCTTGACATCATCGCGACATCGAGTCGCCTCAACAAATTAGCAGTGACAGTATAAAGAGACTGTAGCCGGCTTTAAATCAGCAGTAGAAAATCTCGCGTAGGGCAAGGATGAGTCGACGATGGCTGATGGAATAGCCGAGTTCGCATCGATGATTATTAAGAAGGCGTTGATTTGCGAAACCCTGGTTATTTTCTTTTTGGGTTCCAGCATCGCAAACATGGAGATTGTTATTGAGCTGTAACTTTGAAGTAAACAGATTTTTTTTTTCTCTATAGGCCATGATTCTCTAATTTGAACGAACAAGGAAATGGTTTCGAGATTTTTCTCGGCTGTTTGGTTTATATTATTTTTGTTTCTTTTGGCTTCCAACGCAAGGCTCAGCAATATAATATAAGGGAAGCTTCTTGAACCAGCGTTATTTTAAATTTCAGGATAATTTCCATCGCGTTTACTTATTGTATGATCAGACGATAACTCCGAATGCTACAAAATTTGGAACCTGATAATAAATAAATATTATGGATCCAATGGGACTAGTTTCGTCGAATTCCGAGACTGTGCCCCGGAAGGCTATTTTTAGATTCAATTTAAACAAGTAAAATTTTCAAAGCTGAACGAATCATCGTTAAATTCAATTCGAACTCTTATATTATTTTCAGTATTGTCTATATAAATTTTATAAGTCTTCAAATTATTTTTAACAGGCTTAAAGCTCCAGATTCAATAATTTACCAATTTCAATAATTTAAATTCAACAATTACTTGTCTAATCAATAATGATATTTGAAATTAAAGTTAATAATTATCTTTTGAATATTTAAAATTAATTAAATATTCCTATTTCAAATGCTCAAAAATTTCGGGTCGTCACAATAACTAAAATATACAATTTGAAATTTGTAACTTGTAAACGAAAAGAATATGAAAAAAAGAAATGATAATTATTGAACCTTAAGTTAATTAGAATAAATGAGTCAAACTTGTGTAACTTTCAAATGCATTCTTAAAGACATATATATAACTTACCAATTATAAAAAGTTGAAATGTTAAAAGAATATGTAATGGAACTTTTTACAAGTAAAACTTATGTAATAGAAGTATTCAATGAAATTTACTTTTATAAATAAGAAATTTGATATGAAAATAGCTATAAACTTGAGTTAAAATTGTAATACTACTAATTAAATGAAATAGAAAATGAGTATTGTAAGTAAAGGATTTTGAACTTAAGTTAATATTGAAACTATTTATAATTAAAGTAAATAATAAAATGAATGTAATGCAATAAAAGAAATTGACATGATATGAATAAATGAAAATGAACCTTTGTAAGTAATAAAGGAAAAATAAATGAAATAAACTCTGAATGAATGAATGGGAATAAAATTTTGTAAGAGATAAATGTAAGTTAAAGAAATAATTTTTTGTATGAATGAAAAGAAAATAAAAAAAACTACAAATGTTGTGAGAGAAATTTAATAAGAATACCTCAAGTACATTGTAAATTATTGTTTGTTTTGGTTTATGGGTTGTTTGGGATAGGATACTTCTAATTGTTTAAGATGTATGAATAATCTATTGAGTTCATCTAAGACTGTTGAGTAAATGGTGCACTTAGTAGTTTATTTTTCATTCTAGGCGGTTAAAAATTTCTGAACCCAAACAAACCATTTGTTTGTTTACTATGGATGGATGGTTGATTATATTGATTTCATATGATGATTGTATGCTGTGGTTGCCAGTGATTGTTGTTTATATTGATTTGTTTGTTAATGGTCGAAACAACTTTAAATATTTCATTTTATATAATTATTAACTCTTTTAGATTATATAAGTGAAATACAGGTTATGGAAGCAATTGCCACTGCTTTTGGTTTCGTAATTAAGCGTTGTTTGCCCGACAAATAGGTACGTTCTCGGATTACGGTTTTCTAGCGATGTTATATTATCTTTCCCGCTATTGGGATTATTATTTTGAAAATTTTGATACATATTATTATTATTGATATTATTATTTTCTTTTAAGCCTCTTCGTACAAAGGAGACTCTGCCGAAATTTTTCATGAATTTTGGACTTAGAAAAATTTTGTGAAAAGTTTCCAAAACTTTATTAATTTGAGTATAAAAGGATTTAATGGTTATAAATGGATATATTTTATTAAAATTAATTAATTTGGTAAAAATTTATTTGTTTATAAATTTAATATTTTGATTTCTTAATTCCTCTTTTCCCTTCTTCTTCCTTTTCGGGGACGAAAAGTTTTGAGTGGGGGAGAGTGTAACGACCCATAAATTTTCGATAATTAAAATTGCTAATTTAATAAGATTTATGATCAAAATTTGGAAGAAATAAAATTTGTAAATTAATAATGAAATAATAACTAAGATGAAATGTAACAATGAAGTTAATTATTGATAAATTGAATGAAATTCCAATCAATTGAAATGACTCAAATGTTATAACTTGGTTATAAAGTGAATATAAGAAAACAAGTGTAAATATTGAATCAATTGATGGATCGATATATAATAAATGGTAATTGAATAAAACCAATGTTCTGTAAGTAATTTTAACCTTTGTTTGTAAGTAATAAAAGCTTATTAATACGACTAAAGGTTAACTGGGCAATTATTGTATATTACCTATTTATTTAGCCTGTTAATTTAAATTGGAAATAAATTTCAATAAATGTAATCAAATATTGTGTTAATGTCAATTAAGTTAATATTTGGAAATAATGTTAATTTTATTCATAATAGGATAATAGGTTCAATAAAAAGAATGGATATCAAGATTTATCAATTTATTAGAATTTAAATTAAAATAATTAGGATTAATTGCAAATAAATGAAATTAAATATTTAAATATTACGTTAATGGAGATTAAGATGAGAATTGAGAATATTAATGTAATAGATCATGAACCAATGTTAATTTCATCCATTTGATAATAATGGATTGAATAATAGGATGAAAGGTCAATTAAATGGAATTATTGAAAATTAAATTTATAATTTCTGAATTTAATGAAATTGAAATTTAACACTGAAATTGATGGATTAATCAACTTTAAATTGAAATCTAAATTTTTTTAAATAAAAAATGATAGAAGTTGTAAATTATTAAAATTTAAACTGAAAATGTGACTTAATTAATTTAATATTAATTTATTTAATTAACTGAAATATAGCCATTTTGGCCACTGACTCGGATTTCGACGAAACCAGTTTCATCGGATCCGTAACAGTGAATTATTGTAGGATTTCAAGTTTCATAACGATCGGACTTGTCGTTTGATCGTACGGGCTCGAAACGCCTAGAAATTAATTTAATTGAAAACAATTTAATTGAAATCAATTTGAATTAAGCTGATTTCAACATAAATTCTTCATACGATGGAATTTAAACTTGAAACCTATTACATTGAATTTAAAAATATCGATAACATCTATTTTGATATATGGGATGACCCATTTTCGTTTCGGAGGTAGAACGGGTTTTTTTTGGTCATTTATCGTTCAATCAATCTGGTCCATTCTTTCTGTTTCAGCTTTGCCTATAAATACCTTGTTATAAACCCTAGCCACTTCTTATTCTCATTTGTCTATACGTACATTTCTTCTCAAATCCTCATTCCAATGGCAGACAAACCAAAACCCTAAACTATCCAATTCAATTTCAAAATTCAATTCCAAAAATTAAAACTCCTCAAACCATATCGAATTTTATATCATTTCGAAGCTCTCGAGGAGCGCAACCCAAATTTGTGATTTGTTTTTCAACTGGAGACACCGTTTGACCAGAATTCGTCGAAGAACTTTGGCCATTCGTTTTAGGGTTTCGACAGTTTAACGGTGGATCTGCGTCCTGGGGACGATCGGAGGGCTTGGGGTGGTAGAGGAGGTCGAGCAGGCCTTAGATCGGGTGTTCGTTTATGCTGTAAGTCGAGGAGATTGACAGAATTTGCCAATGATTGTCGACGGCGGTGGAAGTTTTCCGGTGAGCAGCGATAGGCCGCATGAGCAAGGGAGGGGCGCCTCGGCGAGGCCAGGTCAGAGGCGTTCTCTGATCGCGATGGAATCATCTAGGGTAGTGGTGAGCTTCGGTCAACGGTGAGCGTGGCGGCTGCATTGATATCGAGCGAGGGTATTATGGTTCTGAAACGAGAAAGGCTTGCTGACGTGGCTTTTGTAAGTGGTTTGTTTTTTTATTTTTATTTAAATATGAATTCAAATCTTCCGACCGTCGTAACTTTTGCATACGAGGTTCAATTCACGCGCGGTTTAATCCGCTGGGATCGTATCAAAATTCCGGACGTTTTGACGTTGGTTTGGACAAATTCTAAGATCTTTTGAATTTGGGCTCTGAATTGGATTTAAATTCAATTTAAATTCGAAGGTGAGTGTTTTAACCCACTCACAACTTCTAAAATTTCTTATGTTAGTTAAATTAATATTTGATGTTATTAGAAATTTATTTATGACTGTTTGGTATATTTTAAATCATCATCTCAGTTAATTTAAATTTATTTAAATTAAATCGTTATTTAATTTATTAATGAATATAAATGGCTAGTTTAATACCAGTTATTGATTATCAGTTCTATATTGATATTTATTGATTGATTTGGATGATGATTGTGATGGATGTTGATTGTTGATGTTGATTGAATGGATGTTGTATTTTATACCATTATAAACTGCAAGTTGGTTATGGATTTTTTTTATTTCGGGATTGCGGTTTGAAATGATATACAACCGTAGAAATTTTAAATTTCGGATTGAAATGATAAATATCTGTATCACTTGACCCTAGGGTAGAAAATTATACGGACACCGGATTGGTTAAATTAAATGATTTTAAAATCCTTAAAGTTTTGAATTTAATCAATTGATGTTTTGAGATAAAATTTGATTTATGTAAATTAAAGTATTATTGAAAAATCAAGTTTGTGTTGAAATGCGAATTGGTTTAAAAAGGAATTTCTTTAAGGAAGTAAATCGGAAGTTTAAAGTTAAACTTTTATGTAAATGAAATTCTATCGAAATTGAGTTATTGAATTCGTTTGAAAATAATTTTGAAATATGTTGAAGTTGGAGTAATCCGTATTGATATTTTTGAACATGGATTTAAACGATATTAAATTCGTTTGTTTATTTAAACTTGGTTCGTTGATTTGGAAATTTGAAATGGCCCAAATATGTTGAAATGAAATGAATAGTTTAATTTGGTATTAATTTCAAACTCATTTTTTAAGTAAACTGTTTTTAAAATATATTATTTTAAATTTTCTAATTATTAAGATTTTCAAATTTATTTAACTATTTGACTAATATTAACTATATAAATTATTTTGATCTATTTAAAACCAATTTAATTTATTTTAAACTAATTAAACCATTTTAATTTATTTTGAATCTAATTAATCTATTTTAAAGCTATTTAATCTATTTTAATTATATTTACTCCAAATTAAAAATATTTAACTATCTTAAATCAATTTAAAAGTACTTTACCTATAATTAAATTATTTTGGAGTATTCTATCTATTTATAACTATTTAAACTACTTTCTTTCAAATTCCAAACTAAGTAAAATGGATGGGTTTATATTCAAATTCTCGATTTTTAAAGTGAATATTACTTCGAAAATATTATGGTTTTGAGAATACGATAATTTGGTATTAAGTGTGAATTTGACTTTGAAAGGAAATATAATTATCGAACTATGATTTCAAATGTGATATGATTTCAAAGGTGAATATGATTTCGAAAGTAAGTACTGATTTCGGAAGTGATATGGTTTGAATTGAATATGATATTTTGATATCAAATTATGAAACGATTTTGGAAATGTAAAAGAACCATCCGTTGTGTAATAAGCGATTGGTTGTTAAAGAGACCGGGGTCAGATATTGTCATTACTCTCTGCCATTACCAAAAACCACTTTGACAACTATGTACGCGGTGAAGATTCCAGAATGAAGTAGGATGGTGGCGACGATTCTATATGAGGTTTATACGTGGACCCGACTCCCATGAGTTGGCTTAAGGTGGCTAAAACAGGAGCGATTCTCGGGCCAAGTGAGGTCATTCCTCCGATCGGACACATTCCATCGATACTTAATTCTGACTTTTGATTTATTTGGTGGCTACCCTTCGATTTTTACTAGGGAGTGTGTTTCGAGTTGGGCGGTAGTTGCGGCTATGCGTTACCAATAGTCCGGATGTGTAATTGGTATATCTACCCTGGCATTGCCTATTTGTGCTGTGTCACCTACCCTAGCGCGCCTTCTACGAGTTTGTTTTATGTCGTACCTATGTGGTATCCTCTGGCGCCTCCAGTTTACGGGGAGTTACAGTACTGTATAGACTATTGGCATACCTAAAAATGTGTTAAGGTGGAAAATTTTAAGCCTTAACGCTATTTTTAAATAGTATACTTTACTTTAGACACTATTATAATAGCGTATTGTACTACATAGTATATAGTTTAATGGATCCTTAGGAGATGTGAATCCCGAACATCTTTTAAGTTACTGCACTCATGTTAGACACTGGATAAGGGATGTCAAACCCCGTAAACATCTCCGACGCCGTTTACACTTATATTTATTTACCGTTGATTTAACTCACATAAGATCTTTTAGTTCTGACTCGAGTTGTCACGTCCTGGAAATTTCGACTTTCGAAAATTCAACATCGATACTCACTTTATCGACTGCCGAGAAATCGAGTGCCGGAAACTCCAATAGTGAGGGTTTTAGAAAAAGAAAAAGAAGAAAAGATAGAAGAAAAAGAGAAGAAGAAGGAGAGAAAAGGAGAACAACCGAACAACATCAGAACAGAAAACAATATCAGAATCTTACACATCGCAGCGGAACAATATATAATAAATAACACTAGTCTTTTAAAACAAAGAACTATATCAGTTTATACATACATCAATCATCAGAGTCAATATACAACATTGGACAGTTATATAACTTGTCCTCATACAGAATACACAGCGGAATAAATACTATCAGATACAAATACTACGTCTCGTCATCCAGCTTATCTCCAAGCTCCAGAATATCCAGAATATCCTGATAATCTAACTCTAGACTGCCCGTGTGGAAATTTGTGGGCACCCAGAGTTTAGAAGGGAAACAATAAACTCCGAGTCAGTCATGGTGACTGGTGTGAGATCGTAAAACAGTTTATCTTTAAAATAAACAACAGGATAACTTTAAAGTCAATTCGAAATGCTTTTGGAAAAATGAAACTACCATAAGACCTCCCACCACACACACAATGCAAACGCAGAATTGGAGGAGATTTCTTCTTATGATAGTCAAAGATGCTTACTACGCAAAAATCAAATTCTTTTTGATATTATTATTAGTGCATAGTGTAGAAAACATTTCGAAAGTATAATATTATTCTTAGCCAACATACGACCAGTATCGTATGCCTACTATAGCTACCATCTAAACAGTGGTGACCACCGTACGTAAATGGCAGGTTCTACAACTAATACCGTATAAGTCACGTATTGGAGTTTGGATTTCCAACAAATGGTCAGGCTAAGGAACTTCCTATCCACGATGGGTACGTCCCTGGAATAGACGACCCGAGAACCTAACCGGATCTCTGCCAACACAAGGCCGGGTTACCTCTGCAAAAATAGGTAACTACTGACACGCGTATGCCATCCCCCGATCGTAATCGATCTTCCCGAGGATCCCCGATTTCCAACAAACCACATAGATAATAATGTAGCAACCACATAGGTTAAGTATCTGGGCTCCATACCATGATACCACCTCTATCCAGAAGGAATGACATACACTAAGGGGCGCTACTCCCTAGAACCTTGCTGCATCCTTCCTGTTTCGACCATTTCCGGGGTGTGAGGCTCGACGAAGTCTCGTCCACAAAGCTACGCTTTCTCAAAAAGCCCTGCTTCGGGTCAAACAAAATGATCAACCTATGATCACAAAGATATAAGATCAAACAAATGATCATATCACAAATGATCAAACACTGATCATTTTACAACAACACTCAGTATGCCACGTTACCAAATTGGGATATATCGCTGATAAATTTCAACTACATAACCTCTGAGCTCGTACGTCTCAGAGAAGGGTGTTAAGCTAAGAGAATAAATTCTCCGCCACCAACAGAAATGTATTTGAAAGAAATCAGCTTTATATCTCAAATTGTAACGTCAGACACACAATCCATATAAGTCTGTTCCGGGATCGAACAGAACCGAAGGCACTTCTCACGAAGCCCTTGCATTTCCGGATAATTTTCTAATTACGTCAGGACTTCCCGTCACTAAGGGTGATAAAACCTCTAAATCGGAGATCAGCCGATGTAGAGTAACTCGACGGTAATCCTTCCGTTTTCAAAAATATCCGGTCTTCAACACCGGTCTTCAAATGCAATTCATAACGACGTATCACATATTCAGAATGGGTTATACGACCCCATGGTCCTTTCCCAGTTAACCCGAATGGTGAGCGATTATTCAAAAATAAGTGTGGCATTTAAATTCATCCAATTCACAACAAATACCTATCTAAAGGTAATTATTGATAGTCGGTTATTTAACTATCAATAAAGATGCGCAACATCATCAGATTCCCAATAATTTTCCCAAATTATTTATCTTCAAAAATATCTTTACTAGATATAAAATTTCCACACTTAACCATTTGAAAACAATTTCAAATATTCACTTTTCAATTTATCTTTAAAAGATAAAAACTCAAACAGTTCATTTCACATTGGAAAAGCATTTCCATACTCATTTAAAAATAAGTAATTCACAAATCATTTATTTTCAACACTTAGAAAATATTCGATATACTTAAAATCAAAATTAAGTATATATCTCATTCTTTAAGGAAATCATTCTTAAATCACATTTATTTGAGTCAAAACGAATGTTGCGTAAAACATCGTTACGACGACTCGAAATCACTAGTATAGGGATTCGGAATTTAGATAGATATATAAATCCCAATACTATATAAAATATTTCCTTTTGGAAATCATTTACTATAACAACAGTGTTATAGTCCACCATTTCCTTATTTTTCGAAAACGTCTATTTCAACAATAAATGTTGAAATCTATGATTTCGATAGTTCACATGTTTTAAAACATCTTTTAAAACAATTAACTTCATTTCATAATATCGCTTTCCCAAAACCCTATCCATTTTACTTAAAAATATATTCACTGTCCAAAATCGTGAATATACTTCACTAACCACATTTCAGTCTTTTCTACACATTTTATTTCAATAAAAATTCGCTATTTAAAATCGCGAATATATCTTCTTTAATGTCCTTCTATATTTAATTTATCAAATCCAATTGATTTCGAATTTATAAAACAACGTTTATAAATTCAATTTTCTATTCTATAACAACTTCGATTTTATAAATTTCCTTTAATGACCCATTCAATTTTATAACTCAACGTATACATCAAAAATCCATATTATAAGTTAAATACTTATAATTTATTTATTTTAAAAGAAATCGTTCTTTTAAACTTTACAAACTGTAAATAAACCCATTTTAACATCATTTCCATTTTTAAATCCACATTCCCAAATATTCACTTTTAACCCCAAAATCAAATCCCAAATTGATTTTTAATTTTACTTCAATACCAAATCAATTTCAATATTCATTTCTAAATTAATTTCCCATCCCAAATCATTTTATATTGATTTATTTTCTAAACTTGTTTCAATTTGCCAATTAAATTTATAATTGGACTTCCAACTTATTTCATTTTAAACAAATTCCTCTTAAAGAAAATAAATCCCTTTTATCTTTTTCCAACTATTTAGAAATCCAAATTTTAATTAAATTCTTCAATTTAAAATCACTATTATACGAAATTCATTTATTTAACGTTTTCGCTTGATTCTAGAATTAATTCGATAAGAATATAAAAATTAACTTTTTTATACTTTAAAATTCCTTTCTTCGAATTTATTCAATTTCTAAAATTGATTCACTTAGAAATTTTCGACTTGAATTTCAAAAATTCCATTTCGTTTATCTTTGGAATCCAATGATGTCGAAACATCCATTCAGCTAAATTTTAGCTTTCAAACAATTTCCAGATATCAATATGATTAATAGCATCACTATAAAATCATTCACAGATTCATATCACAATAGAAATAAATTCAATCAATGTGAGGGGTCCAGTTGGATCCCTCCAACCTGTTTCCCTGCATCCAAAGACGTTAGCACAATACCAATTCCGCTCCAGTACGGAATTATCGCGGTATATGGGTTTTATAAAAATTCGCTTACTAACGGCGCAATAGGGTCTCATCCGCTATACGAGGCGGGAAATCATCAATCCAATATATACATATGCCAATATGTATATATTGCTATATATATAGATATATCCTATTATATCTAATAGCACATCCAATAACAATCATCAATCAATAATAACTGTAAATTCAAATTTCCTTCGAGTGAGAAAATCTCACCTTAGCTTTTAAATTTGCAATCCCATTTCTCCATTCCAGTTTTGTTTTCTCGACTTTAACCTTGTATAAAAAATTTATACAATTCATAAATATTCGAATCAATTGAATAACAAATTTTCCATTTGATAAATTAATTAACTTGTGATTTTATTTTAAACCAATTAAATTTAATTTAACTATTTCTCCTTTTAACAGATTTTTTTCATTTCCTTGACTATTTATATATATAAATGTATATAACTAAATAAAATAACTGAAAATACTTAAATGTGAATTTTAAATCAATATATTTTATGTTTTGAAATTACTAACTTAAAACTTACTATTTTCTTCCAAAACTTTATATGTGTTTCTATGCTTTACTATATACATCCACATATATACTATTACTATTATTATAAATTTTCTTTTCATTTATATTTCATTGTAAAATTCAGATATGTACCTATTTATTTAAACTAAAGATAAACACTTTACCTTACAGCACATCGAGCAAACCCAAAATCTCGACTAAACCATCGCGACCACAGACCTGCCGCATCCAAATCGACGTTTTCACTCACGCTTCCTACGGCCACACGATTTTGATCGCCCAGACAATCACGTGATGCTCGATGACTTCCTCGCCGTTAGCACCATCGAAAACCCGAAGCCCTAAATCGATGCCTTCAATCGCGCCTCATCGCCTATTGTAGAACCTTGAACGACCCAGTTAGTCGCGAACGCAAGCTCGAGCGCACGCGTCCCCAAATCCAAGTTGACATCGCCTTGCACGAAGCGGCAGCCTCGTCCCCTGCCTCGCCTCGTCGCTTGCTCCTAGAGTCGCGCGGGAAGCTCTCCTCCGATGTCTGCTGAGATCGAGCCACAGCTCGATGGCTTCCTCACATCTATTTTTATTTTTTTTCCAATTGAATCGATCGAAGAATTAGTAGAGAGAGGGAGTCGGGTTTGATTTACTGAAAGGTGAAGGTGGAGAGATGGTAAATTTTGAATTTTGGGGAGAATGGTTTATGCGGCCATTAATTTGAATTCGAACGAACGAAATTGTTTTCGTTTGAACTGAGGAACGAGGGAGAGAAGAAACGAAGTTTATCAGAGAGGAGTATGGTTTTGCACGATTTCGTATCGTGATTGCAAGCGAAAATTTAGGCGTGAGATAAGGGGATACGTGTGTGTGTGTTGACTAAATTTTTTATTTAAATTCCAAATTGAATTTCATTTCATTTCAACACGTTAAATTTCCGTGTGCTCACATATCAACTCAGAAAATTACGAAAATTGAAATCCGGCAATAATACAACATTCCGGACCCAATGGAACTGGTTTCGTCGAATTCCGAGACTGTTTGAAAATTGACTATTTTATAAATATCGGTTCGAGTGATTATTTTCAAAACTGAACAAAACAGTTCGAAATTAAATTCTGAAGCTTCAATCATCTTCAGTATTATCAATACGAATTTTAAAAGCTTTCGAAATATTTTTCTTCAGCTTAAAATTGTAGATTCAAATTTTTATTTAACTTCAATCGATTAAATTTTAAAGTTTAATCGCAAATTTCAAAGTTATATCGGGGATTCAAATTAAATTATCGCTCAAATATTTAAAATAAATTAAATATTCCCAATTTAATTCGTTCAAAATTCTGGGTCGTTACAAACTTCCCTCCTTAAAAGAATTTCGTCCCGAAATTACAAGTTAGGAAAAAAGGTCCTTAACTCGTCTACTATTTTTCACAATCTAAATAGTTTTATCAAATTCTTTCAAAACAAATCTTCTACTAAAGATTCGTTATCATTTCTACTAAATTTCTAAACATTTCCATAATTTTCTAACATCATTGTTTTCCTTAACAATTCAAATTTAAATTCAAATTCAAATTTAAACTTTCAAAATTTTCTCAAAAATTTTCTAACGCCCTAAATTTTCGAAAAATTTCGCCAGCGTCTCCTTTGCGCGGCTAATACGGTACTACTACAAAACGTCCCTACGGACTCTCAGATTTCAAAAAGAAAAAGAAAAAGCCAAGCGGCTAGAGAAATAAGTCATCAAATCTCATATTCAAATTTAAATACATACCTTTTTCGAGCAATTCAAATTATCTTCGAAATCAAAATCCCAATTCATTTACACCTGTATATCCTACTAGCCATAATATCTAGTTACATATCCAAACCATTTTGCAAATTCTATTGCAAAATTTTCAATATCAACTTCCTATACCATTTCTAGTTTTCTATTGAAGTTATATATATTCATTTTCATTCCGTTTTACATTTCAAATTTTCATTTGAATTCAATTCACAATTTCAATTCTATCTTCTATTCTGAATATTGAATTTCATCAATTACCTTTCATTCATAACTGCACCATTTAAATTAGTTTCAGTTACTAATCCATTTCAAATTCTAATCCACTCATTCAATTTGTTTATTCATTCTGAAACTCATTCACCAATTCTTTCATTTCCAATTCGAATCTGATTTCCAAATCAAATTTCAAATATTCTATAAGTCTTTGACTTACTTACATTTCGATTTATAAAATCATTGATACATTCACCTTACTAATTTCATTCTGTAACGACCGCGATTTTATTGACGTCGTAATAAATGTTTTTAAAATCGGTAACGACCGTAATTTTTGAATTACTGTCAAGTGAATTTTTTTTAAAATTTGAAGAAAGTATAATGTGCAAAGTCAGTAAACGCTTAATTCTGTGAACGGGAGAGTGCACTGCATTTTCTTGCACGTATAAGCAAAGCTGAAATAATTTTCTACTTGTCGTCACTTTTGGCAACAATGGTCTTATATGCAAAGTGTGTTGTTACTATTTTGCTAAATTATCCTTCAACACAATTTTGCATTTTTACATTTAACATTGCTGAATAATTGTGGTGCTGTCAGTTAAGAAATAAAATAAGTATGAGTGCATATCAATATCACGTTATGCATCGCTGAGACTTACTAAATTAGCAGAGAATTAAGGCAATGGGTGAAAGCTTTATTTAAAAAGCAAGTATGTAGCCTTTTTGCTGTCATTATCATTTTTTTCTACTAGCCGTATACCTTTCTTCACAAGTGCACGTTTGCATTAAATGTAAAGTGTACAAAAATGATGGCCAGCACTCATTCCCCTTGACTTATGCAAATTGAGAAAAGAAAAATAAAATCTCAGCCTTGCTCATCTTCAGCTGTCCAAGGAACACAAATGGCAGCTCTAATCCTTACTTCTTGAATCTGGATTGCTAGCAAGATTTGAAGCCAATTTTAGGTGAGTTCAACTCACATCTAAAATTTTATCTTTTTATCCAGATGTTCTGGTTCAAACAAAAAAAAATGAATTTCCTTTTTCTTGCTATACATGCACGTTTCATTTTCAATAGCATGTTGCCGTGTTCATCTATCGCCCATTTTGTGTGGCTCGGCAGTGTGTGTGCATGTTTGCACATAATTGTATAGCATGTGTTGCGTGCGTGTTCAGGGTGAGTTTAGCATACTTATCTGCATGGAAGAATTATAGTGCACAGGCTATTTGTAGTATGTGTGCATATATTAATTGCGTGCATATTCAAAACATTGTCCAGATCCTTATTTTCGTGCTTACTGGTCATTTTATGTAGTGCCTGTATATTATGGACAGAGTCATATTTTGTGCGAGCATTGAAGTATAGTTTATATTGTTTCAAAAAAAAAAGAGAGAACAAAATTGCACTAAGCATTAGCTGGATACGTGTGTAAGTATATATAATTTTTGAAACTTGCGTGTGTATGGTCTTTAGTGGAACATGGGTTTCATT
The DNA here is from genome assembly GCA_030737815.1 of Allium fistulosum. Classification (NCBI taxonomy): domain Eukaryota; kingdom Viridiplantae; phylum Streptophyta; class Magnoliopsida; order Asparagales; family Amaryllidaceae; genus Allium; species Allium fistulosum. The sequence continues at coordinate 1,004,941,413 of CM060908.1, forward strand.
TAATTGTTTTGTTTAAAACTAGTGCCAGGCCTTTATATTGCATATTTACGTGACTAGGAGTATGGCGTATGGGTCACCTTCATGTATAACGTGACTAAGTTGTGTTGAGTGTTGTGTTTTGAATTCATGCAAGTAGTAAAGTGCACGCACTAAATATGACCAGGGTAGTAGTGTTATTTGTGTACAAAAGTTTAGAATTTGCATAGTCCAGGTTCATAAATAATTGATCTCTTCTTGCCGTGCATGTAATATTGTCCAAGTGCATGCGTCTTTTATGAGTTTTGCCATTTTCAAAATATAAATGAAAAATTATGTTGTGTACATGTATTCTTCCTAGTCACTTTTATTATTTTGTCAATTTCATTTTGTCTATGCTCAGTTTTAATTCGCGTATGTATATTGTAGTGCAACCTACCGGTTAATTTACGTCGAACCGATGTTTGGTTTTAAAACGTAATTTTGTTGCCGTTATTTTTATAACGGAAATTGTACGCCGGTGCTATATTTTTTTGAATGAAAATTACTGTTATTTTAACATCTGTAACCGTTAATTTAAAGTGACTTTATAAGCGGTTATCCCGCAACGTTGATTTGGTATCCGTTTTTACGGTAATTTGTAAAGCGCAATTTCCTCGTCGAATTTGCTACCGTTATTGCTGTTTTAATCACGTATCTTAAAAAAATCGTTTTAAAATAAAAGTGTTTCCAAAAATTTTACAGTTTGCGCTTTCAAAAGAATGAGGAAGCGATTTAAACGTTTCAGCAAAATTGAGGACTATGAACCCTCACTTTTACTGATTCGCTTAATTCCGGACTTGTCCAATTGAGAACGTAAAGTGTATCTTTATAAAATACACAATTTTGCACTTTCAAGGAAACGATGAAGAGATTTAAACGATTTAGCAAAAGTGCGGAGTATGGAACCACACTTTTACTATTTCGGTTAATTCCGGACTCGTTAATTGAAACATTTGCTGATTGATGATTTTGATGATTTTGTTGGGCTTTCTAGCCACTTTGTTGGACCTCCGGGTCAATACCAGTACTAGACCTTCGGGTCATTTGTTGGACCTTCGGGTCATTTGTTGGACCTTCGGGTCATTTGTTGGGCGCCAAAAATCATAGTACTTGGTAGGCTTCGGCCATTTGAGATGCACGTGCGGCGTAGCTAAAACTCGCCATTTGTTGGGATCGATCCACTTTTATGTTGATCTTCTAGTTATCTATTTTTGATTTCTAGATTTTGTGAATCGTTGTTTGAATTAAATTGTGAATTTGAAATTTGATTTTGTTGGAGTTTGATGTGATTTCTTCATTTAACTATGTTGATTTCTTATGTTGAATAGTCTCATTCGAGAGTATTATTATTTTTCTTTGATGTTATTTAAGATGCATTCACTGCTAAGAATAAATTAGACTGATCCGTTTATTATTTTCTTTTAAATAATACTCGGGTCAGACCGAGTTATTTCAGGGTAATCTCTATCTCTGATTCAGTAGCAGCTTCAGCTTTTGGGATATCGCATCATCTTTTGTCTAGCCTTTGAGGAGTTCTTTTGGTTATTCGACTTCCATCTTATGTATGTAGTTATCCATGTATATGTGCATTTGGCTCATGTGAACTATCGATTGTTGTAGCATGTATTCCAGACTTGTCTTCCGCTATATATATCTGATATTTCTGTTCTGATGTGATCATACTATCTGAGTTGTTGTTATTATGAGTTGTTCTGGATTTTCTTTAGCCACCGTAGTTTCGTTTTAGATTTGGATTGAAATTATATCTTTGGGAGTAATTTATACAACTCCTATCGATGTAATCAATACTCGTCTAAGGCATAACTTACGGATGGTCGCTTCTAACAAGCCTTATTCTTCGCAATAGCAGACGTTATTCCTTATAATAACCTTTGTTATTGTGAGCATAGAGGTGGGGCGTCACAGCTTGGTATCAGAGCTGAAATTCAGAATAAATTGTAATAAACACAGAACAGAAAAAAAATGGAACATGTGTTACAACAATTCGGGAGTTTTATTCGTGCCTTTCTAATCTATTCTTTCCACTTAACATGTGGAGTACGTCTAGGAATAAATTTTATATTCCGTATTATTCCATTTGTTAAACTTCTTATCAATGGTGTATTGTTTTAACTAATCCTTTTCTTCTCTTGTCTCTCAGCCTATGGCTGGAAGAGGTAGAGGGAAGCGTTCTTCTGCAGGCCCGTCTAGTGGTTCTCATCCGGACGGTGTCTATATGTCAGCTGATCAGTTTATGGAGCTATTTCGGGGTACTCAGCCTTCTGTTGCTACTCCCGCAGCTCCTAATCACAAGTCTGCCTTCGCCCGCATGTGTAGTGACTATTCCCACCTTGGGGGTCAGCCTTTCAAGGGATCGGAAAGTGTTATGGAAGTTCAGACTTGGTTGCGCACTTGTGAGCGCATATTTTCTCGGATGGATGTTTCGGATCATCATCGCGTTCTCGTGGCATCTAGTATGTTGCAAGAGCGTGCGCTTGATTGGTATGAGCTCTTTATTTCGGAAGTTGATGAGTCCGCTCTCTCTTGGGTTCAGTTTAAGGAACGTTTCGAACTTAAGTTCGTTCCTGAATCAGAAAAGGCTAATCTTGCTCGTAGTTTCCTTGAGTTGAAGCAAGGAAAGTCCTCTGTTTCTGATTATGTTGCATCTTTTGAGGCCTTATCCAAATACGGAGTTGAGTTCATTAACACTCCGCGTAAGAAGAATCTTCGTTTTGTTGATGGTTTGAAGAAGTATTTGAAGAAAGTTCTTTTGCTTCAGCTTAAGCTCTCTTTTGAGGAGCTTGTTGATTCGGCTCTTTGTCTTGAAGCTGTTGAAAAGGAACGTGATAGTTGTGATGATGTTGAGGTTTCTAAGAACCCCAACAAGAAGAGGTTTCCATTTCGTAAGCCTAATTCTTTTAATCAGAAAAAGAAGAAGCAAGCTACCTCTAGTTCTCAGCCTAGTAGTGCACCTTCTGTTCAGAGGGCGTGCTATAATTGTGGTTCGTTGGATCATCTTCTTCGTAGTTGTACTAAGCCTCGCATTTGCCGTTATTGCAAGAAAGAAGGTCATTGGAATTTTGATTGTCCTACTGCTCCTAAGAATCTCAAATCCGGGAAGCTTAACGTTGCTAAAGCTTCTGGTGATTCTGCTCAATCCAAAGGTACTACTCCTTCTGTTTTGGAAGGTTTTATTTTATTTCATGGTCGTTCTATTAGAGTTCTTTTCGATACGGGTGCATCACATTCATTCATGTCGAAGGAACTGGTTGATACTATTCATTTGGATGTTATTACTCTTTGTGACCCTTTGAGGATCGTAAATCCTATTGGTGGATCCGCTACTCTTGGTTTGTTGTGTGTTGATGTTGAGATTATTCTTTGTGGTTTCTCTTTTCATGCGAATTTGCATGTTATGGATCATCTTGATTTTGATATGATATTGGGTATGGATTGGCTCGTTCGTTATGAAGTTCAAATTCTATGCCCCGAAAGAACTTTATATCTCAAACATCCCGATGCTAGCGAGCAGTTGTCTATTATATTTCGAAGCATGGATCATACTTCGAATGCTCTTATTTCTTCCCTAGAATCGGAGGATGTCATTGCTAATATTCCTGTTGTTTGTGATTTTTCTGATGTTTTCGAGCCTGTTTCTAAATTGCCGCCTAAAAGGGCAATTGAGTTCCGTATAGATCTTATCTCCGGTGCACATCCTGTCAGTCGTCCTCCCACGAGGATGTCTGCTAAGGAAAATGAGGAACTCAAGCAACAATTATCGGAATTGGAAGCCAAACATTTTATTCGTTCTAGTTCGTCTCCTTGGGGCGCCGCCGTTGTCTTCGTTAAGAAGCCAGATGGTACTCTTAGGCTTTGCATTGATTATCGCAAGCTTAACGAGCTTACTATCAAAAATAGGTATCCATTACCTAGGATCGATGACATGTTTGATCAATTAAGTGGCGCCAAGGTCTTCTCCCAACTCGATCTTGCTACCGGTTTTCATCAGTTACGAGTGGCGGAAGATAGCATTCCTCTTACCGCATGCCGTACTCGTTATGGTTCTTACGAATGGCTTGTTATGCCGTTCGGTTTGACGAACGCTCCGGCGTATTTTGTAGATCTTATGAATCGGATATTCCGGGAATATCTTGATAAGTTCGTCTTGGTTTTCATTGATGATATTCTTATTTATTCCAAATCTGAAGCCGATCATATTCAGCATTTGGAGATTGTTTTGAGCACTCTTCGTCAGCATCAGCTTTATGCCAAATTCTCCAAGTGTCACTTCTGGGAGAATAGGGTGAAATTTCTCGGTCACATTGTTTCTTCCGATGGTATTTCTGTCGATCCTTCCAAGATTGAATCTATTCATAATTGGAAGAGGCCCGAGACCGTTACTGAGATCCGTAGTTTCCTTGGATTGGCGGGTTATTATCGCCGATTTATTAAGGACTTTTCTCGTATTGCTTTACCGCTTACCACTCTCACGAGAAAAGCTGTTCCTTTTATTTGGTCGGATAAGTGTGAGAATTCTTTCTTGAAGTTAAAAGATCTCCTTACTCATGCTCCTATCTTAGTGGTTCCCGAAGGGAATCATGATCTTGTTGTTTATACCGATGCCAGTGGTTTTGGGCTCGGTGCTGTTCTTATGCAAAAAGATAGAGTAGTTGCCTATGCTTCTAGACAACTAAAGCCTAACGAGATTCGTTATGCTACCCATGATTTGGAATTGGCCGCCATAGTCTTTGCTTTAAAGATTTGGCGACATTATTTATTGGGCGAGCGTTTTATTCTCTTCACCGATCACAAATCTCTGAAGTATTTATTTACTCAGAAAGAACTTAATATGAGGCAACAACGTTGGCTCGAATTTCTTGCTTCATATGATTTCGATATTCAGTATACCCCTGGTAAGGGTAATCGAGTTGCTGATGCGCTTAGTCGCAAGCAGCAAGTTGTTGTTTCCATGATGCTAGCAGAGTGGAATATTTTGGAAGATTTATCTCTTTGTGATATTAGAGACCGTCCTTTAGTTTCTGATTCTCCCGTGCTTTTATTTAGCATGGAAGCTCGTCCTAATTTGTTAGATCGCATTGCCGATGCCCAGAAGCAAGATCCTGATCTTGCTTATCTTATTCAGAGTTGTAAATCGGAATCCCGAAGTGATGATCTAAAGGATTTCGATATTGATCTTCATGGTTGTATCAGGAAGAAGGGTAGATTGATCGTGCCTGATATTTCTAATCTTAGAAATGACATTCTTGAGGACTGTCATCGTTCTAAGTATACTATTCATCCGGGCAGTAGCAAGATGTATGCTGATATGAAACGCTTATACTATTGGGAAGGTATGAAGCGTGATATTGCAAGTTACGTAAGTCGTTGCATGACTTGCCAACTTGTTAAAGCAGAACATCAACGTCCCAGTGGTCTTTTGCAGCCTCTTGAAATTCCATTATGGAAATGGGATCAAATTTCCATGGACTTCATTGATGGTCTACCTCGTTCGAGGTCGGGCAATACTAGTATTTGGGTGATTGTTGACCGATTGACTAAATCAGCCCATTTTATTCCTATCAAGTCCAATCGGACTGCTCCTTTGTTGGCTAGGCTGTTTATTAAAGAAGTCGTTCGACTTCATGGAGTGCCTAGTTCTATCGTTAGTGACAGAGATCCGCTTTTTACTAGTGGTTTCTGGCGGAGTCTTCAAAAAGCTTTGGGCACTAAGCTCAATCTCAGTACAGCTTATCATCCACAGTCTGACGGTCAGACTGAAAGGGTGAATCAGGTTTTAGAGGATCTCCTTCGAGCTTGCATTCTTGATTTTGGCGGTAGTTGGGAAGACCACTTGCCTCTTGTTGAATTTTCTTACAACAATAGTTTTCAATCCAGTATCGGTATGGCCCCTTTCGAAGCTCTTTATGGAAGGCCGTGTCGATCACCATCTTGTTGGTTGGAATCGGGGGAAAAGTTAGTTCTCGGCCCCGATTATATTCGTGATTCTTCAGAGAGGATTGATATTATACGACAGAGAATGAAGGAGGCTCAGAATAGGCAGAAATCTTATGCCGATCATCGTAGGAAGCCTTTGGAATTTTCTGTTGGCGATCTCGTATTCATTCGTGTTTCCCCGATGAAGGGTGTAGTGCGTTTTAGTCATTCCGGGAAATTGGCTCCTCGATATGTTGGACCGTTTCCTGTTACGGAACGCATTGGCCCAGTTGCTTATCGTGTTTTGCTACCTGCTCAGTTTTCGGGAATACATGACGTATTTCATGTGTCTCAACTTCGTCGATGCCTTCGAGATTCAGATTCTATTATTGATCCTCCTATGTTGCAAGATCTTGAGATCTCACCCGACTTGTCTATTGTGCAAAATCCTATTCGCGTGCTAGCTACGGAGGTGAAACGCCTTCGGAACAAAGAAGTTCCGCTCGTAAAGATTCAATGGTCCGCAAACCCCAAGGATTGCACTTGGGAAACCAGAGAATTCATCGAGCGTTCTTATCCCGGTTTTCTCTCCTCTTCGGGTGGAGGTGAGCATTCGTATTTATCTTTTCTTTTAATCTTTGTTTTGATAAATTGTTGTGTTATTGACTGCTTCTTGTATGAAAATTGCGGGGACGCAATTTTTATAAGGAGGGGAGTCTGTAACGACCGCGATTTTATTGACGTCGTAATAAATGTTTTTAAAATCGGTAACGACCGTAATTTTTGAATTACTGTCAAGTGAATTTTTTTTAAAATTTGAAGAAAGTATAATGTGCAAAGTCAGTAAACGCTTAATTCTGTGAACGGGAGAGTGCACTGCATTTTCTTGCACGTATAAGCAAAGCTGAAATAATTTTCTACTTGTCGTCACTTTTGGCAACAATGGTCTTATATGCAAAGTGTGTTGTTACTATTTTGCTAAATTATCCTTCAACACAATTTTGCATTTTTACATTTAACATTGCTGAATAATTGTGGTGCTGTCAGTTAAGAAATAAAATAAGTATGAGTGCATATCAATATCACGTTATGCATCGCTGAGACTTACTAAATTAGCAGAGAATTAAGGCAATGGGTGAAAGCTTTATTTAAAAAGCAAGTATGTAGCCTTTTTGCTGTCATTATCATTTTTTTCTACTAGCCGTATACCTTTCTTCACAAGTGCACGTTTGCATTAAATGTAAAGTGTACAAAAATGATGGCCAGCACTCATTCCCCTTGACTTATGCAAATTGAGAAAAGAAAAATAAAATCTCGGCCTTGCTCATCTTCAGCTGTCCAAGGAACACAAATGGCAGCTCTAATCCTTACTTCTTGAATCTGGATTGCTAGCAAGATTTGAAGCCAATTTTAGGTGAGTTCAACTCACATCTAAAATTTTATCTTTTTATCCAGATGTTCTGGTTCAAACAAAAAAAAATGAATTTCCTTTTTCTTGCTATACATGCACGTTTCATTTTCAATAGCATGTTGCCGTGTTCATCTATCGCCCATTTTGTGTGGCTCGGCAGTGTGTGTGCATGTTTGCACATAATTGTATAGCATGTGTTGCGTGCGTGTTCAGGGTGAGTTTAGCATACTTATCTGCATGGAAGAATTATAGTGCACAGGCTATTTGTAGTATGTGTGCATATATTAATTGCGTGCATATTCAAAACATTGTCCAGATCCTTATTTTCGTGCTTACTGGTCATTTTATGTAGTGCCTGTATATTATGGACAGAGTCATATTTTGTGCGAGCATTGAAGTATAGTTTATATTGTTTCAAAAAAAAAAAGAGAGAACAAAATTGCACTAAGCATTAGCTGGATACGTGTGTAAGTATATATAATTTTTGAAACTTGCGTGTGTATGGTCTTTAGTGGAACATGGGTTTCATTTAATTGTTTTGTTTAAAACTAGTGCCAGGCCTTTATATTGCATATTTACGTGACTAGGAGTATGGCGTATGGGTCACCTTCATGTATAACGTGACTAAGTTGTGTTGAGTGTTGTGTTTTGAATTCATGCAAGTAGTAAAGTGCACGCACTAAATATGACCAGGGTAGTAGTGTTATTTGTGTACAAAAGTTTAGAATTTGCATAGTCCAGGTTCATAAATAATTGATCTCTTCTTGCCGTGCATGTAATATTGTCCAAGTGCATGCGTCTTTTATGAGTTTTGCCATTTTCAAAATATAAATGAAAAATTATGTTGTGTACATGTATTCTTCCTAGTCACTTTTATTATTTTGTCAATTTCATTTTGTCTATGCTCAGTTTTAATTCGCGTATGTATATTGTAGTGCAACCTACCGGTTAATTTACGTCGAACCGATGTTTGGTTTTAAAACGTAATTTTGTTGCCGTTATTTTTATAACGGAAATTGTACGCCGGTGCTATATTTTTTTGAATGAAAATTACTGTTATTTTAACATCTGTAACCGTTAATTTAAAGTGACTTTATAAGCGGTTATCCCGCAACGTTGATTTGGTATCCGTTTTTACGGTAATTTGTAAAGCGCAATTTCCTCGTCGAATTTGCTACCGTTATTGCTGTTTTAATCACGTATCTTAAAAAAATCGTTTTAAAATAAAAGTGTTTCCAAAAATTTTACAGTTTGCGCTTTCAAAAGAATGAGGAAGCGATTTAAACGTTTCAGCAAAATTGAGGACTATGAACCCTCACTTTTACTGATTCGCTTAATTCCGGACTTGTCCAATTGAGAACGTAAAGTGTATCTTTATAAAATACACAATTTTGCACTTTCAAGGAAACGATGAAGAGATTTAAACGATTTAGCAAAAGTGCGGAGTATGGAACCACACTTTTACTATTTCGGTTAATTCCGGACTCGTTAATTGAAACATTTGCTGATTGATGATTTTGATGATTTTGTTGGGCTTTCTAGCCACTTTGTTGGACCTCCGGGTCAATACCAGTACTAGACCTTCGGGTCATTTGTTGGACCTTCGGGTCATTTGTTGGACCTTCGGGTCATTTGTTGGGCGCCAAAAATCATAGTACTTGGTAGGCTTCGGCCATTTGAGATGCACGTGCGGCGTAGCTAAAACTCGCCATTTGTTGGGATCGATCCACTTTTATGTTGATCTTCTAGTTATCTATTTTTGATTTCTAGATTTTGTGAATCGTTGTTTGAATTAAATTGTGAATTTGAAATTTGATTTTGTTGGAGTTTGATGTGATTTCTTCATTTAACTATGTTGATTTCTTATGTTGAATAGTCTCATTCGAGAGTATTATTATTTTTCTTTGATGTTATTTAAGATGCATTCACTGCTAAGAATAAATTAGACTGATCCGTTTATTATTTTCTTTTAAATAATACTCGGGTCAGACCGAGTTATTTCAGGGTAATCTCTATCTCTGATTCAGTAGCAGCTTCAGCTTTTGGGATATCGCATCATCTTTTGTCTAGCCTTTGAGGAGTTCTTTTGGTTATTCGACTTCCATCTTATGTATGTAGTTATCCATGTATATGTGCATTTGGCTCATGTGAACTATCGATTGTTGTAGCATGTATTCCAGACTTGTCTTCCGCTATATATATCTGATATTTCTGTTCTGATGTGATCATACTATCTGAGTTGTTGTTATTATGAGTTGTTCTGGATTTTCTTTAGCCACCGTAGTTTCGTTTTAGATTTGGATTGAAATTATATCTTTGGGAGTAATTTATACAACTCCTATCGATGTAATCAATACTCGTCTAAGGCATAACTTACGGATGGTCGCTTCTAACAAGCCTTATTCTTCGCAATAGCAGACGTTATTCCTTATAATAACCTTTGTTATTGTGAGCATAGAGGTGGGGCGTCACACATTCCATTAGAATTCTATTTTCAATTACCTTCTTGAATTCTATTCCAAGTTATAAGTTCATTTACAAATTTGAATTTCATTCCAATCAGATCTCAATATTTTATAAGTTATCAATTTATTTACATCTTGATTTACACAATCATTTACACATTCACATTCACATTTATAGATTTCATTTGTTAATGAACTTTAATTCCAATCACATTTACATATTTTACATTAACAATTTCTATTTGTATAAGTTATCAATTCAATAATATTCCATAAATATTCTTATTAAGTATTCCAGAGTCTTTTCAACCTTTCAAAACCATTTTGAAAACAATTCAAATTTATCTTTTGAATTTTCAAAACAAAACTCAATTTTCCAAACAACTTTCATTTAAAACAACTTGGCAGCAATTTCTCTTTTGGAAACCCGAAAATGAACACCAACGATGCCGCGGTCATCATCGAAGTTATTTTCCAGCGACCGAAAAGAGTTTAGAGCTTTTCATTCCTTCAAAACATTTTTCAAAACCCTTGAAATCCATTTTCAAATCAAAAATGATTTAAACTTTCCAAATCTCCAAAATTTACAAATTCTTTTCAAAACATTTCCAAAAACTTCTCTGGCATTTCGTTTTGAATTACAATTCACATTTATAATTTATATTCTTAAATTTCATTCGTATGTGAATTTATTTCTTAATTTGGAGTTACAATTTCAATTTCTTATTCAGTTTCAATAGTAATGATAACATTTCAACACTATCACTTTCCTAACATCCATGCAACCATATACTATAGTAATTCATAGAAAATCATTTCTTTTCTATACAAAAATAGTTTTGGGCAAAATTATTTCATTTACCCTATTCAAAACAATACTGTGCCGAATTGTTCTATTCAAGTGTTTAGAGATCCCTATCGATAGAGTTGTACGGACAATACCGACCAGAATCCATATACCACTCAACAAACCAATCATCACAATATAAAACAATTTTATATTCACTAACAAATACGCGCTCATATCTATTATTACACTCAACTCATTCTAGAGTACTGCTGACTCTATCTCTAATGAGTAACACCCAACAGAGCAGGGTTGTCGCTTAACCATATGCTCTGATACCACTTTGTCACGTCCTGGAAATTTCGACTTTCGAAAATTCAACATCGATACTCACTTTATCGACTGCCGAGAAATCGAGTGCCGGAAACTCCAATAGTGAGGGTTTTAGAAAAAGAAAAAGAAGAAAAGATAGAAGAAAAAGAGAAGAAGAAGGAGAGAAAAGGAGAACAACCGAACAACATCAGAACAGAAAACAATATCAGAATCTTACACATCGCAGCGGAACAATATATAATAAATAACACTAGTCTTTTAAAACAAAGAACTATATCAGTTTATACATACATCAATCATCAGAGTCAATATACAACATTGGACAGTTATATAACTTGTCCTCATACAGAATACACAGCGGAATAAATACTATCAGATACAAATACTACGTCTCGTCATCCAGCTTATCTCCAAGCTCCAGAATATCCAGAATATCCTGATAATCTAACTCTAGACTGCCCGTGTGGAAATTTGTGGGCACCCAGAGTTTAGAAGGGAAACAATAAACTCCGAGTCAGTCATGGTGACTGGTGTGAGATCGTAAAACAGTTTATCTTTAAAATAAACAACAGGATAACTTTAAAGTCAATTCGAAATGCTTTTGGAAAAATGAAACTACCATAAGACCTCCCACCACACACAAAATGCAAACGCAGAATTGGAGGAGATTTCTTCTTATGATAGTCAAAGATGCTTACTACGCAAAAATCAAATTCTTTTTGATATTATTATTAGTGCATAGTGTAGAAAACATTTCGAAAGTATAATATTAATCTTAGCCAACATACGACCAGTATCGTATGCCTACTATAGCTACCATCTAAACAGTGGTGACCACCGTACGTAAATGGCAGGTTCTACAACTAATACCGTACAAGTCACGTATTGGAGTTTGGATTTCCAACAAATGGTCAGGCTAAGGAACTTCCTATCCACGATGGGTACGTCCCTGGAATAGACGACCCGAGAACCTAACCGGATCTCTGCCAACACAAGGCCGGGTTACCTCTGCAAAAATAGGTAACTACTGACACGCGTATGCCATCCCCCGATCGTAACCGATCTTCCCGAGGATCCCCGATTTCCAACAAACCACATAGATAATAATGTAGCAACCACATAGGTTAAGTATCTGGGCTCCATACCATGATACCACCTCTATCCAGAAGGAATGACATACACTAAGGGGCGCTACTCCCTAGAACCTTGCCGCATCCTTCCTGTTTCGACCATTTCCGGGGTGTGAGGCTCGACGAAGTCTCGTCCACAAAGCTACGCTTTCTCAAAAAGCCCTGCTTCGGGTCAAACAAATGATCAACCTATGATCACAAAGATATAAGATCAAACAAATGATCATATCACAAATGATCAAACACTGACCATTTCACAGCAACACTCAGTATGCCACGTTACCAAATTGGGATATATCGCTGATAAATTTCAACTACATAACCTCTGAGCTCGTACGTCTCAGAGAAGGGTGTTAAGCTAAGAGAATAAATTCTCCGCCACCAACAGAAATGTATTTGAAAGAAATCAGCTTTATATCTCAAATTGTAACGTCAGACACACAATCCATATAAGTCTGTTCCGGGATCGAACAGAACCGAAGGCACTTCTCACGAAGCCCTTGCATTTCCGGATAATTTTCTAATCACGTCAGGACTTCCCGTCACTAAGGGTGATAAAACCTCTAAATCGGAGATCAGCCGATGTAGAGTAACTCGACGGTAATCCTTCCGTTTTCAAAAATATCCGGTCTTCAACACCGGTCTTCAAATGCAATTCATAACGACGTATCACATATTCGGAATGGGTTATACGACCCCATGGTCCTTTCCCGGTTAACCCGAATGGTGAGCGATTATTCAAAAATAAGTGTGGCATTTAAATTCATCCAATTCACAACAAATACCTATCTAAAGGTAATTATTGATAGTCGGTTATTTAACTATCAATAAAGATGCGCAACATCATCAGATTCCCAATAATTTTCCCAAATTATTTATCTTCAAAAATATCTTTACTAGATATAAAATTTCCACACTTAACCATTTGAAAACAATTTCAAATATTCACTTTTCAATTTATCTTTAAAAGATAAAAACTCAAACAGTTCATTTCACATTGGAAAAGCATTTCCATACTCATTTAAAAATAAGTAATTCACAAATCATTTATTTTCAACACTTAGAAAATATTCGATATACTTAAAATCAAAATTAAGTATATATCTCATTCTTTAAGGAAATCATTCTTAAATCACATTTATTTGAGTCAAAACGAATGTTGCGTAAAACATCGTTACGACGACTCGAAATCACTAGTATAGGGATTCGGAATTTAGATAGATATATAAATCCCAATACTATATAAAATATTTCCTTTCGGAAATCATTTACTATAACAACAGTGTTATAGTCCACCATTTCCTTATTTTTCGAAAACGTCTATTTCAACAATAAATGTTGAAATCTATGATTTCGATAGTTCACACGTTTTAAAACATCTTTTAAAACAATTAACTTCATTTCATAATATCGCTTTCCCAAAACCCTATCCATTTTACTTAAAAATATATTCACTGTCCAAAATCGTGAATATACTTCACTAACCACATTTCAGTCTTTTCTACACATTTTATTTCAATAAAAATTCGCTATTTAAAATCGCGAATATATCTTCTTTAATGTCCTTCTATATTTAATTTATCAAATCCAATTGATTTCGAATTTATAAAACAACGTTTATAAATTCTATTTTCTATTCTATAACAACTTCGATTTTATAAATTTCCTTTAATGACCCATTCAATTTTATAACTCAACGTATACATCAAAAATCCATATTATAAGTTAAATACTTATAATTTATTTATTTTAAAAGAAATCGTTCTTTTAAACTTTACAAACTATAAATAAACCCATTTTAACATCATTTCCATTTTTAAATCCACATTCCCAAATATTCACTTTTAACCCCAAAATCAAATCCCAAATTGATTTCTAATTTTACTTCAATACCAAATCAATTTCAATATTCATTTCTAAATTAATTTCCCATCCCAAATCATTTTATATTGATTTTTTTCTAAACTTGTTTCAATTTGCCAATTAAATTTATAATTGGACTTCCAACTTATTTCATTTTAAACAAATTCCTCTTAAAGAAAATAAATCCCTTTTATCTTTTTCCAACTATTTAGAAATCCAAATTTTAATTAAATTCTTCAATTCAAAATCACTATTATACGAAATTCATTTATTTAACGTTTTCGCTTGATTCTGGAATTAATTCGATAAGAATATAAAAATTAACTTTTTTATACTTTAAAATTCCTTTCTTCGAATTTATTCAATTTCTAAAATTGATTCATTTAGAAATTTTCTACTTGAATTTCAAAAATTCCATTTCGTTTATCTTTGGAATCCAATGATGTCGAAACATCCATTCAGCTAAATTTTAGCTTTCAAACAATTTCCAGATATCAATATGATTAATAGCATCACTATAAAATCATTCACAGATTCATATCACAATAGAAATAAATTCAATCAATGTGAGGGGTCCAGTTGGATCCCTCCAACCTGTTTCCCTGCATCCAAAGATGTTAGCACAATACCAATTCCGCTCCAGTACGGAATTATCGCGGTATATGGGTTTTATAAAAATCCGCTTACTAACGGCGCAATAGGGTCTCATCCGCTATACGAGGCGGGAAATCATCAATCCAATATATACATATGCCAATATGTATATATTGCTATATATATAGATATATCCTATTATATCTAATAGCACATCCAATAACAATCATCAATCAATAATAACTGTAAATTCAAATTTCCTTCGAGTGAGAAAATCTCACCTTAGCTTTTAAATTTGCAATCCCATTTCTCCATTCCAGTTTTGTTTTCTCGACTTTAACCTTGTATAAAAAATTTATACAATTCATAAATATTCGAATCAATTGAATAACAAATTTTCCATTTGATAAATTAATTAACTTGTGATTTTATTTTAAACCAATTAAATTTAATTTAACTATTTCTCCTTTTAACAGATTTTTTTCATTTCCTTGACTATTTATATATATAAATGTATATAACTAAATAAAATAACTGAAAATACTTAAATGTGAATTTTAAATCAATATATTTTATGTTTTGAAATTACTAACTTAAAACTTACTATTTTCTTCCAAAACTTTATATGTGTTTCTATGCTTTACTATATACATCCACATATATACTATTACTATTATTATAAATTTTCTTTTCATTTATATTTCATTGTAAAATTCAGATATGTACCTATTTATTTAAACTAAAGATAAACACTTTACCTTACAGCACATCGAGCAAACCCAAAATCTCGACTAAACCATCATGACCACAGACCTGCCGCATCCAAATCGACGTTTTCACTCACGCTTCCTACGGCCACACGATTTTGATCGCCCAGACAATCACGTGATGCTCGATGACTTCCTCGCCGTTAGCACCACCGAAAACCCGAAGCCCTAAATCGATGCCTTCAATCGCGCCTCATCGCCTATTGCAGAACCTTGAACGACCCAGTTAGTCGCGAACGCAAGCTCGAGCGCACGCGTCCCCAAATCCAAGTTGACATCGCCTTGCACGAAGCGGCAGCCTCGTCCCCTGCCTCGCCTCGTCGCCTGCTCCTAGAGTCGCGCGGGAAGCTCTCCTCCGATGTCTGCTGAGATCGAGCCACAGCTCGATGGCTTCCTCACGTCTATTTTTATTTTTTTCCAATTGAATCGATCGAAGAATTAGTAGAGAGAGGGAGTCGGGTTTGATTTACTGAAAGGTGAAGGGGGAGAGATGGTAAATTTTGAATTTTGGGGAGAATGGTTTATGCGGCCATTAATTTGAATTCGAACGAACGAAATTGTTTTCGTTTGAACTGAGGAACGAGGGAGAGAAGAAACGAAGTTTATCAGAGAGGAGTATGGTTTTGCACGATTTCGTATCGTGATTGCAGGCGAAAATTTAGGCGTGAGATAAGGGGATACGTGTGTGTGTGTTGACTAAATTTTTTATTTAAATTCCAAATTGAATTTCATTTCATTTCAACGCGTTAAATTTCCGTGTGCTCACATATCAACTCAGAAAATTACGAAAATTGAAATCCGGCAATAATACAACATTCCGGACCCAATGCAACTGGTTTCGTCGAATTTCGAGACTGTTTGAAAATTGACTATTTTATAAATATCGGTTCGAGTGATTATTTTCAAAACTGAACAAAACAGTTCGAAATTAAATTCTGAAGCTTCAATCATCTTCAGTATTATCAATACGAATTTTAAAAGCTTTCGAAATATTTTTCTTCAGCTTAAAATTGTAGATTCAAATTTTTATTTAACTTCAATCGATTAAATTTTAAAGTTTAATCGCAAATTTCGAAGTTATATCGGGGATTCAAATTAAATTATCGCTCAAATATTTAAAATAAATTAAATATTCCCAATTTAATTCGTTCAAAATTCTGGGTCGTTACACGAGTGTTTTGTCTTTTCAATTCGCTCTGGTCAGCCTGAGCATTTTAGGATTTGAAGACCTTATTTCTGGAGGACGAAGACGAAGATTTGTACTACTATTATTTACTATATGTATTCCACTACATTCATTACTGTTCCGCTGCATTATTTGTTTATATCTGATATGTGTAACTATGATTCTGTATTGTATAAGTATAATAAAATGTTTTGTAAACAGCTTCATGAATTTGTATTTGTTTATTATATTTTGTCATTCCGCTGCGAGATTCTGTTTTGTTTTTATTTCTTTCTCTTTTTCTTATTCACCCCAATAACAATCCGCCCTTCTGTATGGTTTGAGTTGGCATGCGTGTCTGCTTAAAGCGTACAAAAAGGCGGGATGTTACATCCAACATCCAGTTCATATTGTAGATCGAGGTGAAAGGAGATTGAGGAACAAGATGGTTAAGCTTGTGAAGGTTCGGTGGATTGATGACCCTCGTGATTGTACTTGGAAGACTGAGGATCAAGTTAGTTGTTTGTTGTTTGAATGCATTATAAATGTTCTATTATGGCATAGTTGCTTTGCATTGTTATAGGAATTTTTAGGTATAATAAATACATTTTGGATTGTCTTTTGTGTATTAATTTCGAGGATGAAATTCTCCTAGGGGAGGATAGTGTAACGACCCATAAATTAATCGCTTTATATTTAAATTTTTAAATAATTTTTAAATTTTTAAATAATGGATTTTAATAACCAAATAAACATATTTTAAATATTAATTAATAATATTAAAATCATTTTTAAATTTTTCTTACAAAAATAAATAGTTTAAATAAAAATAGAAAATGTGACCGAAAACGTTTTCCGAAATATCGACTTCTCGGCTTCGGAAAGTCGTCAGAAACGTTGTGCACATTTTTGAATCACTCATGTACACATGCACATGTCATATGGTAAGTTAAGTAAAGTATTAATAGTAACAAACCATGACTAATTTAAATATAATCTTGATAAGACACGTTATGTTTAAAAATAAATAAAGAATAAAATAAAGAAGAAGTTCTCATGTATAACCATACTCAACACTATACCTTTGTACACAATATGGTACATGTCATGGTCTAGCATGTTATGGGGGCCACCATGGCCGTGAGTTTGAAAGAGGGAGGGGGTGAGGTGGAGCTTTGTGATAGGTGGAAGTAGGCAAGGGTAAATTAGTAATTCCACCTATTTTCATGTCTATAAATACCTCTACCCTAACTCCATTTCTCACTTTGTTATATCATTTCTCATTTTCCTAAGAAGCTCTCTTCATGTTCATGTCTACTCATGGCTTCTCTTCTTCTTTCTTATAAAAAAATTACCTCCTTTCACTTTAAATCTCTTCCTTAGTTCACAAAAAACTCCATATATTCACATACAAACACTTTTGTACCAAAACCAAGGCCATCTCCCCCTCATAGCTTTAAGGCCTACCCAAAATAGCCAATTCAATGCCCAAAATAGCCTTAGCCGAGCCACATTGCACCCTACAAGCTCACACAAGTACATAAATCCGAGTTAAGGAAGTTTTCTTAGCGCTTAGGCAAGTTCGGTGAAAGTTAGTAAGCGTTGCGGTGAGTAAAGCTTCCACCTTCGAACCATAAAATTTAAACTATGTGCATACCCACACTTATAGCTAGTGAATGCTTATTATATGATGGTTTGGTTTGTTGCTTGAAAGATAGTGTAACGATCCAGAATTTTGAACAAATTAAATTTAAAATATTTAATTAATTTTGAATATTTGAACGATGATTTAATATGAATCCTGAATATAGCTTTGAATTGGCGATTAAATTATAAAATTTAATCGATTGAATGTTGAATAAAAATTTAAATCTTCAATTTTAAGCTGAAGAAAAATATTTCAAAAGTTTTTAAAATTTATATTGATGATACTGAAGATAATTGAAACTTCAGAATCGAGTTGAAAACGATTTGTTCAGTTTTGAATTTATATCGTCCAACCGATATTTAAGAAATAGCCGTCCGAGGCACAGTCTCGGAATTCGAAGAAACCAGTTCCATTGGGTCCGTAATATTGTATTATTGCCGGGTTTCAAATTTCGTATTTTACGGAATTATTACGTGACCATACGGTGAGAAAACGCGTTGAAATTAATCGGATTCAATTTAAATTTAAATTTAAATTGGAAAACAGCAGCACGTTGTCTTCACTTGAATCACGCCTGAAAACATGCCCCGTTGTTTCAGCCGAGCATCACGAAGAATATCGTGCAAACCATACTCATTCGTTTTTAAATAACCATCTCCCTCTTCGATTCCATTCACGAATTTTGTTCAAAAGAAAAAAAATGGCCGATACAAAGAAATCCCTTTCTTCTCCCTCAGTTAAATTGACAAATAAAAATGATAAACGAGATGGAATCTGGGCTCAAAAGTAAATAGCCGTGTGAAATCAAAATCACGTTCGTTCTTTTCGTTCCCCTTTCTCCTTGAATTCAAAATCAACCGCGAACCCCTTCTATTCGAAATCAAATTTGTGGCATCTTTGTGAGCGAAGGCGGCTCCATTCTTCTCCATGACAGTTCGTCGATCAATATTTGCTAGGGTTTTAAGGCGGCGCGTGCAAAGCAGATGGTAGCGCGACGACAAAGGCACGTGCGAGCAGGTGATGGCGGCATCGAGTTCGCGTGGAGGCGGCGCGTAGGCATAGCTCGACCTCGAGCTATCGGCGAAGCTGGGTGTCGGTGGCAACAGAGCGACGATCTGGAGTGCACGCGTGATGGAGGCGATGCTGCGAGGTCTCGAGTTCATGGTCGAGCAGGCGGAGACGATGTCGATCAACTTGGGGTGCAAGCCTGGGTTTCGAGACAGTGAATGCAGTAAGGTATTCGAACTTATTTCTCAAAAACATTAATTTCGATCCAATGAACGCTTATATGTATTTGAAATCTATAGTTTATTTAAAAATTTACAGTAAAGTTATATAGGTCAGAAGAAGGAAAATATTTTTTAACAGTGAAGTATATATTTAGATATGCAGTTATGTATTTTTAATGTTAAAGATAATAAAGGAAATTTAGTTTAAATCTAATTTTTAGTTAGATAACTTTATTTAAAGGGAAGAAATCTGTTTAATTTATTGTTAGAAATGATTAAAGAAGAAAATTTAATTTTAAACTAAAACCTTAGTTAAATTAATTTGTTAAAGAAATTTGGTTTGAAATAAAATCATTGAATAATTAAAATTATCAAATGAAAATTTATTTTTCGACCTGTTCAAATATTAATGAATTTTATAAATTATTTATACAAGGTCAAACCGGAAAAACCAAATCAGGATTAAAGTGAATGGCAAACGGAAATAAAAGCAAAGGTGAGATTCTTCTCACTCAAAATGAATTGCAGTTTTTGACTGATTGATTGCTATTTGGATGTGATAGTATATATATAGTATTATATATAGCAATATATACATATTGGCATATGTATATATTGGATTGATTGATTTCCCGCCTCGTATAGCGGATGAGACCCTATTGCGCCGTTAGTAAGCGGATGATTTTTATAAAACCCATATACCGCGATATTCCACCTCAAAGTGGAATTGGTATTGTGCTAACGTCTTTGGATGCAGGGAAATAGGTTGGAGGGATCCAACTGGACCCCTCATATTGATTGAATTTATTTATACTGTGATATGAATCTGTGAATGATTTTATTGATGTTATTGATCATATTGATGTTTGGAAATTGTTTGAAAGCTAAAATTTAGCTGAATGGATGTTTGATATCATTGGATTCCAAAAATAAACGAAATTGAATTTTTGAAATTCAAGTAGGAATTTTTAAGTGAATAAATTTGAAGAAAGAAGAATTTTAAAACATAAAAAGTTGATTTTATAATCTTATCGAATTTATTTCCAGAATAAAGTGAAAATGTTAAATAAATGGATTCGTAAAATAGTGATTATAAATTGAAGAATTTAATTTAGATTTGGATTTTTAAATAGATTGAAAGAGAAAGAAATTTATTCTCTTTAAAAGGAATTTATTTAAAATGAAATAAGTTGGAAGTCCAATTAGAAATTAAATTTATGAATTGAAATAACTTGGGAAATCAATGTAAAAATGATTTCAAATTGAAGAATTGTTTTAAAAAAAAATAGAATATTGAATAAATTGGAAAGAATAAGGAAATTATTTAGAAATGATAAAATTTTGGAAATCAATCTGTAATTGATGTAGTATTTGGAAATGATGTTAAAATGGTTTTATAAAAGGATAGAATTTCCAGTTTGTAAAGTTTTAAAAGAATGATCTTTCTAAATAAATGAAATTATAAGTATTTAACTTATAATATGGATTGTGGTATAAAAATTGAATGGTGAATTGAATTGGTAAATAAAGAAGATTTATGAATTGAAGTTTTTATAAATAGAAATAGAATTTATAAACGTTGTTTTATAAATTCGAAATCAATTGAATTTGATAAATTAAATATAGAAGATTATTAAAGAAGATAGATTCGCGGTTTTGGATAGCTAATTCTTATTGAAATAAAATGTGTAGAGATGATTAAAATTTGGTTAAGTGAATTATATTCACGATTTTGGACAGTGAATATATTATTGAATAAAACGGATATGTTTGGGGAAAATGAATATTTTAAAATGAAGTAATTGTTTTGAAAGATGTTTTAAAACAGGTTAAATATTGAAAACATAGATTTCAACATTTATTGTTGAAATAGACGTTTTCGAGGAAGAAGGAAATGATGGACTATAACACTGTTGTTATAGTAAATGATTTCCAAAAGGAAATGTTTTTATATAGTATTGGGATTTATATATATCTATCTTAATTCCGAATCCCTATACTAGTGATTTTGAGTCGTTGTAACGATGTTTTACGTAGCATTCGTTTTGACTCAAATAGATGTGGTTATAGTAAATGATTTCCTTGAAGAATGAAGTATATACTTAATTTTGATTTCAGTATATCGAATATTTTCCAAGTGTTGAAAATAAATAAATTTGTGAAATACTTATTATTAAATAAGTAGGGGAATGTTTTCCAAATATGAAAATGAGACGTTATAAGAGAATTTATCTTTGTAGAGATAAATTGAAATTGAATATTTGAAATCGATTGAAAATCTTATATCAGTAGATATTTTGAAATATAAATTCACTATGGAATTTATGAAAGAAATGGGAATTCGTTTTAAAAATAAATATTGATTTATTTTTTTGAAGTGTGGAAATTATATATCTAGTAAAGATATTTTGGAAAATAAATATTTTGGAAAATAAATAATTTGGAAAATTATTTGGAATCTGATGATGTTGCGCATCTTTATTGATAGTTAAATAACCGACTATTAATAATTACCTTGAATGGGTATTTGTTGTGAATTGGATGAATTTGAATGCCACACTTATTTTCGAATAATCGCTCACTATTCGGGTTAGCCGGGAAAGGACCATGGGGTCGTATAACCCATTCCGAATATGTGATACGTCGTTATGAATTGCATTTGATGACCGGTGTTGAAGACCGGATATTTTTGAAAACGGAAGGATTCCTGTCGAGTTACTCTACATCGACTGATCTTCGATTTAGAGGTTTTATCACCCTTAGTGACGGGAAGTCCTGACGTGATTGAAAATTATCCGTAATTGCAAGGGCTTCGTGAGAAGTGCCTTCGGTTCTGTTCGATCCCGGAACAGACTTGTATGGATAGTATGTCTGACGTTACAAATTGAGATATAAAGCTGATTTCTTTCAAATACATTTCTGTTGGTGGCGGAGAATTTATTCTCTTAGCTTAACACCCTTCTCTGAGACGTACGAGCTCAGAGGTTATGTAGTTGAAATTTATCAGTGATATACTCCCAATTTGGTAACGTGGCATACTGAGTGTTGCTGTGAAATGGTCAGTGTTTGATCATTTGTGATATGATCATTTGTTTGATCTTATATCTTTGTGATCATAGGTTGATCATTTGTTTGACCCGAAGCATGGCTTTGGTGACAAAGCGTAGCTTTGTGGACGAGACTTCGTCGGACCTCACACCCCGGAAATGGTCAAAACAGGAAGGATGCGGCAAGGTTCTAGGGAGTAGCGCCCCTTAGTGTATGTCATTCCTTCTGGATAAAGGTGGTATCATGGTATGGAGCCCAGATACTTAACCTCTGTGGTTACTGCATTATTATTATTATGTGGTTGTTGGAAATCGAGGTTCCTCGGGAAGATCGGTGACGATCGGGGGATGGCATACGCGTGTCAGTAGTTACCTATTTTTGCAGAGGTAACCCGGCCTTGTTTTGGCAGAGATCTAACCGTAATGTTAGGTTATTTCTCGGGTCGTCTATTCCAGGGACGTACCCATCGTGGCATAGGAAGTTCCTTAGCCTGACCATTTGTTGGAAATCCAAAGAAACAATACGAGACTTGTACGGTTTTAGTTGTAGAACCTATCATTCACTTATGGTGGCGCCCCACTGTTTGGATGGTAGCTATAGTAGGCATAACGTGAAATGCCTATGCTGGCTAAGATTTATATTATACTTTCGGAAGTTTTCCACACTATGCACTAATAATATTATCAAAAATGATTTGATTTTGCGTATCAAGCATCTTTGACTATCATAAGGAGAAATCTCCTCCGATTCTGCGTTTGCATTGTGTGTGTGTGCGGGAGGCCTTATGGTAGTCTCATTTTCCAAAAGCATTGCGAATCTATTTTAAAATATTCCTTTGTTTGTTTTAAAGATAAACTGTTTTACGATCTCACACCAGTCACCATGACTGACTCGGAGTTTATAGTTTCCCTTCTAAACTCTGGGTGCCCACCAATTTCCACACGGGCAGCCTAGAGTTAGGTTATCAGGATATTCTGGATATTCTGGAGCTTTGGAAGCAAGCTGGATGGCGAGACGTAGTATTTGTATCTGATATATTTATTCCGCTGTGTATTCTGTATGAGGACAAGTTTATATAACTGTCCATTGTTGTATTGAGTTGTATATTGACTCTGATGATTGATGTATGTATAAAATGATATAGTTCTTTGTTTAAAGATTATTCATTTATCTATTATATATTGTTCCGCTGCGAATGTGAGATTCTGATATTGTTCTGTTTCTGTTGTTGTTCTATTGTTGTTTCTTCTTCTTTCTCTTTTTCTTCTATCTTTTCTTCTACCTCTTCTTTTAAAACCCTAAGTATTCGGTTTTTCGGCATTCGTTTGTCGGCAGTTGATACAGTGGACGTATCGATGTCGATATTCGGAAGTTGAAGACTCGGGTCCTTACAACGTGGTATCAGAGCATATGGTTAAGCGACAACCCTGCTCTGTTGGGTGTTACTCATTACAGATAGAGTCAGCAGTACTCTAGAATGAGTTGAGTGTAATAATAGATATGAGCGCGTATTTGTTAGTGAATATAAAAATATTTTATATTGTGTTTGCTTATCCGTTGAGATGTTTATGAATTTTGGTCGGTATGTGGGACGCCATATTATCGATAGGGATTTCTAAACACTTAAACGAGGAAAGACGACATAGTATCATTTTAAATAGGGTAAAACGAAATAATTTTTGCCCAAAACTATTTTTGTATAGAAAAGAAATAATTTTCTATGAATTATTCTAGTACATGGATGCTTGGTTGTTAGGAAGTAATAACAATATTGAAATATTATCATTGTTATATGAAATTGAAAAAGAAATAAAATAATAACCAAAGATTTGGAGATAAATCCATTTAACAAATGAAATTATAAATGTGAATTGAAGATAAGGAAATAAAATTCATATACGAATGAAATTTGTAAGTATAAATTGTAAATGAATTTATAATTTGAAATAGAATTCCAAGAAGATAATTAAAAATTAAGATTCATTAATGAAATGAAATTATAAATGTGAATTGAAGATAAGGAAATAAAATTCATATATGAATGAAATTGTGAATATAAATTTTCATATGAATGTATAAATGATTTTATAAATCAGAATGTAAATAAGTTGATAACTTATAAAATATTTGAAAATTGGATAGAAATGAGATTCAAATTGAAAATGAAAGAATTAGTGAATGAATAGATAAATTTGCAATTGTAAGTGCAAGAAAAATGAAATTGAATGTTAAAATTCATTTTGAATTTGAAAGTAAATAAAACTGGAATTGAATTTGATTTATGAAGTATTAAACTAAAATTAGTAAGTGAAGCTAATTGAATGAAGTGAATAAGATTAAAAACTGAGTGTTGAACTTTGTTTTGAAATTGTTAGTGAAAGAAATTCAAGCTAGATATTAAAAAAAATAGTGATATGAATCATCTATAATTGAAAGATAAAATTCAATATTTCAGAATTGAAGATAAATTGAATTCAATTAGAATTGAAGTTATGAATTAAATTCAAATGAAATTGAAATTTAAAACTGAATGATAATAGACATGTAACTTCAGTAGTGAAGTAAAGATGTATAAGTAAAGATGTATAAGCAAAGATGTATAAGCAGTTTATATTGAAAATTTTGTAGTGAAATGTGCAAAATAGTTTGAATGCTGTAACTAGATATAATGGCTAGTAGATATACAGGTGTAAAGAGAATTGAATTTGATTTCAAAGATAATTTGAATTGCTCGACAAAAAGGTATGTATTTTAAATTTCAATATGAGATTTGATGACTTTCTTCTCTAGCCGCTTGGCTTTTTCTTTTCTTTTTGAAATCTGAGAGTCCGTAGGGACGTTTTGTAGTTGTGCCGTATTAGCCGCGCAAAGGAGACGCTGGCGAAATTTTTCGAAAATTTAGAGCGTTAGAAAATTTTTGAGAAAATTTTGAAAGTTAACATTTGAATTTAAATTTAAATTTGAATTGAGAGATATACAATGTTGTTTGAAACCTATAATTGAAGTTGAAAATTTAGTTGAATTGATAACGAATCTTTAGTAGAAAGATTTGTTTTGAAAATTTGATAAAACAATTAGATTGTGAAAAATAGTAGACGAGTTAAGGACCATTTTTCCTGACTTGTAATTTCGGGACGAAATTCTTTTAAGGAGGGAAGTTTGTAACGATCCAGAATTTTGAACAAATTAAATTTAAAATATTTAATTAATTTTAAATATTTGAACGATGATTTAATTTGAATCATGAATATAGCTTTGAATTGGCGATTAAATTATAAAATTTAATCGATTGAATGTTGAATAAAAATTTAAATCTTCAATTTTAAGCTGAAGAAAAATATTTCAAAAGTTTTTAAAATTTATATTGATGATACTGAAGATAATTGAAACTTCAGAATCGAGTTGAAAACGATTTGTTCAGTTTTGAATTTATATCGTCCAACCGATATTTAAGAAATAGCCGTCTGAGGCACAGTCTCGAAATTCGACGAAACCAGTTCCATTGGGTCCGTAATATTGTATTATTGCCGGGTTTCAAATTTCGTATTTTACGGAATTATTACGTGACCATACGGTGAGAAAACGCGTTGAAATTAATCGGATTCAATTTAAATTTAAATTTAAATTGGAAAACAGCAGCACGTTGTCTTCACTTGAATCACGCCTGAAAACATGCCCCGTTGTTTCAGCCGAGCATCACGAAGAATATCGTGCAAACCATACTCATTTGTTTTTAAATAACCATCTCCCTCTTCGATTCCATTCACGAATTTTGTTCAAAAGAAAATAAAATGGCCGATACAAAGAAATCCCTTTCTTCTCCCTCAGTTAAATTCACAAATAAAAATGATAAACGAGATGGAATCTGGGCTCAAAAGCAAATAGCCGTGTGAAATCAAAATCACGTTCGTTCTTTTCGTTCCCCTTTCTCCTTGAATTCAAAATCAACCGCGAACCCCTTCTATTCGAAATCAAATTTGTGGCATCTTTGTGAGCGAAGGCGGCTCCATTCTTCTCCACGACAGTTCGTCGATCAATATTTGCTAGGGTTTTAAGGCGGCGCGTGCAAAGCAGATGGTAGCGCGACGACAAAGGCACGTGCGAGCAGGTGATGGCGGCATCGAGTTCGCGTGGAGGCGGCGCGTAGGCATAGCTCGACCTCGAGCTATCGGCGAAGCTGGGTGTCGGTGGCAACAGAGCGACGATCTGGAGTGCGCGCGCGATGGAGGCGATGCTGCGAGGTCTCGAGTTCATGGTCGAGCAGGCGGAGACGATGTCGATCAACTTGGGGTGCAAGCCTGGGTTTCGAGACAGTGAATGCAGTAAGGTATTCGAACTTATTTCTCAAAAACATTAATTTCGATCCAATGAACGCTTATATGTATTTGAAATCTATAGTTTATTTAAAAATTTACAGTAAAGTTATATAGGTCAGAAGAAGGAAAATATTTTTTAACAGTGAAGTATATATTTAGATATGCAGTTATGTATTTTTAATGTTAAAGATAATAAAGGAAATTTAGTTTAAATCTAATTTTTAGTTAGATAACTTTATTTAAAGGGAAGAAATCTGTTTAATTTATTGTTAGAAATGATTAAAGAAGAAAATTTAATTTTAAACTAAAACCTTAGTTAAATTAATTTGTTAAAGAAATTTGGTTTGAAATAAAATCATTGAATAATTAAAATTATCAAATGAAAATTTATTTTTCGACCTGTTCAAATATTAATGAATTGTATAAATTATTTATACAAGGTCAAACCGGAAAAAGCAAATCAGGATTAAAGTGAATGGCAAACGGAAATAAAAGCAAAGGTGAGATTCTTCTCACTCAAAATGAATTGCAGTTTTTGACTGATTGATTGCTATTTGGATGTGATAGTATATATATAGTATTATATATAGCAATATATACATATTGGCATATGTATATATTGGATTGATTGATTTCCCGCCTCGTATAGCGGATGAGACCCTATTGCGCCGTTAGTAAGCGGATGATTTTTATAAAACCCATATACCGCGATATTCCACCTCGAAGTGGAATTGGTATTGTGCTAACGTCTTTGGATGCAGGGAAACAGGTTGGAGGGATCCAACTGGACCCCTCATATTGATTGAATTTATTTATACTGTGATATGAATCTGTGAATGATTTTATTGATGTTATTGATCATATTGATGTCTGGAAATTGTTTGAAAGCTAAAATTTAGCTGAATGGATGTTTGATATCATTGGATTCCAAAAATAAACGAAATTGAATTTTTGAAATACAAGTAGGAATTTTTAAGTGAATAAATTTTAGAAATTGAATAAATTTGAAGAAAGAAGAATTTTAAAACATAAAAAGTTGATTTTATAATCTTATCGAATTTATTTCCAGAATAAAGTGAAAATGTTAAATAAATGGATTCGTCAAATAGTGATTATAAATTGAAGAATTTAATTTAGATTTGGATTTTTAAATAGATTGAAAGAGAAAGAAATTTATTCTCTTTAAAAGGAATTTATTTAAAATGAAATAAGTTGGAAGTCCAATTAGAAATTAAATTTATGAATTGAAATAACTTGGGAAATCAATGTAAAAATGATTTCAAATTGAAGAATTCTTTAAAAAAAAATAGAATATTGAATAAATTGGAAAGAATAAGGAAATTATTTAGAAATGATAAAATTTTGGAAATCAATCTGTAATTGATGTAGTATTTGGAAATGATGTTAAAATGGGTTTATAAAAGGATAGAATTTCCAGTTTGTAAAGTTTTAAAAGAATGATCTTTGTAAATAAATGAAATTATAAGTATTTAACTTATAATATGGATTGTGGTATAAAAATTGAATGGTGAATTGAATTGGTAAATAAAGAAGATTTATGAATTGAAGTTTTTATAAATAGAAATAGAATTTATAAACGTTGTTTTATAAATTCGAAATCAATTGAATTTGATAAATTAAATATAGAAGATTATTAAAGAAGATAGATTCGCGGTTTTGGATAGCGAATTCTTATTGAAATAAAATGTGTAGAGATGATTAAAATTTGGTTAAGTGAATTATATTCACGATTTTGGACAGTGAATATATTATTGAATAAAACGGATATGTTTGGGGAAAATGAATATTTTAAAATGAAGTAATTGTTTTGAAAGATGTTTTAAAACAGGTTAAATATTGAAAACATAGATTTCAACATTTATTGTTGAAATAGACGTTTTCGAGGAAGAAGGAAATGATGGACTATAACACTGTTGTTATAGTAAATGATTTCCAAAAGGAAATGTTTTTATATAGTATTGGGATTTATATATATCTATCTTAATTCTGAATCCCTATACTAGTGATTTTGAGTCGTTGTAACGATGTTTTACGTAGCATTCGTTTTGACTCAAATAGATGTGGTTATAGTAAATGATTTCCTTGAAGAATGAAGTATATACTTAATTTTGATTTAAGTATATCGAATATTTTCCAAGTGTTGAAAATAAATAAATTTGTGAAATACTTATTATTAAATAAGTAGGGGAATGTTTTCCAAATATGAAAATGAGACGTTATAAGAGAATTTATCTTTGTAGAGATAAATTGAAATTGAATATTTGAAATCGATTGAAAATCATATATCAGTAGATATTTTGAAATATAAATCCACTATGGAATTTATGAAAGAAATGGGAATTCGTTTTAAAAATAAATATTGATTTATTTTTTTCAAGTGTGGAAATTATATATCTAGTAAAGATATTTTGGAAAATAAATAATTTGGAAAATTATTTGGAATCTGATGATGTTGCGCATCTTTATTGATAGTTAAATAACCGACTATCAATAATTACCTTGAATGGGTATTTGTTGTGAATTGGATGAATTTGAATGCCACACTTATTTTCGAATAATCGCTCACTATTCGGGTTAGCCGGGAAAGGACCATGGGGTCGTATAACCCATTCCGAATATGTGATACGTTGTTATGAATTGCATTTGATGGCCGGTGTTGAAGACCGGATATTTTTGAAAACGGAAGGATTACCGTCGAGTTACTCTACATCGACTGATCTTCGATTTAGAGGTTTTATCACCCTTAGTGACGGGAAGTCCTGACATGATTGAAAATTATCCGGAATTGCAAGGGCTTCGTGAGAAGTGCCTTCGGTTCTGTTCGATCTCGGAACAGACTTGTATGGATAGTATGTCTGACGTTACAAATTGAGATATAAAGCTGATTTCTTTCAAATACATTTCTGTTGGTGGCGGAGAATTTATTCTCTTAGCTTAACACCCTTCTCTGAGACGTACGAGCTCAGAGGTTATGTAGTTGAAATTTATCAGCGATATACTCCCAATTTGGTAACGTGGCATACTGAGTGTTGCTGTGAAATGGTCAGTGTTTGATCATTTGTGATATGATCATTTGTTTGATCTTATATCTTTGTGATCATAGGTTGATCATTTGTTTGACCCGAAGCATGGCTTTGGTGACAAAGCGTAGCTTTGTGGACGAGACTTCGTCGGACCTCACACCCCGGAAATGGTCAAAACAGGAAGGATGCGGCAAGGTTCTAGGGAGTAGCGCCCCTTAGTGTATGTCATTCCTTCTGGATAAAGGTGGTATCATGGTATGGAGCCCAGATACTTAACCTCTGTGGTTACTGTATTATTATTATTATGTGGTTGTTGGAAATCGAGGATCCTCGGGAAGATCGGTGACGATCGGGGGATGGCATACGCGTGTCAGTAGTTACCTATTTTTGCAGAGGTAACCCGACCTTGTGTTGGAAGAGATCTAACCGTAATGTTAGGTTATTTCTCGGGTCGTCTATTCCAGGGACGTACCCATCGTGGCATAGGAAGTTCCTTAGCCTGACCATTTGTTGGAAATCCAAAGAAACAATACGAGACTTGTACGGTTTTAGTTGTAGAACCTATCATTCACTTATGGTGGTGCCCCACTGTTTGGATGGTAGCTATAGTAGGCATAACGTGAAATGCCTATGCTGGCTAAGATTTATATTATACTTTCGGAAGTTTTCCACACTATGCACTAATAATAATATCAAAAATGATTTGATTTTGCGTATCAAGCATCTTTGACTATCATAAGGAGAAATCTCCTCCGATTCTGCGTTTGCATTGTGTGTGTGTGTGCAGGAGGCCTTATGGTAGTCTCATTTTCCAAAAGCATTGCGAATCTATTTTAAAATATTCCTTTGTTTGTTTTAAAGATAAACTGTTTTACGATCTCACACCAGTCACCATGACTGACTCGGAGTTTATTGTTTCCCTTCTAAACTCTGGGTGCCCACCAATTTCCACACGGGCAGCCTAGAGTTAGGTTATCAGGATATTCTGGATATTCTGGAGCTTTGGAAGCAAGCTGGATGGGGAGACGTAGTATTTGTATCTGATATATTTATTCCGTTGTGTATTCTGTATGAGGACAAGTTTATATAACTGTCCATTGTTGTATTGAGTTGTATATTGACTCTGATGATTGATGTATGTATAAAATGATATAGTTCTTTGTTTAAAGATTATTCATTTACCTATTATATATTGTTCCGCTGCGAATGTGAGATTCTGATATTTTTCTGTTTCTATTGTTGTTCTGTTGTTGTTTCTTCTTCTTTCTCTTTTTCTTCTATCTTTTCTTCTACCTCTTCTTTTAAAAACACTAAGTATTCGGTTTTTCGGCATTCGTTTGTCGGCAGTTGATACAGTGGACGTATCGATGTCGATATTCGGAAGTTGAAGAATCGGGTCCTTACAGATAGTCGCATTTGAAAGTTAGCAAGCGAATCGTTGGTTATATGGAAATATAATAGTCAAACTAATGCCATTGTTCTTAATTGCTTGATATATGTTATGTTATTGTAAATCATCATATGTTTATGCTCATACTTTTGTTATGTGATGTGTGGTTGTGTTGCAGATGTCATATGCTCGGATTCCGAACTGCCCGTATAACGATAGTCGCTATATCGGCACTTTCGGAAAATCACCTTTTATCGAAACCGTTTGGTCTCATTATCGTACTTGGAATTATTTTACAAGTTAAGCAAGCTTTTTGATTAATGATGGTTCCAGAAATCATTGATTATTTTAATAATGAGTAATTAATTTAATGAATTATTTAATTATTATTTAATTAATAAGCATTAAAATTAACTAATTAATTTATTAATGATGTGTTTTAAATTTAACTAATTACTTAGTTAATGATGTTTTAATTTTATTTAATCATTTTATGTAATGATGTTTAAGTCTAATTAATCTTTGGATAATGATGGATTAAGATTAATTAATTTACTAATTAACGATATTTTAAAATTAATTAACCCTTTTTAATTAATGACTTTTAAAGGTTAATAAATCTATTTAACCTTAAATAAATATTTCCTTAAATAAAGTTTAAATTAATTAACCACTCTTTAAATAATGATATTTAGTTATTACTTAATTTATTTAAGTAATTATATTATTAATTAATTGAATTAAGGATGTTTTAAAGGAGATTTACCCTTTTAATTAAAGGTTATTGAAGTAAATTAATTAACTAGTTAACAAAGTTTTAAGGTTAATTAATCTATGTAATAAGGATGTTTTAAGTTGTTAAATCCTATTTATAATGATGTTTCAAAGTTAGTGAACTCTTTAACAAAGTGTAAGCTAATACTTGTAATGTGAACCCAAGTATGAATTTGGATTTTTAAAAGAAAAGTTTGAATTGTTTATGGAAATTAATCAATTTCCGTAAAGCGATTCACTTATATAGAAACGATTTATTTGTATAATTAGCACTAAACATCGAAGAAGTAGACTTCTTGTTATTTTGAAAGCTAAGAATAATCATGAGACATGACTTTGAGGTAACACTACCTTGACTTGCCCGGTATTATTGTTAACCAAGAAATAATACAAGTTTGAATTCGTTGAGTGGTGATAAGTATACAAGACTTAATTTCCATATACGATCGTTTTATATCCTCAATAGTTGGTTCCTTAGCTATCGGTTACTTTTTCGTTTTATTTTCCTCATTCGAAGATGATTTATTGCTCTATTGAGCGTTGATATCCTTTGTCGGTAAATGGCTGAATCCAAATCGCGAAAGGACGTCCAGCTATGTGGGGTTGCTCCCAATAAGGTATTTTCACATCTCATCTAGATCAAGTTCATTTGCGCATTTAGATGTGAAGTATTCGGATACTCGGTAAGGTCAGGCGGGGTCTGGCCGGTACATTTCTGGGAAGTGTCATGGAGTATATGAGCTTCTCAGGAGTATATTACAAGAGGTATACTTCAAGGGTGGTGCACCTTCCTAGTCATTTGTTGGAGATTTTCCTTTTCTTTTTTGATTCGAACCTTCAAATTTCACCTCCTTACTTTCACCGGAAAGAGTCAACCACTCTTCGTGGTGTTTAGTTATTTATCCATTCTTTAAGTTTGGATGTTGATTGATGTGAGAGTAAACACGTTTCGTGTTCAGCGGTGTGATCTCACATGTTTGTGTTTAATTACATACCTTTGTTTAAAGTTTTACTCATACCAAACATATCGTCTAACCCGAGTTGTTTGTTTCCATGAACTTTTGGGTACTCATTTTATTTGAGTATTCCGAGAGTAGCGGGCCTTTGTTGGACTCTTTTTAAGATGGCGTTCTAGCTGGATGCTTTTGATCTTCTTATTTATCCATTCCACTGTATTATCTAGTTTGTGCAAGTGTATTTTGTTTCAGCACATGTAAGGGCGGGATGTTATAATTTCCTAAGCTGATTTGTAGTGCTTTTGTGTAACTCTGATAACTCCATGTTAAGGAGTAACCTAATGTACTATTTACTATTATTTTTATTTAGTAGTTTCGTTGTGAGGTTTTCTACTCTGTTCTTTATTTTACCCTACGACGATTCATCTTTCTAATGCTTGGGTAACGGCACACGAATACCGGTGATGTGTTAAGTTTCGTTCCTAGGGGCCAGAAAGGTGGGTCGTGTAACACCCCACGTTAAATTACAATTATATATGCAAATAATTTAATTAAGTTATATACGTTTGAAATTTTGAAACAAAGAAATGTTTGTAAATGGGGCAACTAATTAATAATATTTCAAATACATATATATTTGTGTAACAAATAAATTAGAGAGAGAAATTATATAAAATCAATTAATAGGTAAGATTAATTGACGGTGTTTGTTTAAAAGGGAAATTAATATTCAATTAATTAGTAGAGGTGATTAATTGATAGGAACTGACAAGAAATGGAACATATATTATAGCAACTAATTGATATGATTAGAAACATATGTTAGTGCAAGAGAATAAAATGGAGGAAGAGTAATTTATGCAAGTAATCAATTGTCAATTAATAAACATGGAGACTTATGGTAACATATATACTTAAGATTGTGATTCAAAATTCAATTGTAGAATATATGCATGCAATAATTATGGGAATAAAATAAATTAATATGCATATATGTGATGAATTAATATGGTGTTGATTGGCATATTAATTTGGTAAGAAATCACAGTGCAGGCAGGGATTAATTGGATAGTAAATTGATTCTAGGTATATATGAAATCTATTAATTGGGTAATTAATAGGGGAATCTTATTTAAAAGAAACGTCACATTTAAAAATATTTTTTTCCATAGATTGCTAGAGAGAAGGGAAAGTAATTAATGAAAAGATTGTCGGAGAATCAATTTGAAATAAAAGAAAACGAAAAGAAAACATATTAATTTAATGTCCATAGACTGATTGTACGCTTTAGATTTTATGGCTTTATATCTAATGGTTAGCACTGATTTGAACCACTATAAATATAGGTGCAGAGCCTCATTTTTATTCTAATTATTTTTCTCTTGCCTACAGAAGCTCTGCCATTTTTCTATCTCTTCTACACTTTCTTAATAACAAAATTTTAGATCTAATTCACACGAATTTAGATCTAAATAGAAAGAGAATAGAATTAATTAGGGAATTAGGAATTGGTTCAAATCAGAAGGCTATGTCAAAGGTAAAACCCTAGATCTGAGTTTTATTTGCTATTTCTAATCGAAATCTCTGCCTTTTCTCTTTCAAATATTATAGATCTGTAAATGTATCGTTTGTAATTCCAAATAGGGATTACAAGGGAGGCGAATATAGATGTTAGAGACAGATCTGAAATAAATATAGGGAGATTTGGAAAGCTAGCAATGTGAGTAGATTTATTTATATATCCTTTAAGTTTAAGATATATTATCGTTAAATTCCCGTTAGATAATTTTATTCAATAATTAATCCTATTAATCAAGTTATGCAGAACTATAAGGAATTTACAGTTTATTTACAATATTAGTATTTATTTACATCCGTTTCTACGTTTTGAATTTCTATGCAAGCGTCATTCATCTTCTATTTTCTTCTCTTTCTTCACGTATGGATTAGAATAGATTAAATGTGAATATGGATTAAATAATTAAGAATACTGAAATGAAGGAAATAAGATGTAAAATAATAAAATTTTGAGGAATGGAATTACTTTAATAAATTACGTTAAAATGAGAAAAGTTAATTAAGCTAATAACTGGATTTTGGAGTAACTAAAAGGTTAATTGGTCGATATAGAAAATAAGATACATTTATATAATTTAATATTTAAAATACAACAATGAACGTAATTGCTAGAATAAAAGAAAGAAAAATAGAATTAGTGTAAAACAGATAAACCACTGTATTTTATACTATTCCAAAATAGTAAAAGAAATATCCAGCAGTTACGGATTATTGTTTATAGTATTATATAATATTATAATATGGAAATGGATTTTAAAATATAGTTTTTATAACAAAAAAAATAAAATAGAATTACTTCCTAGAATAGAAGATAATAAAGCAAAGTATGACATGAATAAAGTAAATTATTAGATAAGAACTTGAAGCTGTAAACGATAATGAACCTAGGTCGGCATTCACTGCGCAGACTATTTAAGAAGAAAGTTATTATGATAAGTGAATTATATAATATAAGAGAATAAAAGAATATTCTATATCATAATAAAAGAAGGCAGATTAGAATAGAAAAGAAATGCTGGAATTATGTATGGACTATAAAAGAAGAGAAAATGACAATTACAAGTAGCATAATAACTAGGTTATAATTAAGTAATAAGAACGGAAAAGCTTATTTTGAGACTTTGAATAAATTAATGAGCAATAATAATGGTAGAAGCTTATTTAAATAATTTATATTAAGTCAATAAGAAAATAAAGCAGGAATGATAAAAGAGGCTTATTTTAATGAACTTAAGATTTATATTAAGTTAAATAAGCAAGATAATGAATGTGGCTCATACCAACAGAATTCCCTATTAAATAAATGGAAATCTCACAATAGATAGAGGTGAGACGAGGGCAAGAATATGCTAATTAGGGTAAATAAGTACCCAACAGAATAAGAAAGTAAACTAAAAGCAAACTAAAAGATTAGACTTAGGGTCAAATAAAAGAATTGAGATACGTTTGGAGCAGCCTAAAAGATGAAGTGTCTGACGAAGAAGTTCATCACGGATTTCAAAAATGGAAAAGCACATCCAACTTAGTATCTTTGGGCTTCAAGGAAGTACGAGACTTAAAAGGGACGTGAGGATACTCTAGGATGGCCCTCTGGGTAGGCCTAATGAAGCTGCATCCCCGGAGGCAGGTCTGTAGGTGTTCCATCAAGAGAGTATGCCTCGACTGCATTTGCATTGTAGGCCTAACGATGCAGACCTTTGTAGGCAGTCAGAAGGGCTTGTTGTTCGGAGTAGGGTATTTGTATGTCCAATACTTGCAAGTAAGTTTAAGGATAGTCGCATGCGGATATCGGCCAGGATCAAGACCAAGAGCGATTTCGGGAAAGACTAGAGTTAAACCAACATGCCAATGATTCTTTCACTATCGAAACATTGGATGAGGGGCACTGCCATTTGGATGTTAGATTGTTTGCAGTAGGGCATGACCACTTAACTCTTTAGAAGTCTTTCGGTTAGTTGAGGGGTGGCTGCGTGGGGCCATAGGCACGATGAAAAAGAGACAGACCAACTAGAATATATGTATTGTAGTCCTAACGAAGTAGTCCTTTACAGATATAGAAAATCCCCGACTGAATTCCGTACAAGGTACGTAGACCTTGTTGGCGGGATTCAGATAGTAGACAGAACGATTACGTAGTCCTCAATGTACGCACTGGGTGGTACATTGTGGATGTCCGACCATTGGCATAGACTAGTGCGGATGTGATTTACGTTTTCATAATAAGTAGTGGAGCATCTGCATTGTAGGTCTTACGAAGCAGTCCTTTACAGATGTAGCTATAGAATGCTTACGGAGCAAGATGATGGAGTATCTGTATTATAAGCCTTACGAAGCAGTCCTTTACAGATATATCTACGAAGCAAGACGATGGAGCATCTATATTATAGGCCTAACGAAGCAGTCCTTTACAAATGTAGTTACAGAACACTCTCGAAGCAAGAAGATGGAGCCCTTTTCGAGGAGGATATGGAAGGTACCATGGGTGGTACCTAGGACCAATATGGTCATTGGGCATATAGCTACATATATGTATATATTGGTTATTAGGTTTTAATCTACTATGGAGTAGATGGGCACGATTCACGAACAGAGGTGAGAGTATTGTAACCTAATGAACCTAATATAAGATTAAATGGAAATAAAACGATATATGTAGAATTAAGCCTAGAAGTATATAATTTATTCATTCACCAGAACTTTTTTTCTGACCCCCTCCTCATAACATCCTACAGGTTAGGTAGATGGCAGAGACTTCTCAGCTTTATGACACTTGCTTAGAAAGCGTTATCATTATGGTGAGTATTTAATTACTATTATATTTTAGTCAATCCTGCTGTGAGATAAATTATTAAGCTCTGATATATTTGTCTTTGCCTATTTGCAGGATACCAGATACCCAACTCGGGCTTCAGTGGGCTTGGTTTTTAGCATTTTTGCGAAAAATCCAGACCACTAGAATTTGGGTTGTTACATTTGGTATTAGAGCGAGGTTTAGGATTCCAAGGTAGATAGTGAGTGAACGTATTTGTATTTTTGAATAAAATATAAATATATTATGTACTAAAAGCCAAATAGTCCCCAACCATAGATTTTAACACATGGAAAGTTTTTAGAATTATATTTGTGCATAGTTTGCTAGTAGGGTTTGAGATGACCCAAGTATGTAGAGCCCTATGTTATTACCGATTTATAGCATACAAACAACATGTTTTGAGTGAATACTTGTATCCATATGTTTTAGGAAGTAGGGAAGTTCCTTAGGGATAGTAGGGATAGTGTTTTTATTTTGGGAAGAACAAGAGGTTTTAATATGAAGAAAATCCACTTTATGTCTAACCCAATAAAAATGAAACTTTTGAATTAAAAAAGTCGAAAAATATAATTGTTAATATATTTGAGGAAGTAAATATTGGGTTTTAAAAAAAACGGTATGAAATTTAAATTAGTTTTTATATGATGTAAATTTTGTAAAAAGTGAATTTTTTTTTGAAGAATTATAGAGCATGTATAGCTTGCTAGTTTCTTTGTAGGAAAACAATGATTTTAAATATAAAACCTAGAGTGGGTTAAGTATCAAAAACGTAGGTTACAACATTTATTGTTGTAATAGATGTTTTCAGTAAAAATAAAGGAAGCATAGACTATGACACTATTGTTATAGTAGGTGACTCCCAAAGTAAATGTTTTTACATAGCATACGGGATTTATTAATATTTATTTTAATTGAATTCATATATTAGTATTTTTGGGTTATAGTAACGGTGTTTTACGCAACATCTGTTTTGACCCAAATGAGTTTTGGAGATAATTTCAAAGTGGTTTGTATGTACACTTATTATTTAAATAAGCACATGAAAATATTTTCTAGTTATAAAGAAGTTTTAAAAATGAGTTCTTTTGAAAAATAATGTACGATAAATTAATGAATTTAGTAGGAAATATCTTATGTAAGTAAATATAGAATAAACATACCTTAATCTATTGGAATGAAATGAATAATGATATAATTTTCTATGAATCACAAATAAAGATGTTTTGTGCAAGCTATAAGCAATACTTGAAAGAGATGTACAAGATATGGAAAGCACCATGTTTTGTATAGCCTATTTCGATAAAATATGAAATAAATTCCTTATAATTTCACATAAACATGAAATCCGCCTTTAAGGGATTCATAGAAGGTATTAGCGTTAATGGTTTCACATAAGAGAAAGTAATTCCAATACATTAAGGTATAAAACCATTAAGTGTAGTAAGTTAGTAACTCCTTCAAGGTTTAGTAATTGGAAGAGTAGGAAAGTTAAGAGATTTTTGATAAAATAATTGTTCTTATTTACCCCAGTTTTAGTAAATTTGAAAATCTATAAAAAAAAGATGGTTTGGTGGAAAAGTAAATAAGTTTTTGAAAAGATAAAATATAGAAGTTTTAATCTTTGAAGAAAAATTGATAAATACCAAACCAAATCAAACTTTTAAATATGGAGTAGATAGTAATCATTTTCTAGGTGTAACGGGAAAAGTATAAGGTTATAGCAGTAATTACTCTTAGTAATAATAAAATTTCCCGTAAGGTGCATAGGACACTAGTGAAAACCTAGAAATGTTGCTTCATGTGTACAGACTATAGAAGAATAGTGAAATGATATTAGTAAGATGAAAAAACACACGTGGTTGGGATAGGTAGACCTTAGTTGGGGAAAAAATGAAAGGTAAAGAGAAAATTTCCCTAAGCTTGGTTGTCTTTTTAGATAAAGACTGCATAGATTGAAACCCTTATCCATTGCAGTAAATGAGACTTAGTTATTCCTTTTTGAGCATGGAATAGAAGAGATGGATAGATCTTATTCGTCATGAGTAATACAGCGTAAGTTGGTAACAAGTAATAGGCGGCAGAAGGAGCATATGAGTTACTTGGATTCCTAGAATAGGACCTTTCTGTGTCAAAGTGGACATGGTCCTAGACCTCCTTGCCCTAGATGATAGCTGTGTTTAGTTGCCGTATAAAAAAAGTGTAAAAGCAGAATAAGATAACTAAAAGGAAAATAACAAATTTAAAGAAAGCGACAGAAACGTCAATAGAAAAATCTAAAAAGGGATATTTTCTTATGTAAATTGTGCTTGGGGAAGTAAATAATTTTTTTTAGAATAGTAACCTAAATCCCAAGTACGGAGGAAGATGTGTGCAAAAGAAAATCGGAGAAATATGAAGTTTTTTCGTTTTCAACCTTCTTTATAACATAAGAAATCGAATTTGGAAAATTAGAATTTTCTAAAATTCGAAAATTAAAAGTTGTGTGGTAGGTTTGGACGTAAAAAATTGTTGAACTATGCTCCTATTCAGTAGGAGTGTGGGAAAAATTGAATGAAAAATGTTTTGAGTTTCAAAAGATTACGTTCATATAGAATTGAAAGTATATTTAGGATGTGTGCATCATGTTTTAAAAGGAATTTCTTAAAGAAAAAGCATTCATATAGAAGGTACCGCATAGAAATTCTTGTGCATGCATATATTTTATGATGTATTGCAATTTGCACTATGCACGGATTGTTGCAAAATTGGATGTACACAAAATGGATGTGATTAATACGAGAAATTACATAATTGAACCCTTATCAAATTTCGAGGATGAAATTTCCTAAGGAGGGGAGAATGTAACACCCCGTGTTAAATTACAATTATATATGAAAATAATTTAATTAAGTTATATACGTTTGAAATTTTAAAACAAAGAAATGTTTGTAAATGGGGCAACTAATTAATAATATTTGGAATACATATATATTTGTGTAACAAATAAATTAGAGAGAGAAATTATATAAAATCAATTAATAGGGAAGATTAATTGACGGTGTTTGTTTAAAAGGGAAATTAATATTCAATTAATTAGTAGAGGTGATTAATTGATAGGAACTTACAAGAAAGGGAACATATTATAGCAACTAATTGATATGATTAGAAACATATATGTTAGTGCAAGAGAATAAAATAGAGGAAGAGTAATTTATGCAAGTAATCAATTGTCAATTAATAAACATGGAGACTTATGGTAACATATATAATTAAGATTGTGATTCAAAATTCAATTGTAGAATATATGCATGCAATAATTATGGGAATAAAATAAATTAATATGCATATATGTGACGAATTAATATGGTGTTGATTGGCATATTAATTTGGTAAGAAATCACAGTGCAGGCAGGGATTAATTAGATAGTAAATTTATTCTTTGTATATATGAAATCTATTAATTGGGTGATTAATAGGGGAATTTTATTTAAAAGAAACGTCACATTTAAAAATATATTTTTCCATAGATTGCGAGAGAGATAGGGGAAAGTGATTAATGAAAATATTGTCGGAGAATCAATTTGAAATAAAAAAAAGCAAAATAAAACATATTAATTTAATGTCCATAGACTGAGTGTACGCTTTAGATTTTAGGATTTCATATCTAATGGATAGCACTGATTTGAACCACTATAAATATAGGTGCAGAGCCTCATTTTTATTCTCATTATTTTTCTCTTGCCTACAGAAGCTCTGTCATTTTTCTATCTCTTCTACACTT
Source organism: Allium fistulosum (assembly GCA_030737815.1). NCBI lineage: Eukaryota > Viridiplantae > Streptophyta > Magnoliopsida > Asparagales > Amaryllidaceae > Allium > Allium fistulosum. The sequence goes on from CM060908.1 coordinate 1,004,982,435, forward strand.
TCTTAATAACAAAATTTTAGATCTAATTCACACGAATTTAGATCTAAATAGAAAGAGAATAGAATTAATTAGGGAATTAGGAATTGGTTCAAATGAAAAGGCTACGTCAAAGGTAAAACCCTAGATCTGAGTTTTATTTGCTATTTTTAATCCAAATCTCTTCCTTTCTCTTTCAAATATTATAGATATGTAAATGTACCATTTGTAGTTCCAAATAAGGATTACAAGGGAGGTGAATATAGATGTTAGGGGTAGATCTGAAATAAAAACATGGAGATTTGGAAAGCTAGCAATGTGAGTGGATTTATTTATATATCTTTTAACTTTAAGATATATTATTGTTAAATTCCTGTTTAGATAATTTTTTTCAATAATTAATCCTATTAATTAAGTTATGCTGAACTATAAGGAATTTACAGTTTATTTACAGTATTGGTATTTATTTACATCTGTTTCTACGTTTTGGATTTTTATGCAAGCGTCATTCTGCTTCTATTTTCTCCTCTTTCTTCGCGTATGGATTAGAATACATTAAACGTGAATATGGATTAAATAATTAAGAATACTGAAATGAAGGAAATAAGATGTAAAATAATAAAAGTTTGAGGAATGGAATTACTGTAATAAATTACGTTAAAATTAGAAAAGTAAATTAATCTAACAACTGGATTTGGGAGTAATTAAAAGGTTAATTGGTTGGTTTAGAAAAGAGGATACATTTCTATAATTTAATATTTAAAAGACAACAATTAACGTAATTTCTAGAATAAAAGAAAGAAAAAGAGAATTAGTGTAAAATAGAGAAACTACTATATTTTACACTATTCCAAAATAATAAAAGAAATATCTAGCAGTTACGGATTATTGTTTATAGTATTATATAATGTTAAAATATGGAAATGGATTTTTAAATATATTTTTCATAACCAACCAAATAAAATAGAATTACTTCCTAGAATAAAAGATAATAAAGCAAAGTATGACATTAATCAAGTAAATTATTAGATAAGAACTTGAAGGTGTAAACGATAGTGAACCTAGGTCTACATTCACTGCGCAAACTATTTAAGAAGATAGTTATTATGATAAGTGAATTATATAATATAAGAGAATAAAAGAATATTCTATATAATAATAAAAGAAGGCAGATTAGAACAGAAAAGAAATGCTGGAATTATGTATGGGCTATAAAAGAAGAGAAAATGACAATTACAGGTTGAATAATAACATAGGTTATAATTAAGTAATAAGAACGGAAAAGCTTATTTTAAGACTTTGAATAAATTATGAGCAATAATAATATGGAAGCTTATTTAAATAATTTATATTAAGTCAATAAGCAAATAAAGCAGGAATGATAAAAGAGGCTTATTTTATTGAACTTAAGATTTATATTAAGTTAAATAAGCAAGATAATGAATGTGACTCATACCAACGGCATTCCCAATTAAATAAATGGAAATCTCACAATACATAGAGGTGAGACATGGACAAGAATATGCTAATTAGGGTAAATAAGTAGCCAACAGAATAAGAAAGTAAACTAAACGCAAATTAAAAGATTAGACTTAGGGTCTAATAAAAGAATTAAGATGCGTTTGGAGCAGCCCAAAGGATGAAACGTCCGACGAAACAGTTCATCACGGATTTCAGAAATGGAGAAGCACGTCCAACTTAGTATCTTTGGGCTTCAAGGAAGTACGATACTTCAATAGGACATGAGGATACTCTAGGATGGCCCTTTGGGTAGGCCTAACGAAGCTGCACCCCTGGAGGCAGGTCTGTAGGTGTTCCATTAAGAGAGTATGCCTTGACTGCATTTGCATTGTAGGCCTAACGAAGCAGACCTTTGTAGGCAGTTAGAAGGGCTTGGTGTTTGGTGTAGGGTATTTGTATGTCCAGTACTTGCAAGTAAGTTTAAGGATAGTCGCATGTGGATATCGGCCAGCATCAAGACCAAGAGTGATTTCGGGAAAGACTAGAGTTAAACCAACATGCCAATGATTCTTTCACTATCGAGACATTGGATGAAGGGCACCGCCAATTGGATGTTAGATTGTTTGCAGTAGGGCATGACCATTTAACTCTTTAGAAGTCTTTCGGTTAGTTGAGGGGTGGCTGTGTGGGGCCATAGCCACGATGAAAAAGAGACAGACCAACTAGAATATCTGTATTGTAGGCCTAACGAAGTAGTCCTTTACAAATATAGAAAATCCCCGACTGAATTCTGTACAAGATAGACCTTGTTGGCAGGATTCAGATAGTAGACAGAACGATTACGTAGTCCTCAATGTACGCACTGGGTGGTACATTGTGGATGTCTGGGCACTGCCATAGACTATTGTGGACGCGATTTACATTTTCATAGTAAGTAGTGGAGCATCTGCATTGTAGGCCTACGAAGCAGTCCTTTACAGATGTAGCTATGGAATGCACACAGAGCAAGATGATGGAGTATCGGTATTCTAGGCCTTACGAAGCAATCCTTTACAGACATAGCTACGAAGTAAGACGATGGAGTATCGGTATTGTAGGCCTTACGAAGCAGTCCTTTACAGATGTAGTTATGGAACACTCTCGAAGCAAAGATGATGGAGCCCTTTTCGAGGAGGATACGGAAGGTACCATGGGTGGTACCTAGGACCAATATGGTCATTGGGCATATAGCTACATTTATGTATATATTAGTTATTAGGTTTTAATCTACTATGGAGTAGATGGGCACGGTTCACGAACAGAGGCGAGAGTATTGTAACCTAATGAACCTAATATAAGAGTAAATGGAAATAAAACGATATATGTAGAATTAAGCCTAAAAGTATATAATTTATTCATTCACCAGAACTTTTGTTCTGACCCACTCCTCATAACATCCTATAGGTTAGGTAAATGGCAGAGATTTCTCTGCTTTATGACAGTTGCTTAGAAAGTGTTATCATTTGGGTGAGTATTTACTTACTATTATATTTTAGTCAATCCCGCTATGAGATAAATTATTGATCTCTGATATATTTGTCTTTTCCTATTTGCAGGATACCAGAAACTCAACTCGGGCTTCAGTGGGCTTGGATTTTAGCATTTTTCCGAAAAATCTAGACCACTGGAATTCAGGTTGTTATAAGTCAGCACAATAATATCACATATATCTTTCATTATGCTCTTAAAGCATACCTTAGCTTTACATTTTCAAGCATGTTCTCTTTATTTTGATGCAAGCAAAAGTGAGCATGCACCAAAATCCAACCGATAAAGTCCTCAAGTACCCATGCTCGGCCCATAGAGATCATGTGAGATCGTATTTAGTTTGACATTCATATAGTGAAAGAGAAAATCTGCATTTTCTATAGGTGACTTTGCAACTAAGTTTAAGGGGTCAAAATCACAATTCAATAATTTCAAAAGTAGAGTTGTAGCATAGTCTATCAAGTTTCCAAAATATCTTTTAGAAAAAAAAATGGACTGCATCAAAAGCTATGGCCATTTTACTAAACAATACCAATCCTGAAATGAGTTTTATTCTATGGGCCCACTAATTTAAAATGCCACTTTCACCTAGAAAACCTCAAATTTCCCATAAAATGCAAAACAAAAGTTGTTCCTTATTATCATAGCTTTTCAACGAGTGTTGAATCATCAAAAACGAATAAAATAGCTAAAAGTTTGATTAAAACACTATAACATTTTAGCTTAGAAATTGCAAGCGCATGCCAATTTTGTTGATTCATATTTAAACACAATTTAGCATTAGTAAACTTCAGAATTTCAAATAGTAACAACTTCAAAGTTATTCCCTAGTGGATTGTCTTTCAATCTATAGTAAAATAAACCAATTCTGAGCAGGCAATCAAAAGTTATGTCAATTTTAATATAACACTTCAAAATTCAAAACATCGCTTCTCTATCCCAACCAAATTAAAATTCACCTATTGAAACAATCTAATTTTGGTCGAACACGTTTCATCAAGGTTGTTTGCTTTAACTTCTTTTAGTAACAAGTTATACTTATAAAATTGAAAGTGGTTACATCTTTACATGTTGATAATTTGAAAAAATTTCATATCTTTAACTTCATTTTTAATAAAACATACAAAATCACCATACAAATTTTAATTCAAGAGTGAACATTCTTAAAACACATCGTATTTACATATTAAGAAGAAGCTTTCGTTGTTATCCCACCTTTTGGTCAAGGCCGGAATGTCAACAAATTGGCAAGGAACGATGGATATCAGGATTGGAAATCGATTAGAGACAAGGTTGTGATCGATGTCATTAGAATTTGGCCAAGCTCCGATCAAGGCAGAACCGATTGGGAATGATAATCAAGGTTAGGAGAGGCTATGTTTCAATTTTCAGTATGATCGGAGTTCATATGATCGAGATATGGATGGGTCAAATTATGTGGAAACTGGTTCGAATCGATGCACTTTGTATCGATGATGATGATTCGAATCGATGTTGTTCGCATCGATCAAGATATACCGCACTTCGAATCGATACACTTCGTATCGATGAAGATGGATTCATTCGCTAGCTTTGATCAACATGGTTACGAACAAATATTCGTATCGATCGAATAGGAAGGATTTCGACTCGATCATAATGGATCTGGAATGGACAGATAGGCGCATGATGATTTGATCGATTCGATGGCTTCATATCGATCAGGATGGATATGGCAACATACTTCGAGTCGATCTTGTTCGTATCGATCGTGGCTGGAATTGATACGAAGGAAGGACTCAGGGGCAACGTTCGTATCGATTGTCTTCGAACCGATCGATACGAAGGAAATGGTCAGAGCGGCACGAATGGATGAATATGAACTAGGCACAAAGAATGAATACGAACTGGAAGTATGCTCGAATCAAGGGAAGAAAAGATCAACGCGGCAAAATCCCCAGAATAACATGTTCAACACGGCATAAAAAGCGGATCAAACCTGGAAGATAAGGCCACGTCACCTAGCGCGCACATGTTTGGATCGAGTCGAAGAGGATGGATACGAAGACGTGGATTCGAACTCAATGGCCAGACGAGGAGCACCAGTTCGAATCGATCATATCTTGAGATCTACAACTCCAAATGCAATGAAATTTTTACAGGAGCTTACATACATGTTGATGAATGTTCTCACCAAATTTCAGCTCCATCGAATGAGTTCTTGATCGATTCGAATGGAGTTCGAATCGATCCCGGAACGGGCCAAGATTTCTTGGACACGGGCATGTGGGCCCACTCACGTGTCAGAAGTGGTTTCCCTAAATTTAGGCGAAATATCAGCCTCCTACACCTATAAATAGAGCCCCAGGTCATTCAGGAAAGGGGATCGGGATTTAGAAGCGCCCAGACTCTACCGGATTCAATTCTACACTTCATCATCGCTGTGAAACTTGAATTGCTTCATTGTAATCACTGTAATCAGCAAGGATAATCAATAAAAGATAAACTTTGGAGTGGACGTAGGCCAGAGATAGCCGAACCACTATAAATCTCGTGTTTCTGTTCATTATTTCTGAATTGTGTTATTCTGTTTGCTTAGATCTGAGATTTGTGTTTGAATATTTACTGATTTGTATTCATACACTGGTGCTTTCAGGATATTCGGGGTTTGTGACCAATTTTGGTGCAAACACTTTGGTGCTTTCACTGAGAAGGACTAGCACCCGCTACACCGGATTGAAGTTCAGATTTGGAGAGCGTGAAGAGTTGAGATTTGAAAGACAATGACTCGACAAACAAGACAGAGAGCTGAGAGAAGTCAACAGGGAGGAAGTCAAGAGGCATCCTCTGGTGCTGGAGAAGGACAAGCTTCGATCTACATTACCAGAGACGAAATGGAAGCTATGACAAATTCATTGCATGAGAGGTTGTTGAAAAGTCAACAGGATATGATGCAAACTTTCTTCGAACAGATGAGAGCTGCAGGGATGCAGAACTTAGGACCAGCCACAGCGGCTGTTAATATGGAACAAGGAGCTAGGGTTATGGAACCCAATGAAGGACAGAATACAGAACCGGAAGGCAACCAACAAGGGCTTGGGGGCAGGCCCACAGGATCCAACACAGGAGGACCTTTGGAAGGAGTTCAACATGCTAGGGCCAACATTGCTGCTAATGAGCCATATGAAGAATATGTGCCAGAGTTCCCTCAGGAGCATGGGGGGCAACCCCCGACAGACAACGCTGGATTAGCGGAAATCATTAGGAAGACTATGCGTGGAGGCTTGACCAATAGAGATTTGGAAGGAGTGAACAGGAGTCCGTTCACTCGGGGAATCAGGATAGCTCAGAATCCACCTAAGTTCAAGTTACCTAGCGTGGAAGTATATAATGGCAAGGCTGACCCAACTGATCACTTGATGAGATACACTAGACACATGGAAGTGCTAGGGGCATCGGAGGAAGTGATGGCCAGATGTTTTCCATTGTATTTGACAGATCTAGCTGCAATGTGGTTTAGGCAGTTGGGAGAAGGATCTATCAGGACTTGGAGGGAATTGGTGGATAGGTTTTTGGGACAGTTTCGGGTTCATATCAAAAGACCTAAGAACGTGATGACGTTAACATCGGTAAAGCAAAGGACGGATGAATCGCTTAGAGCATTTCTAACTCGATTCAATGCGGCGGTAGCTTTGGTGGATCGGCTGGATCCATCGATGGTTTTGATGGCGGCGGTGTCGGGAATCAGAGAGGATTCAGATTTTAAGGTATCTTTAATACGAGACCCACCACTGGATCTCGGAGAATTCTTTCATGAGGCTGAGAGGTTCCTCCGACAAGAGGATGCATGTGCAGATTTAAAGTTGAAGGAAGTGAATGTCACCGAGGATGGAGGACCATCCAATAGAGGTTCAGATAAAGATAAAGAGAAAAGGAAGTTGGACGACGATTCAGGAAAAGCCAGGAAGAGATGGAAGGATCCAAAGTTTTCCACATACACAGGATTAAACGAGATGCTGGAGCGGATATACATGGAAACCCGGAATCGCCTTCCTTACCGAAGGCCAACTAGGAGAGAACCCTCTGAACGAGAAAGGGCATCAGGAAGGCATTGTCTCTTCCATGATTTGGACGGACATGATACCAACAGCTACAGACACTTAAAGGACATAATTGAAGAACATGTGAGAAATGGACAATTGAGGCAGTATGTTGGGGCTCGGAATGCAGCGGCGGAGCAGGAGCAACCGCCGCCTACCTCAAGCCATGATGGTGTGAGGTCCACGAATGATGGTCGATTGATTATCAATTGACCGGGAAATATGAAATAAGTAGCAAACCATTTGCAAGCAACCAAGTCATTTACACATGTATGGGGCCGGAGATAGCCCCCAGGCATGCTCTGAATGATGATAAACCGCGAAACCATGGTTTGCGAAATCTGTCTTTTGTTTTTGAATTGGACACTCGTTTTTCTGCTTTGGTCTTTGAGTTTGGATTGAACTCCTGATTTTGCTCGTTTTCTGGTTTTGGCTTTCATTTGGATGATTGTTCTCCGTTTTTTATGATGATTTTTATTTTTGATATGGATTTCTGGTTTTCCGATTTGATTTGGATTTTGGATTGGATTTTGATTGGATTTTTTCTGGTTTTTGATAAACGGTCGTCGAGTATGAACTATGCTCGATAAGGGTCCGGAGAGACTAGGATTCGACCTAGGACTTAGGCCTTGCACTATCAATTGTTATTTTCAGGTCGCTGAGTATGGACTATGCTCAACAAGGGTCCGGAGAGACCAGGATTCGGCCTAGGACTTAGGCCCTGTATTATCATTTATCATTTTCAGGTCGTTGAGTACAGACTGTGCTCAACAAGGGTTCGGAGTGACCAAGATTCGACTTAGGACTTAAGCCATGGCATTACTTACGTCCAGGGACACTGGACCAAGGTCGTCAGGTGTGGATTGCGCTTGGCAAGAACCCGGAGAGGTTAGCTCAACGTCCAGGGACACTGGACCACGGTCGTCAGGTGTGGATTGCGCTTGGCAAGAACCCAGAGAAGTTATGGATTTGAATATCGACCCGGAGAGGTCCTGGATTCGGTTGTTGGATAAGGAAGGACTAAAAACTCAGTTATCGAGTTCGGATGGACATGGAATTGGCTATGGACTTTGAATATCGGATTCGGAGTTGTTCAAAACACGCCTTATTACCACAAGGCATGTTTTGGGGGGCAAATGTTATCCCACCTTTTGGTCAAGGCCGGAATGTCAACAAATTGGCAAGGAACGATGGATATCAGGATTGGAAATCGATTAGAGACAAGGTTGTGATCGATGTCATTAGAATTTGGCCAAGCTCCAATCAAGGCAGAACCGATTGGGAATGATAATCAAGGTTAGGAGAGGCTATGTTTCAATTTTCAGTACGATCGGAGTTCGTATGATCGAGATATGGATGGGTCAAATTATGTGGAAACTGGTTCGAATCGATGCACTTCGTATCGATGATGATGATTCGAATCGATGCTGTTCGCATCAATCAAGATATACCGCACTTCGAATCGATACACTTCATATCGATGAAGATAGATTCATTCGCTAGCTTTGATCAACATGGTTACGAACAGATATTCGTATCGATGGAATAGGAAGGATTTCGACTCGATCATAATGGATCTGGAATGGACAGATAGGCGCATGATGATTTGATCGATTCGATGGCTTCGTATCGATCAGGATGGAGATGGAAACATACTTCGAGTCGATCTTGTTCGTATCGATCGTGGCTGGAATTGATACGAAGGAAGGACTCAGGGGCAACGTTCGTATCGATTGTCTACGAACCGATTGATACGAAGGAAATGGTCAGAGCGGCACGAATGGATGGATACGAACTAGGCACAAAGAATGAATACGAACTGGAAGTATGCTCGAATCAAGGGAAGAAAAGATCAATGCGGCAAAATCCCCAGAATAACACGTTCAACACGGCATAAAAAGCGGATCAAACCCGGAAGATAAGGCCACGTCACCTAGCGCGCACATGTCTGGATCGAGTCAAAGAGGATGGATACGAAGACGTGGATTCGAACTCAATGGCCAGTCGAGGGGCACCAGTTCGAATCAATCATATATTGAGATCTATAACTCCAAATGCAATGAAATTTTTACAGGAGCTTACATACATGTTGATGAATGTTCTCACCAAATTTCAGCTCCATCGGATGAGTTCTTGATCGATTCGAATGGAGTTCGAATCGATCCCGGAACGGGCCCAGATTTCTTGGACATGGGCATGTGGGCCCACTCACGTGCTAGAAGTGGTCTCCCTAAATTTAGGCGAAATATCAGCCTCCTACACCTATAAATAGAGCCCCAGGTCATTCAGGAAAGGGGATCGGGATTTAGAAGCGCCCAGACTCTACCGAATTCAATTCTACACTTCATCATCGTTGTGAAACTAGAATTTCTTCATTGTAATCACTGTAATCAGCAAGGATAATCAATAAAAGATAGAACTTTGGAGTGGACGTAGGCCAGAGATAGCCGAACCACTATAAATCTCGTGTTTCTGTTCATTATTTCTGAATTGTGATATTCTGTTTTCTTAGATCTGAGAATTGTGTTTGAATATTTGCTGATTTGTATTCATACACTGGTGCTTTCACGATATTCGGGGTTTGTGACCAATTTTGGTGCAAACATTCGTCAATTCTACAAAATAAATATAATTTACTTTCTTTGGAAAATTTCTTTTCGCTTTCTAAATAATTCTATAAAATATATTTTTTCCAAAATAAAACAACATTATCCACTTTTGATTTTTTTTCTTTCAAAGGTATATTTCACCAAATCCTTACATAAAATTTTCTTCAAAATCCTTTTTGTTCCACTATACCTAATTCATATTATTTACTTTAGCATCTCTTTATTTTTCTAAAATACCTATGCTTCTAGATTTTTATTATGAATGATATCTCAATCATTTATTTTTTTCTAGAAAAAGTCGATTCATTACTCCAGATATTTGAATAACTAATTTATTTTAAAATTAACTTAACTGAAAACCCATATTTTCATTTCATATCTTAATATATTTTATTGTAAGCATACTTATATCATTCATTCAAATCACATCATATAATCTTAACTCGCTTATCTATATATATTTATCTCCACATACTATTTGTTTTGTTTTGTTTTCCCACGTCTAAAAATAATTTACTCTTTTCGTATCAAAATACCTAACATTTCCAAATATTACACTCTTTTAAGAATATTATTTAACTTATTTTAAAACATTTCCCTCTTCAAAACAACGTTTTTAACATTTCCCAAAGCATCTTTCTCTTTTCAATAGTTGTACGTTATCCTAGTGTTTAGGAATCCCTATCGATACGTTGGCCCGGCGTATTGACCAGAATCATTAAACCACTCAATTGACAAATTAAAACAAATAAAACACTAAGTAAATCTTTTAAAAATATTTTATAAAAATAATATCTTACTTAATCAAAATAATTTGCTTGTTTTTATTATAACATGTACTTAAGTGTTTATAAATATAATATGTTAATCATTCATTATTAATAATAGAAGCAAACATCCATCAATCATCTAATCACTTTAACAAGCAAGCATTCGCTTAAGTTTTTTTTGATATCTTAGTTACACACACACACACAATTATTTTCTTTTATAAAATAGTTTTCCTGATTCCCTTTCGGTTTTTGAAAGACAGCCGGCTTTAATAATTTTGGGTTTATCCATACTTTCTTAGGTTCACAACTTTAAGCGAATACTCCAACTCAATCCCATGCTCTAAGCTGGGTCCAAATAATATATTTAATTATTTGACTATTAACATAAAATCCACACATAAAACAAAACAAATACATGCACTTAATGCAAAGTAATCTATAAGTTTCCACTGTGACACTATGATCGCGACTAGAGCCTTCTTCCTAACTCGTTTCGTCCCAATTTATTTATGTTATGTACCCAAAACGCAAAATTCAAATTAGGGGCCTTCTTGAGCTTCCCTAACCAAGATACTTCATTCTTACTTCAAAGTCACACAAAGGCCTAATATTCATCAACAACATCGACACTACTAGCTAGACCTACTACTTCTTCCTTCATTACCTACTGAACTAGTTTGTATCTCATATAGAGGCTACATACAGAATGGGTAGAAGTAAAAAATATTGTTTAATAAGAAAATACAAATATGTTCCTAGATGATTACTCTGGTAATCATCATATAATTTATACCCATACTACCCCTTATTGTAGGGTAACTACCTAACACATCAAGGGGACAGGGACTCTAAGTCCCCATTAAGGCTAAAACTCATGTCTCTTATGTAATATATTGTTTTGAACCTACCTTCATAGCTACTATAGTACTCCACCTCTATACCCATATTGCAAAAGACTGTCTGATTGTAACGACCCGGTATTTTCAACCATTCGCATCTGCACATGTCGGACTTGAATTGCTCAAAATATCAGATTGTTAATTTAAAATTCGGCAAAACTCAGCATTTACAGTAAATAAAATAATCACAAGATCACAAACACAGAGTATTATAACAGAATGCAGCGGAATAGATTAATAAATAGTAGTCCATGAAGCTACTATATAAATAACAGAGTTTGAAATAAAATACAACAGAATATCTCAAATACAGACTGATGACATCTCTGAACAAATCAACTGGAAAAGCTGGAAGCTGAATCGATAGTCGGATCTCCAAGCGAAGCTCCAAACTTTAAAGGTGAGTCTCAAATGCTGTATCACTCAGTCTGACCCGAGCGTAAAGCAAAACACAAAACACTCGAGTCAGGATTAACATTCTTATATCCATAAATCCAACTCAAGTGAAATATCAACTAAAATACAAGTAACTTAAAGGATGTTTGGGATAACCATCCTCTAATGATCCGTGGAACTATCTACTATGTAGAAATATGCTATTAACATCCAAACGTCATTATAACACTGTGGTCATTCCAAAATAATTTATACTTCAAAACCAAAATATCATTTCCATTTCAAATATATTTCCAGATTATAGCACTTTCAAAACTAAATTGATAATTTCCTATATATCTTGTTTTAACTTCATTATTATCTAGTTTTGAAATATTCACTTAATAAATCCATTATCATTAAATAACCTTAAATTACATTAAACTAAGTATTTCCTTCGATTTATTTAAAACTTGAAATATCCATTTAATCACTTTAAATCAAAATCAAGTTATAAAACCATATCTTAAAACCCTCAAATTCAATAAGTTTCAAATCAATTTAATTAAACAAAAATTCTTAATTAAATACAATTTCGAATATATTCAAATTTATCTTCCCAACCTTAACTTATAAAATCATTATAAAGATCTATTTTTAAAATAAAATTTTAAATAAATACTTATACATATTATATATTAATTAAGTCATACTTTATTAAATTAAAACTTATTATTAAATCTACTTTATATTAAAACTTATTTATATATAAATATTTCAATATTAAATAAAACCATATATATTCCCTTTCAAAACCATAGAGATCATTTTCAAATTATTTATATATAGACCGACGGTGTCTGTATATAATTTTCTATCCTATGGTCACGTGCTACAGATATTTATCATTTCAATCCGTAGTTTAAATATCTACGGGTATATATCATTTCAAACCGCAGTCCCAAATTCAATTCAATGAAAATCACTTGGGTTTATCATTTCAACCCATAACGATTTTCCTCTATTCTACAGATCATTCGGGTATGTATCATTTCAACCTACAGTGAATTCTATACTAACAGGGAACTTGCAGAGTGATAACAGATATGATAATAATATAACAGGCATATACCATAAATGTAAATAACAGATAATGGTGTCAGATGTCACAGGTGAACAAACACAGGTAACATCATATATATAGCAATGTAAATAACTAACAGCGGCATATTTCAATTGTCGTTTCAATTGACATCATATTTAATAAATATAAGAACGTTAACCGTGAGTGATTGCTCACCTTCCGTGGCTAGATAGATTTGACAATGAAATGAGTTATATATCCAACCACGAATTTCGAAGCAAAGCAAGATTGACACGAATTCGACGAACAGAGCTGATAAATAGGAATCGATGAGAATGAATCAAATCAGCTCAATGCAAAAGGAATATATATATATAAACTGTTATTATCATCATTATTACTTTTTTTAAAACTAATATTAAATTTAAATTACATATTTAGAATGACATATATATATCACATGTAACTTTAAAATTAAAACATTTACTTTTTCAATATTTAAATTATAACCATATAACATAAAATAAACCTTTGTCTTATCTTTGGAAAATTCAAACAGATAACATAAGACCCCTATAATCATTACATATTTTATTTCAAATCATAAATTCAAACTATGAATACTTATTTACATAAATAACAAATGTATAAACTACAATCAACAATTTATTCTTACCTATATAACTAATATATAAACAGCAACCATAGATGATACTGATATAAACAAATGTATAGACTAACATGACTTTGAATATAACAAACAAATATATATATCCTAATATATATGAGGTATAAAACATATGCATAGAACTCACAGACCATATATAATAGAACATACATCAAAGAATATTTGTATTAAATAAAAAAATACTGGTGTACTCGAAACAGTTAATGCATACAAAAATTATATAGAGGAAGCATTGTGTTTTGAGTATATATAAAACTATATATTTGCCACTGTAGAACTTTTTTTCCTTCTGAAATATATATATATATATAAGACTTTATATATTCTTTTCCAGACCATATATGAACTCAAATATTCAACCCTGGTGTAAGCGAAACTGTACATTCAAGAAACTTCATATGTATATAACAACATATCACAAAAATCATATATATATATATACGCTTATATAAATACAAAGTAGAATATATATACCGTAACCAATATAACTTGTACAACTCATTATATAAAATACATACATACATATATATATATATCAACCAAAACCCATACATATCTTTATTCAAACTAACATATATCTCTATACTGAGACCAATGTGTATACTGCAAATATATGTATTTAAGCTTTATATACATACATTAAAGCACCAAAATATGCAAATAACAGAGCATATTATATAGGTATACTAACCATATATATGTAACTATAGCTGAAACAATATACTAGACCAAACTGTTATATATATACTTATGGATATAACAAATGTACAAACATGTATATAACAACAATATATATATTCATAAGCAATATATTTTATATTTAAATTAATGGTAAATCAGTATATATATACACTATATGAATGGTAACCGAATCAATAGTTTATATTCTATATATACTAACATACTTTATCGGCCTCGTATACACTGTAAAAATATATAAGTTATAAACAACTTCATCCATAACCAAATTCATGTAACAGTCTGTACATAAATTATAGATATATATACCTGTATTCAATATATATATATAATATTAAAACATGTTTCAGGCAAGTATGTTGCTTCAAATATTGAATAGGTTTCAGCAAAGTATGCCTTTAATATATATGAACCAAAGTATTTACCTGTAGCTAAAATAAAAGGGAAGAGGAAGAGGCCGAGATGGTGGAGGCTTTAGGCGCACTCGGTTGTGGTGGCTTCACGTGGGTGAGGTGGAAGGACAAACGTGTGTGTAGGCGGTTGCTCGGCTAGAGGGGGTGATCTTCACGCGGGTTGCTAGCTGAAAGGAAAGAGGCACGAAGTGGCGGAGAGAGTGGTTTGAGAAGAATGGATAAGGCCATGACCGTCGGTGATGATGGAGCTGTGGTCGTGGCTTCGAGTTGTTGGTCGCCGTGGCTATCATCTGATGGGTGGAAGGAGTTGCAAAGGGAGATGGAAAAGCATGCGTATCACCTTAATAACGTGAGAAGCCATAGAATTTTTTTTTAAAGTAGATCAGAAAAAATGAGAGGAGGTATGGGTTTAGGAGAGAAACGAGTAGCAGGCATGAAGAAGGAAGAGACGCACGACTTCCCAGCTAAAATATATACAAACTTCAGTGCAAAATGTATGGTTTTGATACTAAAGGTATAGCAACAGGCCTAAACAAATATATTTATGATAAAAGTGACGTGTATCATCATATTGTAAATAAGTTACTTTATATAAAAAAAAATTTCTACTAACAATGAAGATAGAACAAAAGCAACAGCCAGGGAATCATAAAAGTCACAAAGCTGAATTCAAGTAAATATTAAATGCAAATGTAGTTTGGTTTAACATGGTAGATAATGGATAGTCACGAGGAAAACAAAAGGACTCGAACGGACACTGATACGGGCGACCGTTTCACGGTTTCCGCTGCGTACCGGACCTCAAAACACAGAATTGAATATACCGCAGAGGTCAGCACGACGAGCTGATCAAAATGGTGCACATACATCGGTGATACGATCGAGTTATACAACAACAACAACTAAGCCATTATTCCCAAACAAGTTGGGGACGGCTAGAGATGGAACCCAAAACTAAATGAGAAAAAAAAATCAATTTAAAAGTTATAATAATAACAATAGCAATAATAAAATAAGATCAAATAAGTAAATTAATAATAATAGCTAAGTAAAGTAAAATAAAATAAAAATATATATGTATGTATATAAGAGGAATGATAATAATAATACTAATAGCGATACTGATACTAATAGTAATATTGGTCAAAGACCAAACCTACGTCTTAGGCTCGTGTTTCCTAGTCCTATAATCTAAAACTTATAAAACTCAACGCTCATGGTTTTGGTACGTGAATCGCTAACTTTCACTCGCTCCGATCCGTCACCAGCTCTTCGGATATACCCCAATCCCTTAAATCTCTTTTTACTACTTCCACCCATGTCAACCTTGGTCGACCTCTACCTCTTTTTGGGCATTCAACACGGCTTATAACTCCAACACGCACAGGTGCCTCGGGCGGCCTTCGTTGAAGATGTCCAAACCATCTTAAGCGATGTTGAATTAGTTTCTCCTCAATTGGTGCTACTCCAAGTTTATCACGTATATCATCATTTCTAATTCGATCTCTTCTTGTATGACCACAGCTCCATCATAGCATATGCATCTCTGCTACGCTTATCTTTTGGACGTGTTGGCTTTTAGTAGGCCAACATTCTGCACCATACAACATCGCAGGCCTGATTGCCGTTTTGTAGAACTTTCCTTTAAGCTTTTGTGGAACCTTCCTGTCACAGAGAATCCCAAACGCTTGTCGTCATTTCATCCATCCCGCTCGAATTCTAAAACTAACATCTTCATCAATCTCGCCATTATACTGCAACATTGATCCTAGATATCGAAATGATTCCTTCTTGGGAACTATTTGTCCAGCCAGAGTGACATCTCCATCTTCCAACCTGACACCGCTGAACCCGCACTTCATATACTCTGTTTTAGTTCTACTAAGCGTAAAACCCTTTGATTCTAAAGTCTGTCTCCATAGCTCCAGTTGTCTATCAACCCCAATCCTACTTTCATCAATTAGCACAACATCATCAGCAAATAGCATACACCAAGGAATCTCACCTTGTATACCCTTCGTAACCTCATCCATCACTAGAGCAAAAATGTAGGGGCTCAAAGCTGACCCTTGATGTAATCCTATGTTAATGGGAAAGTCACCGGTTTCCCCATCGCATGCTCTGACACTAGTCACAACATCATCGTACATATCCTTGATAAGTGTAATGTACTTTGTTAGGACTCTCTTCTTTTCCAGGGCCCACCACATCACCTTTCGCGGTACCTTGTCATAAGCTTTCTCCAAATCGATAAATACCATGTTTAGATCCTTCTTTTGCTCCCTAAACCTCTCCATAAGTTGTCTTATCAAGAAAATCGCCTCTGTGGTCAACCTCCCGGGCATGAAGCCAAATTGGTTTTTTGAAACACTTATCATTCTCCTTAGTCTATGTTCAATGACTCTCTCCCAAAGCTTCATTGTATGACTCATAAGCTTAATTCCTCTGTAGTTTGTGCAACTTTGGATATCTCCTTTATTCTTAAAAATTGGAACTAGTATGATTTTCCTCCACTCATTTGGCATCTTGTTTGATTTGAAAATATTGTTGCACAACTTAGTTAGCCATGCTATCCCTGCATCTCCAAGGCATCTCCACACCTCAATGGGGATGTCATCAGGCCCCAATGCCTTACCTGCTTTCATCCGTTTTAGTGCCTCCTTTACCTCGGATTCTTGAATTCTCCGAACAAAATGTCTGCAAGTGTCATCAGAAGAGTCGTCTATCTCGATCGTAGTGCTATCACCTTCTTCATTAAATAGTTTGTCGAAATAATCTCCCCATCTATTTTTTATCTCCTCGTCCTTCACCAAAAGTCTGTTATTGTCATCTTTGATGCATTTAACTTGGTTGAAGTCTCTTGTCATCCTCTCGCGGAGCTTAGCAATCCTATAGACGTTTTTTTCACCCTCTTTCGTACTTAGGTTATGATATAGATCCTCATACGCCCGGCCTCTTGCTTCACTTACCGCTCTCTTTGCTTTCTTCTTTGCCACTTTTACTTTTGCATGTTGTCCTCGCTCCTGTGATGATGTAAGCACTTATAGCATTCCTTCTTCTCTTTGATACCCATTTGCACATCACTGTTCCACCACCAAGAATCTTTAGGTTCACGTTTATTTCCTTTCGCTATCCCAAACACCTCGGTAGCCACTTTCCGAATGCGTCTTGCCATCTCACCCCACATGTGATTTGCTTCTCCTTCCATATTCCATGCCCCTTCCACCATCACTCTATCCCTAAACACCCGTGAGGCGTCTCCTTTGAGCTTCCACCATTTCGTTCGACTAGTCTTGGCTCCTTTACCCTATTGAACACGTATTCGGAGACGAAACTCGGATATCAAAAGCTGATGCTGTGAGACGACACGTTCTCCAGGTATGACTTTGCAATCTACACAGGCACGTTTGTCGTCTCTTCTAGTAAGTACAAAGTCAATCTGGCTAAAGTGTTGACCACTACTAAAAGTAATTAGGTGTGACTGTCTCTTTCTAAAGAAAGTATTAGCTATCATGAGGTCATAAGCAATAGCGAAATTCAATATTTCTTCTCCTTCTTGGTTCCTATCGCCATATCCAAAACCACCATGCACTCTCTCAAACCCCCCACTAGTTGTACTAACATGGCCATTGAAATCTCCTCCTATGAAAAGTTTTTTGCTACTAGGCACATCCCTAACCATGACATCTAGCTCTTCCCAGAAATTTCTCTTGACGGCTTCACTTAGACCTACTTGTGGGGCATAAGCACTAATGACGTTCAGAATCATATCACCCACTGCCAGCTTAACTAGGATGATCCTATCTCCTTGTCTCCTAACGTCGACCACTCCGTTTCTAAGGTTCTTGTCAATTAAAATACCTACCTCGTTCTTGTTACGCTCTTTTCCCGTGTACCATAACTTGAAGCCTGTGTTCTCCACCTCCTTCGCCTTTTGGCCCGTCCATTTGGTCTCCTGAACGCATAAGATATTTACACGTCTCCTAGTCATAGTATCAACTATCTCTCTTAGCTTTCCTGTTAATGATCCTACATTCCAACTACCTAACCGAATCCTACTTTCATCGACTAGCTTCCTTGCCCTTCGCACCCGCCGAGTAAAGTGCGAAGACCCTTGCTCATTTATCACTACACCGGGGCATCGATGCAGCGCGCCACTAAGGGAGTGACGACCCAGCCCTTGCATATTTTTCACCATACCCGAGCCTCGATATGGAGCGCCACTAAGGGAGTGGCGACCCAGCCCTTGCTCAGTTTTCACCATACCCGAGCCTCGATATGGCGCATCGCTGAGAGGGTTACGCCCCAACGAAATATAATTAAGGTTCCATTTCCATAAGAGCGGCTGGGGTTTTTACGTTGGCTCGCCAAGCCTATCACAACCCTCCTCCTTTATCCTAGCTTGGGACAGGCTGCATAGAAAACTACACAGGCAGAGTTATACGTTCGAGTTATAGAAATTCGAATTTCCGTTACCGGAAATGCTACAAAATTGCAGAAAATAAGATAAACGGAGCAATAGTAGTCAAAATTTGAAGAAATGAAATATGATGTCTCTCTCAGAAGATGATTTACAAATTTTCGGTATAAAAATATTTAGGTTTGGAAACATTTTATTATCATCAATTATTAACTAATATAAATTTAAATAAAACTATACAAAAAAAATAAACTTCCATATTATCTAATGGAAATTTACCATTTACTATATTTAATTAGACGTAGTCCAAATATCAAAATTTTATTTCCAAATTCAAATATATAAAATTTCACAAAAATTCAGTAAATTACGTTATAAAATCCGTTAAAATATCTGGGTCGTTACACTCTCCCGCACTCAAAACTTTTTGTCCTCGAAAAGGAAGGAGGTAGGAGAATAGAACAACCAGAAAGAAAAATAGATTGAAAGACCAGGATAAACAATTAATTTAAAACTATATAAATTTTACTTGAAATATTCATTTGAAAACTTCATTTGTAGTTTAATTATCTTTAATACTTTAAAACTTTTCAAACACCCATTTGTAAAATTTCTTGCTTCCTTTATAATACCATTTATATGTTTAAATAACACCTTATAAATACATGGAAACTATTTGAAAATAGTTATTTATATCATTACTTATATTTACAAAGAAGCTATTGAAAACATTAAATCCATAATTCATAAATTTATTAATTTATCTCAAGATACTTTTCAACATTATTAATAAATCAATAATCATTTTCTTCAAATATGTTGTATTTATATAATAACTTCTAAAATATTTACAACACTAATAATTTACTATTAAACCATGTAGTATATAAATAAACAGTATTTTTAAACATTTTAAATTATTTAGAAAGAAAGAGAAAAAGAAAAAAAATGATCAAAATATCTTTTATATAATACTTTATCAAAATACTTTTATAACTCGATGTCTTAATAGGTTTATCCTCATTCTTGCAGACTCTGGCCATGCGTTGATCAGACGCAAAGCTAGATTTCTCCAAGTATTTAGTAGACCTATTTCAACACCTAGTGAAAATACTCGGAAAACCTTCAAAACCTATGCGGAAAGTACAATCCAAACAAATCAACCGAATCGAATCATGGATCGCAGATACACAATGGTTACGCCCGAATCCCCCAGGAAACATCTTTACCTTTAAGCTATCGCTGCCTTGTGAATTTCGCCATGATAACAAAAAAACTATAGACTGCGGATACACAATGGTTACGCCTGGATCCCCAGGAAACATCCGTACCCTTTAAGCAATCTCTGCCTTGCGGATTACGCTACTAAAACAACCATAGATCGCAGATACACAATGCTTATGCCTGGATCCCCAAGGAAACATCCGTACCTTTTAAGCAATCACTGCCTTGCGAATTACGCTATGCAGTCAAGTTCGTAAGACCATGGGTAACGCCATGGAATTCGAAGGACACTCGAGTATCATATCCGAAAAACCTAAATCAGAGAGAATAATATCGATAGAATGAATCCAAAATGTGGCCACAAAGAGGATATCAAGCAGAAGGCACTTTCCATATCTTTACTTCGAAAATATGTAACATATAGTACCCTTTCAAATCAATTTCAAATATCATACTCATGTAAATTCCATTATATATAAGATTTCATTTTCAAATCGAATACTTTCCAAAATCAATAGTATATCAAATCACACTTATATAGACTTCGATTATATAAGATTTTGCTTTTCAAATTGAGCACCTTTCCAAATAAATAGGTTTCGAATCAACTTCATACTTATCCAAATCAATTTTATATAAGTTCGATAACTCCCAAATCAAGTATTTAGTAAAATAAGGTTCTCAATTTCAATTTGTTTCTATATCATTTCAGTTTCAAAATCATATACGGTTTCACCAAATTATTTCTTCCAAATTAAATATCTTTAGTTTCAAAGTTTCCAAAATAATAGGTATAGAAAATAATCCAAGTTTGTAAATTAACATAATTTAAATCAAACAAATTCATTTCCAAAATCATCGTATAAATACTGGGTTTTAAAATTCCAATCTATTTTCGAGACAAAATATTTTTCTCAAAATCAATTATACCCAAAAATGATTACCAAGTTTATAACCATCCCTTTAAAAACTTTAAACTATTTATTTCTATTTGAAAGTTCCAATTTACCCTTTGAAAATTATTATTCTATATATATATATGGTTTTATAAAAGATGTTACTAAGTTAAAACATTTAAAACTAAATTTTATATTATTATAATTCAAAATAGTCTTATTCATTTACTTAACAAAACAGTTTCAAACTTATTTAAATCATATTATTTGATACTTAAACATACAAAACTAAACTTATATACTTTATCAAATAATTTATACTTTTCGAAATTACTTAGCTTTGAAAATCAAACCTCGATTTGGAAGTGTTCGAACATTCAAAATAGTCAGAGAATCAAATTTCCAATCCAAGAGTTGGAAATCAGCAACCAATCAGTAAATCAATTTCAAAAGATCGGGTTATACCCAACCAAATCCGAAACTCGAGGACTGAACACCGGGCTTACTTCAAATCGTTTCAAATATATATACATATATCTTTCGAATATCAAATCATACTTCGGAATTTGAAATCAAAATTGGTTTCACAAAATCAATCGCATAGCAAAGCTACTAAAGTGGCTTATCCCCCACTCTGAAACTCGACAATCAATGTCGATGATGCGTGCACTCATCACCGAAATTATTCTCTAGCGACATAAGTGAGTTCTGGACTTCTATTTTCTTGAAAACTTCTTTGAAATTTCTTCGAAATCATTGTAACTTATATGAAGTTATTTGAAACGTTTCTTATTCGGAAAATACTTTCAAATCGTATTATTATATATTTTCAAAATCTTAAAACCAATTTCCAAAATACCGGAGTTCAATTTCTCAAGTTTCCAATTTAAAACCCTTTAGTTATAAATCATTTTTATATAAATCAATTTCTTATATAATTTTTAAATTTTCAAATCCTGTTGAAACTTCACATTCTCATTTTTAAAAGGTATATAATCCTTATCGAAAACATTTTCACTTTTATATATAGAATATAATCATACTTATCAAAAAATAATTTTGATATATAAAACAATTTCTAAAATACAAACAAACATGATTTTTCAAAGGATGATTCAAGAATGGATTTCAAAACAAAGATAGAGATTCCAAATTAGAGGAACTCTAATCAAATAGAATTTCTGATTCGAAGATAGGCTCAAACGAAGATGAGATAATTAAATTTCAAAATAGAAGATGTATATACTTATATAAATCGCAGGCAACCTTAACCGGGTCAACCGTGACTTCAGAAATACGATCGATGCGGAATTCTAGGGCAAATCGACATTCGATCGCTTGAGATAGAATTCGGCATAAGAAGAGATAACAGCATCTTAATCGATGATACAGAAATCTTTGGTGAATCGATGCCCGTTGTAAAGGAGTTTCACCCCTTTAAAAATCATTCAAAGATTGGCGGGATCGCCGATTTTTATAGGGATCATTCGAAGTGGAGTTATGGGATGCTCCAGAATCAAAAGAATGCATATAGGGGAGACAAGAATGTAATTCAGAACAAGTGGGAGCGTTCCAAAATTCAAAGGAAACCGAATCAAAGAGGAAGAGATTCAAGCACGAAAGAAAGTAATTCTGTGATTAAATCTACTACATATGCTAAGTTTTGCCTAAAACCAGAGCTCTGATACCAACTGTGACAACCTGCTATGGAGGTGGGGTAACGCCCACCTTAGCATACATTGGTACCTGTGTTCTGCCTTTACGGCCAGCCTCTCGACTGCACCAACCCCGTAGGGACATGTAGGAGTAAGAGTCATCCGCTCGCTACCAAACCAAATGCGAGAACCCCCTATCATGCTGCACCCGCCAAGTGCATAGGCAGACACACATGTCGGACTTGAATTGCTCAAAATATCATATTGTTAATTTAAAATTTTGCAAAACTCAGCATATACAGTAAATAAAATAATCACAGGATCACAAACACAGAGTATTATAACAGAATGCAGTGGAATAGATTAGTAAATAGTAGTTCATGAAGCTACTATATAAACAACATAGTTTGAAATAAAATACAACAGAATATCTCAAATACAGACTGATGACATCTGTGAACAAATCAACTGGAAAAGCTGGAAGGTGAATCGATAGTTGGATCTCCAAGCGAATCTCCAAACTTCAAAGGTGAGTCTCAAATGCTGTATCACTCAGTTTGACCCGAGCGTAAAGCAAAACACAAAACACTCGAGTCATGATTAACATTCTTATATCAAGAAATCCAACTCAAGTGAAATATCAACTAAAATACAAATAACTTAAAGGATGTTTGGGATAACCATCCTCTAAGGATCTGTGGAACTATCTACTATGTTGAAATATGCTATTAACATCTAAACGTCATTATAACACCGTGGTCATTCCAAAATAATTTATACTTCAAAACCAAAATATCATTTCCATTTCAAATATATTTCCAGATTATAGCACTTTCAAAACTAAATTGATAATTTCCTATATATCTTGTTTTAACTTCATTATTATCTAGTTTTGAAATATTCACTTAATAAATCCATTATCATTTAAATAACCATAAATTACATTAAACTAAATATTTCCTTCGATTTATTTAAAACTTGAAATATCCATTTAATCACTTTAAATCAAAATCAAGTTATAAAACCATATCTTAAAACCCTCAAATTCAATAAGTTTCAAATCAATTTAATTAAACAAAAATTCTTAATTAAATACAATTTCGAATATATTCAAATTTATCTTCCCAACCTTAACTTATAAAATCATTATAAAGATCTATTTTTAAAATAAAATTTTAAATAAATACTTATACATATTATATATTAATTAAGTCATACTTTATTAAATTAAAACTTATTATTAAATCTACTTTATATTAAAACTTATTTATATATAAAATATTTCAATATTAAATAAAACCATATATATTCCCTTTCAAAACCATAGAGATCATTTTCAAATTATTTATATATAGACCGACGGTGTTTGTATATAATTTTCTATCCTATGGTCACGTGCTACGGATATTTATCATTTCAATCCATAGTTTAAATATCTACGGGTATATATCATTTCAAACCGCGGTCCCAAATTCAATTCAATGAAAATTGCTTGGGTTTACAATTTCAACCCATAACGATTTTCCCCTATTCTATAGATCGTTCGGGTATGTATCATTTCAACCTATAGTGAATTCTATACTAACAGGGAACTTGTAGAGTGATAACAAATATGATAATAATATAACAGTCATATATCATAAATGTAAACAACAGATAATGGTGTCAGATGTCACAGATGAACAGATACAGATAACATCATATATATAGCAATGTAAATAACTAACAACGGCATATTTCAATTGTCGTTTCAATTGAAATCAAATTTAATAAATATAAGAACGTTAACCGTGAGTGATTGCTCACCTTCCGAGGCTAGATAGATTTGACAATGAAATGAGTTATGTATCCAAGCACGAATTTCGAAGCAAACCAAGATTGGCATGAATTCGATGAACAGGGCTGATAAATAGAAATCGATGAGAATGAATCAAATCAGCTCGATGCAGAAGGAATATATATATAAACTGTTATTATTATCATTATTATTTTTCTTAAAACTAATATTAAATTTAAATTACATATTTAGAATGACATATATATATATATCACATGTAAATTTAAAATTAAAACAATTACTTTTTCAATATTTAAATTATAACAATATAACATAAAATAAACCTTTGTCTTATCTTTGGAAAATTCAAACAGATAACATAAGACCCCTATAATCATTACATATTTTATTTCAAATCATAAATTCAAACTATGAATAATTATATACATAAATAACAAATGTATAAACTACAATCAGCAATTTATTCTTACATATATAACTAATATATAAACAACAACCAATGATGATACTGATATAAACAAACGTATAGACTAACATGACTTTGAATATAACAAACAAATATATATATCCTAATATATATGAGGTATAAAACATATGCATAGAACTTACAGACCCTATATAATAGAACATACATCAAACAATATTTGTATTAAATAAAAAAATACCAGTATACTCGAAACAGTTAATACATACAAAAATTATATAGAGGAAGCATTGTGTTTTGAGTATATATAAAACTATATATTTGCCACTGTAGAACTTTTTTCCTTCTGAAATATATATATATATATATAAAAGACTTTATATATTCTTTTCCAGACCATATATGAACTCAAATATTCAACCCTGGTGTAAGCGAAACTATACATTCAAGAAACTTCATATGTATATAACAACATATCACAAAAATAATATATATATATATATATGCGCTTATATAAATACAAAGTAGAATATATATACCGTAACCAATATAACTTGTACAACTCATTATATAAAATACATATATATATCAACCAAAACCCATACATATCTTTATTCAAACTAACATATATCTCTATACCGAGGCCAATGTGTATACTGCAAATATATGTATTTAAGCTTTATATACATACATTAAAGCACCAAAATATGCAAATAACAGAGCATATTATATAGGTATACTAACCATATATATGTAACTATAGCTGAAACAATATACTAGACCAAACTGTTATATATACTTATGAATATAACAAATGTACAAACATGTATATAACAACAATATATATATTCATAAGCAATATATTTTATATTTAAATTAATGGTAAATCAGTATATATATATACACTATATGAATGCTAACCGAATCAATAGTTTATATTCTATATATACTAACATACTTTATCGGCCTCGTATACACTGTAAAAATATATAAGTTATAAACAACTTCATCCATAACCAAATTCATGTAACAGTCTGTACATAAACTATAGATATATATACCTGTTATTCAATATATGTATAATATTAAAACATGTTTCAGGCAAGTATGTTGCTTCAAATATTGAATAGGTTTCGGCAAAGTATGCGTTTAATATATATGAACCAAAATATTTACCTATAGCTAAAATAAAAGGGAAGAGGAAGAGGCCGAGATGGTGGAGGCTTTAGGCGCGCTCGGTTGTGGTAGCTTCACGTGGGTGAGGTGGAAGGAAAAACGTGTGTGTAGGCGGTTGCTTGGCTAGAGGGGCTGATCTTCACGCGGGTTGCTAGCTGAAAGGAATGAGGCACGAAGTGGTGGAGAGAGTGGTTTGAGAAGAATGGATAAGGCCATGATCGTCGGTGATGATGGAGCTGTGGCCGTGGCTTCGAGTTGTTGGTCGGCGTAGCTATCATCTGATGGGTGGAAGGAGTTGCAAAGGGAGATGGAAAAGCATGTGTATCACCTTAATAACGTGAGAAGCCTTAGAATTTTTTTTAAAGCAGATCGAAAAAAATGAGAGGAGGTATGGGTTTAGGAGAGAACGAGTAGCAGGCATGAAGAGGGAAGAGACGCACGGCTTCCCAACTAAAGTATATACAAACCTTAGTGCAAAATGTATGGTTTTGATACCAAAGGTATAGCAACAGGCCCAAACAAATATATTTATGATAAAAGTGACGTGTCTCATCATATTGTAAATAAGTTACTTTATATATATAAAACTTTCTACTAACAATGAAGATAGAACAAAAGCAACAGCCAAGGAATCATAAAAGTCACAAAGCTGAATTCAAGTAAATATTAAATGCAAATGTCAGTTTGGTTTAACACGGTAGATAATGGATAGTCATGAGGGAACAAAAGGACTCGAACGGACAACGATACGGGCGACCGTTTCACGGTTTCCGCTGTGTACCAGACCTCAAAACACAAAATTGAATATACCATAGAGGTCAGCACGACGAGACGATTAAAACGGTATACAAATATCAGTGATACGATTGAGCTATAGAAATTCGAATTTCCGTTACCGGAAATGCTGAAAAATTGCAGAAAATAAAATAAACGGAGCAATAGTAGTCAAAATTTGAAGAAACGAAATATGACGTCTCTCTCAGAAGATGATTTACAAATTTTCTATATAAAAATATTCAGGTTTGGAAACATTTTATTATCATCAATTATTAAGTGATATAAATTTAAATAAAACTATACAAAAAAATAAACTTCCATATTATCTGATGGAAATTTACCATTTACTATATTTAATTAGACGTAGTCCAAATATCAAAATTTTATTTCCAAATTCATATATATAAAATTTCACAAAAATTCAATAAATTACGTTATAAAAACCGTTAAAATATCTGGGTCGTTACACTGATAATACAGAGAATGAGGTGATATTGGATTGACACATACCTTTGACCTAATACCAGCACTTATTTCAAAAAATCATAAACAAACTTATAAAACCAAATTCAAAAACTACATTTTTTCGAAATAATTTAGTCCTTACACTCTAATAATATTTCCAAATGGTGTTTAAGTTAATTTCCTTTTATTTAAAGATAATCAAATATAAAATAAATTACTTCCAAAGATTACACTTCAAAAAATATAATAATAAGTTTTGCTTAATAATATTATTTATGCAGTAAATAATACTCTTTTAAACTTACAATTGTTCCAAAATATTAATTTATAAAACTTGATATCCTCTCAATTTTTGATAAGAATAAACTCATCGTCCTTAGAATATAAATTTTAAATCACTTTTTTAGAAATCCATCAAACACTTTTTATTATCCTAGATATACAAAATATTTATTGATGAATTGGGTTATAAAAAATACCATAAATTTAACTTTTAAAACCAATTTTTTCAAAAATTCTTTAACTAGCCACTTTAAAACACACATACACACACATATATAAATCAAAACAACTGAATATCTTCAACTATAATGTTTATAAGAACATCACTTTAGTACAAAACTTTATTTCAATTTATAAACTAGAACCAACATAATTTTTAAATATTCAAAATAAATCTAATAAAATCTTCTCTTTTATAAAGTTTTTGTATAATTAAATTTTAAATTATTCATGACAAAAATAATATAATGCAAAAAAAATTCTTTTATTAATACTTCCAAAAGTGTTTAACCCAAAATGTCCCCTTCTAAATCCAATTCAAGAGCAATGTCCAACCATTACCAAAGCAAAGTAAGAGCATGCAACCACCGAATACACAATTCAAACCAAATTATTATCAAAACATGTTCGACGAACGAATGATCACGAAAATCAGCAAAAGAAGTAATCATATGTTATTAAAATTAAATTCTAGAAAACAATTTAACCCAAATTCCACCAATTTTAAACCATATATATCACAAAACAGTCAAACAAAAGCATACAAAAAGAAGATATGATCTAAGAGATAGATGCAAGTTAAGTTAACTCATCGAAAAATGGGTATGCATATCTCAAATATAATCAGCATTTCAATTCCTTCATCTGCTTCTACCTATTTCATTGTCTCTTATTTTTCCCGCTGTAACATCCCAGAATTTATTAATTTGAATTTAGTGACTTATTTGAATTTTTTGAAATTAAATTTGAAAAGTTTCAAAAGAAATGAAATATAAACAAATATACTTACAAATATATAAAAATATATCTATATATATATCAACACTATAAATTATGAAAATTACACAAGTAAATAAATATATATGTTAGAAATGGAAATTAATATCTTTACTACTAATAAAGAGAATTCATTAAATAGGTTTACTCAGTATCTTTTTGAAATTCCAAATATACCCTTTTACATCTTATAGAGAAATAGTATTCAAATATGGGAATATAGCCTGTTATTTTCTAAGTACAACTGTCAGTCCCCAGGGAGAACTACAGTGTATGTTCACAAGATGAAGTATCCGAGTGTTTCATATTGTCCGTAATTTAGGTGGGAGTTAATCGGTCGAAGTCTCGCCGGATTCCGAGTTAGTATGAAGAAAATATTGCAGTCTGAACAAAAAAAATAGCGGCTTCTACACTAGGCGGAGTTCAAATATGGTGATGTGGTATCCTGAGTGCCCATGGAGAACTACAGTGTGCGTTCACAAGATGAAGTATCTGAGTGTTCCATATTGTCCGTAATTTAGGTGGGAATTAATTGGTCGAAGTCTCACCGGATTCTGAATTAGTATGAAGAAGTTATTGCAGTTTGAACAAAAAAAATAGCGGCTTCTGCACTAGGCAGAGTTCAAATATGGGGATGTGGTAGCCTGTTATTTTCTAAGTACAACTGTCAGTCTCCATGGAGAACTAAAGTGTACGTTCACAAGATGAAGTATCCGAGTGTTCATATTATTCGTAATTTAGGTGGGAGTTAATCGGTCGAAGTCTCGCCGAATTCCGAGTTAGTATGAAGAAAATATTGCAGTCTGAACAAAAAAAATAGCGGCTTCTGCACTAGGCGGAGTTCAAATATGGGGATGTGGTATCCTATTATTTTCTAAGTACAACTGTCAGTGCCCATGGAGAACTACAGTGTGCGTTCACAAGATGAAGTATCCGAGTGTTCCATATTGTCCGTAATTTAGGTGGGAGTTAATTGGTCGAAGTCTCGCCGGATTCCGAGTTAGTATGAAGAAAATATTGCAGTCTGAACAAAAAAAATAGCGGCTTCTTCACTAGGCGAAGTTCAAATATGGGGATATGGTAGCCTGTTATTTTCTAAGTACAACTGTCAGTCCCCATGGAGAACTACAGTGTACGTTCACAAAATGAAGTATCCGAGTGTTTCATATTGTCCATAATTTAGGTGGGAGTTAATCGGTCGAAATCTCACCGGATTCTGAGTTAGTATGAAGAAAATATTGCAGTTTGAACAAAAAAAATAGCGGCTTCTGCACTAGGCGAAGTTCAAATATGGAGATGTGGTAGCCTGTTATTTTCTAAGTACAACTGTCAGTCCCCATGGAGAACTACAGTGTACGTTCACAAGATGAAGTATCCGAGTGTTTCATATTGTCCGTAATTTAGGTGGGAGTTAATCGGTCGAAGTCTCGCCGGATTCCGAGTTAGTATGAAGAAAATATTGCAGTCTGAACAAAAAAAATAGCTGCTTCTGCACTAGGCGGAGTTCAAATATGGGGATGTGGTATCCTGTTATTTTTTAAGTACAATTGTCAGTGCCCATGCAGACTACAGTGTGCGTTCACAAGATGAAGTATCCGAGTGTTCCATATTGTCCGTAATTTAGGTGGGAGTTAATTGGTCGAAGTCTCACCAGATTCTGAATTAGTATGAAGAAATTATTGCAGTTTGAACAAAAAAAAATAGCGGCTTCTGCACTAGACGGAGTTCAAATATGGGAATGTGGTAGCATGTTATTTTCTAAGTACAACTGTCAGTTCCCATGGAGAACTACAGTGTGCGTTCAGAAGATGAAGTATCCAAGTGTTCCATATTGTCCGTAATTTAGGTGGGAGTTAATCTGTCGAAGTCTCGCCGGATTCCGAGTTAGTATGAAGAAAATATAGCAGTCTGAATAAAAAAATAGCGGCTTTTGCACTAGCCGGAGTTCAATCTGGGGATGTAGTAGCCTGTTATTTTCTAAGTACAACTGTCAGTCTCCATGGAGAACTACAATGTGCGTTCACAGGATGAAGTATCCGAGTGTTCCATGTTGTTTGTAATTTAGGTGGGAGTTAATCTGTCGAAGTCTCGCCGGATTCCAATTTAGTATGAAGAAGTTATTGTAGTCTGAACAAAAAAAAATAGTGGCTTCTGCACTAGGCAGAGTTCAAATATGAGGATGTGGTAGCCTCTTTTTTTCTAAGTACAACTGTCAGTCTCCATGGAGAACTACAGTGTGCGTTCACAAGATGAAGTATACGAGTGTTCTATATTGTCCGTAATTTAGGTGGGAGTTAATCGGTCGAAGTCTCGCCGGGTTCCGAATTAGTATGAAGAAGTTATTGCAGACTGAACAAAAAAAATAGCGGCTTCTGCACTAGGCGGAGTTCAAATATGGGGATGTGGTAGCATGTTATTTTCTAAGTAAACTGTCAGTCCCCATGAAGAACTACAGTGTGCGTTCACAAGATGAAGTATCTGAGTGTACTATATTGTTCGTAATTTAGGTGGGAGTTCATTGGTCGAAGTTTGGTCTGATTCCGAGTTAGTATGAAAAATTATTACAGTCTGAACAAAAAAATAGCGGCTTTTTCCTAGGCAAAGTTCAAATATGAGAATGTAGTCTGTTATTTTCTAAGTACAACTATTAGTCACCATGGAGAACTACAGTGAGCGTTGAAGTGGAGATATAGCATGTTATTTTCTAAGTACAACTGTCAGTCACCATGGAGTACTACAGTGTGCGTTCACAAGATGAAGTATCCAACTATACCGTATTGTCTGTAATTTAGGTGGGAGTTCATCGGTCGAAGTATCGTCTAATTCCGAGTTAGTATGAAGAAGTTATTGCAGTCTGAACAAAAAATAGCGGCTTCTGCACTAGGCGGAGTTGAAATATGGGGATGTGTTAGCCTGTTATTTTCTAAGTACAACTGTCAGTCCCAATGGAGAACTAAAGTGTGCGTTCATAAGATGAAGTATCCGAGTGTTCCATATTGTTCGTAATTTAGGTGGGAGTTAATCTGTCGAAGTCTCGCCGGACTCCAAGTTAGTATGAAGAAAATATAGCATTCTGAATATAAAAAAATAGCGGCTTCTGCACTAGGCGGAGTTCAAATATGAGGATGTTGTGCCATGTTATTTTCTAAGTAAACTGTCGGTCCCCTTGGAGAACTACAATTTGCGTTCACAAGATGAAGTATCCGAGTGTACCATATTGTTTGTAATTTAGGTAGGGATTCATCGGTCGAAGTTTTGTCTGATTCCGAGTTAGTATGAAGAAGTTATTGTAGTCATAAAAAAAAGTAGCGGTTTCTGCCTAGGCGGCGTTCAAATGTGGGGATGTTACTATCAAATCTACTTCCACAGGTACAAATAAAAATGCATGCACATTGTGGTTAAATGCAGGTCCACCTGGGCGTTCATATATACTCGTATACATAAGACAAATTATAAAAATAAAATAAATACATACATAAATTCAATTAATATGTAAACAAGGAGGAATAGGGAAAAAATGTATGTACCCTTGTGAAAGAAAATAAAATGAATACATGAAGCATGAGATAAGAAAGGCTGAATGAAACAAACCAGGTAAGAAAAAAATGCGTGTACTTACACAAAAGAAAATAGGATATGCATGTAAACTAAGATGGGAACATAAGCATTTAATGCTATCTTCTCAAGCAAGATAAAAATCATATCAGCCACCATATATATAAAAATCTCTGGTTAACAATGTACCAATAAATTAAAAAAGTGCAATTAATATCTTGCTTCAGCCTGCATTGTTTTCTTTATCACTCCCTTAATATATTTCGTTCATTAGCCTGAAAGAAAAAAAAGTAAACATTACTATATTTACAAACTTAAATTCAATTCACATATCTAAACAAAAATCAAAACAGAAAAGAAGATTTCCAGGAAATCAAGTTAGCAGTTTTCAAAAGCAAGTTTTTCCTCTGTTCAAAATCATTTTAGGTGAGTAAACAATTTAAATCCAACTAAGTATATATTTGTTTTGTTGCTTGTGAAGTCTGAGTTTGAAGTTGCTTGTATGTATATATATACATAAATTTTCCTCTGTGTATAAATAAATATATATATAAGTATGTATGCCTGTTTATGTGAAATCTTCTCTGTTTCCTTAGTTCAGAGCATCAAGCTTGGTCAAAAACCCAAATATCTAATCACTTGATCTCTGTTAGGTTGAAGGCTTCAAATACAAAATGTTTGTTTGTTCGTAAATCGAAGTTAAAAAATTTACTTCCAGCAAAATAAGATTAAGAGGTGGGTTGAAACCTCAAAATCCTGATGAACTTGCACATATATGATAAAATCGAATATCATTAATTGTTGATTCAAGCATATAAGGTGAATCGTTATACAAAAACAAGCTTTTTAAAGCAAGAAGGGTAATTTTTAGTTTTATATTTTACGAGCAGTTCATATTTGAACAAAATATGCATTTTAATCAATTTTTGATGATCGAACAAATTTTGAATGTTGAGATTTTGCTTGAAGCAAGTTTGGCAATTGATAGTAATGGGAAAATTGTTGAATGATTTTTCCATTTTACGAATTGATGGGACGAGAGCATTCTAGGGTTAAACCCATTCTTGAACGAGGTTGAGAAACCTGATTGCTGCAGCTTCATCGTTGCACCGGAGCTGATTGCACTAGTGGCGATCGAAGCAGTGAAGATATGCGAAGCTTCCATCGTAGACGCGTGGCCTTTGGTAGCCTGAGGTGGCGAGACGAGAAGGTTTTCCGATGGTCAAGTCTAATGTCAATTGGGGGTAAATTGCTCGATCGCGATATGGTCAATATTTTGGACATCTGGGTTTTTGTGGGGTTCGAGGGGATCATCGTTGATATGTCGATGATAGTAGCTTCGATCGGAATTGGTTGGAAGAGCTGTGCATGTGCACGGTGTTGATGGGTATCAGGAAATTGGGTTAGGGGAAAGAGGCATCGTGACTCGAAGTTGCATTCGTAAGGTTCGCATACTAGCTCGAGTCCTAACTCGAAGTAATTTCTTTTGTTTGCAGGGCGTTAAGTACTTAAAACAAATTTAAGTTGGAAAAAATTTTCACACGGGTAAGTTTTGGGGAAAACTCGAAGTAAACAGGCATGTGTCTCGGGTGATGCTCGGGGAGGACTCGGGGTAGTTTAAAAACAGTTTTAAGTTTTAAAATAAATTTAAGTTTAAACAAGTTTTAACTTATTCTTTTAAAAATAATTGTTTTATTTTAAAAAGGGGATTAGTAAAGGTTATTGATTAATTAAGATAAATGATTTATACTTACTTAGTTAATTAAAGAATAATTAATTTAAGGTTAATTAATTATTAATTTAAAGTTAATTAACTTATAATTAAAGATTTATTAATTAATATTTAATTAATTAATGGAAGTGATTAAGATTTATAAATTAGCAATTAATGACTAATTAATTTATAATTAAGAATAATTAATCATTAATTAAAGATAATTTATGAAAATAATCAAGTAATTAATTAATTAATTATAGAATCACACGGTTAATTTATCTTACTTGTAGATGATTGATTATTATTGAATTCTTTGAACTGATTGATACCCCTATTCTGTGATTGTGATACTATGTGATGCGAGTTGCTTTGTGTTGAACTGTGATTTGTGGTTTCTTCTGTATTTATGTGAAACCCATTGGCCCGTAAAACGGCATTTGAATTCGATGCGCGACAGGGAGTCGGATTTTAGTTAGTTATCCGAAACCCACATCGAACCCTGAATATAAATCATTGTGATTGTCGTATCCACATGTTTTAAAAGTAAGTGCTCACTATTCGATTTAGCCGGGAGAGGACTTTGTGTCGTATAACCCATTCCGAATAGTGATACGACGTAAATGGATAGCATTTGAAGACCGGTGTTGAAGGCCAGGTATTTGTAAGAACGATAGGATAACCTATCGATTGTCTCTGCACTGAGTTGCTCCGGTATAGAGATTTCCTAAGTGATGGGAAGTCAGATCGGGATTGTAAATATTCGGATTGCAAGGGCTTCTTTGGAAGTGCCTTCGGTTCTATTCGAACCCGGAACAGACTTGTATGATTGTATGTCTGACATTACACTTTGAGATATAAAGCTGATTTCTTTCAAATACATTCCTGTTGGTGGAGGAGAATTTATTCTCTTAACTTAACACCCTTCTTTGAGACGTACGAGCTCAGAGGTTATGTAGTTGAAAGTTATCAGTGATATACTCCCAATTTGGTAGTGTGGCATGCTAAGTGTTGCTGTGTGTTGATGGTCATTTGCTGATCATTTGTTGATCAAAGCATGGCTTTGTGAAAAAGCGTAGCTTTGTGGACGAGACCTCATCGAACCTCACAAACCGGAAATTGTCGAAATAAGAAAGATGCGGCAAGGTTATGAGGGTCGCTCCCTTTAGGGTATGTCATTTCCTTCTGGAAAAAGGTGGTATCATGGTATGGAGCCTAGATATTTACCTGTGTGGTTGCTCCAATCTCATTTACTATGTGATTGTTGCTGTGTGATCGAGGGCCCCCGGATAAAGGTCCCAAAGGACTGGGGGTGGCATATTCCTGTAGTAGTTACCCAGTGTAAGAGGTAACTCGGCCTTGTGTTGGCAGAGAGCTAGTTAGTTCTCGGGACGTCCCTCTGGAGGCGTACCCATGTGGCAGTAGGAAGTTCCTTAGCCTGACCATTTGTTGGAAATCCAAAGAAACAATACGAGCCTTGTATGGTTTTAGTTGTATAACCTGCCATGCAGCGTGGCGGTAACCTGCCACAAAAACATGGTAGCTATAGTAGGCATAAAATAATGGTTGTATGCTGGCTAAGATTAATATTATACTTTCGAAATGGCTTTCTACACTATGCACTAGTAATAATATCCAAGAATTTTTCTCGTATTATGGATATTTGACTATCATAAGAAGAAATCTCCTCCAAGTCTGCGATTGCATTGTGTGTGTGGCGGGAGGTCTTATGGTAGTTTCATTTTTCAAAAGCATATCGGATTTCTTTTTAAAATCTGTTTTATTTCAAACAATTGTTTTGTTTACTCATACCAGTCTCATGATTGACCCGGAGTTTATTGTTTCTTTTCTAAACTTTGGGTGCCCATCATTTCCACACGGGCAGCCTAGTAGCAGGTTTCTGTATTCTAGTGTTAGAGGTATTTTGGGGACTTTTGCCTTGGAGATATTTTGGAAGCTTTTTGGATCACCAGGGGCTTAGTTATGGATATTCACTATCGCTTCATTCCTTTGAAGACTTTTGTATGTGATCACTATTGTACTATTATGATGTTTTCCTTGGAGTTGTGGCATATGTATTATGATACTCTTATGTAGTAGTGGACATTATAATGATATTGTATCTATGATGTAATGTATGATATTCAGTTTATTTCCGCTGTTTATATTCATCTGATGTTGTTATAAGCTCCATCGAACTGAAGTTTGACGTTTGAATATCTGACAGTCGAATACAAGTGAGGTATTTGATGTTGATTTTCGAATGCTGGATTTCAGGATCGTGACATGTGGTATCAGAGCTGAAGGTTGAGTAAGAACTTTAGCTATGGAGTATAACACATTAGATGGCTCATTAGAGTTAGGGAGAAGTATACCCTAGAATGAGTATAACCCGAAACCTTAAATTTTCCTAGTTTATTTCTTTTAACTGCTGATATTCCTTGAGATATTTTGTCCGTGGATCTAAATCCAGTTTTCTTACTAATTACAGATAGTAAGAATGAGCGGACGAAGTGGAAGAGCTAGGGGTCAAGGAAATGCCACAACAACTAATCAAATTCCCCCAATAGCAGAAGCAGCAATGCCTACTCAGAATCAGCCGAATCTGGATGATTTGTATAAGAGCTTCTCGAGGCTTGGTGGTAAGCCATTCATCGGCAAGGAGTCTATTGTTGAGGCCCAAGCTTGGATCAGATCAAGTGAAAGGATTTTTAAAGGGCTAAAGTTGGAAGATGATCAAATGCGACTAATACCTTCCTGACAACTTCAAGAAGAAGCCTTAGCATGGTGGGAGATAGCCACTGTAGATAAGCCAGAAGAGAGATTTAAAGAAGTATTTGAGAAGCGCTATATTCCATCGGCTGGTATTTCTCGAATGTACCAGGAATTTATGGACTTGAAGCAAGGAAGTTTGTCATTTGAGGAGTATCTAAACAAATTCAATGAATTGTCTCGTTTCAGTCCAGAATTGGTGAGCACGCCTCTAAAGAAAAATGAAAGGTTCATTCGTGGGATAAATAAGAAGTTCCACGAAAGGATGACTGGCCACATCAAAGAGTCTTTTTCTGATCTTATCCATATGGGGTATAGGTATGCTACTTTGGATATGCAAGAGGTCCCGAAGGAGGGAGGAAATACGAGCAATCCAAATTGGAAAAAGAGGAAGTTTGGAGGAAAGAAACCATGGCAGGGTAAGGAGAAGAAGAAGAGCAATCAAGGAAGCTCGGCAGAGAATGTTACTTGCTTTAATTGTTCGAAAAACGGGCATTACTCAACTAATTGTACGAAGCCTAAGAAACAAGTGAATCAATTCGTTCAAGCAAAGCCCGGGAAATGTTATGCTTGTCAGGAAGAGGGACATGAAGTCAAAGACTGCCCAATGATGAAGCAAGCTCAGGTAGCCAAGGTGTACACAGTCAAAGATCAACCTACGTCCTCCAAAGCAGGAAAAGAGAAGGGAGTTCTGGAAGGTAATCTCACTATTTATGGTAGCATTGTTAGAGTTTTGTTTGAAACTGGTGCTACGAATAGTTTTATCTCTCAACAAGCTGTAAATGAATTAAACCTTGAACCTGATTTTGTCGACGAGCCCATTTGCGTAAAGAATCCAGTTGGAGGCCCCGCGAACCTTTGTCTTTGATGTAGAGATGTTCCTATCTCGTATTCTTGTTACCAATTCCCTATTGGTCTTTTTGTCCTTGATTTTAATGAATTCGAAATCTTACTCGGAATGGATTGGCTAACGAAATACGAAGCCAAATTGGATTGTAACAATCGATTGATTTTGATCAAAACCAAATTTGGAGATTTCATTGAGATTTCTTGTAAGGACCCTAGTCCTAAAAGAGATGGGTTGATGTATAACTTGGGTTATCCCGAACCAGTCTGGAGTCCATAACCATTGTAAAAAAAATTCCAAACGTGTTCGAAGAAGTGAAATCCTTACCTCCACATCGAGAAATAGAATTCAGAATTGACTTAGTTCCAAATGCTCGTCATGTCGTTCACGCAAGTCGCAAGATGGCGCCCAGAGAAAGGGTTGAATTAGTCAAGCAAACTGATGATCTGCTAAGCAAAGGATTAATTCGTCCTAGTGTTTCTGATTGGGGTTCAACCGTCGTGTTTGTTGCTAAATCGGACGGATCTTTGAGATTGTGTGTAGACTACCGAGATCTCAATAAGCAGACTCTCAAGAATAAATTTCCTCTGCCTAGAATTGATGATCTGTTTGATCAATTGCACGGCGCTCGTTTCTTTTCAAAGATGGATCTAGCCCAGGGATTCCATCAGTTACGAATCGCCGAAGATTGTGTTCATTTGACCGCCTTCAGGGGTCCTAATATGTTCTACGAATGGTTAGTCATGCCTTTCGGGCTAACCAATGCTCCAGCATACTTCGTAAATCTTATGACCCGTGTGTTCCGGGAAGTATTGAATGAATTTGTTCTTGTATTTATTGATGATATCCTGATTTATTCCAAAACCAAAGAGGAGCATGCTGAACATCTCAGAATTGTTTTGGAAATATTAAGAAGGAACGTCCTATTCGCTAAATTTTCTAAATGCCATTTTTGGGTCAAAGAAGTTAAGTTTCTCGAGCACATTGTTAATGAAGAAGGAATTTCTATTGATCCTAGCAAGATTTCATCTATTCTAGACTGGAAACTACCCACGACTCCGAAAGAAGTTCGAAGCTTTTTGGGTTTAGCTGGTTATTACCGGAAGTTTGTTCAGGACTTTTCTAAGATAGCTAGTCCGTTGACTAAGCTAACAATGAAGAATGTAAAATTCAATTGGACTCCGAAATGTGACGAAGCTTTTCAGGAGTTGAAAAAGAGATTAACCACCGCTCCTGTTCTCGCTATTATCAATGGGAACCAGGGTTTATCTGTTTATACTGACCCTTGTGGTGATGGGGTAGGTGCAGTATTAATGCAGAATGGGAAGGTAATTGCCTACGCGAGTAGACAATTACGTCCACATGAAAGAAACTACCCAACACATGATTTGGAACTTCTAGTTGTTATCTTCTCTTTAAAAATATGGCAACATTATCTTCTAGGTAAGAATCTCCTTTAGTTTTCTAAAAGAAAATTTCAAAATTTAATTTAACTTAATATATACTTAATAAATCCTTCTTGTTTAGGTGAAAAATTCGAATTATTCATCGACCACAAATCTTTGAAGTATCTCTTCACCCAGAAAGATCTAAATCTGCGACAACAACGTTGGTTGGAATTTCTGGCATCTTATGACCTAGATATTCAATATACGTCCGGAAAAGCCAATTTAGTTGCCGACGCTTTAAGTAGGAGGCATGTTGTTCTTGCATATCTTGTTGTCACTCCTACTCTCCTTGAAAAGATCGCCGGCAAGTAGATTGAAGACAAGTTTCTTCGAGAAATTCGTAGAAGAATATGTCGAGATGAGAATTCCAGTTTTGCAATTGATGATAATGGAGTCATAAGGATGAAAGACAGAATTTATGTCCCGGACATCCCTGATCTAAAACTAGAAGTTTTGGACGAATGTCACAAGTCTAAACTTTGCATCCATCCAGGAGTTAACAAGATGTATCGTGATATCAAAAGAAATTTCTGGTGGAAGACAATGAAAAGGGACATATCTATATATGTGAGTCGTTGTGCTAATTGCCAACAAATTAAAAGCGATCAAAAGAAAATGGAGGGTTTACTTCAGCCTTTAGAAGTACCGAAGTGGAAATGGGACCAAGTATCGATGGATTTCATCGACGGGTTGCCTCATTCTCGGAGAGGCAATGAAGCAATTTGGGTTATTGTGGACCGGTTGCCTAAGACAGCCCACTTCTTGCCAGTAAAATCTACCCGCACGGCAGCAAGCTTAGCCACGTTATATGTGAAAGAAATTGTCCGTCTCCACGGTATTCCTAGCAGTATAGTGAGTGATCGTGGCCCGATCTTCACTAGTAGGTTTTGGGAGGCCTTTCAAGATGCATTAGGAACAAAATTGAATTTCAGCACTGCTTATCACCCACAGTCTGATGGGCAGACTGAAAGGGTTAACCGAATCTTAGAAGACCTATTGCGTGCTTGTATACTTGATTTTGGTGGCTCTTGGGAGGACCATTTACATCTGGTCGAGTTCTCTTATAACAACAGCTATCAGGCTAGTATAGAAATGGCTCCTTTTGAAGCTTTATATGATCGTCCATTTCGATCACCTGCATGCTGGATCGAGGCAGGTGATGGACTCGTCCTTGGACCAGATATGATTAAAGAAGCCACTGAAAAAGTTGATTTTATACGAAAGAAGTTAATAACTGCTCAAAGCCGCCAAAAGAGCTATTATGATCACAGAAGAAGAGATTTGGAATTTCAAGTTGAAGATTCTGTTTTTCTCAAAGTATCTCCAATACGAGGTGTATTGAGATTCAGAAACACCGGTAAGCTGGCACCACGGTATATTGGTCCTTTTCCTATTCTAGAGAGGATCGGTTCTTTAGCTTATCGAGTACAGCTGCCCAGCTGGTTGTCTGGTGTCCATGATGTGTTTCACATTTCTAGTCTTCGGAAGTATGTACACGATCCAGACTGTATTGTTGAAGAAGCTGCTCGGTAGGATCTCGAAATCACTACAAATTTAACAGTCAGAAGAGAACCAATCAAGATTGTCGATCGTGATGAAAAGCACTTGAGAAACAAAGTTGTAAAACTGGTTAAAGTGCAGTGGAGTGGCGATCCAAAAGACTGCACTTGGGAAACTGAAGATAATATGCAGAAATCATATCCCAATTGCAGAGTGGATATCTAGGCTTAAACTGGTAAGCCATTTCTCTATTTTTCTTTCTGAATTCGTATATTCTTTGTTATTTTTCTCTCTCTTTCAAATTTCGAGGACGAAATTTTCTTTAGGAGGGGATATTGTAACATCCCAGAATTTTTTAATTTGAATTTAGTGACTTATTTGAATTTTTGGAAAGTAAATTTGAAAAGTTTCAAAAGAAATGAAATATAAACAAATATACTTAAAAATATATCTATATATATATATCAACACTATAAATTATGAAAATTACACAAGTAAATAAATATATATGTTAGAAATGGAAATTAATATATACATAAGACAAATTATAAAAATAAAATAAATACATACATAAATTCAAATAATATGTAAACAAGGAGGAATAGGGGAAAAATGTATGTACCCTTGTGAAAGAAAATAAAATGAATACATGAAGCATGAGATAAGAAAGGCTGAATGAAACAAACCAGGTAAGAAAAAAATGTGTGTACTTACACAAAAGAAAATAAGATATGCATGTAAACTAAGATGGGAACATAAGCATTTAATGCTATCTTCTCAAGCAAGATAAAAATCATATCAACCACCATATATATAAAAATCTCTGGTTAACAATGTACCAATAAATTAAAAAAGTACAATTAATATCTTGCTTCAGCCTGCATTGTTTTCTTTATCACTCCCTTAATATATTTCGTTCATTAGCCTGAAAGAAAAAAAAAGTAAACATTGCTATATTTACAAACTTAAATTCAATTCACATATCTAAACAAAAATCAAAACAGAAAAGAAGATTTCCAGGAAATCAAGTTAGCAGTTTTCAAAAGCAAGTTTTTCCTCTGTTCAAAATCATTTTAGGTGAGTAAACAATTTAAATCCAACTAAGTATATATTTGTTTTGTTGCTTGTGAAGTCTGAGTTTGAAGTTGCTTGTATGTATATATACATAAATTTTCCTCTACGTATAAATATATATATATATATATAAGTATGTATGCCTGTTTATGTGAAATCTTCTCTGTTTCCTTAGTTCAGAGCATCAAGCTTGGTCAAAAACCCAAATATCTAGTCACTTGATCTCTGTTAGGCTGAAGGCTTCAAATACAAAATGTTTGTTTGTTCGTAAATCGAAGTTAAAAATTTACTTCCAGCAAAATAAGATTAAGAGGTGGGTTGAAACCTTAAAATCCTGATGAACTTGCACATATATGATAAAATCGAATATCATTAATTGTTGATTCAAGCATATAAGGTGAATCGTTATACAAAAACAAGATTTTTAAAACAAGAAGGGTAATTTTTAGTTTTATATTTTACAAGCAGTTCATATTTGTATAAAATATGCATTTTAATCAATTTTTGATGATCGAACAAATTTTGAATGTTGAGATTTTTCTTGAAGCAAGTTTGGCAATTGATAGTAATGGGAAAATTGTTGAATGATTTTTCCATTGTACGAATTGATGGGACGAGAGCATTCTAGGGTTTAAACCCATTCTTGAATGAGGTTGAGAAACCTGATTGCGGCAGCTTCATCGTTGCACTGGAGCTGATTGCACCAGTGGCGATCGAAGCAGTGAAGATAGGCGAAGCTTCCACCGTAGATGCGTGGCCTCTGGTGGCCTGAGGTGGCGAGACGAGAAGGTTTTCCGATGGTCAAGTATAATGTCAATTGGGGGTAAATTGGTCGATTGCGATATGGTCAATATTTTGGACATTTGGGTTTTTGTGGGGTTCGAGATCATCGTTGATACGTCGATGATAGTAGCTTCGTTCGGAATTGGTTGGAAGAGTTGTGCATGTGCACGGTGTTGATGGGTATCAGGAAATTGGGTTGGGGGAAAGAGGCATCGTGACTCGAAGTTGCATTCGTAAGGTTCGCATACTAGCTCGAGTCCTAACTCGAAGCAATTTCTTATGTGTGTAGGGGGTTAAATACTTAAACAAATTTAAGTTGGAAATTTTTTTCACACGGGTAAGTTTTGGGGAAAACTCGAAGTAAACAGGCATGTGTCTCGGGTGATGCTCGGGGAGGACTCGGGGTAGTTTAAAAACAGTTTAAGTTTTAAAATAAATTTAAGTTTAAACAAGTTTTAACTTATTCCTTTAAAAATAATTATTTTATTTTAAAAAGGGGATTAGTAAAGGTTACTGATTAATTAAGATAAATGATTTATAATTACTTAGTTAATTAAAGAATAATTAATTTAAGGTTAATTAATTATTAATTTAAAGTTAATTAACTTATAATTAAAGATTTATTAATTAATATTTAATTAATTAATGGAAGTGATTAAGATTAGCAATTAATGACTAATTAATTTATAATTAAGAATAATTAATCATTAATTAAAGATAATTTATGAAAATAATTAGGTGATTAATTAATTATAGAATCACACGGTTAATTCATCTTACTTGTAGATGATTGATTATTATTGAATGCTTTGAACTGATTGATACCCCTATTATGTGATTGTGATACTAT
The DNA here is from genome assembly GCA_030737815.1 of Allium fistulosum. NCBI lineage: Eukaryota > Viridiplantae > Streptophyta > Magnoliopsida > Asparagales > Amaryllidaceae > Allium > Allium fistulosum. The sequence continues at coordinate 1,005,025,674 of CM060908.1, forward strand.
GTGATGCGAGTTGCTTTGTGCTGAACTGTGATTTGTGATTTCTTCTGTATTTATGTGAAACCCATTGGCCCGTAAAACGGCATTTGAATTCGATGCGCGACAGGGAGTCGGATTTCAGTTAGTTATCCGAAACCCACATCGAACCCTAAATATAAATCTTTGTGATTGTCGTATCCACATGTTTTAAAAGTAAGCGCTCACTATTCGATTTAGTCGGGAGAGGACTTTGTGTCGTATAACCCATTCCGAATAGTGATACGACGTAAATGAATAGCATTTGAAGACCGGTGTTGAAGACCGGGTATTTGTAAGAACGATAGGATAACCTATCGATTGTCTCTACACTGAGTTGCTCCGGTATAGAGATTTCCTAAGTGATGGGAAGTCTGATCGGGATTGTAAATATCCGGATTGCAAAGGCTTCTTTGGAAGTGCCTTAGGTTCTGTTCGAACCGGAACAGACTTGTATGGTTGTATGTCTGACATTACACTTTGAGATATAAAGCTGATTTCTTTCAAATACATTCCTGTTGGTGGCGGAGAATTTATTCTCTTAGCTTAACACCCTTCTCTGAGACGTACGAGCTCGGAGGTTATGTAGTTGAAAGTTATCAGTGATATACTCCCAATTTGGTAGTGTGGCGTGCTGAGTGTTGCTGTGTGTTGATGGTCATTTGCTGATCATTTGTTGATCAAAGCATGGCTTTGTGAAAAAGCGTAGCTTTGTGGACGAGACTTCATCAAACCTCACAAACCGGAAATGGTCGAAACAGGAAAGATGCGGCAAGGTTTTGAGGGTCGCTCCCATTAGGGTATGTCATTTCCTTCTGGAAAAAGGTGGTATCATGGTATGGAGCCCAGATATTTACCTGTGTGGTTGCTTCAATCTCATTTACTGTGTGATTGTTTCTGTGTGATCGAGGGCCCTCGGATAAAGGTCCCAAAGGACCGGGGGTTGGCATATTCATGTAGTAGTTACCCAGTGTAAGAGGTAACCCGGCCTTGTGTTGGCAGAGAGCTAGATAGTTCTCGGGACGTCCCTCCAAAGGCGTACCCATGTGGTAGTAGGAAGTTCCTTAGCCTGACCATTTGTTGGAAATCCAAAGAAACAATACGAGCCTTGTACGGTTTTAGTTGTATAACCTGCCATACAGCGTGGCGGTAACCTGCCACAAAACATGGTAGCTATAGTAGGCATACAATAATGGTTGTATGCTGGCTAAGATTAATATTATACTTTCGAAATGGCTTTCTACACTATGCACTAGTAATAATATCCAAGAATTTTTCTCGTATTAAGCATATTTGACTATCATAAGAAGAATTCTCCTCCAAGTCTGCGATTGCATTGTGTGTGTGGCGTGAGGTCTTATGGTAGTTTCATTTTTCAAAAGCATATCGGATTTCTTTTTAAAATCTGTTTTATTTCAAACAACTGTTTTGTTTACTCATACCAGTCCCATGACTGACCCAGAGTTTATTGTTTCTTTTCTAAACTCTGGGTACCCATCATTTCCACACGGGCAGCCTAGTAGCAGGTTTTCGTATTCTGGTGTTAGCGGTATTTGGGGACTTTTACCTTGGAGATATTTTGGAAGCTTTTTGTATCACCAGGTGCTTAGTTATGGATATTCACTATCGCTTCATTCCTTTGAAGACTTTTGTATGTGATCACTGTTGTACTATTATGATGTTTTCCTTGGAGTTGTGGCATATGTATTATGATACTCTAATGTAGTAGTGGACATTATAATGATATTGTATCTATGATGTAATGTATGATACTCAGTTTATTTCCGCTGTTTATATTCATCTGATGTTGTTATAAGCTCTGCCGAACTGAAGTTTGACGTTTGAATATCTGACAGTCGAATACAAGTGAGGTATTTGATGTTGATTTTCAAACGCTGGATTTCAGGATCGTGACACCCGCCATGCAATGGACTACACGCACGCCTCCCTACTCATGCACATCAATCACCAAAGCATGATTGCCAATTGATTTCAAGTTGCATCACCTTACCTATATGCTCATAGCCTCATGCATCACCACCTCCATCTCGTTGCCTCAACTGCCTTTCATGCACGCAGACCCAACATCTCCTCCTTTTGACATCGTCACATAGCGGCATGTTTTTTTTTCAATTATTTTTTTGCTCCGAGTATTGATTTTGATTATAGGGCTTTAGGCTTGAGATGGGGCAGAGTCCGATATGGTTTCTAAATAGGCATGAATGGGGTTTGGGTTGAGTAATGAAATAAAAGGATAATTTTATAGAACGAAGAGAGAAAGAATAGTTCCTTTTATTTGTTACTACTATTTCTTTCTTCATTTTTCAATTAAATTCTTCAAAAAATCAATTATAAACTGCTCATTAATTGCAAGATAAAATCTCTTTATTTACATATATAAATAACTAGATATGAGGCGTGCTTCGTACACTAGAAGATGTGAGTATGTTATTTGCAGTTATATATGTTGTATAGATCTAAATGAGTCCATGAACTTTACTTGTTTTCCTTTATTTGCAGTTAAACATGCATGAAAACTACAATGTTATTGTTGTAGTGTTACGTATGTGGAAATCATTGTAGTTTTGAGTTAAATTGTTGTATCGATTTGATCAATTATTAGACCATTATCATATGCGGATACTGTAACGACCCGCGAATTCATCACTTTAATAAATTAAGATTATTTTTGAAATATTCAAACATAAGGATTTATAACCTCAATAATAATGTTTTGAACCATAAGTAAAAATGGTAAACCTATTTAATAATAAATTAACAAAGATTTAATTGATTAATGAAATCATTAGTGATGTTAGTGTATATAATAATTAATTAATGATTTTAAATTAAGATTTAATGATTTAATGGATATTATTAATATTCAAATAATAGATTTAAAATGATAATAATTCATTTATAATAGTAATAAAGTGATAATAAATCAAATATGATAGTTTTATAAATTTATAAATAAGATGTGAAATTACAAGGAAAATCGATCTTGGTTTATCGAGATAATAACACTTTTTGTAAACAATTGTTTAATATTGATTTATATGGTTTTATAAATCAAATACAATCGTTTTAATTCATGAATAATAATAAGAAAGTAGTTTTCAAACTTTATTTACAAATATACACAGGTTAATTAATAAATGAAAATATTGTTGATTCATGAGTTTTGATTCATGACACAAGCTTCAGAGATCATACGACGAGAATGCTATATGAAAGCGACAAAAAGAGAATAAGTGCATACCGTGCACTACAAAGAAGATAATCTTACAATTCAGAGATTAGTATGGATATTTTATTTTATTTGAGTCTTAGAACAATGTTAAAATCATTCCTCAAATAATCACACACGCACACAAAACATTTTATAGCAAAAACTATGTTCACTGTGCATATAACACCAGGTCGGCCGACCGACCAGGATCCTCGGTCGACCGACCCTGTATCATGTGCACAGTAACTTTCTGTTTTGTATACGTTTTAAACTCAGCTGACCGGCCAGGTTTTCCGATCGACCGACCAGAGAAAAACGGCTAGTTTTCTGAAGAGACACGATCATTTCATGAAGAGGAATGTCCTCTATTTCAAGAGATATGGACACAACTGTTAACAAAAACTCTTCATGAAAGATTACAACTCTTCTACAACTATATAAACATATTCAATTCACTTCTACAATCACCGATTCTTGTTTATATTTCTGAAATCTAATCTCTATTCATTTCTGCAAATAAAAGCATTTATTCTTATTTAATATCACTAGAATCCTTGAATTTATTCATATACTTCGATTCTACGTGATTATCTTCCTTCTAAATCTTCACACACATATATACTCTTGAGGATTTGATTATAGGAAAGATGTACTATCAAAAGACAATCAGTGTTATTCAGAACACATTCGTCAACAAACTATTTGTATTAAATTGAAGTCCTCTTCGGCTGTTGAGGCGGAAAAATTCCTGTTCGGCTGCTCAGATGTCGTATACCTATTCCTCCGGGTTAAGTGAGGGGTTTAGTTTAAATCCAGAGGGTATTCTGGGACTGGACGTAGAACGGGAAGTTCGAACCAGTATAAAAATTCCTGGTGTGCTTACTTTAATTTGTACTTTACTGTTATTACTAGTTTCCACATTAACATACCATATTACACGATCCTTAGTACTACACGTGTACTTTCATTTGGTATCAGAGCAAGGTCATCCTATAACCATCACAAAGTTATTTGATATTTACTTTTAGTAATATGGCAACCACACAAATTAATGATGTTAATACTCACACTAATTCTAGTTTCACAGAAGGTCAATCGACTTCACGACCTCCACTCTTCAATGGTATAAATTACAATTATTGGTCAACTAGGATGAGAATCTATATGAAATCAAGTGGATTTGATATCTGGAATATTATACAAAGAGAGTATACAACTCCTACTGGAGAATACTCAACTTGGAGTAACACACAAAAACTAGATGCTACTTCAAATGCAAAAGCAATGAATATTTTATTTTGTGCATTAGATAGAAATGAATTCAATAGAGTTAGTATGTGCACTTCCGGTTATGAGATTTGGAGAACTCTTAAAGTTTCACATGAAGGAACGAATAAGTTAAATTGAGCAAAATTTCTATGTTGAAACATCAATTTGAAAATTTTAAAATGAGGCCAAATGAATCTATAAATGACATGTACTCTAGATTTCAGGATATTTATCATGCTTTATTATCACTAGAACAAAAGTTTACTGATTTTGATGTTGTCACAAAAATCTTGAATTCTTTAACGGATGAATGGGAACGAAAAGTCCTAGCTATTGAAGAAGCAACTGATTTGTCAACATTAAAACCAGAAGAGTTGATAGGTAATTTAATGTCCTACGAAGTAAATTTGCAGGCAAAACGAAATGGAGCACAAGAAAAGAAAAATGTAGCATTCCAAGCAGAAAAAGATGATTCCGACTCAGATAATGAAGATATGGCCATGATCGCTAAAAATTTCAAAAAGTTTTTGAAATTCAACAGAAACAAATTCAAGGGAAACAAAAATAATTCCAACAACAATTCCAATAGCAGCAAACCATCATCTTCAACAATGGAATGTTATGAATGTCATAAGAAAGGACACATGAAGAAAGATTGTCCAGATCGTAAAAAGAATAATTTCAAGAAGGACAAAACCAAATGAAAAGCTTTTTCAGTCACTTGGGACGACACTGACTCATCATCCTCATCAGAGAGCGAAAGTGATAATGAACAAGCAAATGTATGCTTCATGGCTTCATCAGACGATGTAAGTGATTTTACTTTTGAAGATTTAATTGAAATAAATTCTGAATTAGTAAATTTAACAAAACAACTTAAAAAGAAAAATAAGGAGTTGCAAAGAAAGTTAGATAGAACAGCTTTAGAAGTAGATATGTTAAAAGATGAGAAGGTAATATTGGAAGAAGAACTTGAAATATCTCAACAATCGAATTCTAACTTATCTTCTCAAATTACGTCAATTTCTGAGGAACTAGAAACTCAGAAAAATAAAAATGATGTTTTTCTTTTTGAAAATAATAGTTTAATATCTAAGATTAAGGATTTAGAGCTAGAAAAATCTAATCTTAAAATAAAATTTGATGATATTTCTAAAAATGTTTCTAATTTCAATAAAGGAAGAGAAAATCTTTCTAGTATATTAGAAAACTCTCAAACTCCTAACAATAAATCTGGACTAGGATTTAAGAAACAAAATACTTTTGCTAAAAGTAAAATTAATAATAAAATTAAGAAAGATATTAGGAAAACAGTTTATTCAAATACTAAAACTATTAAGATATGGATTCCAAAAACCAATAATACATTGATAAGGAATAAACATATCAAAAGTTTTATGGAAACTGTTCATAATAACAAAAATTATGTTTATAAAGGGAATTCTGAACCCGTATGGGTTTGGCTTCCTAAGATCTAACTCTTAGGACCCTAAAAAGATTGGGTACCAACTTTTTATAATTTTTTGCAGGTACCACATAAGAAGAGAGGAAAATGGATTTTAGATAGCGGTTGCTCAAAACACATGACTGGAAACAAAGAAATGTTATCAAACATTATATACTCAAATGGAGGAGCAGTCACCTTTGGAGATAACTCAAAAGGATATATCATCGGCAAAGGCAATGTTAATAACAACGGTACATCTAATTTACCTCTCATTACTGATGTTTTATTAGTTAAAAATTTAAAACATAATTTATTAAGTATTAGTCAACTATACGATAAAGGTTTTAATATAACTTTTTCAGAAAATAAATGTAACATTTTTGATAAAAATCACAACATCATTTTCGAAGGAAATAGAGATAAAAATATTTATATCCTAAATATGAATATTAATAATGATTCAAATTTGTGTCTAGTAGCTAAAGAAAACGATTCTTGTCTTTGGCACAAAAGATTTTGTCACATAAATTTTAATACCATCAACAAACTTGTGAAAAATAAATTAGTTAAAGGATTACCCAATATAAAATTCGAAACTAACATATTTTGTGATGCATGTAAATTAGGAAAATTAACAAAATCTTCTTTTAAATCAAAGAAAGTAATATCTACAGAACAACCACTTGAACTTTTACACATGGATCTTTTTGGTCCAACTCAAGTACAATCTATTAACCATAATAGATATGTTTTTGTTATTGTAGACGATTTCTCTAGATATACTTGGATTTTCTTTTTGAAAAATAAAAGTGATACTTTTGATAATTTTAAAGTTTTTGTTAAAAGAATTCAAAATATTAAAACATTAAAGATTAAAAATATAAGAAGTGATCATGGAGGCGAATTTGAAAATGAAGTTTTTGAACAATTTTGTAACAAGAAAGGTATTAACCATAATTTCTCTTTTCCTAGAACACCACAACAAAATGGAGTTGTAGAAAGGAAAAATAGAACGTTACAAGAATGTGCAAGAACTTTACTAAATGGAACAACTTTATCGAAACATTTTTGGGCAGAAGCTGTAGCCACTGCTTGTTACGTACTAAATCACGTTTCTATTCGTCCATTAACTAAAAATACACCATATGAACTTCTAAATGGAAGAAAACCAAATATTTCATATCTAAAAGTTTTTGGTTCGAAATGTTTTATTTTAAATACTAAAGATCAATTAGGTAAATTCGATCCAAAATCCGATGAAGGAATATTCGTTGGATATTCGGAACGAAGCAAGGCTTATCGAATTTATAATAAACGAACTCAAATTATTGAAGAAAGTTTACATGTTTCCTTCAACGAAAATTTTAAAAATATAAATCCAAGTGTTACTATAGATTCTGATGATGAATCTACTCAGAATGAAAATAATAATGCAAATGAAAATTTTGATATTCATGAAACCAATACAAACGTGACATCTAATATAATAAAATCTCCACCTAGAATTTTAAGAGATCATCCTGTGCAAAATATAATTGGAGAGGTTAATACGAATGTTAAAACCAGACATCAATTAAATCAAGTTGGTCATGTAGCTTTTCTTTCTAACATAGAACCTAAGAATATAAAAGAAGCTTCAACTGATGACTACTGGATACTTGCCATGCAAGAAGAATTAAATCAATTCGAACGAAACGAAGTTTGGGAACTCGTTCCTAGACCCAGTGACCAATCAGTCATCGGTACTAAATGGGTTTTCAAAAATAAAGCAGATGAACTAGGAAATATAACAAGGAATAAAGCTAGATTAGTCGCACAAGGATATAATCAAGAAGAAGGTATTGATTACGAAGAGACGTTTGCTCCAGTCGCCCGACTTGAAGCAATACGAATACTATTAGCTTATGCGTGTTTTCATAATTTTAAACTATATCAAATGGATGTTAAAAGTGCATTTTTAAATGGATTCATAAAAGAAAATGTTTTTGTTGAACAACCACCTTTGTTCAATCATGAAAAATTTCCAGATCATGTATATAAACTTAAAAAGGCGTTATATGGTTTAAAACAAGCACCACGTGCTTGGTATGATCGTCTTAAAGGTTATTTATTAGAATCTGGTTTTGAAATCGGTAAAGTAGATCAAACACTTTTTATTAAGAAAACTAATAAAGATATTTTAATAATTCAAATATATGTTGACGATATTATTTTCGGCTCGACAAATGAAAAATTATGTCAAGAGTTTTCAACTATAATGACAAATGAATTTGAAATGTCTCATATGGGAGAACTATCATATTTTCTTGGATTACAAATTAAACAAATTGAAAATGGAATTTTTATTAATCAAGAGAAATATTGCTATAATTTAATCAAACGTTTTGGTCTTGAAAACACTGTTGCCAAACCAACTCCCATGAGTACAACGGTTCATCTCGATAGAGATGAAGATGGCAAAAGTGTTGATCAAAAGTTATATCGTAGTATGATAGGTTCTTTACTCTATTTAACAGCGAGTCGCCCCGATATTATGATGAGTGTCTGTTTGTGTGCTCGATTTCAAGCAAATCCCAAAGAATCACATATGAGAGCAGTTAAACGCATTATTCGATATCTAACTAAAACCAAAGATTTCGGACTATTTTATCCAAAAGAAGGTCCTTTTGAATTAGTTTCCTTTAGTGATGCTGATTTTGGAGGAAGTCGGACGGATCGAGCGGAACGTGTCACTTCATTGGACGTTCCTTAGTTTCTTGGTTTAGTAAGAAACAAAACTGTGTTTCTTTATCAACATGTGAAGCAGAATATATATCTGCTGCTTTGGCATGTGCACAAGTCGTATATATGCAACAGACATTACAAGATTTTAATTGTCATCTTGAAAAATCAATAATTTTTTGTGATAATACCAGTGCAATAAATCTTTCTAAAAATCCGGTCAATCACTCACGAACAAAACACATTGATATTCGACATCATTTTCTTCGTGATTGTTTGGAAAAAGGATTAATTAATCTAGAATTTATCAACACTGAAAATCAAATAGCTGACATTTTTACTAAACCACTAAATGAGAATACTTTTATAAAACTAAGACGTGATTTAGGTATAATGTCGTTTAAAGACTTATGAATAAAAATATGCAAAAATTTGGAAAAACAAAAATTATTTTATTTCTGACCAAAGCGGCACTCGAACTCATGACTTCTGACTTATATGCTAGATGTTGTAGTATAGCCACTTGAGCTATGGGTGTTTCTTGTTCCAGCTCTGTTTCTAATTTGTACCATTAAAACTTAATTTCAAAATATACTATTTTTGACTCTAAAGCATTGTATGTCATTCATTTACAAACAGTTTTTGTTTAAAAAGTTCTGTGATTAAAACCAAAATTTGATTTTATACCACTATTTTTTTAGAAATAAATGGTTATATATACATACATATGTTTATTGAATAGAACATAAGATACAAAAAAAAATCTACTTACAAAACAAAAACTTGAAACAAAAATGTCTTCTAACAATGATATCTACAATTCTGAAAATTCTCATCTTTCTTATACATCCCCGGACGACGACTATTCTGATCGCATCACTGAAAATGGTCCCCAACCTACTTTTCCAATGCCTAATCGTGTTTTAGAATTTCCCTCTCCAGATAATGACCCCCGACACAGGTGGAAACCATGGGAAGACTCCCATACAGGTTATACACCTGATAAAAAGAAAGGGAAAAAGGAAATGGTAGTATCTCCATCAACCAAACAAAAGATTGATGAAATTCATCACTACCAACAACAACAGATGAATATGCAAAGGGAACTTTATTACGAACAGAAAGTCACGGCAAGACGTTTAAGCTTCCTTGAAAAGATTGCCATGAAATTTTGTTCATCTAAGAAGGATGATGTTGCTGAACCTTCTTACAGAACTCCATCTCCTTCTAACCATGTTCAATCTCCAATAGCTCCGATATGGTCACCGGTAGAAAACGTTCCATCTCCAAATTCATGGGAACGACGATGCTGATACACCATGGCTATAATTTACTATATATATGTTATTAATTTGAATAAGATGTATAGATATATATAATGTAATAATATAATTATACTTCTATAATTCTTGTTTGAAAGACAGCATAAACTAGTCTGTTAACATGCCTCGGTCGACCGAATAATCTGAATCGGTCAACCGAAGCTGTCCCGAGAGGTTTTTAAAAACAGATTTCTTGCAAGTCGGTCGACCGAACAACCTGTCTCGGTCAGCCGAACTTGTTTCCAGAATGACATTATAACATTTTTTTTAACTCAGTCAACCGAATACCCTGCACCAGTCGACCGAAGTTCTTCCCGAAAGTTTCAGCACTATTTTGAACCTCAACTCGGTCGACCGACCCAGGGATTTCAGCTGACCGAACGAACTTTTTCTGCTGAAATTGCCTACATATTTTAACCCAACCATTCACCTTTTTATCTCACCTCTTCACTTTACTCTCTCACAACAGATTTTAACCCTAGCCCCCATTAAAACCTTCCTAAATTTCTTCAAATTCTTCAAAGAAAAATGGCTCCCAAGAAGAGATCTAAGACTACTGCTGGCCAATCTTCCTCAACTCCTGTAGACTCTCAAATTGCTTCTTGGTTAGTAAGTGAAAAAGCTTTAGAAAGATGGATAAGGCTTCAAGATGCAAAAATCTTTGAGGAGTCTTTTGTAAGTTATCCTGATTTTACCGCCTACGGTGTTGAAAATGCCACTCTTGAAAGTGGTCTTGATGCTTTTCTTGACCATAGGAAAAACAACTTGAAAATTAATCATATAATGGTAAAGTTATTCCTAGCAAATCTCAATCTTGTAAATCCACCGAGAAACACTGAAAATTGTGTTTGGACATCGATTTGTGGCACTTCAATTTTTCTCTCCATTGATCGAATGAATCATATTTTAAATGCTCGATCGGGTGGAATATCATTACATGATGTAGACTGTAATACATCAACTCGTGATCGCCTAAGTCATCTATTCTTTGAAGATGATGCTACCGATTTAAGGCAAACTTCATCTCTCCGACCTAAAGCACGACTTTTTCATCGATTCATGATGAAGTCTATTGTTCCACGAGGAGGGTCATACCACTTAGTATATCCCGAAAACTTCAAGGCATTATATGCTATGTGTGGAAATATTCGGGTAAATTGGACACAACTTCTTATGGATGAATTTCTTACGTTCAACAAAGGGAAAATGCTCCATATTTATTATGGAGAATACATAATGCGGTTGATTAATAACTTTGTCACCCATGCTCCGGAATCCGAAACATCCAAAGTTCGTACCTTTGACTCACGAACAATAAAATTAATGAAGTTACCCGATGCACCATCCCAAATCACCACCTTTCAGCAATGGCGTACCATTCCACGAGAACAACTACGTCGCAGCTATTCTACACCTCAACCATCCACTCATTCTACAGAACGTATAACTCGTCAGACCTCTATCCAAAGACCACCTCCCGGTACTAGCACAGCGGCTGCCATTGATATTTTGGCCCAAAATCAACTAGCTTTGGATTCTCGCCTTCGAAAAATTGATGGGCGTTTCAAGAAGATCAAAGGCTTCTTCGTAAATTTATGGGATGCCTTATCATGCTCTTCTGAAGCCGGTGCTTCATTTGTTGCTCCTGGAAAAAGACCAGCACCAAATTTCTCTTGGTCTACATCCGAGAACACAAGTTCCAGCACATCGGCAACTCCCGCACCTACCACTCGAAGACGGGGTAAGGAACCGGCTCCTCTCGATGAAAATCTTCATCCAGAACAGTGGGATACCGACGATGATGAGGAGTAATTGTAGTATTTTTAAATTTATTTTACTTTCAAGAATCTCTTGTACTTTATTTGTTTCTTAATTAATTGTTATGTTATGTTCTAAGCAAACATCTTTAAATTATTTCTAATTAAGCTCAAAGAATGTACCATGTAAATTTAAATGTTTTTGCATTACTTTAATCTATTATAAGTATTCCTTTTTGTCGATAACAAAGGGGGAGAAATGTATGCAAATTAACGAATTTTTGTAGAAACGTCGCCATATATTCAGAGGGAGAACTATAATATATATGTCAATATTACTTCGTCACATAAGTATTGTCATCAATCAAAAAGGGGGAGAATGTTGATTCATGAGTTTTGATTCATGACACAAGCTTCAGAGATCATACGACGAGAATGCTATATGAAAGCGAAAAAAAGAGAATAAGTGCATACCGTGCACTACAAAGAAGATAATCTTACAATTCAGAGATTAGTATGGATATTTTATTTTATTTGAGTCTTAGAACAATGTTAAAATCATTCCTTAAATAATCACACATGCACACAAAACATTTTATAGCAAAAACTATGTTCACTGTGCATATAACACCAGGTCGGCCGACCGACCAGGATCCTCGGTCGACCGACCCTGTATCATGTGCACAGTAACTTTCTGTTTTGTATACGTTTTAAACTCAGCTGACCGGCCAGGTTTTCCGGTCGACCGACCAGAGAAAAACGGCTAGTTTTCTGAAGAGACGCGATCATTTCATGAAGAGGAATGTCCTCTATTTCAAGAGGTATGGACACAACTGTTAACAAAAACTCTTCATGAAAGATTACAACTCTTCTACAACTATATAAACATATTCAATTCACTTCTACAATCACCGATTCTTGTTTATATTTCTGAAATCTAATCTCTATTCATTTCTGCAAATAAAAGCATTTATTCTTATTTAATATCACTAGAATCCTTGAATTTATTCATATACTTCGATTCTACGTGATTATCTTCCTTCTAAATCTTCACACACATATATACTCTTGAGGATTTGATTATAGGAAAGCTGTACTATCAAAAGACAATCAGTGTTATTCAGAACACATTCGTCAATAAACTATTTGTATTAAATTGAAGTCCTCTTCGGCTGTTGAGGCGGAAAAATTCCTGTTCGGCTGCTCAGGTGTCGTATACCTATTCCTCCGGGTTAAGTGAGGGGTTTAGTTTAAATCCAGAGGGTATTCTGGGACTGGACGTAGAACGGGAAGTTCGAACCAGTATAAAAATTCCTGGTGTGCTTACTTTAATTTGTACTTTACTGTTATTACTAGTTTCAACATTAACATACCATATTACACGATCCTTAGTACTACACGTGTACTTTCAAATATGACCAAAGATTTGGAATGCGAATTCATAACGGTTTAATGTATATAAGTTATACGACATTGTTCAAATGACTTGTACACCTTTTTGACATGTACACACACATTATCATATACATATACACATGATAATAGTAGGTATATATTTACATAAGGTAAAGGAAAAAAAAATCTAAAGCAATTATTACTTTTAAAAAGAAAACATCAAATCAACCTTACACCACATCAAATCAACACCCTACACCATCATCACCACCATCACCTACACCTTACCACCACATGGCTAAGGAGGGGGAGGGGGTGGCTGCAGTGCACCAAGAGGGGAGGGGATGGGATGGGTGAGGGCAAAAAGATCATTTACTATTAATATATTTTATTTTCTAAATTTTCTTATAAATACCCCACATCATTTCATAAATTTTCTACAACTTTTCTTCATCTTCTTCTCCACATTTCAAATCTTTTTAATGGCATCTCCACTTCAATAAAATAATGAAGAAAATATTTGTGAAAAGAAGTTGAATTTATATATATATATATAATAGTACATGCACCTTAAAACCACTTCAAAATCACTTCTTTTTCTTCTCAAAACCCACTGCCACCATCATCTACCACCACTAGCCAAGCCACCACCACTCTTAGCTATAGCGAAATCTAGTCAATATGATATCCAATGAAGGTGGGAAATATATTTATATAATATATATATATATATATATATATATTTGCATGATATATATGTTTGGCTATGGTTGTTTATAATGATTTTTTCATCATGTTTGAATGTTGTGAAAATATTGTTGTTTGGATATATAAACAAGTCACGTTAAACACACGTTGATAATACATAAGGAAATCACTTTCTGAAGCAAATTATAAAAGCAATATGGAATTATTAAATCTGTTCAAAATGATTTGAAATTGATATGGAAATGTTTTATGAACATATAAACTTGTCTCGACGAGTTTCGAATGGAAATTGAAAAATGAGTTAAAACTAGGCATGTCGCGTAACGGTAGTTCGCGATTTCGCGCCACAAAAGTTAAATGAGTATATAAAGTGCAATATAGCACTGAATTCTTTATAATAAGAATTTTTGAGCTATTATATCCATAGTTTTCAAACAAAAGAATGCAATCGAGATTTCGATAAGTAGATTTTGAAATATAAGTAAAATAATTTTTCAAAATAATCGCGGTTTTGCAGTTCGGAATCCAAAAAATGATTTCTTAAAATTTAAACTTTTTAAATGTTTTAAAAATATGGAAAAAACTTTATAAATCTCTTAAAATATTTTAAAAGAGATTTGAGTTGTATAAATAAATATTCAAATGATAGAAAATTCATTTCGGTCAATATAACTTTAAAAACACTATTCGCATCACTATTTCTACAGGTTTTCAATAACTTTTGAAATATAAATTCAAACTTCACAGTTCTTTCACAAATCTGTTATAAATATTTTAAATGAATAATTATGTGTTTTAAATATGATTTAAAGATTTAATGATTTATTTAAAAGGATTTAAATAAAATAATTAAAGAAAAGCTATTATAAGCAATTGTTTTAATCTTGGATCTACTAAGCTGATGAGTACACCTGATTTTTCTATTCATGAGATCTAGTTGAGATGCTTAAACTAAGGAGATGTTCAGGAGAAACAAGTGACCTAGCTCACCTGGCCTCACCTAAGTAAGGGATTGATAAAGTCGAAATGTCGGAAACGAGTTAAGTATAAAAGATTAAAATTTTCAACTTTAAACAACTTGGGTTGTATAGAGATAATCTTATTATAATTGATATTGAATTCCGAGGAGGGAACTCATACTACTCATATGAATTTTAAAGGTGATTTTACCGTTATTCGATGGATAGTACTTCTTGAATACAGAAATTAACATTAAGTATAATTTGAAATAATTTTTATGGATCCGTTTCATTCAAATATTAACTAATTTGGATTTACCATCTTAAATAACATGGTTTCAACTTATTAAAAAGTTACATTTTCGGAATTGAGAAATCTTTGTTAAAATTTAAGTAAAATGATTTGGAATTATTCTAAGTTTTAAAAAGAGTTTTATTAAAATGAAGAATTTAATAATGAGAGTTTTAATGAATTCCATATATACTTAAAAGAAATGGTTTTCAAAAGATAAATATCTCTAGATGATATTTTGGATGAAAAGATATTAATTAGTGGAACATTAATCACCTATTTTTAACCATCTTTTTATCGATGATTGGTTCGTCGAAACCGGAATCGGATTTGAGTGATTCCTATCCAGAAACCACTTCGAACCGATTTACGCGTTCAAAAGTGAAGAAGATATTGAAGACCATGGTTTTAAAGATAGGGGATTTTCATTTTGGAAGGACTGGTTTTTGATAATCTCTGGGTAGCTCCCGAGATAAAAAAAATATCAGTGGTCCCTTCGTTTTGAAAATCTTCAAAACACGAGGACCATTCGCTACTAATCCTAAGGGCGATTCCCAATAGGATGTGGTAGGGAAGTACCTTTGTTTTTCCTGTCCCTGCAAAACTTTATGGACGAATGTCTGACGTTGCATTTCTAGATCATATTGATTGATCTCTATGAACGTATCATCTATTTGGTTGCACAGAAGGCAACTTCTCTTAGCTTAACACCCTTTCCTGAGACGTACGAGCTCATGAGTTATACGTTTGTAGAAATCAGTTGTATGATTGTGAAATGGAAAAGTAGCATTCAAAGTGGAATATGTTCAATATAAAAGGTCTTCGTTACCTCAAAGCCTCACATCCGAGAATGGTGAAAAAGGGGATGCATTAAGGCTAAGTGGCTCGCTACCATTAGGGTATGAAATCACCTTCTAGATCTATAAAATTTATACTGGCTATAACTTTAGGTTTAAATTAAATAGTGTATGCTATGAGAGGTCTCGAATAGGTTAGTAATGGCCGGGTGATGTAATACTCGGTGCTAGTCATGTAATTTTTGGATAGGCCGGTCTTAATTCGGATGAGGACCAACATAGGGGCCTCGGGTGCATTCCTCTAGAAATGCATTGTATGGGAATTAGTCCCTTACCTCGCTATTTAGTTGGAAATCCAATCTCCAATAAGTGCCTTCGGTATTGTTTTGTAGAATCTTAAATGTTTAGGCCAGGAATTTAATATGGTTATAATTTCGACTAAGGTTCATAAGTTTACTTGCAAATGTTTTCAAAAGAATGTCCTTAAAAATAATATTACCAAATTTCCACGTAAAAATGTTTTGATTATCAAAAGGTAAAAACCCATTCCGTGTTTATGTGCGGCGTGGTCTTATGAGATACCTTTTGTTTTCAAACATTTGTATTTTGAGTTTCCCACACCAGTCCAATGACTGATCCGGAGTTTATTTCCCTTTCCTTAAACCCTAGCTGCCTTATTTTTTTAAGCAGCCTAGTAGTCAGGTTAGTTAGAGAAAATCTGGAAGAGCTAGTAGCATGGATTTAGAAGATTCTTTAGTAGACTATTTTCTCTTTTCCATCACATTTGTGTACTACTATATTCTGCATTTGTACGGATAGAGATTTATAACTGTCCATGTTTAACTTTGCAAATGTATTTTAAATTTCCGTTGTAAAGATTTTATATATTGAAATAATATATGTAATTCCATTCGTGTAAGATTCTGTTCTATGTCTATTTTTTCCTTTGCCCTTAATGTGACAACCTGGAATTTCCGATCCCGAAAATTCCAGATAGTTAATAAAAGAAGAAAAGAGATTAAAGAAGAAGAAGGAAACAGAAACACCAAAACACAGATTCTCACATTTGCAGCGGATCAAAATATAATATTAAATAAAATAGCAGTTATACAAAGGAAAACTGTATCTGTTAATTTACAACAATACATCGGAGTTACAACATTCACACATACACTGAACAGTTAAAATCAACATGCCCCAGATAAATAACAACATATCACAGCGAAATATACTCCATACGTTCCTTCCATCCAGCTCACCACTTGAGCTCCAGAACATCCTCACTTGAAAATCTGTAATACTCGGTCTGACCCAAGCATTACATCAAAGTAACACCCGGGTCAGGCTAGAAACCAGCGTAAGTAAACCCATCTAACATGGAATACAACAGCCTAAAACTTACATAAAACCCGGGGTAACTCGTATCAATTCACAATTTGTTATAGACATCACTTATTTCACACATCAATTTTTAAGTACCAAAACTTAGATTAAATGGTCCAATTCACTTAAATCATTCCATTCCAGTCTATTGATTTCACCTATCAAATCTGCACAGAATTATTATAGATTACAAATCGAAGTGGTTTCGGGTATTTACTAATACCCGACCCCGATCTCTTCGAATTCAATGTCATCTTAACCAAGTTATTTGAGTGATTACAATTCCATATATATACAGAATTACATATTTACATAGCTATTCATCACATATAGACAAACCAAATTATCACAGTTCAACCCAAACATATCATATCACATAGCATCACAGTCACATATCAAAGATATCAACTAATCTAAGGCATACAATATCATTCAATCGTTCATAGCAAGATTAATCAACCATACTATCTCTAATTAATTTAATTAACCACAAATGAATTAAATTAATTACTTCAATTACTTTTAAACCTTTCTTATTAATTACAAACCAATTAATTAATCATCCAATTTTTTTTTACATTTTCATTAATCATCCTTGATTAATTATACTTTAATTACATTAAGTAATTAGCCTTTAATTAATTTCACAAATTAATTATCCTTAACCATTTTCAGTAATTATCCTTAATTAATCTCTTAAATTAATTATCTTATAACCACTTATATTGATTAATTATCCTTTAATTAATCACACTCATTAATTAACTAACCCTTAATAAGTTTCCTTTATTAATCAAACCTTTAATTACTTACTTTAAGTAATTATCCTTTAATAAATCACATTTAGTAATTGTCTATTAATTACCCACCTTAACTAATGACATTAAGTAATTATTTTGTAACGCCCCACTCTGAGACCCACTGTAACAAAGAGTATTACGGTAGTAATACTGTTTGTTAAAGCGGAGAATAGAGTATAGTGGAAGCGACCATTTATAATCAAGCTATAACTATCTACCGAATACGTCGAAAGGTGGAACCTATTTAAATTTTTCTCAATCAGGTGGTTCGACATATTCGGTAAATACTTATAACGAAATTACAAATGGCTAAAGATCTATCAGGACAAAGCATAATTAACATAATAAAATAGCATCACAGAACAGTATCACATAACAGCACAGAGTCTCAGAACAATACATCGTCAATACAGATCCAAATACTATAAGTGGGTACAAAGCCACTGCCCACATATGTGAGTCAAAAATATGTACATATCAAAGTCTGAATAATAACAGAGTAGCAGAATAGTGGACAAATAAAAGCGCTATCTATCAGCATAGCAGATAATGTCCAAGCGGAAGCACAGAAGCTAAGTCCAGAGACCTAACCTGAAACAACTCGGTCTTACCCGAGCGAAAACACTCGGGTTAGGCTAGCTAAACAATCAGTAATAACTGAAATATATAATAATGCGGTACATAAATAAATCAGTACTTTTCCTAAGAGAAGAGTATTTTGGACCACACGAATATAATGACGGCCCCTAATCATCAATCAACAATAAAAATCTCCAAAGAGAATATCAGCACCAAAGTGTTGAATAAATAAAATCGCCTCATATCATCGGCGTAGCCAAAGCTATAAAAAGTTGCCCATAGGCAATAATCCCAAGAATGACCAAAGTCTGTAATCAATGCCCAAGCAAAGATCGATGCTACAAAGAGCAATGGGGATATACTGAAAAGTCAATGAAATCAAACACTGAAAAGCAGTGTCCAGAGACACTGTGGATCCACAAGGTAATCGCACTTACATCGTATGGTTCCATAGAACCAACACCGAATGGCGGTACTCGAATGGATATAAAAATCATCCAATAATACAAGTATAGCACGTGCACCGACCAGAGTCCTTATTGCCAAGTTCTGTAGAGTTGTGATCGATCACTCGCACAGATGCGGAACGCGCGAGACGGCGAGATCCTTCCCAGAAGGATAAAGGCCCAGAGGCACATGCCGAAAAAGAAACTGCTCCATAGAACAGGTGTCCAGAGACGGTTGCCCAGAGGCGTGGTGACCCAGAGGTCCAGTACTGGCTGCCCAGAGGCTAATGTGTCACAAACTTCTTGGAGAGGAACCCGTAAAGTGTTAACAATGAGTCCCATACCCCATGTTCGCACTAAACGGTTTACTAACCAATAGCAAGCTCACACTCCTAACAATAAAAAGTCCACCTCGTATCATCGGTAAACTAGACCCAAAGGTCAAAACGATCAATCGAATAGGTCGGGGATTAACTGGAAAGGAAATACACACGGTTTCATAGGCCGCAGTTTTTCCCAACCGTTTAAGCACCTTTCCACTTCGCTCGAAGTGCTAAAGTGTGAGTGTGGGATTTTATTATAGAAAATAATTACGGAAAACGGATTTATAATTGGTTTGAAATCACTTTAAAACGGCCTTTGAAAACTCTCCTATTATGGAGTAATTAATTAAATAATTAAAAATAATATTATATAATAATTTCGAAAGCCATTTAGGAGTGAAAAATCCTTTTAAAATCTTTTTATAAGGCCCGTGTATGAAATCCAGAGACAAATCTCAAAGAAATCGATAAAACCAGAAAATCACCGAAAATATTCTAAGTGTTGGAAAATAGTTCAAAACTGACGCGAACCCAAGTTCGGAAAATTATTCGGACTAGCAAACTGAATCCAAATGGCATGAAAAGTGGTAGGAACGTAGTCCGACATTCCTACTTCGGAACTCAAAAAGAATTACTCGATTCCGACTTGAAACGAAGTCGCAGCGACGCTACAAATCGGACCCGGAAACAGTGAATACACTGTTTCAGGCTGAGATCAGTGTCCCTCTTCGACAGCAATTTCGAAGAGTCAAATGAACTCGGATACTAATAAAACTTTCTAGAGATGGAGTTCGGAACTCCAGCTTTCCAACGAGACCGAAATCGATGAAATCCGACAAAGGACGAGCCCGGGATGGCGTCGCAAAGTCGGGGTTATGTACTGAAAACAACGGGAGAAAAGAGACTAAGGCCTATAGTTATGCACTGACGGACCAGAGATGAAAAACCCCAATTTTGGCATAGTAAACTTCCAATTCTGCCAAAATGAATAAAATAAAAGTTGTAGCTTAGTTTCTAAGCTTTCCGGAATGACCAAGATCGTCCAATTCCGATCGGTGATGAAAATTTTATGACTAAAACAATTCTCAGATTTAAATTCTATAACACTGTCAATGTGCACTCGGGACAGTAGTAAGAATGCACAGTTTTGACCCAATTAACTTCGAAATTTCATGAAACTCAAAACAAGAAAGTTTTAGCCCTAAATCTATGCTTTCCAGAACATCCAAAATTATCAGATTTGGATAAGAAACGAGTAACTTATGGCCAAATCAATTTCAGGGTTTTATTTTATCAACCCTTGTTTGTTGTCAGGTCAGCGACAAATAAACGTGATTTCGACCATTCAAACCACAAAATTAGGCAAATCTCAAAACATAAATGTTATAGGCTATAGAATAAGCTTTCCAGAACTTCAAGAAAATCTTAAATCCGATTTAAGATGAATGAGATATGGCTAATTTACTAACAGCAATAAACTAATTATAATTTCAGCTAGCATATATTACAAGTACCTTATGTGCACACCCCAAATGAAAGCAAAGATTATCAAAGAGCTATGATTCACATGTTACATAATAAAACATGTGTTACTAACTGATTACCCAAATCAAAAGATGATTAAACACATATTAGAAGAGGTTTTTAGCAATATACCTCTCTAGAAAGCAACAAAGACACTATAGCATCAACCCAAGTTAGCAAAAGATGATTAGGAGGCTATAAGATCAAAAAAAACACATAAAACATGTGTTACCAATTAAATTTCAGAAATTAGAAAGATATAAAAATTGATTTGAGGTGAGTATTTGCATTACCTTTGCATAGAATGACTTGCATAAGCTAAAACTAGAAGGAGATGAAGATAGAGGCCATTTTTGTTATGAAAGCTTTAGGAAATGATTAGGGTTTTGATTAGGGTTGAATGAATGAGGTTTGGAGAGTTTGAGATAATTTATAGAGGAGGTTTATGGTGGGTTATTGGGTTAGGTTTAGTAACCCAATAAGAAGAGAGTTATTTACATGTTTCCAAAAATTAGTCTAAGTGTTCATATATGTTTATAAAACTCATTTTTCTTATCCAAACCCGTTTTAAAATCTCTCCTAAATTATTTAACTTTCCAAAAATAACATTTTAACCTCATTTTAAAATCCCATATTTCTCATTTAATTAAAATAGCCTTTTTCAAATAAATTTTGTTATTCTAAATCCTTTTATGCTTTATTAAAATAAATAAAAATCCTAACTTTTATTTATTAATTAGTAATGCAAATCCCGGGTTGTTACAGACTCCCCCCCTTAAGAAAATTGCATCCCCGCAATTCCTTAAGATAGATGTCCTTTATAACGTCAAATCCACAAAAGAAGTGATAGAGATAAAATAGAGAATTCTCACCCGTAGAAGAAGATGGGAGAAAGCTAGGATAAGAGCGCTCGATAGATTCTCTGGTCTCCCAAGTGCAGTCCTTAGGATTCGGTGACCATTGAATCTTCACGAGTGGAACCTCTATGTTGCGAAGGCGTCTAACTTCCGAATCAAGCACACGAAGAGGTTGCTGCTCCAAAGATAAATCAGGTAAGATCTCTAAATCAGGCACAACATGCGGCTCAATGATAGAATCAGGATCGCGGACTCACTTGCGAAGCTGAGAGGCATGGAACACATCATGTATTCCAGAGAAATGAGCAGGTAGAGCCACATGATAAGCAACGGGGCCGATGCGTTCCGTAATAGGAAATGGTCCGACATAACGAGGAGCCAACTTCCCTGTAGAGCTGAAACGCACAACCCCCTTCATGGGAGATATCCGAATAAAGCCATGATCACCAATGGAGAACTCAAGAGGCTTCCTACGGCTGTCCGCGTAGGATTTTTGACGGTTCTGCGCCTCTTTCATTCTCTGACGAATAAGAATAATCTTCTCAGAAGATTCCCGAACTAAATCTGGACCAAGAAGGAGCTTCTCACCAGATTCTAACCAACAAGCAAGAGAGCGACAAGGCCTTCCGTAAAGAGCCTCGAAAGGTGCCATGCTGATACTATACTGAAAGCTGTTGTTGTAGGAGAACCCTACAAGCGGTAAGTGATCCTCCCAACCACCTCCGAAATCCAGAATACAACAGCGCAAAAGATCCTCTAAAACACGATTCACCCTCTCCGTCTGACCATCGGTCTGAGGATGATAAGCAGTCGAGAGATTCAGCTTTGAGCCCAAAGCTGACTGTAGGCACTTCCAGAAGTGACTAGTAAAGATAGTGTCTCGATCACAGACGATAGAGCTAGGAATGCCATGAAGTCGAACGACTTCCTTCACATAGAGCTTGGCCAACTGAGGTGTAGTCCGAGTGGACTTAACAGGAATGAAATGAGCTGATTTGGTCAAGCGATCGACGATGACCCAAATAGAAGTATGGCCTGACCTCGATCGAGGCAGGCCGTCAATAAAATCCATGGATATCTGATCTCATTTCCACAATGGAATCTCTAGCGGCTGAAGAAGACCAGATGGACGCTGATGCTCAGCTTTGATCTGTTGACAAGTCATGCAACGGCTTACATAACTTGCAACATCACTCTTCATGCCCTCCCAATAAAATAGGCGACACATGTCGGCATACATCTTACTCGACCCGGGATGTATAGTGTACTTAGTGCGATGACACTCGTCTAGAATGTCACGCCTAAGTGATAAATCAGATGGTACCAAAATACGGTCCTTCCTGCGAAGACACTGATGAGAATCAATAGAATAATCTGACAATGCCTCATCACTGGATCCCGACTCAAGGAGATGAATATATCGCAACAAGTCTGGATCCTGCCGCTGAGCATGGGCAATGCGATCCAATAGAATAGGACGAGCTTCCAAGCTGAATAAAAAGATCTGAGGATCAAAAGACGGAGCTCGATCTCGAATATCACACATAAAAAGAGTCTCAAGAATATCTCACTCGGCTATCATCATAGAAACTACTGCCGAGTGTTTGCGACTGAGTGCATCAGCCACACGATTACCCTTGCCAGGGGTATACTGAATGTCTAAGTCATATGAGGCGAGAAACTCAAGCCATCGCTGCTGCATCATGTTGAGATCTCTCTAGCTGAAAAGATACTTCAGCGACTTATGATCGGTGTAGAGAATGAAACGTTCGCCCAATAGATAATGACGCCACGTCTTCAAAGCAAAGACGATAGCTGCTAACTCAAGATCATGAGTAGGATAGCGAATCTCATTCGGACGTAGCTGCCTAGAAGCGTAAGCAACCACCCGATCCTTCTGCATAAGAACAGCACCGAGGCCACTACCACAAGCGTCGGTGTAAACAACAAGATCCTGGTTACTCTCAGGAACCATAAGGATAGGAGCATGAGTGAGAAGTTCCTTCAATCGTTGGAAAGAAACTTCACACTTATCAGACCAAATAAAGCGAACCCCCTTACGAGTCAGAGTCGTGAGGGGAAGTGCAACACGAGAGAAATCCTTGATAAATCGACGGTAATAACCCGCCAGACCAAGGAAGCTGCGAATATCATGAACGTTCTCGGGCTGCCTCCAATTCTGAATAGCTTCGATCTTGGCAGGATCGACAGAAATACCCTCAGATGATACAATATGGCCCAAGAACTTGACCTTGCTCTCCCAAAAATGGCACTTGGAGAGCTTGGCCTTAAGCTGATGCTGACGAAGAGTATCCAAGACGATCCGCAAATGATGAGCATGCTCTGCCTCGGATCTAGAATAAATAAGAATATCATCGATGAAAACCAGAACGAATCTATCGATGTATTCTCGGAATACTCGATTCATGAGATCGACGAAGAAAGCCGGAGCGTTCGTCAAGCCGAACGGCATGACCAACCACTCAAAAGAACCATAACGAGTGCGAAATGCTGTAAGAGGAATGCTGTCTTCGGCGACTCGTAGCTGATGGAATCCGGTAGCAAGGTCGAGCTGAGAGAAGACCTTCGCACCGCTCAACTGATCAAACATATCGTCTATCCATGGCAATGGATAACGATTTCTGATGGTCAACTCATTAAGCTTGCGATAGTCAACGCAAAGCCTAAGTGAGCCATCGGGCTTCGTAACGAAGACCACAGCAGCACCCCATGGCGAAGAACTGGACCGAATGAACTGCTTCGCCTCAAACTCTACTAACTGCTTCCTAAGTTCCTCATTCTCTTTAGTAAACATCCTTGTGGGAGGACGCCCAACTGGGTGGGAGCCTGGAATGAGATCGATACGGAACTCAATGGCCCGCTTTGGCGGCAGTCCGGATACTGGCTCGAATATATCAGGGAAATCCCGAACAACAGGAATACGAGATATGTCCACATCCTCATCTCGTGAATCAAGAGCAAATAAAGTAATATCAGAAATCCCAACATCCTGAAGAGCAATAGCTAACGGAGTGGACGAGTCAGGATGACGAAGAAATAATATCCGCTCCGAACAAATGATTTTGGCGTCGTACTGAGCGAGCCAATCCATGCCAAGAATCATGTCAAAGCCCAAATACTCCATAACGTGCAGATTCGCACGAAAAGAAAATCCACAAAGATCGATATCTACATTCTCACAAAGCAAGCTAAGCGTCGTGGATCCACCAATGGGATTCACAATCCTTAGTGAGGAAACCATACAAGTAACATCCAAGGATAAAGTATCAACTAGTTCCTTTGATACGAATGAGTGAGAGGCACCCGTATCAAAGAGAACTCTACAAGATCTACCATGAAATAAAATAGAGCCTTCAAGAACGGAAGAATGTGTACCTTTAGGCTGAGCAGAAGTGGTAGGAGTTTTGGCAGCATTAAGCCTGCCAGGCTTGGCACTAGCTGGAGCAATAGGACAAGCAGAGATCATGTGTCCCTCCTTCTTATAGAAGGTGCAATAGAGAGGTTTGGGACACTCTCGAATAAAGTGATCTGGAGAACCGCAGTTGAAGCATTTCTTCGGAGGACGTGTCCCACAAGGCTGAGCAGGAGTCTGGGACTGAGTCTGAGGCTGAGAACTAGAGCTGATCGCTTTCTTCTTCTTGTGCTGAAAAGAAGAGCCAGACTTGCCAGGAGGAAACCTCTTCTTGGTGGGGTTTGTGGAACCCACACCACCATCATCACTATGCTCCATCTCGATCGACTCAAGATGTAGAGCTGCATCGACTAGCTTCTCGAATGAGAGCTCAAGCTGTAGCATAAGCTGCCTCTTCAGATATTTCTTCAAGCCCTCAACAAATTTGAGGTTCCTCTTATAAGGAGTAGCAATAAACTCAAGGTCGTACTTGGATAGGGCCTCGAAGGAAGAGACATAATCGGATACGGAGGACTTCCCTTGCTTGAGATCAAGAAAGCGGCGAGCAAGGGAGTTCTTCTCTGACTCTGGGATGAATTTGAGCTCAAATCTCTCACGAAACTGAGCCCAAGTAAGTGTAGTCTCATCGACCTCGGCAATAAGAAGTTCATACCAATCCAGGGCACGACTCTGAAGCTGACTAGAAGCAATAAGAACACGGTCATGATCCGGGATATCCATACGAGTGAAAATGCGCTCACATATCTGAATCCAAGCCTGGACCTCTAAGACATTCTCGGAGCCACTGAACGGCTTCCCTCCGAGATGGGTAAAATCACTGCAGAGACGTGCAAAAGCAGACTTGCGCGGAGCATCAGCAACTGGGGCTGGAGACTGAGAATGAGACTGGGAATTCCGAACCAGCTCCATGATCTGGTCGGTGGTCATGAACACGCCCTCTGGATGAGTGTTGCTGGACTGCCCAGCAGCACTGGTCTGACGTGTGGTTCTCCCTCTTCCCCTTCCAGACATACTGAAAGTCAAACGGGAATTAGAGTTAGACATGATTCAATGATAGATAATTAATTAAGGAATACTACGGAATATAACAGATTCCTACACATATTCCTAACTTATCTATCAATAGGCACAAGGAAGGGATTTGATTTAATTCGGATCCAATTAGAATGTATTGTACTAAGTGTATCTGTTCTGTGTTTATTATGCTTATTCCTGAAACCAGGCTCTAATACCAAACTGTAACGCCCCACTCTGAGACCCACTGTAACAAAGAGTATTATGGTAGTAATACTGTCTGTTAAAGCGGAGAATAGAGTATAGTGGAAGCGACCATTTATAACTATCTACCGAATACGTCGAAAGGTGGAATCTATTTAAATTTTTCTCAATCAGGTGGTTCGACATATTCGGTAAATACTTATAACGAAATTACAAATGGCTAAAGATCTATCAGGACAAAGCATAATTAACATAATAAAATAGCATCACAGAACAGTATCACATAACAGCACAGAGTCTCAGAACAATACATCGTCAATACAGATCCAAATACTATAAGTGGGTACAAAGCCACTGCCCATATATGTGAGTAAAAAATATGTACATATCAAAGTCTGAATAATAACAGAGTAGCGGAATAGTGGACAAATAAAAGCGCTATCTATCAGCATAGCAGATAATGTCCAAGCGGAAGCACAGAAGCTAAGTCCAGAGACCTAACCTGAAACAACTCGGTCTGGCCCGAGCGAAAACACTCGGGTCAAGCTAGCTAAACAATCAGTAATAACTGAAAT
Source organism: Allium fistulosum (assembly GCA_030737815.1). NCBI lineage: Eukaryota > Viridiplantae > Streptophyta > Magnoliopsida > Asparagales > Amaryllidaceae > Allium > Allium fistulosum. Next base: position 1,005,052,723 of record CM060908.1, read on the forward strand.
ATATAATAATGTGGTACATAAATAAATCAGTACTTTTCCTAAGAGAAGAGTATTTTGGGCCACATGAATATAATGACGGCCCCTAATCATCAATCAACAATAAAAATCTCCAAAGAGAATATCAGCACCAAAGTGTTGAATAAATAAAATCGCCTCATATCATCGGCGTAGCCAAAGCTATAAAAAGTTGCCCATAGGCAATAATCCCAAGAATGACCAGAGTCTGTAATCAATGCCCAAGCAAAGATCGATGCTCCAAAGAGCAATGGGGATATACTGAAAAGTCAATGAAATCAAACACTGAAAAGCAGTGCCCAGAGACACTGTGGATCCACAAGGTAATTGCACTTACATCGTATGGTTCCATAGAACCAACACCGAATGGTGGTACTCGAATGGATATAAAAATCATCAAATAATACAAGTATAGCACGTGCACCGACCGGAGTCCTTATTGCCAAGTACTGTAGAGTTGTGATCGATCACTCGCACAGATGCGGAACGCACGAGACGGCGAGATCCTTCCCAGAAGGATAAAGGCCCAGAGGCACATGCCGAAAAAGAAACTGCTCCATAGAACAGGTGTCCAGAGACGGTTGCCCAGAGGCGTGGTGACCCAGAGGTCCAGTACTGGCTGCCCAGAGGCTAATGTGTCACAAACTTCTTGGAGAGGAACCCGTAAAGTGTTAACAATGAGTCCCATACCCCATGTTCGCACTAAACGGTTTACTAACCAATAGCAAGCTCACACTCCTAACAATAAAAAGTCCACCTCGTATCATCGGTAAACAGACCCAAAGGTCAAAACGATCAATCGAATAGGTCGGGGATTAACTGGAAAGGAAATACACACGGTTTCATAGGCCGCAGTTTTTCCCAACCGTTTAAGCACCTTTCCACTTCGCTCGAAGTGCTAAAGTGTGAGTGTGGGATTTTATTATAGAAAATAATTATAGAAAACGGATTTATAATTGGTTTGAAATCACTTTAAAACGGCCTTTGAAAACTCTCCTATTATGGAGTAATTAATTAAATAATTAAAAATAATATTATATAATAATTTCGAAAGCCAATTAGGAGTGAAAAATCCTTTTAAAATCTTTTTATAAGGCCCGTGTATGAAATCCAGAGACAAATCTCAAAGAAATCGATAAAACCAGAAAATCACCGAAAATATTCTAAGTGTTGGAAAATAGTCCAAAACTGACGCGAACCCAAGTTCGGAAAATTATTCGGACTAGCAAACTGAATCTAAATGGCATGAAAATTGGTAGGAACGTAGTCCGACATTCTTACTTCGGAACTCAAAAAGAATTACTCGATTTCGACTTGAAACGAAGTCGCAGCGACGCTCCAAAGTCGGACCCGGAAACAGTGAATACACTGTTTCAGGCTGAGATCCGTGTCCCTCTTCGACAGCAATTTCGAAGAGTCAGATGAACTCGGATACTAATCAAACTTTCTAGAGATGGAGATCGGAACTCCAGCTTTCCAACAAGACCAAAATCGATGAAATCCGACAAAGGACGAGCCCGGGATGGCGTCGCAAAGTCGGGGTTATGTACTGAAAACAACGGAAGAAAAGAGACTAAGGCCTATAGTTATGCACTAACGGAGCAGAGATGAAAAACCCCAATTTTGGCATAGTAAACTTCCAATTCTGCCAAAATGAATAAAATAAAAGTTGTAGCTTAGTTTCTAATCTTTCCGGAATGACCAAGATCGTCCAATTCCGATCGGGGATGAAAATTTTATGACTAAAACAATTCTCAGATTTAAATTCTATAACACTGTCAATGTGCTCTCGGGACAGTAGTAAGAATGCACAGTTTTGACACAATTAACTTCGAAATTTCTTGAAACTCAAAACTTGAAAGTTTTAGCCCTAAATTTATGCTTTCCAGAACATCCAAAATTATTACATTTGGATAAGAAACGAGTAACTTATGGCCAAATCAATTTCAGGGTTTTATTTTATCAACCCTGTGTTTGTTGTCAGGTCAGCGACAAACAAACATGATTTCGACCATTCAAACCACAAAATTAGGCAAATCTCAAAATATAAAAGTTATAGGCTACAGAATAAGTTTTCCAGAACTTCAAGAAAATCTTAATTCCGATTTAAGGTGAATGAGATATGCCTAATTTACTAACAGCAATAAACTAATTATAATTTCAGCTAGCATATATTACAAGTACCTTATGTGCACACCCCAAATGAAAGCAAAGATGATCAAAAAGCTATGATTCACATGTTACATAATAAAACATGTGTTACTAACTGATTACCCAAATCAAAAGATGATTAAACACATATTAGAAGAGGTTTTTAGCAATATACCTCTCTAGAAAGCAACAAAGACACTATAGCATCAACCCAAGTTAGCAAAAGATGATTAGGAGGCTATAAGATCAAAAAAAACACATAAAACATGTGTTACCAATTAAATTTCAGAAATTAGAAAGATATAAAAATTGATTTGAGGTGAGTATTTGCATTACCTTTGCATAGAATGACTTGCATAAGCTAAAACTAGAAGGAGATGAAGATAGAGGCCATTTTTGTTATGAAAGCTTTAGGAAATGATTAGGGTTTTGATTAGGGTTGAATGAATGAGGTTTGGAGAGTTTGAGATAATTTATAGAGGAGGTTTATGGTGGGTTATTGGGTTAGGTTTAGTAACCCAATAAGAAGAGAGTTATTTACATGTTTCCAAAAATTAGTCTAAGTGTTCATATATGTTTATAAAACTCATTTTTCTTATCCAAACCCGTTTTAAAATCTCTCCTAAATTATTTAACTTTCCAAAAATAACATTTTAACCTCATTTTAAAATCCCATATTTCTCATTTAATTAAAATAGCCTTTTTCAAATAAATTTTGTTATTCCAAATCCTTTTATGCTTTATTAAAATAAATAAAAATCCTAACTTTTATTTATTAATTAATAATGCAAATCCCGGGTTGTTACATATTTCTATAATTACTTCATTAGGTATTTGTCATTAATTAATTTCATTAAGTGATTTACTATAAATAATTAATCATCTTTTAATTATCTTCCTTAATTAATCAATCCTTGATTAATTAACTTTAATTACTTTCCTTAATAAATTAATTAATCTTTAATTAATAATCCACATAAAATTTAATCCTTTTGAGTAATTAATCATTTAATCACTTTATTTTCCTCAAAAACATAGGGATTTAATTGCGTAATTATCCCCATATATAATTTATTTAAAACCCATCCAATTAACCTTAAAAACAATTAACTTTAAAATTCTAACCTTTGAAACTTCCTTGATAAATTGATCAATACCTTTGTTTGAAACCTTTTAAAACTTGTTTAATAAATTTACTTTGAAAACTTGATTTATATTGCTTTGAAACTTATTCAATTTAATATACTTTAAAACTTGGTTAACTTTTATTTGAAAACTTATTGAATCATCCAGTTCAAGAAAACCCGAGCCAAACACAACCTTTTCCCGAACCAAACCTGAGAAATCACTCAAGTCACTCGTACTCTTTCTTCTTCGAGACAACCCGCCATCTCCTTCGATCCAGACCCAGGAAACTTCCTTTCTTCCCCAATTCCCAAAATGACACTAGACACAAGGGATACTCGTGCACGTGTACGCTATGCCCAATCCTCTCCGACCATCATTCCGATCACCAACATGTCGATGATGCTCCACCAAAACGACACGACCACCCAGGACTTGTGTAACGTCCCAGATTTTCGCGTTCGAAAATCGACATCCATACTTTACATCGTACTCGAATGTCGTAGATTCGAGCGTTCAAATCCGAGTCGCCGGAGCTTATAACACAGTTAAGTAAATAACACAATGGAAGAAATGAATAATACATTGATATACAATATCTAATACAACAGAATGATACAATGAATATCAATATACATCAGAGATATGATACAACAAATAGCAGCGGAAAAGAAAACGATAACATCAGCAGCGGAACAATATCTCCAATAGAATGCTCCAAATTGATCTTCGGACAAGAATGAATCCACAACTCCAAGATAAGAAACTCCGATGAATGAACTACAAATACTGAACTAGCTCCAGATAATCTACTAAACCTGAATATCTGAAAAGAAACCCAACTCTAGACTGCTCGTGTGGAAAATTATGAGCACCCAGAGTTTAGGAAAGGAACAATAAACTCTGGATCAGTCATGGGACTGGTGTGAGCAACAAAAACAGTTTATCTTTAAACAACAACAAAAGGATTTAAAACATTGAAATCCGCAATGCTTTTGAAAAATGAAACTACCATAAGACCTCCCGCCACACACACAATGCAAACGCAGAATTGGAGGAGATTTCTTCTTATGATAGTCAAAGATGCTTACTACGCAAAATCATTGAATTATTATTATTAGTGCATAGTGGAAAACAATTTGAAAGTATAATATTAATCTTAGCCAACATACGACCAGTATCGTATGCCTACTATAGCTACTATGTTCAATAACAGGTTACCGCCACATTCCATAGCAGGTTATACAACTAAACCCGTACAAGGTTCGTATTGTTTCTTTGGATTTTCCAACAAATGGTCAGGCTAAGGAACTTCCTTCCGCCGCATGGGATCGCCTCTGGCGGGACGTCCCGAGAGACAAACTGCTCTCTGCCAAACAAGGCCGGGTTACCCCTGTAACAGGTAACTCACGAATATGCCACCTCCCGGTCCTTTGGGACCTTTATCCGAGCGCTCGTAACCATCATCACACATCAAAAAGAAGGTGTATCCACATGAGTAAGTATCTGGGCTCCATACCATGATACCACCCTTTTCCAGAAGGAAATGACATACCCTAAAGGGCGCGACCCTCATAACCTTGCCGCAACATTCCTGTTTCGACCATTTCCGGTTTGTGAGGCCCTGACGAAGTCTCGTCCACAAAGCTACGCTTTTTCAAAAAGCCACGCTTTGGGTCAACAGATGATCAACCTATGATCACAAAGATAAATGATCAAACAAATGATCATATCACAAATGATCAAACACTGATCATCACACAGCAACACTCAGCATGCCACATTACCAAATTGGGAGTATATCGCTGATAAATTTCAACTACATAACCTCTGAGCTCGTACGTCTCAGAGAAGGGTGTTAAGCTAAGAGAATGAATTCTCCGCAACCAACAGAAATGTATTTGAAAGAAATCGGCTTTATATCTCAAAGTGTAATGTCAGACATGTATCCATACAAGTCTGTTCCGGGTTCGAACAGAACCGAAGGCACTTCTCACGAAGCCCTTGCAATTCCGGATAATTTCCAATCACGTTCGGACTTCCCATCACAAAGGGTGCTAAAATCTCTATACCGGGGACCAGTCGATGCAGAGACATTCGACGAGTTGTCCTTTCGTTTTCGAAAATATCCGGTCTTCACCACCGGTCTTCAAATGCTATCCATATACGACGTATCAGTATTCGGAACGGGTTATATGACACAAAGGTCCTCTCCCGGCTAAACCGAATAACGAGCGCAACATTTTAAAAACATATGGATATTGGGATGTCAATTAAGTCACAACTTACTACCCAAAACTTTTCTTTTCAATGGTTTAAACAAATCATCATTTTAAATCTGTTAAAAATAACCAGATTTTATTCATAGCTTTCAAAAAGAATTCATTCATAACTTAGAAACCATTTTTCAATTCAATCTTAAAATTCCCTTAATTAAACTGGAATTTCTTCTTTTACCTGAAAGCTTTTATCATTTGGAAACAAACAGTTTCACTTCGGAAAATCTGATCTCATTTATACGAGTTAAAGTCTTGGGTTAAATCCAAATTCTCAAATGATACTTTTAAAATGGTTTAACTTCCTATAAACACATTTAAATCATCTTTAATCAAAATTTACAATCATTGAATTCAATTCTAAATATTGAATTCAAATTCAAATTAAATTATTTAAATTGGATATTTTACCAAGTTATTCAAAATAACTTTCATCTTAAAAACCCCATTTCAAAAGCTTTAACATTTAACCCAAATCCATTTTCAAAATTAATTGAAATTAAAATTTCAATTTCAAAACATAAATTTTAAATCATCTGTGACTTAACTGATTTCCACGTGAAATCCATATTTGTGTGTGTATGGTGTAGTCCAGGGGTTTCACACAAAGGTGCAACACAATGAATCATCACATATCAAAATACAGGATATAGTTGATAAGCGATATAAACTATAACGCTCATCTTCATTCACAAATCACAGATATATAAATTACAGATGAGTAAACTACAAATCACAACATAAATCAGGATATGTCACAAAGTATCGTGTATCAGAAATATCAAACAATTCAACATTCACTAGAATCCAAACATCCATAAGTAAGATCAATTACTATCTGATTAAAATTAATTAATACCAGATTAATTACTTATGAATAAACTACAAATCTTGGTTAATCAACATCGATAAATTACAAACATTTTGATTAATTATTCTTTAATCCTTTATAAATAAATTTTCTTTTTATCATTTAATTACTTCCATTAAGTAATTATTCTTTTTAGTCATTTTCATTTAGTGATTAATTAATTCACAATTTAACCTTAAGTTAATCATAGTAATTAATCATTCTTTAATTTATCAAAACCTTAATTAATTTTAAAGATAAACCCTTTTATTTCACAAGTTAAAAATATACCCATTAATGAAGAAGTTTAAAAGGATTTAAGTCCAAATGCATATTTATTTGTAATTTGAAACTCAGAACTAACTTGAACCAGGCAGGCAGAACTCGAATTTTAAACTGAGCTTTTAAATCTTATTAAAGTTTTAAACTTGAGAAACAGTTTTCAGAAACCCTGTAACCAAACAAAATCGACCCGAGCAATTTCAAGACTTTCCTGAGCCTTACTTCGAGTCCTTTCCCAACTCCTTTTCCCCGAGTCATCTCGTTACTTACTCCAGCTTACACCCGAGTCTACCTCTTCTTCCCAAAACATCACAAACCCAGATGCACGAAACTTCACGCGTGCACGTGCACCGTGACCACATCCACCTCCGACCAACTTCGATCGTCTTCCCTCATCGGCGACTGAACCCCAACCCTATTCCGATCATCAAAACGATGATGAAATCATCGAAGCAAAATCGAGCGTTCTAGCTCGAAACTGGAACCCAAAATGACATCAAAACTTTCCACGCCATTGATGATCTCCACCACCAGAAAACCCGACATCATGTCCAAAGACTCGCCATCGTCCTATGCTGCCATTCAATCCAACCTCACCAATTCCGATGCATCGTAGTCGAAGAAATCGACTCGAAACCGACCTTAACCAAAAAAACTACCAAAGCCCTAAATCATCATCGTCAAGACACCCCGGCCACCAGAAAATTCAACCACCATTTTTCGCTAGAATCCCAGACCTCCATCTTCCTCTCGAAACAATTTCAAGATTTCTCGATTACGCGATTATCATAAATCAACGCGTTTAGCTTTTTCGTTCAACATAAGATATCTTGATGATTATGGGCTTAAAAATCATGAATTTTCTTTTAAAAATCCTATTTTACCATGACAAACCAGATTATGATTCTGAAATGCTAAATCATGCCGATCGAAATTTGGGTTTAGTTGAGATTTAACTGTTCTACCTCCTTTAGGATGAAGCTACTCTTTAATACTATCTAGAAATGTTTCCAGATCGAATATTTGGTCATCACTAATAGGTTTTATTTTTATACCTATGTCTAAAATACATCAAGCAAGAAGATATTGATTTTAGTTCAAATTTTGGAAACCTGTAAATGCTTAACAGAGGTATATATATATACTTGTATACCAGTATGCAAACATGTCTATAGCCTAATTCAACTATATTCGAGATGAATACATCTAGACAAACATACATATAAATCATCACCACATAGATATCTCATGCAGCAGTATCAAAAGATTTAAAAGTTGAGAGTTTGCTCACATGGATAACTTGATGAACAGAGATGCTTCAAAATTTCCAGACAAGCCCTCAGAACTCACACCTAACATTTTTGCAGATCAAACATCATCACAGTAATTCCTAAGCAACACATAATAGTTCTAGATTTTAGTTTAAAGGTTTACTCACTTTTGAAATTTATTTGGAGACAGAGAATACTTTCACTTGTTTTGGAAATCTGCAGTTTTTATTCCTCTACTCTTTTATTTCTCTCTTCAGCAATTTGTTTTGGACTTGTATATATTTTTCTAAGTTTATTTTCTTTCTTCAGTAAAAAAAAAGTTTTGAACGAACTGATGCATGGGTTGATACATATAGAAATGTACAGAGCAAGGGAGGTACAGTTTTCTTTTCTTTTCTTTTTTATTCATTTGTACATTTGCAACCAGAGATTTTTTATAAATATGGTGACTAATACTCTTTCTTTTGCGTGCTAGAACTGATGGCATTAAATGCCCATGTTTCAATTCTTGTTTACATGCAGTCCTATTCTCTTATGCAAGTACAAATCTTGTTTTATCAAAAGATATCTTCTTACATGCTTCTATCTTCCTACTACCTTTCTTATCCTCATATACTCACGGCAAGCATATGGTTTGAATTTGTAATTGTTTCTATCTTATATATGTACTTACTTTTTTTTTTGTTTGGTTACTTTATTCCCTTAGCTTATTTTGTTTACAGCAAATTCCTTTTAGTTTGAACACTTTTGTTATCTTGTTGTTTTGCTTATTACAATTTCTTTTATTTCATTTTATTAACTAATGTTTGCTTTTATTTGGTTAATTCACTTCCCTAGTTTATTTTGTTATTAAAATCTTAGTTAACGTATTCATTCTCTATTTTACAAACTATAAAATTTATCTTGTATACATTTCTATTTCAATCTCTAACTCTAATACTAATTATTTAAAAATCATTTATTTAAGAATTTATTTTAAATCCAATATATATATATACACAATATTTAACTTTAAATGATTTAACACATTTATATTTGTTTTCGGGGAAACTCGAATCAATTTATCAATAAATTTTACAAATTTTTTTATTCAAAAATTCAATTAATTATTTATTTAAATTTTTATAAAATCCGGGATCGTTACAGACTTCCCCCCTTAAAAGAATTTCGTCCTCGAAATTCACAGCCACGAAAACAAAGACAGATGAAGAATGTTTCATTTAATCAAACTGAACATTGATTCTGCATTTGGCTTACCAAATCAGAATATCAAAATCAGATATGAGAACGAATCTGTTTAACAATCAACAAAATACTCGGGTTATCCAGATCTACGAAATATGCAGGGGCATCGGTCAGTTCGAAAGGAATAACTAACTATTCGTAGAATATATCCGGACCCAAAGATAGATAGATATATGGATACAGTTTCAAAACTTTTAGTTTAAAAACTAAGTATACCTATCAACCATAGCAAACAAAGCAAACAAGGCAGCCAATACATCCAAACAAACAAATTGACTCAGCTGGAGTTTATGTCCCATTTTTATATATCGAATCTTCTTTCTGGATCTACCAGAAACTATCGAAGAATTGAGAAAAGATGACGAACAAAAGAGATCGATAGAGAAAAGATTGCTTCCTTGTTGTTACAGAGTATTGACCATTTCTAGTCGTATTCCCTCTGTCCCCTATCTCATCCTCTTCTTACACTCATACTCACTATCAGTGGATAGTAAGAGAATTTACTGAGACATTCGAACGGATATCTTAAGGATTACTCATTCTAGAGTTTACTTCACTCTATCTCTAATGAGCTACTTAACGTGTTATACTCCTGAGCTAAAGTTCAACCTTAGCTCTGATACCACATGTAACGTCCCGGATTTTGCGTTTGAAAATCGACATCCATACTTTACATCGTACTCGAATGTCGTAGATTCGAGCGTTCAAATCCGAGTCGCCGGAGCTTATAACACAGTTAAGTAAATAACACAACGGAAGAAATGAATAATACATTGATATACAATATCTGATACAACAGAATGATACAATGAATATCAATATACATCAGAGATATGATACAACAAATAGCAGCGGAAAAGAAAACGATAACATCAGCAGCGGAACAATATCTCCAATAGAATGCTCCAAATTGATCTTCGGACAAGAATGAATCCACAACTCCAAGATAAGCAACTCCGATGAATGAACTACAAATACTGAACTAGCTTCAGATAATCTACTAAACCTGAATATCTGAAAAGAAACCCAACTCTAGACTGCTCGTGTGGAAAATTATGAGCACCCAGAGTTTAGGAAAGGAACAATAAACTCCGGATCAGTCATGGGACTGGTGTGAGCAACAAAAACAGTTTATCTTTAAACAACAACAAAAGGATTTAAAACATTGAAATCCGCAATGCTTTTGAAAAATGAAACTACCATAAGACCTCCCGCCACACACACAATGCAAACGCAGAATTGGAGGAGATTTCTTCTTATGATAGTCAAAGATGCTTACTATGCAAAATCATTGAATTATTATTATTAGTGCATAGTGGAAAACAATTTGAAAGTATAATATTAATCTTAGCCAACATACGACCAGTATCGTATGCCTACTATAGCTACTATGTTCAATAGCAGGTTACCGCCACATTCCATAGCAGGTTATACAACTAAAACCGTACAAGGTTCGTATTGTTTCTTTGGATTTTCCAACAAATGGTCAGGCTAAGGAACTTCCTTCCGCCGCATGGGATCGCCTCTGGCGGGACGTCCCGAGAGACAAACTGCTCTCTGCCAAACAAGGCCGGGTTACCCCTGTAACAGGTAACTCACGAATATGCCACCTCTCGGTCCTTTGGGACCTTTATCCGAGCGCTCGTAACCATCATCACACATCATAAAGAAGGTGTATCCACATGAGTAAGTATCTGGGCTCCATACCATGATACCACCCTTTTCCAGAAGGAAATGACATACCCTAAAGGGCGCGACCCTCATAACCTTGCCGCAACATTCCTGTTTCGACCATTTCCGGTTTGTGAGGCCCTGACGAAGTCTCGTCCACAAAGCTACGCTTTTTCAAAAAGCCACGCTTTGGGTCAACAGATGATCAACCTATGATCACAAAGATAAATGATCAAACAAATGATCATATCACAAATGATCAAACACTGATCATCACACAGCAACACTCAGCATGCCACATTACCAAATTGGGAGTATATCGCTGATAAATTTCAACTACATAACCTCTGAGCTCGTACGTCTCAGAGAAGGGTGTTAAGCTAAGAGAATGAATTCTCCGCCACCAACAGAAATGTATTTGAAAGAAATCGGCTTTATATCTCAAAGTGTAATGTCAGACATGTATCCATACAAGTCTGTTCCGGGTTCGAACAGAACCGAAGGCACTTCTCACGAAGCCCTTGCAATTCCGGATAATTTCCAATCACGTCCGGACTTCCCATCACAAAGGGTGCTAAAATCTCTATACTGGGGACCAGTCGATGCAGAAACATTCGACGAGTTGTCCTTTCGTTTTCGAAAATATCCGGTCTTCACCACCGGTCTTCAAATGCTATCCATATACGACGTATCAGTATTCGGAACGGGTTATATGACACAAAGGTCCTCTCCCGGCTAAACCGAATAACGAGCGCAACATTTTAAAAACATATGGATATTGGGATGTCAATTAAGTCACAACTTACTACCCAAAACTTTTCTTTTCAATGGTTTAAACAAATCATCATTTTAAATCTGTTAAAAATAACCAGATTTTATTCATAGCTTTCAAAAAGAATTCATTCATAACTTAGAAACCATTTTTCAATTCAATCTTAAAATTCCCTTAATTAAACTGGAATTTCTTCTTTTACCTGAAAGCTTTTATCATTTGGAAACAAACAGTTTCACTTCGGAAAATCTGATCTCATTTATACGAGTTAAAGTCTTGGGTTAAATCCAAATTCTCAAACGATACTTTTAAAATGGTTTAACTTCCTATAAACACATTTAAATCATCTTTAATCAAAATTTACAATCATTGAATTCAATTCTAAATATTGAATTCAAATTCAAATTAAATTATTTAAATTGGAAATTTTACCAAGTTATTCAAAATAACTTTCATCTTAAAAACCCCATTTCAAAAGCTTTAACATTTAACCCAAATCCATTTTCAATATTAATTGAAATTAAAATTTCAATTTCAAAACATAAATTTTAAATCATCTGTGACTTAACTGATTTCCACGTGAAATCCATATTTGTGTGTGTATGGTGTAGTCCAGGGGTTTCACACAAAGGTGCAACACAATGAATCATCACATATCAAAATACAGGATATAGTTGATAAGCGATATAAACTATAACGCTCATCTTCATTCACAAATCACAGATATATAAATTACAGATGAGTAAACTGTTTGCACAAAAAATGGACAAACACCTCAAAGTTGTAGGATTTAGTAGATCTTAGGTTGTTCTTAGTGATTTTGGAGATTTATGCAAATATATGAAAAGCAGGGGCTAAACTGTAAAAAAGACACACAGATTTATAGTGGTTTAGCCAGAACGTGCCTACGTCCACTTTATATGTTATTTCTCTTCTTTTCTTATGATTACAAGTACAAAGCTTTGGTACAAGTAAAAGAAAGTTGTTTGAAAGTTCCTTCCGTGCTTGAGCTCTCAAACTTGTCCCCATTGTTGTACCCTTGCCCCTCTATTTATAGATTGAGGCTAGGGGTAGGGGTCCAAGATATGTAAGGTCGCAGATGGGCCTGGGCTGATGTGATCTGGCCTGGTATGACTTGGTTCGGCATCACTTGGTCCGGAGGTGGGATGGTGAGGTTGGACCGGTGGTAGTTGGTCCGGTGGTGGAATGGTGAGGTTGGACCGGTGGTAGTTGGTCCGGTGGTGGAATGGTGAGGTTGGACCGGTGGTAGTTGGTCCGGTGGTGGAATGGTGAGGTTGGACCGGTGGTAGTTGGTCCGATGGTGGGATGGTGAGGTTGGACCGGTGGGTCTGCCGAATGGATTAGATGGAGGTCTACCGAATGGATTCGAGGGAGGACTGCCGAATGAGGTCTGCCGAATGGATCACGTTTCTGGGTCTCGAGGTCTTCCGGGTAAGAATTCACCCAACATTTGCCCCCCAAAGCGGGGCACGTGTTTGCATGTGTCGCGCTTTGTTTCGTGCTTGGGCGTTTCTCGTAGTTGAAATAGGTCCATTTGGCGAGGAATGCCGAACCGGTTGATCCGGTTGCCTTTCGTTTGGCTATATATAGGGGCTATACCCCCTTTGCTTTTCCTTACCGAACAGCTCTTGCCGAATCAAAACTTTCGCCGAATCAAATCTTTGCCGAATCAAACCTTCGCCGAATCAAATCTTTGCCGAATCTAAACTTCGCCGAATCAAACCTTCGACCGAATCAGGTGAGATCCTCAGCCGGACCAAGTCTAGTCTTTTTTGCCGAATGAACTTGCGTATGTACGTTTGCATGCCGAATGAATATGCGTGTGTACGTTTGCATGCCGAATGAATATGTGTGTGTACGCTTGCATGCCGAATGAACGTACTCCTCTGATACCGAATGACACATGAACGTTTTAATACCGAATGAGATTATTGAAGTGCTGCATCTGTTTGTCGAATGAATTGTTGTATCGAGTGAACATGTGTTTCATACTTTGAATTTTTTAAGCGAAATTCCAGATTATGCTGCTTGTATATTCTAACGATATATTTTTCCCATGTTTGCAGATAAATGTCTCGAAAAGTTGAAACTCGATCAGATAAGAAGAGATCCGGGGGCAAAGGAGAGTCCTCGGCCGTGCCCCCAGCTCAATCAGGATCGGAGCATCATGGGCCCGCCCCGAGGTCATTAGTGGATGGATATGGTCCTCAGGAGCTGCTGGATTCCCCGCCTGACTGCTTTCCTAGCTCTCTCAAAGAGGAGCAACTCGATGTTATATCTCGTTCCTTTGGGATCGATAGAGCCCTCATGCTGCTGCCGGGCCCAGGAGTCATGCCATACAGTCCTCCCGAAGGATACTTTGCTTATAGTAGGTACCATTGCATGTGTGGTGCTATCCCGCCTCTCAATGCTTGGGTAGTCAGCTTCCTCACGTACCTGAAGGTGGCCCCATTCCAGCTTCAGCCCAACTCTTATGCCATCCTGGTGAGCCTTTTCGTTATTTTTCGGAGGAAGTATGGTCGCGCTCCCTCCAACCGGGAGATTCGGTACTTGTATAATCTAAGGGGCTACAAGAAGGGGTCCCCATATATTAGCTTGGAGTCTGCTGTGACCTTCAAGCCGGTCCTGGACCTGTACTCTAAATTCAGCATGTTCAAGAAAGAGTGGTTCTTTGTTAGGGACGACTCCGTCTCCATCCGGCGCTTTACCTCTGGATGTAAGTTGATGCTTTTACCTATAATTTCTATTCCGATTGCGATGCTTCTTCTCATACTTTCTCATTTTTGCTAGCGACAGGTGGCTTTCCGGTTGTGGAGACTGACCGCCTGGTTCAGACGGCGGCGGAGATAGAAGCCATTCTTGGGAAATACAGATCATCTGCCTACTTGATTAGAAATGCGATTCTTCTGGAATATAACTTGATCCTTCCGCAGCAGTCTGTAGTTAAGTTGAGGGAAACGGCGGAGGAGAGGGCGGCTGCTCAGGCTAAGGGAGGCGTTGTGGCAGAGGGTGGAAAGAGAAAACCATTCACGAAACCTCCAGCCGTCGGAGGTAAGAAACTTAAGAGGTCGGACGGTCCTTCTCCCAGCAATTGTCCACTTACTCAGGGGGAGATAGATGCGGAGGAAGAAAGAGGTGAGGCGGAGGGCGGAAGTGACGTTGAGCGTCTTGGTGATGATGGTGGCGATGGACAGGGTGGTGATGGTTCCAGGGCTCTATCTTCTGGGCAAGTAGGCGAAATGCAAGAGTGGACGGATGATGCTCTCCGTCAAGCTTTTGAGGGGTTGGATGATGATCCGGCTTTGGTAGAGAAGACCGGGAAGGCGGACAAAGCCGGGACTGGTGCAAGTGAGTCTTCTCCGACTATTCCGGCCAAGGTGGCTCTGACGACTCAAGGTGAACTCTTGACCCCTGCATGCTTCACTAATGATAGGGACTTAGGAATATTTTATGACCCGCTCCCGTCCTGGAATGAAATCCAGGACTTATTGCAGTATCCCACTCCTCCCCAGGGTTTGTACAACCACAGCTGTGTTTCTTTTCCTTTTCTAACTTGTAATCTACCGCGTTTCTTGAATCATATAGTAATGTAAGATTGTGACACTTGTTCTTTATATCAGGAGCAGGCAAGACGCCCAAAGCTTCAGACCTTCGACACAGGCTCGAGCAATATAGACTTTCCAAAATTTCTGCTAAGCCGAAGCCCTCAACCCAACGCTCCGGGGATGTAGTCGGATACCGTCCTCTTCTTGGGGTCATCGAAGAGGGTATTCAGCAGAGGAAGAGGAGTCATCCTTTATCCGAAACTTCGCTCGGTCCTCAGCCTCCGGCCCAGCCTATTCATGATATTACTGAGGAGGGTAACGAGTTTGTACCTTCTCCACACCCGTCCGGAAACCCTTCTGTTATTCATATCGACCGTCCCGACCTGGCCCGTAATCCATTCGCGGGTCATCCTGATCTGGATCCGGGTTCTCATGATATTACTTTTGACGAAGTCACTTGTGAACACCTTCTCCCCCGTAACCCCATGGTACGAGTACTTGATGAAGCCAAGTCCTTAGATCTCGATCTACTCACTACTCGTATAGTCACTATGGGAGACGAGGCCAAAGCTAATATAGATCGGGTGGCAGAGGAGACCAAGAAGCTGATGGGGCATCATGCTCGGCTGGTTAAGGCCGGAGAGGAGATTGGGAGCGCCAATATCCGACTTCGATTGGTGGTTTCGGATCAGGCCAAGCAGCTTGCGGATCAGGCTATCCAGATTTCTCAGCATGAGGCTGCTACTGGGCGACTAAGAAAAACCATGGAAGAGGCTAGTCGGGCCGAATTGCGGAAAATGGAAGCTGCTTGCAAAGAGCGGATTGACATGGCTATTGCCACGGTGGATGAGGTTCGGAGAGCGGATCTCGAGCAGGTGGAGGAATTGTCCGAGAAACTTGGGGCTGCAGAGCTTGCTCAAGCTAAGTTGAGGGAAGAGATGGAGGTGATGCGGAAATCCCTTCAGGCTGATTGCTCGAGATACAGACTGGAGAGAGATGCTGCCGTCGAAAGGTTGTCGGCCTCCGATGCCCGGATGAGGGAGTTTGAGGAGAATGAGGGGATGATGGATGACATGCTCCAGGACATGTATTTCCGGACTTGGAAGCAGGGCAATCTCTCTTGGATGGATGATTATCCCAGGGTCATGGCCAAGATCTATCTTCGGGCTTTGGAGGAGGCTAAGGCTGATGCAGATAAAGAGGGTGGAACGGTCTTCAGTATGGATGTGGTCACTGCCCAGTTCACCAAGGAGGAGAAAGTGGCGGTAAAGGAGGGTATGCGGCTGCTTGCTGCTGAAGAGGCAGGTGTGCAGGTAGAGGATGACGACCAGGACGGTCAAGAAGCATGTGCTGGTAAGTCTTCCTTTCTAGTCTTTCCGTTAACTTGGTTACTCATCACTAATGAATTCTTTTTATGACCGGACAGGCGGGCAAAAGAGCAAGGACAAGACTTCGACGCAACCGGCTCCCTGATTGGACCTGGAAAATTCTTTTTGTAGGCTTGGCATTGTTGCATCTGTTAGTCTTAAGACAGTAGAGTAACTTCTAAGTTGTAATTCTTGCTACTTGTAATAACATTATTCTTGAAGTGTAATTTTTTAGCTTAAGTTGATTTTGTCGTTTCTTGAATATTTGTTGCTATTTCGACATATCGTATGAGAAATGTAGCTATGCATATTCTTGTAATTAAATTGTGTTTGATGTCAGATTCTGGTTTTAAATCATAATCTCATGACTTGCAATGTTAGCGTGTGGTGTGAAAAAATTAAATTACAGTCATGCATCTGCACATAAGGGAAGAAAATACCGCCTTTCATGTTCTGTTTGTAAATGGCAGTTTCGAATATCTTGTATGACCAAGCATGGAAAGCAGTTGAATGCCCTGCCATCTGATTGTGAATCTCTGCATCCACTGGCGGGTACCTCTTACCCTGCATCCTGTACTTTATGGTTTGTTATAGAGGATAGGAGGAAAGTTTTTTTTAAGTAAAATTGAAATATGTGAAATAGTAAAACTTCCAGTCACGGAAGGCCTTCGATGCGCTTAAGTTCGTGGCAAACGGGTTTTGTAGTCACTTTCCCTAGCTGTGGGTCTTGGAGACATTTGTCACCCATCTTACGCCTCCGCGGGGAGTTAATTCTTTTTTACCACAGCCGCACTTAAGACGCACCGGAGCCGAGATCGCGCACAGTAACTACCCGGGCCATTATGGCCCGTACTCATGGGTATTATTCGACTTACTATGGCCGGCTAGCGTGGGTGCCGATCGTCAACTGTGAACTGCCCCTGGCTGGCCACACCTTATGTTGGGGCTTATAATCGGTTCACAGTTGCCGGCGAGCCTAACGCCGTAATGAGCTGCCTCGGCTATAGTCGGCCTTCTCGGTGGCTTATAATTGGCTCATTACAGTTGGCTTTAAGGGCCGTCGCGAGCAATGAGTTAACCCGCAGCAGAGGGATGCTGGAGCAAAAGTGTCTCATTGGCGAGGGCATAGATTCGCATAGTACCTGTTGGGTCTTGTCCACGTGAAGTTGCATCGTGGAGTGCTTTGAATAGAAATGCTATATGCTCAGGACTTCGTTCAACAGAAAAAGATAAAGTTAACAAGCAGCCAAGATACAAAGGAACAAGCTAAAAAAGAGACAAGGCTTTTTTAAAGTGGTTCGGCATGAAAAAATGCCTACGTCCACTGATTCTCTTTGTTAATTCACTTCATATGGGCAATACAAGTTAAGAAAAGTATCGACGGAGGTGTTGGATGTTCCATGCCCTCTGGAACACCTCTCCATCCACTGTTGACAAAATATAGGCTCCGTTGTGGAGATCTTTATGAATTACATATGGTCCATCCCAGATTGGGTCTAGTGCTCCGGGGCGAGGGAAGATTCGCTTGAGGACAAGATCCCCTTCTCGTAAGGTACGATGCTTGACTTTGGAGTTGTATTGCGCTGCCACCTTTTGCTTGTGGGCTGCTGTTTTTAGGACTGCATCATTCCTTCTCTCCTCGACTAGATCCAAAGACATGTTGAGGAGCTCTTCGTTCTCTTCTGGGTTATAGTGGATCCTACGGTGGGAAGGCACAATGGTTTCAACTGGGAGCATAGCCTCCGATCCGTATGCCAAAGAGAAAGGAGTGTGTCCTGTTGATGTTCTGAAAGATGTGCGGTAGGCCCATAGTGCCGTAGGGAGTTCATCCACCCAAGCGCCCTTTGACTTTTCGAGCTTCTTTTTGATCAGAGTTTTCAGAATTTTGTTGACTGCTTCGACTTGTCCGTTTGCTTGGGGATATGCTACGGATGAGAAGCTTTTGTGAATTCCGTGTTCTTGGCACCAGTTGGCGAATTCCTCGCTGTCAAACTGAGGTCCATTGTCTGATATGATTTTTAGTGGGACTCCGTACCTGCACAGAACATTTTTGATTAAGAAGTTGATAACTTTCGCTGAAGATACTTTATTTAGAGGTTCTGCCTCCACCCATTTGGTGAAATAGTCGACTGCTACTATAGCATATTTGGCGCCGCCTCGACCCATTGGCAGTTCACCGATTAAGTCAATTCCCCATACTGCAAAGGGCCAAGGGCTGGTCATCTGAGTAATATCGGTTGTTGGTAGCCGAGGGATCTTAGCAAATTTTTGGCATCTGTCACACTTCTTGACGAAATCTAAGGCGTCCTTGCTTAAGGTGGGCCAGAAATATCCGTATCGGAGTATCTTCTTTGCTAACGTTTGCCCTCCGGTGTGATCTCCGCAGCTTCCTTGATGAATGTTGGATAAGATTTCCTTGGCTTCCCTTCCGGCGACACACCTTAACAATGGGTTAGAGAACCCGCGCCGATAGAGGATGTCTCCTTGTATCGTGTAGCGGGACGCTTTCCTCAAGATTTTCTTGACTTCGTTACGCCTGTCGGGTAGTGTGCCATTTTGTAGGTAGTCTCGGATGGGAGTCATCCAAGTTGCTTCTTCGGTTGCAGCTATCAGATTCACTTGCTCAAAACTTGGAATCGTTTGCTTTGAGACAGTTACTGCCCCGAAGATGGCGACGTCTCTCATACTTGCTTGCTTTGCCAATTCGTCGGCCTCTTGGTTCTCTTCCCGAGGGATGTGTTTGACTAAGTAGTGGTCCAATCGGTTGAGAAGCGACTTGGTCTTCTTTAGATATGCTATGAGTCGTTCTTCTCGAGCTTGGAATTCCCCTAGTATTTGATTAACAATAAGCTGAGAATCGCTGTGAAGGCACAAAGAATTGGCTCCGATCTCGATAGCAATTTCTAATCCGGCTATTACGGCTTCATATTCTGCATCGTTGTTGGTGGCAGCGAACTCCAACCTTATAGCATAGTGCAGTTTATTTCCCCTGGGAGTGATTATTACCACACATGCCCCCGAGCCTTGTTCGTTAGATGCACCGTCCACAAAGAGATTCCACTTGATATCTTCCGTTATTTCCAGTTGCTCCTTATCCTCGTTGGTAGTGAATTCTGCAATGAAATCAGCCATGGCTTGTCCCTTGATGGCGGTGCGAGGGTGATAGGTGATATCATACTGACTCAGCTCAATACACCATTTAAGTAGTCGCCCGGAAGTGTCGGGACGATGGAGTACCTGCCTCAGTGGTTGATCGGTCAGAACTTTGATGGAATGGGATTGGAAGTAGTGACGTAGCTTTCGTGAAGTGATTAGTAAACAGTATGCTAACTTTTCAAGCTTAGGATATCTGACTTCTGCCCCAGTAAATCTTTTACTGACGAAGTAAACTGGTCGTTGCGTGCGGTTGTCTTCCCTTACCAAGGCAGCGCTTAGAGCGTGAGATGACACAGCAAGGTATAGGTATAATTCTTCGCCTTCGCTTGGGGTCGAGAGTACCGGTGGTTTCTGGAGGTGTTCGATTAGGTTAAGGAAAGCGGTTAAGCATTCGTCCGTCCATTCGAACTTTCCTTTATCTTTCTTTAGAGCTTCGAAAAAGGGGACGCACTTGTCCGTTGCTTTGGAGATGAATCGGCTTAGGGCAGCCACTTTTCCATTTAGGCTTTGCATTTCCTTTCGGGTGGAAGGTATCTTGATGTCCCTTAATGCTCGGACTTGTTCAGGGTTTGCTTCTATCCCTCGGGCATGGACGATGAATCCTAAGAATTTTCCCGATGACACTCCGAAGGAGCACTTTAGTGGATTCAACTTCATTCCATACTGTCGAAGTACCTGGAACATTTCGCCTAGGTGGCTTACGTGATCTTTGGCTTTCCGTGATTTTACCAGCATGTCGTCTACATATACTTCCATTGTTCGTCCTATTAGCCCTGCAAACATCTTGTTGACGAGGCGCTGGTAGGTGGCTCCTGCATTTTTAAGTCCGAAGGGCATCACTTTGTAGCAGTATAAACCCCGGTCGGTGATGAAGCTAGTGTGGTCTTGGTCGGGAGCATGCATAGGGATTTGGTTATATCCTGAGTATGCATCCATAAAAGACAGGAGTTCGTGTCCGGCTGTGCTGTCTACAAGTTGATCGATTCTGGGAAGCGGGAAGCAATCCTTTGGGCAGGCGTCGTTTAGGTTGGAGAAGTCAATGCAGGTCCGCCACTTCCCATTAGCCTTCTTTACTAGTACCGGGTTGGCGATCCATTCTGGGTAAATAGCTTCTCGTATGAAGTCATTGGCGAGTAGATTCTTTACTTCTTCATCGAGGGCTGCTGATCGCTCTGCCCCCATACTTCTCTTTTTTTGTTTTACAGGCGCCTTGGTAGGATCAATTTATAATACGTGGCACGCTATGTCGGGGGAGATTCCGGTCATGTCAGCGTGTGACCAAGCGAATACATCCAAGTTGTGGCGGAGAAAATCAATGAGTTGTTCCTTCAATTCAGCTTTCAGCTGTGACCCAATTTTCAGTAGCCTACTTGAGTCGTGCTTGTCTACAGATATAAACTCCATAGCCTCTGCAGGCTCGGCGGTGGCCTCCTCCTCTTTGTCCCTAGGGTCTAATTCATTGAAAGGGTCGCTGGTGTATCGAAGAGGAGGGGCTTTCTTTAGTTGCTATGCTTCAAGGCTTTTTGTGCAGAGGGCAATCTCTACACCTTTCCCTTTATCTCTCCTGTGGTTGTTGCGAAGTTCGGTTACATAGCAGTCTCGTGCAATATCTTGGTCTCCTTCCACTTCCCCTACCCCATTGTCTGTTGGAAATTTCATTTTCAGGCACCACGGGGCTAGGACAATCTGGAAGTCAGATAGGGCTGGTCTTCCTAGGAAGGCGTTGTAGGCCGAATGGTTTTCTATCAGCACAAACGTCTGTTTCCTTACAACGGAGCGGGGATGGCTTCCAATTTCAACGAAGAGGTCCAGCTGCCCGATGGGCATTTTCGCATCTCCAGTGAAACCGTGTAGCGGTTTATCGCAGGGAGATACATCCTTCATTGATAGCCTCATTTTGTCGAATGCGTGTTTGAACAGGATATTTACAGAGCTTCCGGTGTCTACCAGGATTCGGTAAACTTCGGCGGGACCGAGTCGGGCAGAGATAACCATGGGATCCATGTGAGGGTACTGTCTTCCTTCTAGGTCGCGTTTACTGAATGTGATGTCATCATTTTCTTTCCGCTTTGGGTGGCGCTCTTCTATAGCCGTATTGACACAGTCTCTATTGTCTCTAAGCGACTTCCCATATCTTTCCATCTCTTTCCAACTTCTGTCTGCGATGTGCGGCCCTCCTGAGATGGTATGGACCACTATCTTCTCTTGACTAGAGCTGCTAGCGTTGCGGTCGCCTCTGCCGGTCCCTGGTGAGGGTAGCCTTGGGTTTTCATTGGCAGGAGCTGGAGTCCTGTCTTGACTTTTTACATAGCGTTCCAGTTTCTTTCTTCTGATGTGTTCCTCAATCAGATCTCGGAGATGATGGCATTCGTTGGTATCATGTCCGTGGGATTCGTGGAAGCGGCAGAATTTTCCAGATTTCTGTGCGCTATCTGATTCCTTCTTGTACGGTGGGCGTTTGTATCTAACTTCGCCTTGGGTGGCAAGGAAGATATTTTCGACGGTCTCGTTCAAAGGGGTGTAAGAGTCGAATCTTGGTCATGGCCGATATAGGCGTTTTTCTACTTTCTTGCCCCCAGCATTGTCTCTGGAATCATTTCTTCGAGCGTCCCTCGCCACAGCAGGGGCGTTACCATGGGTCGTCTTACTTTGCTGTCCTGACTGCCCCTCAATGGCAGCATCCTCAAGCCTCATGTATTTCCCGGCTTCATGGAAGAAATCGGGTAAAGTAGCTGGTTTTTCTTTTGTCAATCTTCTAGCAAATTTAGTGTCCGGATGCACCCCACTGCAGAGGGCCATTAGGATGAGCTTCTCATCGGCATCTTGAACTGCGGCTGCTGCGGCGTTGAATCTGGTTAGGTATTGCTGCAGCTTTTCTCCAGGTTTCTGTTTGACGCTGGATAAGGAATAAGCGTCCTTAGGTTGCTCCACATGAATGCGGAACTGACTGATGAACTTTTCTTTCAACATTTCCCATGAGCTGATGGATCCTTGGGGTAGATGACAGAACCAGGAGGTAGCAAGATCTGCTAAGAAGAGCGGGAAGCATTTGCACAGTACTCCCTCTGTTGCTCCACTCATGAGCATATGCTGCGTGTACCTCTGTAAGTGTACAACGGGATCGGAGGTTCCTTTGTAGGGTTCCATTGTTGGCATCTTCCATTCTCGGGGGGTGATAGCAATTTCGATATTGCGGGCGAAAGGGCTGGTTACCCTAGCGCCTATCCCTCGGTCTCTTTGCTCCCGTTGGACACACTCTCTGAATAAGCGCGCCATCCTTTCATCAGAATTTGGAGCGGACAGAAATGAGTTTGGTTCTGTTCTATGGGGTTGATTCCGTCCAGACAACCTGTAGGGATGGTATCGTCTATCATTCCTCATATTTTCCAGTGGCTGCCTTTGATCTTCTGGGAGCATGCTTGGGTCAGCTACAGTTGGCCCTTGCCTTGATCTTCCCCTGTTGGGTTCTGATCTAAGCACTTCCTCGGGTCCAACTTCGGGCTGAACTCTAGCTCGGCCCCGTTCACTGGTGTTTCTATGGTTAGGCAGCATGACAGGCTCAGCCGCAGTTGACCTTCGCCCGGTACCTTCCCCGTTGGGTTCGGCACCAAACGTTTCCTCAGGCCTAACTTCGGGCTGGGCTCGGTCTCGGCTCCTACCACGGCTACTCCTGCCGTTAGCTCCTTCGAAGAAGGAAGATCTTTGCTGTCTCTGAGATCCTCCAGACTGGGACTCGCCCCATGATTCAGTGTTGCGGTTGGATTCTTCAGCGTCCCTCAAGCGTGACATGAGATGGTCCACCAAGGCTTCCTGCTGGGACGTGAAGCGGTTAGTTACTTCAACAACAACTCTGTCCAAATCTGCCCTAGTAATTGCTGCAGGCTGTTCTGTGGCAGGAGTGGTTGGGTTAGCCTGTCCTTCATTTGTTGCCGTTGCTGGAGGAGGACGATTTACTGGATTCGCGGCAGCTGGATCAGGAAGGCTACTGGATGCGATGTTTTTTCCTTTGTTAACATCTTTTCTCTGTTTGGGAGGCATGTTTTCCAAGTGGCGGACGATGCTGTTAGGAAAACTCGTTAAGTAGATGAAGCTGAAGCTTCGAGTTTCTATTTCTCAGTGAAAGCACCAAAAATGTTTGCACAAAAAATGGACAAACACCTCAAAGTTGTAGGATTTAGTAGATCTTAGGTTGTTCTTAGTGATTTTGGAGATTTATGCAAATATATGAAAAGCAGGGGCTAAACTGTAAAAAAGACACACAATTTATAGTGGTTCAGCCAGAACGTGCCTACGTCCACTTTATATGTTATTTCTCTTCTTTTCTTATGATTACAAGTACAAAGCTTTGGTACAAGTAAAAGAAAGTTGTTTGAAAGTTCCTTCCGTGCTTGAGCTCTCAAACTTGTCCCCATTGTTGTACCCTTGCCCCTCTATTTATAGATTGAGGCTAGGGGTAGGGGTCCAGGATATGTAAGGTAGCAGATGGGCCTGGGCTGATGTGATCTGGCCTGGTATGACTTGGTTCGGCATCACTTGGTCCGGAGGTGGGATGGTGAGGTTGGACCGGTGGTAGTTGGTCCGGTGGTGGAATGGTGAGGTTGGACCGGTGGTAGTTGGTCCGGTGGTGGAATGGTGAGGTTGGACCGATGGTAGTTGGTCCGGTGGTGGAATGGTGAGGTTGGACCGGTGGTAGTTGGTCCGATGGTGGGATGGTGAGGTTGGACCGGTGGGTCTGCCGAATGGATTAGATGGAGGTCTACCGAATGGATTCGAGGGAGGACTGCCGAATGAGGTCTGCCGAATGGATCACGTTTCTGGGTCTCGAGGTCTTCCGGGTAAGAATTCACCCAACATAAACTACAGATCACAACATAAATCAGGATATGTCACAAAGTATCGTGTATCAGAAATATCAAACAATTCAACATTCACTAGAATCCAAACATCCATAAGTAAGATCAATTACTATCTGATTAAAATTAATTAATACCAGATTAATTACTTATGAATAAACTACAAATCTTGGTTAATCAACATCGATAAATTACAAACATTTTGATTAATTATTCTTTAATCCTTTATAAATAAATTTTCTTTTTATCATTTAATTACTTCCATTAAGTAATTATTCTTTTTAGTCATTTTCATTTAGTGATTAATTAATTCACAATTTAACCTTAAGTTAATCACAGTAATTAATCATTCTTTAATTTATCAAAACCTTAATTAATTTTAAAGATAAACCCTTTTATTTCACAAGTTAAAAATATACCCATTAATGAAGAAGTTTAAAAGGATTTAAGTCCAAATGCATATTTATTTGTAATTTGAAACTCAGAACTAACTTGAACCAGGCAGGCAGAACTCGAATTTTAAACTGAGCTTTTAAATCTTATTAAAGTTTTAAACCTGAGAAACAGTTTTCAGAAACCCTGTAACCAAACAAAATCGACCCGAGCAATTTCAAGACTTTCCTGAGCCTTACTTCGAGTCCTTTCCCAACTCCTTTTCCCCGAGTCATCTCGTTACTTACTCCAGCTTACACCCGAGTCTACCTCTTCTTCCCAAAACATCACAAACCCAGATGCACGAAACTTCACGCGTGCACGTGCACCGTGACCACATCCACCTCCGACCAACTTCGATCGTCTTCCCTCATCGGCGACTGAACCCCAACCCTATTCCGATCATCAAAACGATGATGAAATCATCGAAGCAAAATCGAGCGTTCTAGCTCGAAACTGGAACCCAAAATGACATCAAAACTTTCCACGCCATTGATGATCTCCACCACCAGAAAACCCGACATCATGTCCAAAGACTCGCCATCGTCCTATGCTGCCATTCAATCCAACCTCACCAATTCCGATGCATCGTAGTCGAAGAAATCGACTCGAAACCGACCTTAACCAAAACAACTACCAAAGCCCTAAATCATCATCGTCAAGATACCCCGGCCACCAGAAAATTCAACCACCATTTTTCGCTGGAATCCCAGACCTCCATCTTCCTCTCGAAACAATTTCAAGATTTCTCGATTACACGATTATCATAAATCAACGCGTTTAGCTTTTTCGTTCAACATAAGATATCTTGATGATTATGGGCTTAAAAATCATGAATTTTCTTTTAAAAATCCTATTTTACCATGACAAACCAGATTATGATTCTGAAATGCTAAATCATGCCGATCGAAATTTGGGTTTAGTTGAGATTTAACTGTTCTACCTCCTTTAGGATGAAGCTACTCTTTAATACTATCTAGAAATGTTTCCAGATCGAATATTTGGTCATCACTAATAGGTTTTATTTTTATATCTATGTCTAAAATACATCAAGCAAGAAGATATTGATTTTAGTTCAAATTTTGGAAACCTGTAAATGCTTAACAGAGGTATATATATATACTTGTATACCAGTATGCAAACATGTCTATAGCCTAATTCAACTATATTCGAGATGAATACATCTAGACAAACATACATATAAATCATCACCACATAGATATCTCATGCAGCAGTATCAAAAGATTTAAAAGTTGAGAGTTTGCTCACATGGATAACTTGATGAACAGAGATGCTTCAAAATTTACAGACAAGCCCTCAGAACTCACACCTAACATTTTTGCAGATCAAACATCATCACAGTAATTCCTAAGCAACACATAATAGTTCTAGATTTTAGTTTAAAGGTTTACTCACTTTTGAAATTTATTTGGAGACAGAGAATACTTTCACTTGTTTTGGAAATCTGCAGTTTTTATTCCTCTACTCTTTTATTTCTCTCTTCAGCAATTTGTTTTGGACTTGTATATATTTTTCTAAGTTTATTTTCTTTCTTCAGTAAAAAAAAAAAGTTTTGAACGAACTGATGCATGGGTTGATACATATAGAAATGTACAGAGCAAGGGAGGTACAGTTTTCTTTTCTTTTCTTTTTTATTCATTTGTACATTTGCAACCAGAGATTTTTTATAAATATGGTGGCTAATACTCTTTCTTTTGCGTGCTAGAACTGATGGCATTAAATGCCCATGTTTCAATTCTTGTTTACATGCAGTCCTATTCTCTTATGCAAGTACAAATCTTGTTTTATCAAAAGATATCTTCTTACATGCTTCTATCTTCCTACTACCTTTCTTATCCTCATATACTCACGGCAAGCATATGGTTTGAATTTGTAATTGTTTCTATCTTATATATGTACTTACTTTTTTTTTGTTTGGTTACTTTATTCCCTTAGCTTATTTTGTTTACAGCAAATTCCTTTTAGTTTGAACACTTTTGTTATCTTGTTGTTTTGCTTATTACAATTTCTTTTATTTCATTTTATTAACTAATGTTTGCTTTTATTTGGTTAATTCACTTCCCTAGTTTATTTTGTTATTAAAATCTTAGTTAACGTATTCATTCTCTATTTTACAAACTATAAAATTTATCTTGTATACATTTCTATTTCAATCTCTAACTCTAATACTAATTATTTAAAAATCATTTATTTAAGAATTTATTTTAAATCCAATATATATATACACAATATTTAACTTTAAATGATTTAACACATTTATATTTGTTTTCGGGGAAACTCGAATCAATTTATCAATAAATTTTACAATTTTTTTATTCAAAAATTCAATTAATTATTTATTTAAATTTTTATAAAATCCGGGATCGTTACAACTTGGATTCTGACTTCAAATCGAAATCAATAAGAACGAGCATCACCTGGAACAAACTCAGTCACCCAAACCACCTCGCATCGCCTAACTCCGACTATCGTAGACCAAGTCATCACGCCTAAAAACTCGCCAGAGCATCCTCTTCCTAATTCCCCTACACCGGTCACCTCCGGTGCCTCGATGACGCCGCAAAATCCATCCAAACCTGGTCGACTAAAACATGATGCAAAACCCTAAATCGACGCCGTGCCTCCACTCCGATCATCTAAAAAATCTTCGAGCATTTTTCCTGGCTTCGCCTATGCCCAAAGCTCCACCACGACCCATCGACCTGCATCGAAACCCAACCCATCGCCGAAATTTGGCCTTTGTTCCAAATCCGTTCAACTAACAATTTCCCACTCGATACTTCACTAAACCTTTTTAATTTACATTTAAAAATCGTCATTTTTAATGGCAAATCCGTTCATATAAGTAAAAGTCGAAATTTCCATGTTTGAGCTATGTCAATTTTAAAGTTTCCACTATACAAATGAGGCTCTCTTCACAAATACTTCATATTAGATCTCGAGATGATTTTTAGATTAAACTTCATCAGGAAACAAACAGTTTTCTTCTTGAAATCGTGGCCTAAAACAAAACACATAAAGAGATATTGATTTTTAAAAGATTGATGTTTAACAGATTTCACATAAACATAACACAGCGACTTCTTTTCTTGTGTTACAGAAGTTAAACCCCATGTTTACCTTTATTCACATACATGTATATATTCAATCATCTCTAAACAAACATGAAAAACATACTACCCATCATAATTTTCAAGAATTATCACATACAATCACATATCAAAACAAATTAAATTTTAAAAATAGAAGTTTACTCACCTTTCAAACTTGAACAAAGAACAAAGGACACAGTGCCTATTATATTTTATTTGCAACTTGATTGTTTTATTTGAGACTGATCTCTCTTGAATCTGAACTGCTTGCTATACTTTGTTCAGTTTGAAGGCTTGAAGTTTGGAAAGACTTGTTTGCTGATTTTGTTGAGTTGCCTCCAGGTTTTAGAAATTGAAAGAGAAGTTGCTATTTGATTTGAATCTTGACTTGATTTTAATTCCTTTCCTGGTTTTACTTTTGTTTTACTTGCTTAATTTTGAATGAATGAAATAAAGGAATACAAGGTGGAGATATAAATCAGATGGTATACTGCTGCCTTCCACAACAAGCATCTTCTTTTGATTTTTTTCAGTTTGCTTTGAAAAAAAATGTTTCGACTTGACATGATTTAATTGATTTTTATATTTTGTAGCTTGAAATGATGTATTGTATGCTTGAATTGAACTGTGCATTAAATGCTTGTCTCCTTAGGTTCATACATGTATATATATATACACATAGATTTCATATGTATATTTTGTTTTACCCAATGCTTTTGTATTTGTTATCATTTTATATACATATTCTCATATACACATTACTTTATTATATATATATATATATATTCACATTCATACAAACTTTTCCTATATTTCATTCCACATAGGTATATACATACATTTATAATCTTGTATATGTATATACTTATATATGTATATATTTTCAACATCACAAGGTTGTATATATTTATTTATACATATATTTAAGGGTATTTTATCGTGAATTAAATGTTGGAGTTTTATGTATATACACATATAATTTAATTTTTTTCTATACGGTTCATCATATCCAGAGATTTATAAGCCAATATTTATTATAGTTTTTAAGCCATTTATATATCCAATATTTCAATTATCAAAAATTCATTTGCTCGACCCAAAAAAAATTAATATTCTGATAATTTAAACCAGTTAATTATCTAATTAACAGACGTTAAAAATCCGGGTCGTCACGCTTAACGTTCGGGATTTCTGGCACTTGAAGGTCGGCACGCAATACAGTTGTAACAACCCGATATTTTCAACCATTCGCATCCATTATAAGTGCATAGGTAGACACACATGCCGGAATTGAATTGCTCAAAATACCGCGTTGTAAATAAAATTTGGCAAATCTCAGAATATACAGTAAATAAAATCACAGATCACAGACACAGAGTAAAATAATGCAGCGGAAGTAAAAGAAATAGTAGTTCATGAAGCTACTATATAAATATATCAGAGTTACATGAGATATAACAGAAGAAATAGAATACAACAAAAGTCTCAATATAATAACCATGTACAAGCTGAGTAGAACAATGGAATTGAAATAGATAGGACATGACAAGCAGATAATCTCCAACTATTCAAATCTCCAAGAGAGTGGAAATCCAAATCTGTGAATAACTCAGGCTGACCCGAGCGTAAAGCAAAACACAAAACACTCGAGTCAGGACAATATATACTTATATAATGTAAACCAACTCAAGTGAACTGTAATAAAGGTACAAGTAACTTAAAGAATGCTTGGGATTGCCCATTCTTTAAGGATCCGTTAAAATATCTACTATGTAGTAATATTCGCTATAATAATAATGTCTAATAATTAAAGTATAATCATATAGAAAATAGCGTTAAGGGGATGGAGAACCTTAACGCGGTCGGATCTTAAAATCATAATCGTAGTAAAGCTCGATATGGTAGGTGACACGGCACAACTAGGCAATGCCAGGGTAGATATACCAATTACGCATCCGGACTAGTGGTGACGCATAGCAGCCACTACCGCCCACCTCGAACAACACTCCCAAATCAAGGGTGGCCACCAAATCAATCACAAGTAATAGAATGGTATCGAAGAAGTGTGTCCGATAAGAGGTGCTACCTCCTTAGTCCGTCAATCGCTCCTGTTTTATCCACCTTATGCCAACTCACGGGAGTTGGGTCCACGTATATACCTTAGGATCGTCGCCACCATCCTACTTCATTCTGGAAACCCCACCGCGTACACAGTTGTCAAAGTGGTTTTCGGTATCGACAGAGAGTATGTCCATATCCGATCCCGGTCTCTTTAACAACCAATTGTTATTATAACCCGTGGTTATAATTTAAAAACAGTTTATACTTCAAAATAGAATATCATTCAAATCCAAATCTTTATCAAAATAAAGATCAAATCATTTCCAAACCATTTAATATATCAAAATGTCATATCTTCCAAAACTTCATTTCAAATCATTTCAATATATCAAAATATCAATCTTTCCAAAACTTCATTTCAAATCATTTTAATATATCAAAATATCAATCTTTTCAAAACTTCATTTCAAATCATTTTAATATATAAAAATATCAATCTTTCCAAAACTTCATTTCAAATCATTTTAATATATCAAAATATCATTTGAGTTCAAATCTAAATATTCAACTTTAGATACATTTTAAATTTAAAGATATCATTCATTTACTATCATTTCAAATCACCTTTATACAGTTCATATCCAAATCAAAATAATTCATTTAAACCTTTTAAAAGTGTAATTATTATACTTTCAAATCAAGTATTCAATTTTCAAAGTTTCAAACCATTTTGAGTTCATTTGCTAAATCAAAACCCTTAATTATTAAAATTTCAGCCTTTCACGGCATTTAGAAAAAGCTATTATAAGTTATATTTGAAACATTTTAATTCAGCAAAGACAGCACTTAAAAACTGCTATTATAACTCAGTTTTTAGTTAAAATATAGTTCAAAACAGAAAAGACAGCATTTCAGAAGTGCTACGGTAACTCAGATTTCAAAACAAAGGTTTTATTTGATTTCAGCAAAGACTACATACCACTATAGCATTTTCAGAGAATGCTATAATAGACCTGAGTTCAATATTAGCCTATAAGTTCAATTACAGCAACTACAGCATTTCAGAAATGCTGTAATAGCTCTTTTTACACAATTTTAGTTCAATTCAGAAACTATAGCATTTTTGAATGCTATTAAAGGTTAATTCCAGATTTTAGTGTATTTCCAGCAACTAAATAACTTCAATTTAAAACACATAAACATTTTAAAAATCATATTTTAACATTTAAAATGTTCATTTCCATATCATTTAACATATATCTTTTTCACAATAAATTTCTTATAATTAAATCCAATTTTCAACAATTTACTTAATAAATTTAAGTGTAAAAGTTTCCAATTCTTCACATTTCAACAAATAAACTTAACACTTCAAATTTAAATTACCATTTCACAAATTTAACTAAATTTCCAATTTTATTTAATTAACTTAAACCTTTAATTAAAACCAAATTTCACATTTCCTAGTCAAGTTATATTTTAAAAGATCACTTTTAAACATTCATTTATTTAACCACTTAAATTCATAGAAAAATCAATAATACTTTAATAAATCACTTAAATTCAAATTTTATCAAATTATCATATTTACCATTTCCAAATAAAATTTAATATCCATTTTATTTATATAACTTAAATATCATTTTTAACCAAAATTCCAAATTTCCAACTTAAGTTATATTTCAAAAATCTAGTTAAACCATTCATTAATTACATTTTTAACACATAGAAAAATCATAATTTCTTTAATTCAAAATATTTCAAAATCTGTTTAAATCAAATTCCATAAATTTATATTTTTAAAATACTTAAAATATTCAAAACACTTTATAAAATAACCACGGGCCTGTATATAGTTTTCTAGCCTAGGTCAAGTGATACGGATATGTATCATTTCAATCCGTAGTTTAAAAAGAAAAATCCGGGTTCTATCATTTCAAACCCGCAATCCCAAGTTAAAATAAATTAAATAAAAACCATTCAGGCCTATCATTTCAGCCCATAACGATTTTTCCCTATTCTAAAGTCCGTTCGGGTATGTATCATTTCAACCCATAGTGATTCTAGTCTACAGGGAACTTGCAATGGTGATAACAGATATAAATAACAGAATAGCATGAAATAAAAGTAACATATGATATAATAAGTGTAATAACAGGTGTGAACATCATATGATAATAATATAAACATATATAACATGATGATATACATTACAGATTCAAATGGTGTCGGTTTATCAGTTATATAGGTACATATTGTCTGGTGAGAATAACTCACCTGTTTGTGCTGGAGATATCAAAACCAATGACACAAATGGAAACAAAAGCACGATGACAAGACTACGGACTTGAGTGGAGAGCAAGATCCAAAGCTACAACTCTTGTATTACAACCCAAAACATACATCAAAACAAACACAATTCAATACAACTTTAAAATGAAATAACTTTGAAATGAAAAGAGATTTGAACGTCAAATCTTTTGCCTTGTTTTCTACAATGCTTTGCATGGCCTAGGGGTTTATTTAGGTCAGGTTTGACATGAATTTGGCTCAGGTTTGATCATAGGAATGCATGGCATAAAGACTAGAACATGTGGAGGAAGTTACAACACAAGAATATCAAGAGACTAGGCAACATAGTGGAGTTTGGTTCAACTTTTGGCTCGGTCTATGGGTCAAATGGCTCGGCCATCATCTAGTACAGGTCTGGACAGAGGTTTGGGTGATGAGTAGCAGCAGCCAAAGGTCATGTAGCAAGTGGTGGTGGTGGCTAAGGGGGTGGCGATAGCAAGATATGGAGGGTAGGTGATGATATGTGTGGTCTAGGCAATGTTTTGTGGAGTTTTGTGGTGATGGCTTCAAGTGGAAAGTCATGGCCTGTCTTGGTCAGAGGGAAGGGAGTGTTTGCTGTAGTAGATGGTGAAGGTGATGATGGGGATGAAGGTGGTAGAGGCTAGGCCAAGCAAACATGTGAAGAGATCAAGGCAAAATTGCATAGAAAAGTAAGAAAAAAGTAGAAAGAAAAGAGGGAGATTACCAAAAGAATTTGCAAGATGGAGGCCATGATTTTTTTTTAGGGTTTAGAAGCTTTGGAAACTCGTGAAAAAGATGAGGGAGTCGGCTGAAAATGAATGAGGAAAAAAACGGCAAAAATAAAATAAAAGATGTATTGATTGAAAAAGAAACGGTAGAATTCAAAAGGGCTAAGCACACAAAAGGTATCAAACTCTTCATATATCTTTAATTCCTTTTTTATAACTTTATATTTCTAGAAATAATAATAATCCCAGATAAAATTTCGAAATTTTATCAAAATATAATACTTTATATAAATATTTATCAATTATATAAAGTTAAATTAAGAAAATAGCTAAAATAGTAAACTAGTCTAGAAATTTGAAATTGAATAGAATAAATTTTAGAAAAATTCATATGAGCTTGTAATATATTTTTAAACATAAATAATAACATAAAATAAAAATATATTCACAAAATAAATATTTAAAATTAAATTTACATATAATTTTTAATGAAGAAATAGCAGAAAATAGGAAAACAGCCTTTAAAAATGGAAAATAAATACAGTAAATTTTGGAAAAATTCTATTATCATTTTAAAATATTAAAAGACAAAAAGATACATAAAATAACATATTAACACATATTAAAACAAAATATAAGAAAGAAAATATGATTTATAAAATTTAAAATAGGCAAAATTGCACAATAAAACAAATTATACTAAAAATTGAAATGTACATAACTTTTACATTTTAACTCCGTTTTCAACGAAATGAAAAGTAGTGTTCAAGTTACTAAATCCATTTTCATAATAAAAGATAAAATTTATAATTTCAAACTATTTAAAATTTAAACTTAAAAGTCAAAGTTTGACCATTGACCAAAATTCACATTTTCAGGAGATATTAAATTTAGTCATATTTGAAATTCTAATCCACATCAAAGTCAAAGTCTATATTTAAAATAACAAAATTTATTCTTTTTCATAAATAAAGCTTTTGAATCTGGAAAAAAAATCAATTTAAGAATATTTGTAAAATACAGGGTTGTTACAACAGTAGACGTATTAGTGTCGATTTCCAAGGGTCAAAATCCCTGGGTTGTCACATTTGGTATCAGAGCTTTGGTTTAGCGAACACCAGAGCATGACCAGGGTATAGCCTCATAGAGATAGGATCAGTAATATCCTAGAATGAGTAACTCAATAGAGATATGGTTAGTAACACCCTAGAATGAGTTTGAGAGTATTATATATATGAGCGCCTATTTGTTAATGATAAAAAATGATTTTTGAAAATAGGGTAAATAAAATAATTTTACATAAGATTATATTTTGAATATAAAAGATATGTTTTTAAAAGATATATAGTAACTTGAATGATTATTTAAAAACAAGTTAATAAAAAGATTTAAGTATAAACATCTTATGATTAGAATTTCACAGTTTGACTATAAGATGTTTATTAATAATACTAAAAAAATTAAGAGTAATAAGGGGATGTATATAAAGCCTAAGAATTTGGATAATCAGAACTTTTTATCTAAAAGGGTTTTTGAAGAAAATTTCCAAAGGATTTTTATATTGGTTTATGAGAAGCAAAACCAAGTTTTTAGAAAATTATTTAACCATCATCTGAAATTATGATACCGAAAGGTTATAAAGGGGTTATAAAGTAAAGTAGTAGAAACTTTCATCTAAATTTTTTTTGATAAGGAAGTTTTATAGGATTTTGAAAGTTAAAATAATGTTTGAAAAACATTTTGTCAAAGGTTTAACAAAATAAAGATATCGATTGGCTTTCTAGGATTTGATCAAGTATAATTTTAAGGAAAATACCAAAGTACTTAGAGAATTATTATCCTTAGTCGTCTTATAAATTTGGGATAGGATACATTTAAATTTAAGACTTGACATTAGAATAAGTTAGTATCCATATCTAATGAGACTTTGTTTGCATTTGTAGAAAACATTTATAGGAAACTATTCAAAGGGGGAGTCCTCAAGAAGAAAGGGGAAGAAGAAAGACAATTTGATCGTCAACGACGACGAACCCATGTGGTGGCCACCTAGAAATGGTCAGCCCATTATAGAGGAAGAATTAGATCGACATACTAGGCTAGATGAAGACGGCTATCCTATGGTTGCAATGCTTATACCTCCCCCCACTCCTGAACTTATCATTGTTTCAAGCGATGAAGAAGCTGCTCAAGCTCCGAGGAATCAACGGAAGAGGAGGAATATGAGCCTATGGAAGATCCAAATTCCATGATACTCCATGAATCAAACAACAGCATAAACAACAATATTATATGGGATTTAGATGGAGATCATATCGTTTGGCAAGAAGAATCTTCAAGATTGTATGTTAACTATAACTGGGAGGAAGAACCTAAGGGGGTAGAAGTTGATATGTTGGAAGAGGAGGAAGTGTAGGGGATAGAGGAGATCGAGGAAGGAAATCCACGGGAAATGCATATGTAGGGTCTCGAGGAACAAGAAGCTGGGGAAGTAATCCAAGGAGTTCCAGTAGGAATAGGGCATGTTCCGTGTAACCAACATGGTTGCCATATGAGGAAGATAGGATGCAATAGTATGAGGATAGAAATGAGGCAGATGACGAATAAGGGAATAATGAAGACGATGATGATGACGATGAAGAAAATGATGGAGAGATATTTGATGTTGGTTATTGGAATTGATCAGCTTCAGAATGATGGTAGTGTTTGGAAGTTGGTTGTCTATCTAGTGGTATTTAGTATTAGTATTAGCTCATATATGGGCTAGTAGCTTGGTATGATGATTTTTGGTGATATACTGGTGTTTGTATTATGAACCCCTGTAGGGTTAGAACGACTTAAGAATGTATTAGTATGTTTGTGAGATGGTTTGTATGGTGATGTAAGGAAGAAACTATCTATAAAGTCTTTATTTCCTTCATTCATAACATTGTTTGATAGCGAATATACGAATCACTTAAGGAAAATTTTCATAAAACTTTGGTAAATTATACAAGTAAGAACTTTCTTTGAAAAAGAATAAAAATATATTTTTATGAAATGTTTAAAACTTAAACCAAGATTTTCTAAAATATTTCGGAAAAATAAAGTAGAAAAGTATTATACACTAAACACAATTTGTCCTAAGATCTGGATGTAAGGTTTTGATGTTTGAAAAGGATTTATCATTCGATGGTCGAAGGAAAATATTGATAAGGGTTTGTAGTCAGATTGCTTACATTTTCTATCATAGTTAAGGGCTATGTAAGGAGAATAACAGCCTCTGAGCTTAATCAAGATTTGCACTAGAAAAGTGGAGGATCAATACTAGTTCGGAAGCAAAATGATATATGTAACGACCCGTATTTTTACGGATCGAAAAGTTCGTCAAAATCTGGAATTCTTAGCGTTGTTGAGTCATTTCAGATTTTAGGCAAAATATTGTCTAAGTCCTAAGTCGTTCACAATTTAGTGTAAGTCGTAAGTCGTACACGACTTAGGGGATATGGATAGGCGACCTAGGTATTTTGATTTAGGTCGTAGGATGGTTTGGGACGACCTATAGAACCTAACCGAGTTAAACAGTTCGAGTTAGCGACCTATGATAGTTAGGTCGGAGTATACGACTTAAGAAAGATAGCGACCTAAGGGTTAGTGTTCTATAGTAGTTAGCGACCTAGAGGTTAGCGTAGTTGGGTCGTAGACTACCTAAGAAGTTAGGTCGTGAGTTCTGTGTGTGTTAGGTCGTGTGCTTGCTAAGTCGTATACGAGTTAGCGACTTATAGGAGTAGGCGACTTATAGCAGTTAAGTCATGGACGAGTTAAGGAAGATAAGTCGCTAGGAGATAGGTCGTAGGGTATTAGGTCGCGTGCCAGCATTGTTGGGTCGCTGGGGGGCGCTAAGTCGTAAGTCGCTAAGTCGCGCATAGGCTAAGTCGTTAAGTCGAAGGCTGTTATGTCGCGCGCTATGTTAAGTCAGAGACCCAGTTGAGTCGTAAGTCGTAGGTCGGCGTAGCAGTTAGGTCGTGGCATTTTTAGGTCGGTAAGCGCTTGTGTGGTAGGTCGTTTGGGTGTGCTGAGGCGCTAAGTCGTGGTATTTCTTCTAAGTCGTAGGTCGTCTGGTGTGTTAAGTCGCGAGCGACTTATGAGTTAGGTCGTATGCGCATGTATTAGGCGGAGCAGCTGTTAAGTCGTATGAGTTGTTAGGTCGAAGACTTAGGTCGGTGGGGGTCTTAGGTCGTAGGTCGGAGACGACCTAATTCCGAGTTACGACTTAAGAAGGCGGCCGAGTTAGGGGTGTTTCAGCTATAAATAGGAAGGGTTTTGCTCACTTTTTGGGATCCGGATTTCGAAGCGATGAAGTGCTGCCATTTTGAGAGCTCGACTTCTATACTTCTTCACTTCTTTTCTCCACTCTAATCTAGTGATTCCATCCATCCATATTGAAGATCAAATCGAAGATCGAAGAGCTTAGATTGAAGATCTACATTCTTCGAAGAGAGATTTCATCGTTTTAAGCGGATTGGTGATAGATCAAGTTAGATCCTTCGCTGTCCAGATCTGAAGCGTGTTGATTTGAGGTTGTTTTGGTGATTTGGTGAGTGGTGAATATCTCTCACACGGATCCAAAGGAGTAGATCGGATTGTTGGCTTGATTTGGTGTTAAAATAGTGATTTCCATGCATTTTGTAAACCTAAGTGTAGATCCCTGTAGATCCATTGTTTATGATGATTTGACAACCATTTTATTTCATGTTAACCTATGCAAGTTCATTCATCAAGATTATAGAGATATTGTTCATGTTTTCATGCTTGTTAGACTTTCAACTCTTTAATTACGAAATTGCAATATTGTTATAATTGTCCATTTTGCTTACATTTGAATGCTTGATTACTTGGATTGATGTTTGACATGATTGATTGCTGTGAATTAGATGATTGTTGATTGGTTTTAGACAAGATGGTCGAAGATGATTCAAAAGCTAAGGGAAAGGCTCTTGAATTGGGAAAGCTGCTCATAGCATATGTAGCGGGATGATGAAGCTCTTATGCATAGATTTGATGATGTAATGTTGAGATGAGGCTTTGCGAGGATGTGATGAAGCGAGGCATCATGTGATGAAGACTTGGTTTAATCCAGACGGGATCATCCCAAGCATGTTGATAACTCGGTGAAATGGTTCGAGTTGAGGATAATGGATGGTTATGGGAATGGTCGTCAAGGAGGATGACTAGGAGGCTTGGGTCTCATCGTTGTTGAAGGTTCTAGCATGCTCAAAGCAAGAGTACGTTTGGGCAGATTCGATAGTCCCAACGACTAACTGTTGATGGTCGAGTACTCTGGGCAGATTCGATAGTCCTTGGCACGGGTCACGATGACGTACGGGAGTTATGTCTAGAACCGGGGTTTCCATTAGCCCTTGACGGACGGCTGAAAGAATGTGCCGGTCATTCAATTAACGGTGATACCGAAGCAGTGATAACAGTGATAGCCAGAGTCATGGATGTTTGGTTGTATCGTCATTCGAACTCAAGAGCGGTATTTTCTGGGTGCTTATCTGATTTAGGCCTTGGTACTTGGAAGTTGGAAAACATCGCCCTTGACTCGAATGATTATTAATTTACTTTAAATTGTATGCTCTGCTATGTTGCTTCTGCTTAGTGTGTGTCTGGGGGCTATCACTGTAGAAAGAGGTGGAGTGGGAGGGTTGTATTCCTATTCCTTTTCCTTTATGCTCGTTTGGTATGTTGTTAGTTAATTTACTGCTCACTAAGACTGTTGTCTGACTCAAGGCTTTATGTTTTAAATCTTATTGCCTTGGGCTGTTCGTCCATTTTGGGACGGGCAGACTAGGTAGCAAGTGACAGGTGCTGTTCTTGCTTTCCACGTTGCTGATGACGAAGACGAGCTGGAGTATTGCATATTATCTTCTTACTATATGTACTGGATGTTCCGCTGCTCTGTATATTCTCTAAGTGTTATGTAGTGAGGCTGGTTGTATTGACTATTCAAATGTTTGTATCCAACTATTATGAAGTTTTATTGATGAGATTCTATTCTGTGAAGCTTCACTATATATATATTCTATTGTATTTTGTCCATGCGCTGTGAGTAATACGATAGATTCTGTTGTTTTAATTTACCCTGGTAATCGTCCATGGTCGCCTGGCACACTTTACAGCGCACTATCTCTAGATTCAGTGCAGGGGTCATGGGCGGTCGTCACATTTGGTATCAGAGCGAGGTTAATCGATTTTATCCAACGCTCGCTGACATAACTACGTATGAGAGACGTAATTGTATTTTGATGGATGATTACTATATATAATATAGTAGCCTAGTAGAGTTTGAGTCCTTTATGCAGTTGTTTCTCAAGGTGTGCTAATCATTACTTTTTATAGATATTGAGAATGAGTCGAAGAGGGAGACCAGCTGCTAGGGAAGGCCGTGCTACTGAAGGGGCTGCTGATTATGCTGCTATGTTCGAAGCTATGATGACTTCGATCATGAGAAGGATGCCAGCTCCGGGGCCATCGGTGGATGTTGGAGTTCAAGTTCAAACTCCAAAACCGGTGGATTTTGCGAAGTTGTGTAAGGACTATACTGCTCTTGGAGGAAAGGTTTTCTTGGGAACAGAATCTACCATTGAGGTTCAGAGATGGATAGATGCTTGTAGAAGGATCTTTGGTGACTTGGGAATTGAGGATGCAACTAAGAGGAAGCTTGCATCAAGGCAGCTTCAAGGAAGAGCTTCGGATTGGTGGAACTCTATCACTATTGATACTCCGGAGGAAAAGATTACTTGGGAGCAATTCCAAGTTAGATTTGAAGCTAAGTTCATTTCTACAGCTCAGAAGTCTGTTCTGTTCAAGAAGTTTGTAGAGCTCAGGCAAGGAGGAAGACCAGTTCTTGAGTATGTTTCTGAGTTTGAAGCTTTGTCCAAGTATGCCCGGTCGTATATTGAATCTGCTTATCAGAAGAATGAGAAGTTTGTGACAGGCTTGGACAGTTATCTTGGGAGGCAGTTGGTGGATAATTTGGACGATTCATTTGAGAAGCTTGTGGAGAAAGCCCTCAGGCATGAGAGTCTGTTTCCTAAGGAAGGATCTGTTGTTGCTATGACCAGGGGAGAGTCTAAACCACAGCAGGGTGGAAACAACAAGAGGAAGCAGCAGCAGCAGAAGGGAAGGGATGGCCAGAAGAAGCCGAAAGGCGAAGTGACTTGCTACAATTGTCAGCAGAAGGGCCATTTCTCTAAGGATTGTAAGAATCCGAAGGCACCAATGAAGTGTCACAACTGTGACAAGCCGGGGCATATCAGGAGGAATTCTCCAGAACCGAGGAAGGACAGGCAAATTGTGCAAGCTTATGCTTTGGGAGCGGTTCCGTCGTCTTCAAAAGCTCCTACCGCTGAAGAGAAGGGAAAGACTGTGGTGGTTCAAGGTACTCTTTTCCTATGTGGTGTTCCAGTTAGGGTGTTATTTGATACTGGGGCGTCGCATTCGTTTGTTTGCAGTGAACTTGTAGGCCGGTTGGGTTTGGAACCGGATATTGTTGATAGGCCATTGGTTGTGACTAATCCAGTTGGGGGTTCGTCTTGTTTGTGTATGTTATGCCGTGGTCTGATTGTATTGAGTCATGATTGCTCTTTTGTTTGTGATTGCTTTGTTCTGAACTTTGCGGGGTTCGGAATTATTTTGGGTATGGACTGGCTTAGGAAGTATGCGGTAAAGGTTGATTGTGAGAGGTTGGAGGTGACAGTCGAGAATGTGGAGGGGCGAAAGATTGTGATACGATGTAAGCATGAAGAAGGCGTCTTCATGAGCTTCATGTATTCGCTGGTTGTTCCACGGGATGGACTGTCATCGTTGCCAATCGTTAATGGATTCGAGTATGTCTTTGACGAGGTCAAAGGGTTACCGCCGCATAGAGAGATCGAGTTTCGTATAGATCTAGTTGAAGGAGCCAGACCTGTTATGATGCCTCTTAGGCGGATGGCACCTAGGGAATAGCATGAGTTGAAGGTGCAAGTTGATGATCTTTTTCAGAAAGGATTCATTCGGCGGAGTGTGTCCGAATGGGGTGCACCAGTTGTGTTTGTAACCAAAGCGGATGGATCGCTGAGGTTGTGTGTGGATTATCGTGAGCTGAATAAGGTGACTAAGAAGAACAAGTATCCATTGCCGAGAATAGATGACTTGTTTGATCAGCTTCACGAAGCTAAGGTGTTTTCTCAGATGGATTTGGCAACGGGATTTCACCAGTTGAGAGTTGCTAAGGATAGTGTGCCGAAGACTGCTTTTAGGACACCATCTGGTTTCTTTGAGTGGCTGGTAATGCCGTTTGGATTGACTAACGCGCCAGCATATTTTGTGGATCTTATGAATAGAGTGTTCAGAGATCAGTTGAACAAGTTCGTACTTGTGTTCGTGGATGATATTCTGATTTATTCCAGAACTGAAGAAGAGCACAAGACACACTTGTGTATTGTTTTGGAAATCATGCGGAAACATCAGCTGAAGGCTAAGTTTTCGAAGTGTCACTTCTGGAAGAGTGAAGTGAGGTTCTTAGGCCATGTGATTTCTGCAAATGGAATAGCGGTTGATCCCGCTAAGGTGGCAGCAATCCAGGATTGGGTTAGACCTAAGAATGCATCTGATGTGAGAAGTTTTCTTGGATTAGCAGGATATTATCGACGGTTTATCAAAGACTTCTCCAAGGTGGCTGCACCGTTAACAGGATTGACGAAAAAGAACCAAGTGTTCAGATGGGAAGATAAGTGTGAGCAAGCTTTCAGAATCCTGAAGGAGCGTTTGACAAGTGCTCCTGTTTTGACTATTCCAAGTGGGAATGATGAGATGGTGGTTTACACCGATGCATGTGGTACTGGACTTGGAGCAGTGCTGATGCAGAAGAGTAAAGTTGTTGCATATGCAAGTCGACAACTAAAGCCGCATGAAAGGAATTACCCGACTCATGATTTGGAGTTGGCGGCGATTGTTTTTGCTCTGAAGATGTGGAGACGTTATCTATTGGGAGTTCGATTCGAGTTGTTTACAGATCATAAGTCGTTGAAGTATCTTTTCTCCCAAAAGGATTTGAATCTTCGGCAGCAACGATGGTTAGAGTTTTTAGCATCATATGATTTTGGTATAGCTTATACTCCGGGAAAAGGTAACGCAGTGGCAGATGCGTTAAGTCGAAGACATGCAGGACTGGGAGCCATGTTTTCAGAATGGAAGAATCTCGAGTATTTAGCTGGATTTGACTTCAGGCCTAGATGCAAATTGGAACCTGAGATGTTGGCAAACTTATCCATAAGACCGACTCTTGTGGAAAGGATTGGCGAGAGTCAAAAGCGAGATGATAAGATTGTCAAGATTATCCATGATTTGGAATCTGGATTGGATCCAGAAAAGGATAAAGGATTCGAGGTCGATCGAGAGGGTTGGCTTCGAAAGCAAGGACGACTAGTTGTTCCCGATATAGATGGATTGAGAGATGAAGTTCTGAAGGAAAGTCATCACTCGAAGTTGACAATTCATCCAGGTGGAAATAAGATGTATCGGGATATGAAGAGAACCTATTATTGGGAAGGCATGAAGAAGGATGTTGGAAATTTTATTTCCAAGTGTATGAACTGCCAGTTGGTGAAGGCTGAACAGAAGAAGCCCAGTGGATTGCTTCAGCCATTAGAAGTTCCTACATGGAAGTGGGAGCAAGTGTCGATGGATTTTATTAATGGATTACCTAGAACCCGGACAGGAAATGAAGGGATTTGGGTCATCGTATATCGTTTGACTAAGAGTGCTAGATTCATTCCTGTTCGATTGACAAGGACTGCATCAAAGTTGGCTGAGTTGTATGTTAAGTGGATAGTTCGATTTCATGGTATTCCGAAGAGTATAGTGAGCGATCGAGATCCATTGTTCACTAGTGTATTTTGGAAGAGCTTCCAGGAAGTTTTGGGAACCGAGTTGTGTTTGAGTACAGCTTATCACCCTCAGACAGATGGTCAGACCGAGCGAGTCAACCGAGTTTTGGAAGATCTCTTCAGAGCTTGTGTTTTGGATTTCGGAGGATCATGGGAAGATCATCTTCATTTGGTGGAATTTGCGTACAACAACAGTTACCAGTCAAGCATTGGTATGGCACCGTATGAGGCATTGTATGGAAGACCGTGTAACTCTCCGACGTGTTGGATAGAAACTGGAGAAAAGTTGATACTTGGGCCAGAGATGATTCGACAGACTTCGGATTACATAGAGATCATTCGGCAACGAATGAAGGCAGCCCAAGACCGTCAGAAAAGTTATGCCGATAAGCGTCGTAAGGATTTGGAATTCGACGTAGGTGATATGGTTTTTGTGAAGATTTCTCCACTGAAGAATGTTATCCGATTCGGGAAGAAAGGAAAATTGACTCCGAGATTTGTTGGACCATTCCCGATCATCGAGCGAATTGGGAAGCTCGCTTACAGATTGGAGTTACCAGAGAAGATGTCGAGTGTGCACAATGTTTTTCATGTATCATATCTACGGAAGTATGTGCATGACTCGAATACAGTAGTTTCTGCAGATAGCTATGAAGACTTTGAAGTTGATCCAGTCGATAGAAGACCTCGTAAGCCGCTTCGTGTTGTGGAAACGGATACGAAACAGCTTAGGAGGAGAGTAGTAAAGTTGCTCAAGATACAATGGAGTGATGATGATAACGACTGTACATGGGAGGAGGAAGGGAGGATGAAGGCAGCTCATCCTGAACTCTTCGAGGTATGGCCATAAGGTGTCGTGTCATCTCACGACATTGTAACTTGTTCCAGTTATAGAATTCTGCATGCTAGGTTAGAATTGGATGCGTTGTTTGTTGATTACTGTGGATGATAGGCATGTAGAATAATCTTTGATTGCTCTTGTTTGATTGGAATTTCGGGGGCGAAATTCCTAAGGGGGAGAGAATGTAACGACCCGTATTTTTACGGATCGAAAAGTTCGTCAAAATCTGGAATTCTTAGCGTTGTTGAGTCATTT
This sequence comes from Allium fistulosum, assembly GCA_030737815.1. NCBI lineage: Eukaryota > Viridiplantae > Streptophyta > Magnoliopsida > Asparagales > Amaryllidaceae > Allium > Allium fistulosum. The sequence continues at coordinate 1,005,096,977 of CM060908.1, forward strand.
CAGATTTTAGGCAAAATATTGTCTAAGTCCTAAGTCGTTCACGATTTAGTGTAAGTCGTAAGTCGTACACGACTTAGGGGATATGGATAGGCGACCTAGGTATTTTGATTTAGGTCGTAGGATGGTTTGGGACGACCTATAGAACCTAACCGAGTTAAATAGTTCGAGTTAGCGACCTATGATAGTTAGGTCGGAGTATACGACTTAAGAAAGATAGCGACCTAAGGGTTAGTGTTCTATAGTAGTTAGCGACCTAGAGGTTAGCGTAGTTGGGTCGTAGACGACCTAAGAAGTTAGGTCGTGAGTTCTGTGTGTGTTAGGTCGTGTGCTTGCTAAGTCGTATACGAGTTAGCGACTTATAGGAGTAGGCGACTTATAGCAGTTAAGTCGTGGACGAGTTAAGGAAGATAAGTCGTTAGGAGATAGGTCGTAGGGTATTAGGTCGTGTGCCAGCATTGTTGGGTCGCTGGGGCGCGCTAAGTCGTAAGTCGCTAAGTCGCGCATAGGCTAAGTCGTTAAGTCGAAGGCTGTTATGTCGCGCGCTATGTTAAGTCAAAGACCCAGTTGAGTCGTAAGTCGTAGGTCGGCGTAGCAGTTAGGTCGTGGCATTATTAGGTCGCGATCTGTGTTAGGTCGGTAAGCGCTTGTGTGGTAGGTCGTTTGGGTGTGCTGAGGCGCTAAGTCGTGGTATTTCTTCTAAGTCATAGGTCGTCTGGTGTGTTAAGTCGCGAGCGACTTAGGAGTTAGGTCGTATGCGCATGTATTAGGCGGAGCAGCTGTTAAGTCGTATGAGTTGTTAGGTCGAAGACTTAGGTCGGTGGGGGTCTTAGGTCGTAGGTCGGAGACGACCTAATTCCGAGTTACGACTTAAGAAGGCGGCCGAGTTAGGGGTGTTTCAGCTATAAATAGGAAGGGTTTTGCTCACTTTTTGGGATCCGGATTTCGAAGCGACGAAGTGCTGCCATTTTGAGAGCTCGACTTCTACACTTCTTCACTTCTTTTCTCCACTCTAATCTAGTGATTCCATCCATCCATATTGAAGATCAAATCGAAGATCGAAGAGCATAGATTGAAGATCTACATTCTTCGAAGAGAGATTTCATCGTTTTAAGCGGATTGGTGATAGATCAAGTTAGATCCTTCACTGTGCAGTTCTGAAGCGTGTTGATTTGAGGTTGTTTTGGTGATTTTGTGAGTGGTTATTATCTCTCACATGGATCCAAAGGAGTAGATCGGATTGTTGGCTTGATTTGGTGTTAAAATAGTGATTTCCATGCATTTTTGTAAACCTAAGTGTAGATCCATGTAGATCCATTGTTTATGATGATTTGACAACCATTTTATTTCATGTTAACCTATGCAAGTTCATTCATCAAGATTATAGAGATATTGTTCATGTTTTCATGCTTGTTAGACTTTCAACTCTTTAATTACGAAATTGCCATTATTGTTATAATTGTCCATTTTGCTTACATTTGAATGCTTGATTACTTGGATTGATGTTTGACATGATTGATTGCTATGAATTAGATGATTGTTGATTGGTTTTAGACAAGATGGTCGAAGATGATTCAAAAGCTAAGGGAAAGGCTCTTGAATTGGGAAAGCTGCTCGTGGCATATGTAGCGGGATGATGAAGCTCTTATGCATAGATTTGATGATGTAATGTTGAGATGAGGCTTTGCGAGGATGTGATGAAGCGAGGCATCATGTGATGAAGACTTGGTTTAATCCAGACGGGATCATCCCAAGCATGTTGATAACTCGGTGAAATGGTTCGAGTTGAGGATAATGGATGGTTATAGGAATGGTCGTCAAGGAGGATGACTAGGAGGCTTGGGTCTCATCGTTGTTGAAGGTTCTAGCATGCTCAAAGCAAGAGTACGTTTGGGCAGATTCGATAGTCCCAACGACTAACTGTTGATGGTCGAGTACTCTGGGCAGATTCGATAGTCCTAGGCATGGGTCACGATGACGTGCGGGAGTTATGTCTAGAACCGGGGTTTCCATTAGCCCTTGACGGACGGCTGAAAGAATGTGCCGGTCATTCAATTAACGGTGATACCGAAGCAGTGATAACAGTGATAGCCAGAGTCATGGATGTTTGGTTGTATCGTCATTCGAACTCAAGAGCGGTATTTTCTGGGTGCTTATCTGATTTAGGCCTTGGTACTTGGAAAACATCGCCCTTGACTCGAATGATTATTACTTTACTTTAAATTGTATGCTCTGCTATGTTACTTCTGCTTAGTGTGTGTCTCGGGGCTATCACTGTAGAAAAAGGTGGAGTGGGAGGGTTGTATTCCTATTCCTTTTCCTTTATGCTCGTTTGGTATGTTGTTAGTTAATTTACTGCTCAGTAAGACTGTTGTCTGACTCAAGGCTTTATGTTTTAAATCTTATTGCCTTGGGCTGTTCGTCCATTTTGGGACGGGCAGACTAGGTAGCAGGTGACAGGTGCTGTTCTTGCTTTCCACGTTGCTGATGACGAAGACGAGCTGGAGTATTGCATATTATCTTCTTACTATATGTATTGGATGTTCCGCTGCTTTGTATATTCTCTGAGTGTTATGTAGTGAGGCTGGTTGTATTGACTATTCAGATGTTTGTATCCAACTATTATGAAGTTTTATTGATGAGATTCTATTCTATGAACCTTCACTATATATATTCTATTGTATTTTGTCCATGCGCTGTGAGTAATACGATAGATTCTGTTGTTTTAATTTACCCTGGCAATCGTCCATGGTCGCCTGGCACACTTTACAGCGCACTATCTCTAGATTCAGTGCAGGGGTCATGGGCAGTCGTCACAATATATTTGAATTTAAAATTGAATAAGATAAGTGCATATGAATAATATGTAAGTACCACCCGATGATATATTTGAAATTTCAACTTTAGAATAAGTATTACCGACTTTGCGCTCAATTTCAAGGACAAAATACTTTAAAGGAGGGGAGTATGTAACAACTCGCAAATTCATTACTTTAATAAATTAAGATTATTTTTGAAATATTCAAATATAAAGATTTATAACCCCAATAATAATGTTCTAAACCATAAATAAAAATTGTAAATCTGTTTAAAAATATATAAACAAATATTTAATTGATTAATGACATCATTAGTTGTGCTAGTATATATGATAACTAATTAATGATTTTAAATTGAAATTTAATGATTAACGATTATTATAAATATTCAAATAATAGTTTGAAAATGATAAAAATTCATTTATAATAGTAATAAAGTAATAATTAATCAAATATGGTAGTTTTATATATTTATAAATAAAATTTGAAATTACAAGGAAAATCGATATTGGTTTATCGATATAATAGCACTTATTATAAACAATTGTTTAATGTTGATTTATATGGTTTATAAATCAAACATGATCATCTTAATTTGTGAATGATAATAAAGTAGTTTTCAAACTTTTTTTGCAAATATGCATAGGTTAATTAATAAATGAAAATATGACCGAAGATTGGAATCCGAACTCGTAACGATTTAATATATATAAGTTATACGAAGTTGGTCAAATGACTTGTACACCTTTGTGACATGCACACACACACACACATTATCATATATATATATATAAACATGATAATAGTAAGTATATATTTACATAAAGTAATGGAATAAAAATCTAAAGTAATATTACTTTTAAAAAGCAAACATCAAATCAACCTTATACCTAATCACATCACCACCCTACACCATCATTGTGACGACCGCCCATGACCCCTGCACCGAATCTAGAGATAGTGCGCTGTAAAGTGTGCCAGGCGACCATGGACGATTGCCAGGGTAAATTAAAACAATAGAATCTATCGTATTACTCACAGCGCATGGACAAAATACAATAGAATATATATATAGTGAAGCTTCACATAATAGAATCTCATCAATAAAACTTCATAATATTTGAATACAAACATCAGAATAGTCAATACATCAAGCCTCACTACATATCACTCAGAGAATTATACAAAGCAGCGGAACATCCAGTACATATAGTAAGTAGATAATATGCAATACTCCAGCTCGTCTTCGTCATCAACACCGTGGAAAGCTAGAACAGCACCTGTCACCTGCTACCTAGTCTGCCCGTCCCAAAATGGACGAACATCCCAAGGCAATAAGAGTTAAAACATAAAGCCTTGAGTCAGACAACAGTCTTAGTGAGCAGTAAATTAACTAACAACATACCAAAAGAGCATAAAGGAAAAAGGAATAGGAATACAACCCTCCCACATCACCTCTTTCTACAGTGATAGCCCCAGACACACACTAAGCAGAAGCACGCATAGCAAAGCATATAATTTAAAGTAAAGCAATTATCACTCGAGTTAAGGGCGATGTTTTCCTAGCACAAACCCCCAAGGCCTGAACCAAGATCAGATAAGCACCTAGAAAACATTGCTCTTGAGACCGAATGACGATACAACCCAACATCCATGACTCTGGCTATCACTGTTATCATTGCTTCAATATCACCGTTAGTTGAATGACCGGCACATTCTTTCAGCCGTCCGTCAAGGGCTAATGGAAACCCCGGTTCTAGACATAACTCTACACGTCATCGTGACCCGTGCCTAGGACTATCAAATCTGCCCAGAGTACTTGACTATCAATCATTAGCCTTCAGGGACTATCGAATCTGCCCAACGTACTCTTACTTTGAGCATGCTAGAACCTTCAACAACGATGAGATCTCAGCCTTCTAGTCATCCTCCACGACGACTATTTCCATACTAGCTCAAGCGCCTCTCGAGCAAACCATTATCCTCAACTCGAACCATTTCATCGAGTAATCAACATGCTTGGAATGATCCCGTCTGGATTAGACCAAGGCTATCTCATATCATACTTCGCCTCATCATCATCATAGCAAAGTCTCATCTCATCATCATCATCAAATCTATCCATATGAGCTTCATCATACGCCACATATGCCACGTGCAGCTTTTCCAATTCAAGAGCCTTTCCCCTAGCTTTTGAATCATCTTCGACCATCTTGTCTAAATCAAATCATCAATCATCTAATTCATAGCAATCAATCAAGTCAAACATTAAGCCAAGTAAACAAGCATTCAAATATGATCTAAATGGACAATTAAAACAATAATGGCAATTTCGTAATTAAAGAGTTGAAAGTCTAACAAGCATGAAAACATGAGAAATATCTCTACAATCTTGATGAATGATCTTGCATAGGTTAACATGTATAAAAATGGTTGTCAAATCATCATGAACAATGGATCTATATGGATCTACACTTAGGTTTATAAAAATGCATGGAAATCACTACTTTAACACAAAATAAAGCCAACGATCCGATATACTCCTTTGGATCCGTGTGAGAGATAATCACCACTCACCAAATCACCTAAACAACCCAAAAGCAACACACTTCAGATCTGGACAGCGAAGGATCTAACTCGATCTATCACAAATCCGCTTCAAACGATGAAATCTCTCTTCGAAGAATGTAGATCTTCAATCTAAGCTCTTCGATCTTCGATTTGATCTTCGATATGGATGGAAGGAATCACTAGATTAGAGTGGAGAAAAGAAGTGAAGAAGTGTAGAAGTCGAGCTCTCAAAATGGCAGCACTTCGTCGATTCGAAAACCGGATCCCAAAAAGTGAGAAATGGACGAGTATTTATAGCTGAAATCCTCCTTAACTCGTCCGCTTTCTAAAGTCGTTGCCGACCTAACTATCCCCGACCTAACACACGCACAACCCACGACTTAACTTATATGCGCAACCTAACAGAGTCTCCGATCTAACAGGGTTTCCGACCTAACAGCTATGCCGACCTACGACTTAACTGAGATGCGACCTAACACATACGCATCTACGCGACCTACGACCTAACTCAACACAAACTTACGACTTAACTCCTTAAGTCGTCTGCGACCTAACTACTCTAACTCGCTAACCACTAGGTCTCTCATCACTAGGTCGTTAACTACTGGGTTGTTAACTCACCAAAACTCATAAGTCGGTCAAATGCTTAGGTCGGTCTAAATCCTTAAGTCGGTCCTCCGACCTAATCCTACTCCACGACCTAAGCCACTCTACGACCTAACTCCTATACAACTTAACCCTTAAGTCGCTCCACACCACTAGGTCGTATACTCCTTAGCTCGCATCTTTCTTAGGTCGCCACTAAAGCTGTGACCTAACTTGTTAGGTCGTTAACTACTTAGGTCGTCTACGACCTAAGACTTAACAAATCTGAATGAAAATGCAAACGTACTCTAAGTCGCATACGACCTACGTCATACCCTAGGTCGTCCACGACTTACCGCTCTAAGTCGCTCACGACTTACCACACATCTTAGGTCGCTCACGACCTAAGACTTGTTCAAATTTCTACCCAAACTTCATGAAGACTTAACAACGCTAAGAATTCTAGATTTTTACGAACTTTTCGATCCGTAAAAATACGGGTCGTTACATTCTCTCCCCCTTAGGAATTTCGCCCCCAAAATTCCAAACAAACAAAGCAATCAAAGACTATTCTGCACGCCTACCATCCATAGCAATCAACAAACCATGCATCCAATTCTAGCTTAGCATGCAGAATTCTAAAACCAGAACAAGTTACAATGCCGTTAGATGACACGACACCTTTGGGCCATACCTTGAAGAGTTCAGGATGAGCTGCCTTCATCCTCTTTTCCACCTCCCACGTACAGTCGTTATCATGATCACTCCATTGTATCTTGAGCAACTTAACTACCTTCCTCCTAAGCTGCTTCGTGTCGGTTTCCACAACACGAAGCGGCTTACGAGGTCTCTTATCGACTGGATCAACTTCAAAATCTTCACAGCTATCAGCAAAAACCACTGTATTCGAGTCATGCACATACTTCCGTAGATATGATACGTGAAAAACATTGTGCACGACCGACATCTTCTCTGGTAACTCCAATCTGTAGGCGAGCTTTCCAATTCGCTCGATGATCGGGAATGGTCCAACAAATCTCGGAGTCAATTTTCCTTTCTTCTCGAATCGGATAACATTCTTCAGTGGAGAAATCTTCACAAAAACCATATCACCTACGTCGAATTCCAAATCCTTACGACGCTTATCGGCATAACTTTTCTGACGGTCTTGGGCTGCCTTCATTCGTCGCCGAATGATCTCTATACAATATGAAGTCTGTCGAATCATCTCTGGCCCAAGTATCAACTTTTCTCCGGTCTCTAACCAACATGTCGGAGAGTTACACGGTCTTCCATACAATGCCTCATATGGTGCCATACCAATGCTTGACTGGTAACTGTTGTTATATGAAAATTCCACCAAATGAAGATGGTCTTCCCATGATCCTCCGAAATCCAAAACACAAGCTCTGAGGAGATCTTCCAAAACTCGGTTGACTCTCTCGGTCTGACCATCTGTTTGAGGATGATAAGCTGTACTCAAACACAACTCGGTTCCCAAAACTTCCTGGAAGCTCTTCCAAAATCCACTAGTGAACAATGGATCTCGATCGCTCACTATACTCTTCGGAATACCATGGAATCGAACTATCCACTTAACATACAATTCAGCCAACTTCGATGCAGTCCTAGTCGATCGAACAGGAATGAATCTTGCACTCTTAGTCAGACGATCAATGATGACCCAAATCCCTTCATTTCTCGTTCTTGTTCTAGGTAATCCATCAATAAAATCCATCGACACTTGTTCCCACTTCCATGTAGGAACCTCTAATGGCTGAAGCAATCCACTGGGCTTCTTCTGTTCGGCTTTCACCAACTGGCAGTTTATGCACTTGGAAATAAAATTTCCAACATCCTTCTTCATACCTTCCCAGTAGTAGGTTCTCTTCATATCCCTATACATCTCATTTCCTCCTGGATGGATTGTCAACTTCGAGTGATGACTTTCCTTCAAAACTTCATCTCTCAATCCATCTATATCGGGGACAACTAGTCGTCCTTGCTTCCGAAGCCAACCCTCTCGATCGACCTCGAATCCTTTATCCTTCTCTGGGTCCAATCCAGATTCCAAATCACGGATAATCTTGACAAGCTTATCGTCTCGCTTTTGGCTCTCGCCAATCCTTTCCACAAGAGTCGGTCTTATCGATAAGTTTGCCAACATCTCAGGTTCCAATTCGCATCTGGGCCTGAAGTCAAATCCAGATAAATACTCGAGACTCTTCCATTCTGAAAACATGGCTCCCAATCCTGCATGTCTTCGACTTAACGCATCTGCCACTGCGTTACCTTTTCCCAGAGCATAAGCTATATCGAAATCATATGATGCCAAAAACTCTAGCCAACGTTGCTGTCGAAGATTCAAATCCTTTTGGGAGAAAAGATACTTCAACGACTTATGATCTGCAAACAACTCGAATCGAACTCCCAATAGATAATGTCTCCACATCTTCAGAGCAAACACAATCGCTGCTAACTCCAAATCATGAGTCGGGTAATTCCTTTCATGCGGCTTCAGTTGTCGACTTGCATACGCAACAACTTTATCCCTCTGCATTAGCACTGCTCCAAGTCCAGTACACATGCATCGGTGTAAACCACCATCTCATCATTCCCACTTGGAATAGTCAAAACAAGAGCACTAGTCAATCGCTCTTTCAGGATTCCGAAAGCTTGCTCACACTTATCTTCCCATGTGAATACCTGATTCTTTTTCGTCAATCCTGTTAACGGTGCAGCTAACTTGGAGAAGTCTTTGATAAACCGTCGATAATATCCTGCTAATCCAAGAAAACTTCTCACATCAGATGCATTCTTAGGTCTAACCCAATCCTGGATTGCTGCCACCTTAGCGGGATCAATCGCTATTCCATTTCCAGAGATAACATGGCCTAAGAACCTCACTTCACTCTTCCAGAAATGACACTTCGAAAACTTAGCCTTCAGCTGATGTTTCCACAAGATTTCCAAAACAATACGCAAGTGTGTCTTGTGCTCTTCTTCAGTTCTGGAATAAATCAGAATATCATCCACGAACACTAGCACGAACTTGTTCAACTGATCTCTGAACACTCTATTCATAAGATCCACAAAATATGCTGGCGCGTTAGTTAATCCAAACGGCATTACCAGCCACTCAAAGAAACCGGATGGTGTCCTGAAAGCAGTCTTCGGCACACTGTCCTTAGCAACTCTCAACTGGTGAAATCCCGTTGCCAAATCCATCTGAGAAAACACCTTAGCTTCGTGAAGCTGATCAAACAAGTCATCTATCCTCGGCAATGGATACTTGTTCTTCTTAGTCACCTTATTCAGCTCACGATAATCCACACACAACCTCAGCGATCCATCCGCTTTGGTAACAAACACAACTGGTGCACCCCATTCGGACACACTACGCCAAATGAATCCTTTCTGTAAAAGATCATCAACTTGCACCCTCAACTCCTGCTGTTCCCTAGGCGCCATCTGCCTAAGAGGCATCACAACGGGTCTGGCTCCTTCAACTAGATCTATACAAAACTTCATCTCTCTATGCGGCGGTAACCCTTTGACCTCGTCAAAGACATCCTCAAATCCATTAGCGATTGGCACAGATGACAGTCCATCCCGTGGAACAACCAGCGAATACATGAAGCTCATGAAGACGCCTTCTTCATGCTTACATCGTATCACAATCCTTCGCCTCTCCACATTCTCGACTGTCACCTCCAACCTCTCACAATCAACCTTTGTCGCATACTTCCTAAGCCAGTCCATACCCAAAATAATTCCGAACCCCGCAAAGTTCAGAACAAAGCAATCACAAACAAAAGAGCAATCATGACTCGATACAATCAGACCACGGCATAACATACACAAACAAGACGAACCCCCAACTGGATTAGTCACAACCAATGGCCTATCAACAATATCCGGTTCCAAACCCAACTGGCCTACAAGTTCACTACAAACAAACGAATGCGACGCCCCAGTATCAAACAGAACTCTAACTGGAACACCACATAGGAAAAGAGTACCTTGAACCACCACACTCTTTCCTTTCTCTTCAGCGGTAGGAGCTTTCGAAGACGATGGAACAGCTCCCAAAGCATAAGCTTGCACAATCTGTTTGTCCTTCCTCGGTTCTGGACAATTCTTCTTGATATGCCCCGGCTTGTCACAGTTGTGACACTTCATCGGTTCCTTCGGATTCTTACAATCCCTAGAGAAATGGCCCTTCTACTGACAATTGTAGCAAGTCACTTCACCCTTCGGCTTCTTCTGGCCATCCTTACCCTTCTGCTACTGCTGCTTCCTCTTCTTGTTTCCACCCTGCTGTGGTTTAGACTCTTCCCTGGTCACAGCAACAACAGATCCTTCCTTAGGAAACAGACTCTCATGCCTGAGAGCTTTCTCCACAAGCTTCTCAAATGAATCGTCCAAATGATCCACCAACTGCCTCCCAAGATAACTGTCCAAGCCTGTCACAAACTTCTCATTCTTCTGATATGCAGATTCAATATACGACCGGGCATACTTGGTCAAAGCTTCAAACTCAGAAACATACTCAAGAACTGGTCTTCCTCCTTGCTTGAGCTCCACAAACTTCTTGAACAAAATAGACTTCTGAGCTGTAGAAATGAACTTAGCTTCAAATCTGACTTGGAATTGCTCCCAAGTAATCTCTTCCTCCGGAGTATCAATGGTGATAGAGTTCCACCAATCAGAAGCTCTTCCTTGAAGCTGCCTTGATGCAAGCTTCCTCTTAGTCGCATCATCGATCCCCAAATCACCAAAGATCCTTCTACAAGCATCTATCCATCTCTGGACCTCAATGGTTGATTCTATTCCCAAGAAAACCTTCCCTCCAAGAGCAATGTAGTCCTTACACAACTTAGCAAAATCCACCGGTTTTGGAGTTTGAACTTGAACTCCAACATCCACCGATGGCCCCGGAGCTGGCATCCTTCTCATGATCGAAGTCATCATAGCTTCGAACATAGCAGCATAGTCAGCAGCTCCCTCAGTAGCACGGCCTTCCCTAGCAGCTGGTCTCCCTCTTCGACTCATCCTTAATATCTATAAAAAGGAATGATTAGCACACCTTTGAGAAACAACTGCATAAAGGACTCAAACTCTACTAAGCTACTATATTATATATAGTAATCATCCATCAAAATACAATTACGTCTCTCATACGTAGTTACGACAGCGAGCGTTGGGTAAAATCGATTAACCAAAGCTCCGATACCAAATGTGACGACCGCCCATGACCCCTGCACCGAATCTAGAGATAGTGCGCTGTAAAGTGTGCTAGGCGACCATGGACGATTGCCAGGGTAAATTAAAACAATAGAATCTATCGTATTACTCACAGCGCATGGACAAAATACAATAGAATATATATATAGTGAAGCTTCACAGAATAGAATCTCATCAATAAAACTTCATAATAGTTGAATACAAACATCAGAATAGTCAATACATCAAGCCTCACTACATATCACTCAGAGAATTATACAAAGCAGTGGAACATCCAGTACATATAGTAAGTAGATAATATGCAATACTCCAGCTCGTCTTCGTCATCAACACCGTGGAAAGCTAGAACAGCACCTGTCACCTGCTACCTAGTCTGCCCGTCCCAAAATGGACGAACATCCCAAGGCAATAAGAGTTAAAACATAAAGCCTTGAGTCAGACAACAGTCTTAGTGAGCAGTAAATTAACTAACAACATACCAAAAGAGCATAAAGGAAAAAGGAATAGGAATACAACCCTCCCACTCCACCTCTTTCTACAGTGATAGCCCCCAGACACACACTAAGCAGAAGCACGCATAGCAAAGCATACAATTTAAAGTAAAGCAATTATCACTCGAGTTAAGGGCGATGTTTTCCAAGCACAAACCCCCAAGGCCTGAACCAAGATCAGATAAGCACCAAGAAAACACTTCTCTTGAGACCGAATGACGATACAACCCAACATCCATGACTCTGGCTATCACTGTTATCATTGCTTCGATATCACCAATAGTTGAATGACCGGCACATTCTTTCAGCCGTCCGTTAAGGGCTAATGGAAACCCCGGTTCTAGACATAACTCTGCACATCATCGTGACCCGTGCCTAGGACTATCAAATCTTCCCAGAGTACTTGACTATCAATCATTAGCCTTCAGGGACTATCGAATCTGCCCAACGTACTCTTGCTTTGAGCATGCTAGAACCTTCAACAACGATGAGATCTCAGCCTTCTAGTCATCCTCCACGATGACTATTTCCATACTAGCTCAAGCGCCTCTTGAGCAAACCATTATCCTCAACTCGAACCATTTGACCGAGTTATCAACATACTTGGAATGATCCCGTCTGGATTAGACCAAGGCTATCTCATATCATACTTCGCCTCATCATCATCATAGCAAAGTCTCATCTCATCATCATCATCAAATCTATCCATATGAGCTTCATCATACGCCACATATGCCACGTGCAGCTTTTCCAATTCAAGAGCCTTTCCCTTAGCTTTTGAATCATCTTCGACCATCTTGTCTAAATCAAATCATCAATCATCTAATTCATAGCAATCAATCAAGTCAAACATTAAGCCAAGTAAACAAGCATTCAAATATGATCTAAATGGACAATTATAACAATAATGGCAATTTCGTAATTAAAGAGTTGAAAGTCTAACAAGCATGAAAACATGAGAAATATCTCTACAATCTTGATGAATGATCTTGCATAGGTTAACATGTATAAAAATGGTTGTCAAATCATCATGAACAATGGATCTATATGGATCTACACTTAGGTTTACAAAAATGCATGGAAATCACTACTTTAACACAAAATCAAGCCAACGATCCGATATACTCCTTTGGATCCGTGTGAGAGATAATCACCACTCACCAAATCACCTAAACAACCCAAAAGCAACACACTTCAGATTTGGACAGCGAAGGATCTAACTCGATCTATCACAAATCCGCTTCAAACGATGAAATCTCTCTTCGAAGAATGTAGATCTTCAATCTAAGCTCTTCGATCTTCGATTTGATCTTCGATATGGATGGAAGGAATCACTAGATTAGAGTGGAGAAAAGAAGTGAAGAAGTGTAGAAGTCGAGCTCTCAAAATGGCAGCACTTCGTCGCTTCGAAAACCGGATCCCAAAAAGTGAGAAATGGACGAGTATTTATAGCTGAAATCCTCCTTAACTCGTCCGCTTTCTAAAGTCGTTGCCGACCTAACTATCCCCGACCTAACACACGCACAACCCACGACTTAACTTATATGCGCGACCTAACAGAGTCTCCGATCTAACAGGGTTTCCAACCTAACAGAGTTTCCAACCGAACAGGGTCTCCGACCTAACAGCTATGCCGACCTACGACTTAACTGAGACGCGACCTAACACATACGCATCTACGCGACCTACGACCTAACTCAACACAAACTTACGACTTAACTCCTTAAGTCGTCTGCGACCTAACTACTCTAACTCGCTAACCACTAGGTCGCTCATCACTAGGTCGTTAACTACTGGGTTGTAAACTCACCAAAACTCATAAGTCGGTCAAATACTTAGGTCGGTCTAAATCCTTAAGTCGGTCCTCCGACCTAATCCTACTCCACGACCTAAGCCACTCTACGACCTAACTCCTATACAACTTAACCCTTAAGTCGCTCCACACCACTAGGTCGTATACTCCTTAGCTTGCATCTTTCTTAGGTCGCCACTAAAGCTGCGACCTAACTTCTTAGGTCGTTAACTACTTAGGTCGTCTACGACCTAAGACTTAACAAATCTGAATGAAAATGCAAACGTACTCTAAGTCGCATACGACCTACGTCATACCCTATGTCGTCCACGACTTACCGCTCTAAGTCGCTCACGACTTACCACACATCTTAGGTCGCTCACGACCTAAGACTTGTTCAAATTTCTGCCCAAACTTCATGAAGACTTAACAACGCTAAGAATTCTAGATTTTTACGAACTTTTCGATCCGTAAAAATACGGGTCGTTACAATCATCACCACCATTACCTACACCTCACCACCACATGGCTAAGGAGGGGGAGGGGGAGGCTTTCATGCGCCTAGGGAGAAGAGGATAGGATGTGTAGGGGCAAAAAGGTCATTTACTGTTAAGATATTTTATTTTCTAAATTTGCCTATAAATACCCCACCTTATTTCATAAATTTCCTACAACTTTTCTTCATCTTCTTCTGCACATCTCAAAGCTTTTTAATGGTTTCTCCACTTAATGAAATAATGAAGAAATTATTTGTGAAAAGAAATTAAATTTATATAATATATATATAATAGTATATACACCTCAAAACCACTTCAGAATCACTTCTTTTTCTCCTCAAAACCCACGGCCAGCATCATCTATCAACCCTAGTCGAGCCACCACCTCTCTCCTTGCTTGACCGTGAGTATAGAGACTAAGGCCGATCACTCCAAGGGCTTCCGGGCTCGAGTTTCATAGAGTTTTAGTTCGAGTTAGCGAAGCTATTGCGAAATCTAGTTAATATGATATCCAATAAAGGTGAGAACTCTATTTATATATACTATATATATTTGATGATATATATGTTTGGCTATGGTTATTTATCATGTTTGGATGTTGTGAAAATATTTTTGTTTGGATATAGAAACAAGTCACGTTAAATACACGTTGATATTACACAAGGAAATCACTTTCCGAATCAAATTATAAAAGTAATATGGATTCATTAAAACTCTTTAAAATGATTTTAAATTGATTTGGAAATATTTTATAAACATATAAACTTGCCTCGATAAGTTTTGAATGGAAATCGAAAAACAAGTCAAAACTAGGTGCGTCATGTAACGGTATTTCACGATTTTGCACCGCAAAAGTTAAATGAGTATATAAAATGGAATATAGCTCAGAATTATTTGTAATAAGAATTTTCCAAACTATTATATCCATAGTTTTCAAAAAAAAGAAAATGATCGAGATTTCGATAAGTAGATTTTAAAATATAAGTAAAACAAGTTTTAAAAATAATCGCGGTTTTGCAGTTCGGAATCCAGAAAAGGGTTTCCTAAAATTTAATATTTTTAAATGTTTTAAAAATATGGAAAAATATTTATAAATATTTAAATGTGTTAAAAGAAACTTTAGTTGTATAAATAAATTTTCAAATGATAGAAAAGTCGTTTAGGTCAATATAACTTTAAAAACACTATTTGCTGCACTATTTGCAACAGGTTTTCAATAACTTTTGAAATATAACTCTAAACTTAACAATTCTCTCCCAAATCTTTTATAAAAAATTTTAAATGAATAACTATTTAAAAACACTATTATATGCAATTGTTTTAATCTTGGCTCTAATAAGCCAATGAGTACACCTAATTTTTCTATTCGTGAGATCTAGGTTAGGTGCTTAAACTAAGGAGATGTTTAGGAGCAGCCAGCGCCCTGGCTCACCTGGCCTCATCTAGGCAAGGGATAGATAAGGTCGAAATGTCGAAAATGAGTTAAGTATAAAAGATTAAATTTCCCAACTTTAAAAAGCTTGAGTCGTATAGAGATAATTTTCTTATAATTGATATTAAATTTCAAAGAGGGAACTCGTACTACTCATATGAAATGATTTGGTTATCGTTAGGTAAAAACCCGTCTGTGTTTATATGCGGCGTGGTCTTATGAGATACTTTTTATTTTCAAATTGTTTTCTAGAACTTTAAAATCCAGTTGGGTGTGTTTTCTCACGTTGATTTTCCAGACTGACTCGGGTGTTTTTTTATTATAATGCTCGGGTCAGACCGAGCATATTTATAAATCGCTTGGATTCATTGGAGCTCGGGAGATGGGTTAGAGGTCTTCAAGTCGTATTTATGTATATGTTTTATTTCCGCTGTTTTGTTGTTGAATTTATCAGCAATTGTGCGGACAGGCTGTTATAACTGTCCAGGCTGATGATAGTGAATTCTGGTTGTACTCTGATGGGTGTAAGTATATAACAGTTTCTCCTTTGTAAAAATTATTGATTTTATATTATATGTTGTTCCACTGCGACTGAGAGATTATATGATTGTTTTAGTTTCTTTCTCTTCTTCTTCTCTTCACCTTCTCTTCCTTCTTCTTTCCCTCAACTATCCGTCATTTCGTTTGATTTGGGTTGGACATGTGTGATTTATTGTCAGCTTGAATCGTACGGATTGGCGGATCGTCACACTTGGTATCGTAATGTAGGATTAGCGAATACCTAGGCTTTGGTGGGAATTTACTCATTAGAGATAGGGTAAGCGAGACCCTAGGATGTGTTTGAGCATATATATATATGAGCACGTATTTGTTAGTGATTATAAAAATATTTTATATTGTGTTAATTTATCTATTGAGTGGCTTATGAATTCTGGTCGGTACGTGGAATGCCACGATATCGATAAGGGTTTGTAAATGCTTAAACCAGGAACTGACACGGTATAGTTTTGAAAGCTGGGTAAATGAAATAATTTTACCTAAGTTATATTTTATATATAAAAAGTAATTTTCCAAAAATTGTTATAGTTATATATGGAGTGTTTGGTTGTT
Organism: Allium fistulosum; assembly: GCA_030737815.1. NCBI lineage: Eukaryota > Viridiplantae > Streptophyta > Magnoliopsida > Asparagales > Amaryllidaceae > Allium > Allium fistulosum. Next base: position 1,005,113,518 of record CM060908.1, read on the forward strand.
GGTGAATGATAATATTTGATTACTATCATTTGTTTGTTGTTCAAATAAAAGTTGTTATTGTTATAATCTAACCAAAGATAAACATTTGGAAATTGAGTTATATAAGGAAGTGAATTTATAAGAGTGAATTAAAGAAAATCGATTATAATTAAAATAATCAACATTTGTGAATGAAATTGCTTAAGTATATTTATAAATTAGATTTGTAAATGGAAATGGATATAAAACAAGAAATTAAGGATTTAAATCCTAGTGGTTTGAAAATTGATTTTCAAAGGGTTAGGAAAAATAATAATAGTATTATTTTGGGAAAATGTTTTAACTGGAAATATTTTAAATGGAATTTAAAACAAATAGAAAGCACAGAGCTCACCTCAATCGCTAGAAAGTAATTCTGGTGATGATGGCCGCATCATCAGTATTCATTTTCGAGTTTCTAAGTTAGGGATTGCTACCTGAGTAATTACCATTGAAGTTTTGTTTTGGTAAAACAAATTTGTTTTAGATTCTAGTACGGAATTTGAAATATAAAGGAGTTATGTGTATATATATATATATATATATGATTTCAAAATGATTTGAAATAAACCCGGGTGTTAAAAACCTGAAGTTGTATCTGAACGTTTTGAGAAAACTTTAGCTAATAAGGCAGTGTTTGGTTTAAATTGAAGTTTGTGTTTTCAGTTTTCAATATGTATCTCAAATATGAGAAGAATGGAGGGACGGCGGAAGGGATGAAAGAAAGATGGATGAGAGGACAAAAGGGATAGACGGACGATGGAAGAATAGATTGTTTCACGTGCTTGTGTTATTTTCCAAAACGCGAAAAATAAAAAAAGTTTTCTATTTTATATGTTAACTTCATTTTCCAAATTGGTTGTTTTCGACAATATAAATGCATCATATGCAATTTTGTATGGACGAAAACCCAAAACTAAAAATAGCAAAACAAACACTACCTAAGTTTTGAACTTATAGTTTGAAAAGAGTATAGATAAGAAAAGAATTTGGAATCGAGATATGAAATTAAAATTTAACTTAGGTTAAATTAAATAAATTGAGTAATGGATTAAATGAAATAAAGTTCGACATAAGAAAGGTTAAATGAAAATGAAATGGGATTTGAAATGAATTAGACGAATTAGTAAATGAATTAATTCCACTTAAGTTATAAAATGAATTAATAAAATGAATACGAACTTGAGTTATAAAATGAAATGCAATTTGAGTTGTAAAAAGAATTGAATGTGAACTTAAGTAATTGTTTTATGGAAATAGTCCATAAACGAGTTAGTATGCGAATAAATTATTGTTAACCTTAAATTGAAATTATGGGGAATGGAAGGAAAATGAGAATTAATTGAGTGTTAGAAAAATGAATGTGAATAATTGGATGTGAACCAATGAATGAAAATTTATTTAATATAGATTAATGGAATGCACATTTATATGGAATGTACATTAATTAGCATGAATGAATTTGATATGAATAAACTGGATGTAATAAGAAATGTAAATAAGTGAATTGTTGTTAGCCTTAGATTGAATGTAATTAAAGTGAATGTTAATAATTGAATGTAAATCAATTGAATGCGAATAAATTGAAAATGAATCAATAGCAGGTTAATAATAAATGAAAGCATATAATGTTGACATTGAAAACGCAGGTTGATTTGTTGATAAATAAATTGGATGAATATTATTTGGTGGATGGTTTCTCTTGTTGCATTTGCTGAAATTGCATATAGTTATGGTATGTCCTATATTATATATGGATATTACTTCCTTATACACATTCTCATTGTTTGTTGAGAGATTAGTAGGTGCAGATGACATATGCTTCACATTTGGAGCTCACTTTCTCATTATATTTGTTGTATATGCTTGCTAATGCTAAAATAAGGTACACATCTCGGATTATATACCGTATTTTTATATTTTTTCCTAACGAAATCCTCGAAGATGAGATGTATATTTGTGATTATATATATATATATATATTATAATTTTTTATAATTGAGCCGCGCAAAGGAAACGCTGGCGAAATTTTCCGTAAATTTAAGAGTTAGAAATTTTTTGAGAATTTTGATAACTAAAGTTTGGTTTGAGTTATAACCTGAAATGGTTGAATGGATGGAAATCAGTTGGAATCTTTGAATGAAATTAAACACATAGAAAATTTTGATCGCAAGTTTCAACAAATTGTTGAAAAGTTAATGGGTATGGACGTTTTCCTTACTTGCTAATTTCGAGAACGAAATTCTTTTTAGGGGTGAGAATGTAATGACCCAGAATTCAAGCATTTGAATTTTGAATATTTAATTGATTAAATATTGAAAAGTTAATTTTATAAGTTAAATAACCTGAATTTCAAATATGACAATTTATTTGATCATTAAATTGTTGAATTTAATATTTGGAATTGTTAAAATAATTGAATCTTGAATTAATGTGAATTAAAATTATTTCAAAGGTTGATTTAAATTCTATTTGAATAATAAGGAAGATAGTGACCTTTTAAATTGGAATTTAAAAGTGATTTAACTTATTTTTGAAAATTTTTGTTTTAATTAACATATGAAAATAGTCTTTTGGGCACTATCTCGGATTTCAACGAAACCGGTTTCATAGGATCCGTAATAGTGAATTATTTTATGCCGTCGAATTTCATGGCGATTGGACGTATCGTTTGGTCATGCGTCGAAACGCGTTGAATTTAATTAAAGGAATTTAATTTAAATAATTTGATTTTGAAAAGCTATCTTCTGTATATGATGGAATTGGTTTCCAATATATAGCCCATAGTGTTCGAAATGTGGGTATAACTAACATATAGAATGTCAGGCGACACGCCTCATTTGGAGTTTGGAATTTTCAAGGATGAATAGTGCCACGAAAATTTTCTATAAATAGTTTCCAACTTTCTTCCATTTACAACCCTAACCCTAAAAATAGATTTCAGCCGCCATTAAAATTCCATCATCCAACGGCTAACGTCGATCGGAGCCTATAGAGGCCGAATTAGCCTTCGACTTCAACTAGGAAAACATAGAACATAACCATACGAGCTTAACCGATGGATAGATCATCGTTCGACGTGGCGTGTTGGGTGAAATCGCCTCGCGTTCGTCAGCAGCAGCATGGGTTCTCAAGATAGTTTCGTGCGTGCGCACGCGCAGGTGGAGCGAGGTGGAGGCTGGCGCGACGGCGGTGCTGGGATGGCGTGCGGTGGGCGCGACATAGTGTTGGTCGGCGGCCGAGGAGCTAGGATGGCGCAAGTGATCGAAGAGGGAAAAAATAAAAATAAACAAACGTGCGTGTTCGCGTTACCTGGAACAAAAAAGTGAAGATAAATTAAAGCTTAAATTATTTTAAGTTTAGTTAATTAAATTTTAATTGTGCCGAATGTTAATTTAATCCATAACTTTCTCGTATAAGGTCCGTTTCGAGCGCGACAAGTTGCTTGGCGTTCGTATCAGCGAGCACTACGCTATGGTGTTGGATTAGATGAATTTGGAGCTAGTTGGAATTTTGGGTTAAATTGAACGACCGTTCAATTTTAATCCAAACCGGAACGTTTTGACGATTTAAAAATGAAAGTGAGTTAATCTCACCTTTTTGGTTAACCATAAATATTTTAATCAATAAAATTATTTATTGGACGTGTGATTATTTTATTGTTGGCTGCTATTGGCTATTTGGATAATTTACTAAATTATATTGTTTGTTTGGATATATTTCCGCCTATTGGAGCGGATGATACCCTATTACGTTCCCGTGTAAGAGCGGATGATCCTTTGTATACGAATCCCACCTCGAAGCGGTCGATTTATATTATTTGATTTTATACTATATGTGATGCAGGAGGACAGATTGGAGGGATCCAACGGGATTCCTCACACTGTTGATTTTAATTTTATATATATTGTGATATATAATATATTGGATGTTATTGGATGACATGAAGATGATTTTGTTTATTTAGGGCTTTCGTAACACTGGGCATTGTTTTTGGTATTTTAAAATATTATAAAATAATGATTTGATCTAGAAAAATGGATTTCAAAGTGATATTGGAAATTTTATATGTTTAATAATTTTTCTAAAGTAAAATATTATTTCTAGATATTATAAGTTAATTGTTTTATGAAATATTTTAAACAAAGATTTTCGATTTGTAAAATAAAGATTTTTAAAATCTTAAATAAGTTAGTCTTTTATAATTAAGGGGTATGTTTTAAAGGAGAAATAAAAATATTTTTATATAAAGTAATATATATACATAATGGTACATATATTATCATGGAATTTACAAATGTTATAGGATATAAAAGTGAGATTTTTCGAAAGAAGTGAAGATTTGAAAATTTGTATTTTTGTCAGTAAAAGTACGGATTTATAAATGGTGTTTATAAATAAAAGGAAACTATTATCATGGGATAGATTGGGAAAAATAAATCAAACGGTGGATTCATTATATGATGTGGAATGGTATTTTAGAAATTGTTGATTCTATTTTGAAAATTGAAGGTGAGGGTAAATTTGGGATTTGTCAAATGATATTTTATAAGTTGAAGAAATTTATACCTATGGAAGCAAGGTTTAAAACGGTTGAAATTATGTTTGAATGAGACATTATGAATAAGTGGGATTTATAATGGGATGGAGTTATAAATGGAGTTCAGAAGTAAATGGATTTTATGAAAGGAAGTTTCATAAAATAGAGGCGATTTATAAATATAGTTTATAAATATGAGATTAGTCGGGTTGGAAATTAAGTTTGGATTTTTATCATGGAAATATAATTATGTTTTAAACGTTGTTAATTTATATTAATATTGTTTTAAAAGTGATTTATAAATATTTTAATATTTTGAAATGTTAAATATTTAAAATTATTAGTACGGTTTGAAATTAAATATAATTATTTATAAATAAAGTTTTGGAAATTTATTATTAGTATTTATAAAAATGTTAAAGATAAATTATTATTGTTATGTAAGAATATTTTTAAATTATTTATTATTATTTTAAGATATTTTAAATTTAGTATTTATTTATGTATTTATAATGTGATTAGTATAGATAAGTGTTTAAAGGTAAGTGATTGGAATTTATTATAATTGTTTCCGAGATTTATAAATGGAGTTTTATAAAAACAAATAGAGTTTCTATAAGAGGAATCTATAATATGTTTTGGGAAAACAAAAGGGAAGACTGGTTAAAAGATAAAAAAGTTTTATAAATGGTTTTAAATATTTATAAAAGAATTTCAGAAATGGGTAAATGGATTTATAAAAGGAATATTATAAATGGGTTTTGTGGATGTATAATGGAGTTTATAAATGATTTTAGAATTAAATAATAGGTGAATATATTTATATCATTGAGATAAGTATATGTATATGTTTCAAAGTATTGAGAAATAGAGATTTGTGTGTGTGTGTGTGTGTGTGTGTATGTATGTATGTATAAAAGGATTTTTGATTCAGGTAATTAAAAAGTAGATTTAATTACTGATGGATTTTTAAAAGAGGCTTAGTGTTGCTTGGAGCTTAACCAATGTTGGATTTCCCTAAATCCCTAATTGAATGATTTTTATTCGATAGTTAAATAACCGACTATCGAATTTGGATCCAAACGTAACTTTGGAAATATTTAGGAGAAACACGTGAGTTATGTGGTACAGTCATCTACAGTGATGATGTACTATGCGTATAAACCTCGTTTCGTTCTTCTAGGACAATGATAAGGAAATCCGTCTACTAACAGTTAGGAGGTGATCTTTTATCTTATCTTTGAATGTTTATTTCCCTAAGAACCGGGTGGAGTTTACCGGGAATTACCAAAAAGTTGTTTCGAAGAGACCGGGATCGGGTATGTTATGTGAAAACCACTTCGATCCATCAAATGCATTTCGAAGTGAGGACATCTTGAAGATGATGGAATTGGAGATGGAGCTCTCGAGTGTTCCGTTCAGTTCCAGAACGAACTTGTATGGATGAATTCTGGCATTGCATTGTTACCTGGAGGGCAGTATTTGCATTCCAAGTGGGAAGTGCTATATAAATGGTAAAATGTAGCCTCAAACCTTATCAACCGGAAATTACTAAAACAGGTGAGACACGGTAGGGCTAAGTGGGTCTCTCCCAAGTAGGGTATGTTCATCCGTATTTAAAGTCGCTATTATCTCTATAATTTGTATGCTTCGGGGCCCAAAAAGCGGGGTGATCATATTCGGTACTATCCAGTGAATGGTATGCCAGTTCTGTGTTGGCAGGGGTCGATAGGTTCGACCTCGATGTTATTTTATCTAGACATGCACCATGACGGGCGGTCCCTAGTAGCCCAGTCATTGTAGGGAATCCATTCTCCAATACGAGCCTTTACGGTTTTAGTTGTATACCTATTATGCTGGAATTTAATGATGGAACAATTTCGGCTAAGATTAATAAGTATTTGTATTTAGACACTATTATAATACCAGAGAATTTCATATGAAATGTTTTGTATATCGTAAGTAAAAATCCATCCGTGTTTATGTGCGGTGTGGTCTTATGAGATAATTTTGATTTTCAAATGGTTTTCTAGAACTTAAAAATCTAGTTGGGTGTGTTTTCTCACACTGATTCTCCAGACTGACTCGGGTGTTATTTTATTATAATGCTTGGGTCAGACCAAGCATATTTACAAATTGCTTTGGATTCATTAAAGCTCAGGAGATGGCTTGGAGGTCTTCAAGTCGTATTTACGTATATGTTTTATTTTCGTTGCTTTGTTGTTGAATTTATCAGCAATTATGAGGACAGACTGTTATAACTGTCTAGGTTGATGATAGTGAATTGTTGTTGCACTCTGATGAGTGTAAGTATATAACAGTTTCTTCTTTGTAAAGATTATTGATTTTATATTATATGTTGTTCCGCTACGATTGTGTGATTATTTTAGTTTCTTTTTTTTCTTCTTCTCTTCTCTTCTTCTTCCTTCTTCTTTCCCTTAACTATCCGTCTTTCCATTTGATTTGGATTGGACATGTGTGGTTTATTTTCAGCTTGAATGGTATAGATTGGCGGGTTACACTTGGGATCAGAGTGTAGGTTTAGCGAATACCTAGGCTTTGGTGGGAATTTACTCATTTGAGATAGGGTAAGCGAGACCCTAGGATGTGTTTGAGCGTATGTATATAAGCGTGCATTTGTTAGTGATTATAAAAATATTTAATATTGTGTTAATTTATCTATTGAGTGGCTTATGAATTCTAGTCGGTACGTGGGACGCCACGATATCGATAAAGGTTTCCAAATGCTTAAACCAAGCAAATTGACACAGTATTATTTTTAAAACTCGGTAAATGAAATAATTTTACCTAAATTATATTTTATATATAAAATAATAATTTTCCAAAAATTATTATAGTTATATATGGAGTGTTTGGTTGTTGGTGAATGATAATATTTGATTACTATTAGTTGTTTGTTATTCAAATAAAAGTTGTTATTGTTATAATCTAACCAAAGACAAACATTTGCAAATTGAGTTATATAAGGAACTGAATTTATAAGAGTGAATTATAGAAAATCGATTATAATTAAAATAATCAACATTTGTGAATGAAATTGCATAAGTATATTTATAAATATGATTTGTAAATGGAAATGGATATAAAACAAGAAATTTAAGTATTTAAATCCCGGTGGTTTGAAAATTAATTTTCAAAGGGTTTGGAGAAATAATAAAAGTATTATTTTGAGAAAACGTTTTAACTGGAAATATTTTAAATGGAATTTAAACGAAATTGAAAGCACTGAACTCACTTCAGTCGTTGGAACTGGTGATGACGGTCGTACCATCGGTATTCATTTTCGAGTTTCTAAGTTAAGGATTGCTACTTGAGTAATTTACCACTGAAGTTTTGTTTTGGTGAAACAAATTTGTTTTAGATTCTATAAGAGAATTTGAAATATAAAGGATTTATGTATATATACGATTTCAAAATGATTTGAAATAAACCCTGGTGTTAAAAACCCGAAGTTGTATCTAAATGTTTTGAGAAAACTTAAGCTAATAAGTTTTTGAACTTATAGTTTGAAAATAGTATAGATAAGAAAAGAATTTAGAATCGAGATATGAAATTAAAATTTAACTTAGGTTAAATTAAATTAATTTAGTAATGGATTAAATGAAATGAAGTTCGACATAAGAAAGGTTAAATGAAAATGAAATGGGATTTGAAATGAATTAGATGAATTAGTAAAATGAATTAATTCCACTTAAGTTATAAAATGAATTAATAAAACGAATACGAACTTGAGTTATAAAATGAAATGCAATTTGAGTTATAAAAAGAATTGAATGTGAACTTAAGTAATTGTTTCTTGGAAACGGTCCATAAACGAGTTAGTATGCGAATAAATTATTATTAACCTTAAATTGAAATTAAGGGGAATGGAAGTAAGGAAAATGAGAATGAATTGAGAGTTAGAAAATTGAATGTGAATAATTGGATGTGAACCAATGAATGAAAATTTATTTAATATAGATTAATGGAATGCACATTTATATGGAATGTACATTAATTGGCATGAATGAATTTGATATGAATAAATTGGATGTAAATAAGAAATGTAAAAAAGTGAATGTAAGTGAATTGTTGTTAACCTTAGATTGTACGTAATTAAAGTGAATGTTAATAACTGAATGTAAATAAATTGAATTTGAATAAATTGAAAACGAATCAATAGCAGGTTAATAAGAAATTAAAGTATATAATGTTGACATTGGAAATGCAGGTTGATTTGTTGATAAATAAATTGGATGAATATTATTTGGTGGATGGTTTCTCTTTTTGCATTTGCTAAAATTATATATAGTTATGGTATATCTTATATTTTATATTGATATTACTTCCCTATATATATTATCATCGTTTGTTGAGTGATTAGCAGGTACGGATGGCATATGCTTTGAATTTGGAGCTCGCTTTCGCAATATATTGGTTGCATATGCTTGCTAATGCTAGAATAAGATACACATCTCAGATTATATACCGTATTTTTATATTTTCCCTTATGGGATGCCTCATCCTCGAAGATGAGATTTATATTTGTGATTTTATATATATTATAAATTTTTACGATCGAGCCATGCAAAGGATACGCTGGCGAAATTTTCCGTAAATTTAAGAGTTAGAAAGTTTTTGAGAATTTTGGAAATGTTTTGATAATTAAAGTTTGGTTTGAGTTTTATCCTGAAATGGTTGAATGGATGGAAATTAGTTGGAATCTATAAATGAAATTAAAGACATAGAAAATTGTGATAGCGAGTTTCAATAAATTGTTCAAAAGTTAATGGGTTTGGGTGTTTTCCTTACTTGCTAATTTCATGAACGAAATTATTTTTAAGGGAGGAGAATGTATCGACCCAGAATTTTAGGCATTTGAATTTAGAATATTTAATTGATTTTAAAAATTGAAAAGTTAATTTTATAAGTTAAATAACCTGAATTTCAAATATAACGATTTATTTGATCATTAAATTGTTGAATTTAATATTTGGAATTGTTAAAATAATTGAATCTTGAATTGGTGTGAAGTAAAATGATTTCAGCGGTTAATTTAAATTCTATTTGAATAAGAATGAAGATAGTGAACTTTTAATTTTGGATTTAAAAGTTATTTAACTGATTTTTTAAATTTTTCGTTTTAATTAACATATAAAAATAGTCTTTTTGGGCACTGTCTCGGATTTTGACGAAACCAGTTTCATTGGATCCGTAATAGTGAATTATTTTATGCCGTCGAATTTCATGGCGATTGGACTTATCGTTTGGTCATGCGAGTTCGAAACGGGTAGAATTTAATTAAAGAAATTTAATTAAAATAATTTTATTTGAAAAGCTATCTTCTGTATATGATGGAATTGGCTCCCAATATATAGTCCATAGTGTTTGGAATAGGGGTATAACTAACATATAGAATGCCAAGCGGCACGCTTCATTTGGAGTTCGGAATTTTCACGGATGAATAGTGCCATGAAAATTTTCTATAAATAGCCCCCAACTTTCTTCCATTTGCAAACCTAACCCTAAAAATAGATTTTAGCCGCCATTATAACTCCACCATCCAACAGCTTACGTCGATCGGAGCCTCTAGAGGCCGAATTAGCCTTCGACTTCAACTAGGAAAACATAGAACACGACAATGTGAGCTTAACCGACGGATAGATCAACGTTCGGCGTGGCGTGTTGGGTGAAATCGCCTCGCGTTCATCAGCAGTAACATGGGTTCTCAAGATAGTTTCGTGTGTGCGCGCGCGCGCAGGTGGAGCGAGGTGGAGGCTGGCGCGACGGCGGCGTTGGGAGGGCGCGCGGTGGGCGCGACGTAGTGTTGGTCGGCGGCGGAGGAGCTGGGAATGGCACAAGTGATCGAAGAGGGGAAAAATAAAAATAAACAAACGCGCGTGCGCGCGTTACCTAGAACAAAAAGGTGAAGATAAATTAAAGCTTAAATTATTTTAAGTTTAGTTAATTAAATTTTAATTGTGTCCAATGTTAATTTAATCCATAACTTTCTCGTATAAGGTCCTTTTCGAGCGCGACAAGTTGCGTGGCGTTCGTATCAGCGAGCACTACGCTATGGAGTTGGATTGGACGAATTCGGAGCTAGTTGGAATTTTGGGTTAAATTGAACGACCGTTCAATTTTAATCCAAACCGGAACGTTTTGACGATTTAAAAATCAAAGTGAGTTAATCTCACCTTTTTGGTTAACCATAAATATTTTAATAGATAAAATTATTTATTGGACGTGTGATTATTTTATTGTTGGCTGCTTGGCTGTTTGGATAATTTATTAAAGTATATTGTTGGTTTGGATATGTTCTCGCCTATTGGAGCGGATGTGTAACAACCCTGCTTTGGAGATTGTCTATTTATATTAAATTATAACGGAAGTTATAATTTAATATTGTAAATTAAAATATAATTGGAAATTTTAAATTGTTTATTTGGAATAAACAATGAATTTCGTAAATAAAATGAGAAAAATAAATTTGGAACTTTATTTTATTTATTTGGGTATGAATATGGGATTAAATATTGATTGGATAAGTATTTGGTTTAAATAAATTGAAATGTTGGGCATTTATCAGTTTGGAGCTAATAAATTAATTAGGCAATGTATTTCAACATTAAATTGTTGAAATAAATCTAAATTAACGAAAATAAAGTTTTAAAAAACTTTATTTTGAGAATTTGAGTAGAAAATAATCAAATTGCAATTTTATTTGGGTAGTAAATACAACAATATTGGAAAACATTATCAATATTAATCTTTTATTGAAATTAAAATGAGAAATATGAAGATAATATGTGTTTTATTAAAATAAAATATGAAATATTATTTGAAAATAATATTTTTATGATTAGAAAGAGTTAAAATGATTTATGGTAATTTATTTGATAAGAAAACAATTTTTGTACAAATTGTTGGATTGAAAATAGTGTTTTGTAATAAAATAGTGTAAATTGTGTAAATTGTAAAATGTTGTTAAAAATAAGATTTTATTTGTAAAAATAACTTTTTATTGTTGAAATAAAATTTATTTTGTTACAATAACAATTTTATTCCATACAAATAAGATGTATGCATTTTGTATGACTTTAAAATGAAGAAATAAGTGTATATAGTGTTAAATAGGAGAAAATGTGCTTATAGTTTTATATTTTCTTTATGTATTTTGGCTTTGGGCTTAATTGGGTTTGGAATGAGATCCAAAGCCCATCCTCTAGAGGCTTCTGGTATGAGAAAAACTAACAGTACGTTAGTTTCATCTCTTCCTTCTCAAAATAATTCACAGTAAAAGAAAATAGAGTAAATTAATGGCTGCCTCAAAATAAATCCAATTTTCACCAAATCTATTGCAAATTAAAGAAGAGAATCATCAAACTAGAAAGTATACAAGGTAATCTCCACCAATACTTAAAGATTTCATCAAAAAATTCTTAAAATTTGAAATGAATTGTCTGTAATATGTTCTGTTGTTTTGCATGTCTGTTTTCAAGCTTCTACAGGTTCTTAGGGCTTCTATCTTCACCAAAGTTCACTGCTTGCATTCTAAATCGCTGCTAAATCACCAAGGTGAGTAAAAACTCATATTTGCTAATTGGAAAATGCTTCTTGTAAAGAAATCGCTCTGTAAAAAGTTTACTGTATACGTTCGTCTTGTTGTTTATTGTTCTATTGAATTCCTTGTTTCTGGTTGCCACTTTGAGTGGCCATAACTCTTTGATTTTCAGTTGAATTGCCACCGGAACTTTTTCGGGTTGTAGCTTAGTTTTCAAACTCTATGCATGTCAATTTTCATTACAAAACTTGATCGTTTGGTACTCCAATTTGCTGTTCAAAGTTCAATACGAAGCAGAAAACACCCAGGAAAGAAACTACGTAGCCTGGGTCGACAGGTAGGTTGACCCAGCAGTCTCCAGGTCGACCTGGCAACTGGCCTGGGTCGACCCCTGTTGGCCTAGGTACGTGAGTGTTAGGCCTTTTGTACGAGCCCTTTTTGCCTTATATGCTTATCTTATTCTATGTTTTTGTAGCTCATTTCTAATGCAAATTTTTAGATGATTTGATGATGACTATGGGCTATGATATCCATTAATGGATTAGCCGAGATTTGGAGGAATTTGGAATTTAAAATTTTGAATTTAAATTCGATTTAAATTTGAATATCGATTGGGTGTATTTTCTACGTTTTTCTCGATTTTTAAGCACTATTTCTTCAAAATAAATTTTGAGAAAATTTCTAAATGATTTGGTTTTTGAAATCAGTATTATTAAATATTTTCAAATCATTTTAAATTATTTCAAAGTATTTTAAATATATTTATTCCCCATAATAAGGAGAAATTTCAATAAAATGTCTTCAAAATGATTTGAGAAAATTATTTTAAAATCTCGTTTTCTCAAGTAAATTATTTTATAAATAATATACATTATTTTTAAAAAAATTTGAACGTATGACAAAGAGAATTAAACGGTTTAGTAAAACACGTGGTATGGGACACGTGAGTTTACTTTATCAGTTAATTCCGAACTTGTACGATCGAAACTATCTAGGTTATTGATTTCTGAGTTATTTAGCCAATTTATGGCGAGTTTTTGAGATTATAATTCCTATCTTTAGGAATTATCTGGGAAGGCCAATATTTGGCGGGTTGTGGTTCGAGATCTCCTATTCTAGGAGTATGATCTATGAGAACCCGTTATAGTGTTTTACTTGCCAATGAGATGAGGCGAGTCTGAGTTTTCCAAGTTTTGAGATTTTATGATGATTTATGCTTTCTAATGTGACATTGACTAGCGGTTAGTAAACCGTTCAGTGAGAACGTGTGGTATGGAACGCACGTTAACACTTTTTGGATTCCTATTTGGGAGTTTATGACACATTCTGGGATTGCCAGTACTATAGACCTTCGGGTCATCTGGGATTTACGACTTCGGTCGTCTGGAAGAGGTACCTAATATATATATATATATAGTACTGGTGGGATGGCACATGCAACATCGCTTCGGCATGCAAATGGGATTTGGCCAATCCGGGGAATTTTTATGAGTTTTTGATTTCGATTTCACCAATTTGAGATGATGAATTTACTTATAGCCTTGAGTTAGAGAAAGGCTTATATATATGTTGTTTTATGGTGATTTCGATATTGGGATTATGAACTCTTATTGAGTTTCATGAGTTTTGATTTGGAGATTTTGATGATTTCACTTATGGCTTATATGCTGATTATGTTCACTTACATTATATAGCCCTTGAATGTGAAACATCTATGTCATGTTAAACCTTATCATGTGATTAACTTTGAGCCTTTATGGAATACCTATTCTTAGTTGTATAAATAGACTTTCTTATATCATTCCTTTGTCTTTAAAGGAATGTTTCCCTTATGCAAATATATTCCTTTATCGTTTGCTAATATCAAGTTCTAGTTAGCCCGACACGTGTATTTATTACTCGGGTCAGACCGAGTTGGAGGTTAGCTTTTGGACCTATGTTAGCTTTACCTTTTGGATTTCACCATCGCTTTGGATATGGCTTAGTTTTTGTGTAGTAGTCTTTTGTTTGGGAACCTTATGATGTATATATTCTTTTATGGGGATGTAAGTATATATTGTGGTTGAATACCACTTGTGACGGGTTGTATTACATTTGATGTATGTGTATGTATATATATTCTATGATGTTGTTCTATGTCTTGTGAATGTTGTAGTTATTATATTTTGTTTCTGAATCGATCATGTAGCCACCATAGTAGTGTATTGGATAGGAATTAAGTATGTCGAATACTCGAGATGAAAATGAAAAAAATTAAGTGCCAAAACTGATATACTTAGCTCTTATCTAATGCAAGACTATGATGGTCGCGCTTAACCAGCCCTATTCTCCGCATTAGCACACAGAATTACTATGTAATTTTCTTTGTTAATGTGGGTCTCGAGGTGGGGCGTTACAGGCCTCGAAGCGGTCGATTTATATTATTTGATTTTATACTGTATATGATGTAGGGGGACAGGTTGGAGGGATCCAATGGGATTTCTCACACTGTTGATTTTAATTTTCAAATATATTATGATATATGATATGTTGGATGTTATTGGATGACATGAATATGATTTTGTTTAATTTAGGGCTTTGGTAACACTGGGGCCTTGTTTTTGGTATTTTTAAATATTATAAAATAATGATTTGATCTAAAAAATGGATTTCAAAGTGGTATTGGAAATTTTATATGTTTAATAATTTTTCTAAAAGTAAATGTATGATTTTTAGATATTATAAGTTAGTTGTTTTATGAAATATTTTAAACAGAGATTTTTGATTTGTAAAATAAAGATTTTTAAAATCTTAAAATAAGTTAGCCTTTTATAGTTAAGGGGTATGTTTTAAAGGAGAAATAAAAATATTTTTATATAAATATTTGTTAACCATTTTATATAAAGTAATATATATATATATATTTATAGCGGTACATATATTATAATGGAATTTATAAATGTGATAAGATATAAAAGTGAGATTTTACGAAAGAAGTGAAGATTTGAAAAATTGTATTTTTGTTAGTAAAACTACGGACTTATAAATGGTGTTTATAAATAAAAGGAAACTATTATCATGGGATAGATTGGGAAAAATAAATCAAATGGTGGATTCATTATATGATGTGGAATGGTATTTTAGATTTTGTTGATTCTATTATGAAAATTGAAGGTGAGGGTAAATTTGGGATTTGTTAAAAGATTTTTATAAGTTGTAGAAATTTATAAATGAAATTTATATCTATGGAAGCAAGGTTTAAAATGGTTGAAATTATGTTTGAATAAGACTTTATGAATAAGTGGGATTTATAATGGGATGGAGTTATAAATGGAGTTTAGAAATAAATGGATTTTATGAAAGAAAGTTACATAAAATAGAGGAGATTTATAAATATAGTTTATAAATATTATAAATATGGGAATAGTCAGGTTGGAAATGAAGTATGGATTTTTATCATGGAAATATAATTATGTTTTAAACGTTGTTAATTTATATTAATATTGTTTTAAAAGTGATTTATCAATATTTTAATATTTTGAAATATTAACTATTTAAAATTATTAGTATGGTTTGAAATTAAATATAATTATTTATAAATAAATTTTTGGAAATTTATTATTAGTATTTATAAAAATGTTAAAGATAAATTATTATTGTTATTTAAGAATGTTTTTAAATTATTTATTATTATTTTAAGATGTTTTAAATTTAGTATTTATTTATTTATAATGTTATAAGTATATAGTAATGTTTAAAGGCAAGTGATTAGAATTTATTAGGATTGTTTCCGAGATTTATAAATGGAGTTTTATAAAACAGATAGGGTTTTTATAAGAGGAATCTATAATATGTTTTGGGAAAAACGAAAAGGAAGACTGGTTAAAAGATAAAAGAGTTTTATATATGGTTTAAAATATTTATAAAAGAATTTTAGAAATGGGTTTTATGGATATATAAAAGGAATTTTATAAATCGGTTTTGTGGATGTATAATGGAGTTTATAAATGATTTTAGAATTAAATAATTGGTGAATATACGTATATCGTTGAGATAAGTACATGTATATTTTTCCAAGTATTGAGAAATAGAGATTTGTGGATATATATATATATATATATATATCTTTGTAAAAAAGGATTTTTGGTTCAAGTAATTACAAAGTAGATTTAATTACTGAAAGATTTTTAAAAGAGGCTTAGTGTTGCTTGGAGCTTAACCAATGTTGGATTTCCCTATAAAATTAAATTCCTGATTGAATGATTTTTATTCGATAGTTAAATAAACGACTTTCGAATTTGGATCCAAACGTAACTTTGGAAATATTTAGGAGAAACACGTGAGTTATGTGGTACAGTCATCTCCGGTGATGATGTACTATGCGTATAAACCTCGTTTCGTTCATCTAGGACAATGATAAAGAAATCCATCTGCTAACGGTTAGGAGGTGATCTTCTATCTTATCTTTGAATGTTTATTTCCTAACGAATCGGGTTGAGTTTACCGAGAATTATCGAAAAGTTGTTTCGAAGATGTAACATCCCACCTTTTTGTATGCTTAAGCAGACACACGTGCCAACTTAAACCATACAGAAGGTTGGATTGTTATGGGGTAAATAAGAAAAAGTGGAGAAATAAAAGAAACAAAATAGAATCTTGCAGCGGAACGATAAAATATAATAATCAAATAACAGTTCATGAAGCTGTTTTACAAAACATTTGATTATACTTATACAATACATATCAGAGTTTACATACCAGAGAATGATAATTAATGCAGCGGAATACAATGGTGTAGTGGAATATAATAAATAGTAGTAATAAAATCTTCGCCTTCGTCCTTCAGAAATATGGCCTTCAAATCCTGAAATGCTCAGGCTGACCCGAGCGAATTGAAAAGACAAAACACTCGAGTCAGAACTAAAAGATCTTATGTAAGTTAAATCAATGAAATAAATATGAGTGGAACGGCGTCAGAGATGTTTACGGGATTTGACATCTCCTATCCAGTGTCTAACGTGAGTGCAGTAACTTAAGAGATGCTCGGGATTCACATCCCCTAAGGATCCGTTAAACTATTTACTATGTAGTAATATTCGCTATTATAATAATGTCTAATATAAAATAAACATACTTTTTAATAGCGTCAAGGGGTTACTCATATAGCCCTTAACACGTAATAGTCCCAGTAGTCTATCCAGTATTAGCATACTCCCAAAATGGGGGCTACCCTCGATACTCCACAGGCTACGGGAGAAATCACAAATCGTAGTAAAGCTCGATATGGTAGGTGACACGGCACACAAGGCAATGACAGGGTAGATATACCAATTACGCATCCGGACTGGTGGTGCATAGTAGCCACTACCGCCCACCTCGAACAACACTCCCAAATCAAGGGTGGCCACCAAATCAATCACAAGTAATAGAATGGTATCGAAGAAGTGTGTCCGATCAGAGGTGCTACCTCCTTGGCCCGTCGATCGCTCATGTTTTAGCCACTTTATGCCAACTCACGGGAGTTGGGTCCACGTATATACCTTAGGATCGTCGCCACCATCCTACATCATTCTGGAAACTCCACCGCGTACACAGTTGTCAAAGTGGTTTTCGGTATCGACAGAGAGTATGTCCATATCCGATCCCGGTCTCTTTAACAACCAAACGTTATTATAACACCGTGGTCATTTAAAAATGTATATACTTTTAAAACACAATCATTGCCCTTTCATAATATATTCTTTATTTCAAAATAGTATATACTTTAAAACCAAAATATTATTGCCATTCAAAACCAACTCAAAAATATATCATTTCCATTTCCAAAACAATTCAATAATATCTTATATAAATAAAACCCAATTTCCAATCACTAATCTTTCTTTAATTTATATAAACTTGAAATATTCTTTTAAATCATCTTAAACCCAAACCGCATTTTGAAGTCATATTCTAAATTTTCAATTTCAATAGGTTTCCAATCAATATATTCACAGATAATTCTTAAATAAATTCCATTTCAAATAAATTCATTTTTCAAACCATATTACTTTCAAAGTAATAACAATTTCGAAAACCAATACTTTGAAAACAAAAATACCTTAATTTCAATAAAACATTTCAATTTTGATATATTTCAAGTCTTTAAATATTCCAAAATTTCCAACCAAATCTGATAATCTTATATATACCTTAATTCAATTTACTATTATTTAATTTAGAAATATTTATTTACTAAATTCAATATCACTTAAATAAAGCTCAAACTTGAAATATTCGTAAATCAAACTTAAAACATCATCAAGTTATACATAGCTTAAATTTTAGAATTTAACCATATAAAAAAATAAAATTTATATAATATCAAAATTTAATATTTATTAAACCGTATATTTCTTTCCAAACCATAGAAAATCACTTTAAAATATTTTATATATAGACACGGTGCCTGTATATAATTTTCTATCCTATGGTCAAGTGATACAGATATTTATCATTTCAATCCGTAATTTAAAAATAAAAGTTTACGGTTATATATCATTTCAAACAGCAATCCCGAATGAAATGAAAATGCATAATAACTTGTAGTTTATACAATATAAAATATAGCATCCATTCATCCAAATATCAATAAACAACCATTTATTACAATCATCATCCAATTTAAACAAAACATCAATATAAAACATATAAAATATAACAGGCATCAACAAATAGTTTATATTCAATAAAAATTAATAACTGTTTAACTGGCAGTTTATATGCAATAATAAATAAATTTAACTGTCAAATTATATGCAATAATAAAATTAAATAACAATTTAATTTAAATAAATGCTATCTAACTGAGATGATGATTAAATATATGCCCAAAAAATCATAAATAAACTTTAAATCACATCAAAATTTAATTTAACAAACATAAGAAATCTTAGAAGTTGTGAGTGGGTTAAAACACTCACCTTTTGAATTTAAATTGAATTTAAATTCAATTTGAACCCAAAAATTTGACCGTCTCAGAATTCGTCCAAACTAGTGTCATCAGGTCCGGAATTTCAATATGATCCCAGCAAAACAAACCGCGCATGAATCCGAGTCCGTATGCAAAAGTTATGAAAATTTGAAGATTGGAAAATTCTGGTGCTGGGTCGACTTCGGATCCGGTGCCTAAAAATCCCGGTGCTTGCTTGGAGTTTTTGCGAAAACGACCCGAAGACCCGAGTAGTTTTCTTCCTGACTCGAAGTAGATGCAGCGTTTTTGCCTCAGAAACTCGAAGCGCGACCCGAAGTTGCTGCAGATCCGCAAATTTTTTTTTTATATAAAATTGAAATTGGATTGGGAAGATTTGGGTTTGCAGCCATTGGAAATGAGGAAGAGCAAATGAAATTGTACGTATAGAAATGAGGAATGGAGGCTGCTAGGGTTTATAACTGGATATATATAGGCAAAGTCGAAATAGGATAGATGGACCCGATCTATAAACGTGCTGAACGATGAATGGCCCAAAAGCCCGTTTCGACTCCGGAACGAAATTGGGTCAACCTATATATCAAAATAGATATTTTAAAATATTTTAAACGCAATGGAAAAGGTTTCAAGTCCAAATTCCATCGTATGAAGAAGTTATGCTAAAATCAATATTTTCCAAATTGATTTCAATTGTTTTCAATTACATTTATTTCAAGGCGTTTTGAGTCCGTACGATCAAACGACAAGTCTGATCGCTACGAAACTTGAAGTCCTACAATAATTCACCGTTACGGATCCGATGAAACTGTTTTCGTCGAAATCCGAGTCAGTGGCCAAAATGGCTATTTTTACACCATTTAAATAAATTAATAATTAATTAATTAAACCCATTTTTAATTTCAATTTAAAAATTTACCATTATTATCACTTTTATGTTTCTCAATCATTTACAATGATTTAAACAAATTTAAAGGTCAATTTAACGTTGATTCATTCATCAGTTTCAGCGTTAAACTTCATTTTCCTTACATTCAGAAATTAAAATTTAATTTACAATAATTCCAATTAATTTACTTTTCATTATGTTATTAACTTCATTGCTATCAAATGGAAAAAAAATTAACATTGGATTCAGACCATTACATTAATATTCTTAAAATTCATCTAAATCTCAATTAACGCAAAAATTAAATATTAACTTAATTGCAATAAATCCAATTATTAATATAGTTCAAATCCAATAAATTAATAAATATTTATTCCCACTTTTATAATTCAGAAAATTTCCCAATTATGAATAACATTAACATCATTTCCTTAAATTTAATCATCAATTCATTCATACACCATTAGCAATACATTATTACCCATTACTACCCTAATTTATACCAATATAACCTTTAATTAAATTAATTGCAATTGATTACCCACTTTAATTTATTAGACTCCATTAACGTTAAATTACATTTAAGTTATCACTAACGAACAAGTGTTGAAATTGATTACATACACCGTTCTCATCCTATTATCAATTGGATGAATTTTCATTGGTTCGTAGTTATTGCATTAATATCCACAAATATCATCCACATTTCCATCAACGTAAAAATTAATATTAAATTCCAATTATTTTCAATTACTTCACTTATTGAATTTTTAAATTTCGAATAAATTAATAAATCTTGATTTTCACTCCTAAAATCCACCACTTGTTATATTATAAATAAATTTAACGTTGGTTACATCTTATGGAATTAACAATCTTCAATGACAAATCAAAATTTACCCTAACTTCATAAATTAAGTCAATTAACTACAATTGATTTCACATTAAATTTTATAAAATATCAATTGGAATCTTAACAAATCCGTTTACTTGATTTAAAATCTTGCTATTCAATAAATTGACATTTATGGGTGTAATTAACATTGACTTATATACATTTCATTAATGTATGCTTCATTTCATACCATTTAATTATATTTTCCAAATATGTGCATTAATTACTATTTATATTCTTAATTAATTTACTTACTTGGTTTCATACTTTATAAGTTTTCACTTCCAAACAATATTATAATTACCTATAGGGCATCGATTTTTATTTCATGAATTCATTAATTAATCCACTAAATGCCTTTGTTTTCTTATATTCAATTTATTTCCATTTAAGTACGTTTATTATCTTATCAACAACACACATTATAATTACTTATCTACAATTATTGCATAAATTTTCAATTTATAACGTATTACTCCATCGGTTAATATAACTTTGAATTCATTCAATCACCACAAATTATACCATTTCATTTGTTAACATTTATCAACTTGCCATTACCTTACTTCCTTTTATTTACGTTCAGTTACTATTAAGCAATATTATTTCATACGTTACTACAATGATTGCTGTGACGACCTCCCATGACCCATGCACCAAATCTAGAGATAGTGCGCTGTAAAGTGTGCCAGGCAGCCATGGACGATTGCCAGGGTAAATTAAAACAATAGAATCTATCGTATTACTCACAGCGCATGGACAAAATACAAAAGAATATATATATATATATATAGTGAAGCTTCACAGAATAGAATCTCATCAATAAAACTTCATACTAGTTGGATACAAACATCTGAATAGTCAATACATCAAGCCTCACTACATATCACTCAGAGAATATACAAACAGCGGAACACCCAGTACATATAGTAAGAAGATAATATGCAATACTCCAGCTCGTCTTCGTCATCAGCAACGTGGAAAGCAAGAACAGCACCTGTCACCTGCTACCTAGTCTTCCCGTCCCAAAATGGACGAACAGCCCAAGGCAATAAGAGTTAAAACATAAAGCCTTGAGTCAAACAACAGTCTTAGTGAGCAGTAAATTAACTAACAACATACCAAAAGAACATAAAGGAAAAGGAATAGGAATACAACCCTCCCACTCCACCTCTTTCTACAGTGATAGCCCCCAGACACACACTAAGTAGAAGCAAACATAGCAAAGCATACAATTTAAGATAAAGCAATTATCACTCGAGTCAAGGGCGATGTTTTCCAAGTACAAAACCCCAAGGCCTAAACCAAGATCAGATAAGCACCCAGAAAACACCGCTCTTGAGACCGAATGACGATACAACCAAACATCCATGACTCTGGCTATCACTGTTATCATTGCCTCAATATCACCGTTAATTGAATGACCGGCACATTCTTTCAGCCGTCCGTCAAGGGCTAATGGAAAACCCCAGTTCTAGACATAACTCTGCACGTCATCGTGACCCGTGCCTAGGACTATCAAATCTGCCCAGAGTACTTGACTATCAATCATTAGCCTTCAGGGACTATCGAATCTGCCCAACGTACTCTTGCTTTGAGCATGCTAGAACCTTCAACAACGATGAGACCTCAGCCTTCTAGTCATCCTCCTCGACGACTATTTCCATACTAGCTCAAGCGCCTCTCGAGCAAACCATTATCCTCAACTCAAACCATTTCACCGAGTTATCAACATGCTTGGAATGATCCCGTCTGGATTAGACCAAGGCTATCTCATATCATACTTCACCTCATCATCATCATAGCAAAGTCTCATCTCAACATCATCATCAAATCTATCCATATGAGCTTCATCATCCGCTACATATGCCACGTGCAGCTTTTCCAATTCAAGAGCCTTTCCCTTAGCTTTTGAATCCTCTTCGACCATCTTGTCTAAATCAAATCATCAATCATCTAATTCATAGCAATCAATCAAGTCAAACATTAAGCCAAGTAAACAAGCATTCAAATATGATCTAAATGGACAATTATAACAATAATGGCAATTTCGTAAATAAAGAGTTGAAAGTCTAACAAGCATGAAAACATGAGAAATATCTCTACAATCTTGATGAATGAACTTGCATAGGTTAATCATGTAGTAAAATGGTTGTCAAATCATTATGAACAATGGATCTACATGGATCTATACTTAGGATTAAGAAAATGCATGGAAATCACTATTTTAACACCAAATCAAGCCAACGATCCGATATACTCCTTTGGATCCGTGTGAGAGATAATCACCACTCACCAAATCACCTAAACAACCCAAAAGAAACACGCTTCAGATCTGGACAGCGAAGGATCTAACTTGATCTATCACAAATCCGCTTCAAACGATGAAATCTCACTTCGAAGAATGTAGATCTTCAATCTAAGCTCTTCGATCTTCGATTTGATCTTCGATATGGATGGAAGGAATCACTAGATTAGAGTGGAGAAAAGAAGTGAAGAAGTGTAGAAGTCGAGCTCTCAAAATGGCAGCACTTCGTTGCTTCGAAAACCGGATCCCAAAAAGTGAGAAATGGACGAGTATTTATAGCTGAAATCTCCTTAACTCGTCCACCTTCATAAGTCATTGCCGACCTAACTATCCCCGACCTAACACATGCGCAGCCCACGACTTAACTTATATGCACGACCTAACAGGGTATATGACTTATGACCTAACAGCAGCTCCGCTTAACACACGAATGCGGCTTAGCGACCTATCAAAGATCGCGACCTAACCCTTAACGACCTAAGACCTTCGACCTAACACTCACGCGACCTAGCTGGGTTACGACCTAACACTTAAGTCGTCTGGACGACTTAACTTACAAAGGTTGCTTACGACCTAACTAACATAACACCCCATAGGTCGCTTACGACCTAACTACTAACCTTAAGTCGCTCAAACGACCTAACACGTAACTCCTAGGTCGCTCACTGCTACCCCAGCTTCCTTAGGTCGTCGCCGACTTAATCCCTTAGGTCGTCTACTACTTAGGTCGTCTACGACCTAAGACTTAACAAATCTGAATGAAAATTGCAAACGTATTCTAAGTCGCATACGACCTACGTCACATCCTAGGTCGTCCACGACTTACCGCTCTAAGTCGCTCACGACTTACCACACATCTTAGGTCGCTCACGACCTAAGACTTGTTCAAATTTCCAGATTTACGAACTTTTTGATCCGTAAAAATACGGGTCGTTACATTCTTTCCCCCTTAGGAATTTCGCCCCTGAAATTCCAAACAAACAAAGCAATCAAAGACTATTTTGCATGCCTACCATCCATAGCAATCAATCAAACCATGCATCCAATTCTAGCTTAGCATGCAGAATTCTAAAACTAGAACAAGTTACAATATCGTGAGATGACACGACACCTTAGGCCATACCTTGAAGAGTTCAGGATGAGCTGCCTTCATCCTCTCTTCCACCTCCCACGTACAGTCGTTATCATCTTCACTCCATTGTATCTTGAGCAACTTAACTACCTTCCTCCTAAGCTGTTTCATGTCGGTTTCCACAACACGAAGCGGCTTACGAGGTCTCTTATCAACCGGATCAACTTCGAAATCTTCACAGCTATCAGTAGGAACCACCGTATTCGAGTCGTGCACATACTTCCGTATACGATACATGAAAAACATTGTGCACACCCGACATCTTCTCTGGTAACTCCAATCTGTAGGCGAGCTTTCCAATTCGCTCGATGATCGGGAATGGTCCAACAAATCTCGGAGTCAATTTTCCTTTCTTCCCGAATCGAATAACATTCTTCAGTGGAGAAATATTCACAAAAACCATATCACCTACGTCGAATTCCAAATCCTTACGAAGCTTATCGACATAACTTTTCTGATGGTCTTGGGCTGCCTTCATTCGTTGCCGAATGATCTCTATGAAATCCGAAGTATTTCGAATCATCTCTGGCCCAAGCATCAACTTTTCTCCAGTCTCTAACCAACATGTCGGAGAGTTACACGGTCTTCCATACAATGCCTCATACGGTGCCATACCAATGCTTGACTGGTAACTGTTGTTATATGAAAATTCCACCAAATGAAGATGATCTTCCCATGATCCTCTGAAATCCAAAACACAAGCTCTAAGGAGATCTTCCAAAACTCGGTTGACTCTCTCGGTCTGACCATCTGTTTGAGGGTGATAAGCTGTACTCAAACACAACTCGGTTCCCAAAACTTCCTGGAAGCTCTTCCAAAATCCACTAGTGAACAATGGGTCTCGATCGCTCACTATACTCTTCGGAATACCATGGAATCGAACTATCCACTTAACATACAATTCAGCCAACTTCGATGCAGTCCTAGTCGATCGAACAGGAATAAATCTTGCACTTTTAGTCAGACGATCAATGATGACCCAAATCCCTTCATTTCCCGTTCTTGTTCTAGGTAATCCATCAATTAAATCCATCGACACTTGTTCCCACTTCCATGTAGGAACCTCTAATGGCTGAAGCAATCCACTGGGCTTCTTCTGTTCGGCTTTCACCAACTGGCAGTTCATGCACTTGGAAATAAAATTTCCAACATCCTTCTTCATACCTTCCCAGTAGTAGGTTCTCCTCATATCCCGATACATCTTATTTCCACCTGGATGAATTGTCAACTTCGAGTGATGACTTTCCTTCAGAACTTCACTTCTCAATTCATCTATATCGGGAACAACTAGTCGTCCTTGTTTCCGAAGCCAACCCTCTCGATCGACCTAGAATCCTTTATCATTCTCTGGTTCCAATCTAGATTCCAAATCACGGATAATCTTGACAAGCTTATCGTCTCGCTTTTGGCTCTCGCCAATCCTTTCCACAAGAGTCGGTCTTATCGATAAGTTTGCCAACATCTCAGGTTCCAATTCGCATCTGGGCCTGAAGTCAAATCCAGCTAAATACTCGAGATTCTTCTATTCTGAAAACATGGCTCCCAATCCTGCATGTCTTCGACTTAACGCATCTGCCACTGCGTTACCTTTTCCTGGAGTATAAGCTATACCAAAATCATAAGATGCCAAAAACTCTAGCCAACATTGCTGCCGAAGATTCAAATCCTTTTGGGAGAAAAGATACTTCAACAACTTATGATCTGTAAACAACTCGAATCGAACTCCCAATAGATAATGTCTCCACATCTTCAGAGCAAACACAATCGCCGCTAACTCCAAATCATGAGTCGGGTAATTCCTTTCATGCGGCTTCAGTTGTCGACTTGCATACGCAACAACTTTATCCTTCTGCATTAGCACTGCTCCAAGTCCAGTACCACATGCATCGGTGTAAACCACCATCTCATCATTCCCACTTGGAATAGTGAAAACAGGAGCACTTGTTAATCGCTCTCTCAGGATTCTGAAAGCTTGCTCACACTTATCTTCCCATCTGAACACTTGGTTCTTTTTCGTCAATCCTGTTAACGATGCAGCCACCTTAGAGAAGTCTTTGATAAACCGTCGATAATATCCTGCTAATCCAAGAAAACTTCTCACATCAGATGCATTCTTAGGTCTAACCCAATCCTGGATTGCTGCCACCTTAGCGGGATCAACCGCTATTCCATTTCCAGAGATAACATGGCCTAAGAACCTCACTTCGCTCTTCCAGAAGTGACACTTCGAAAACTTAGCCTTCAGCTGATGTTTCCGCAAGATTTCCAAAACAATACGCAAGTGTGTCTTGTGCTCTTCTTCAGTTCTGGAATAAATCAGAATATCATCCACGAACACAAGCACGAACTTGTTCAACTGATCCCTGAACACTCTATTCATAAGATCCACAAAATATGCTGGCGCGTTAGTTAATCCAAAAAGCATTACCAGCCACTCCAAGAAACCGGATGGTGTCCTAAAAGCAGTCTTCGGCACACTATCCTTAGCAACTCTCAACTGGTGAAATCCCGTTGCCAAATCCATCTGAGAAAACACCTTAGCCTCGTGAAGCTGATCAAACAAGTCATCTATTCTCGGCAATGGATACTTGTTCTTCTTAGTCACCTTATTCAGCTCACGATAATCCACACACAACCTCAACGATCCATCCGCTTTGGTAACAAACACAACCGGTGCACCCCATTCGGACACACTATGCCGAATGAATCCTTTCTGCAAAAGATCATCAACTTGCACCCTCAACTCCTGCTGTTCCCTAGGCGCCATCCGCCTAAGAGGCATCACAACAGGTCTGGCTCCTTCAACTAGATCTATACGAAACTCGATCTCTCTATGCGGCGGTAACCCTTTGACCTCGTCAAAGACATCCTCGAATCCATTAACGATTGGCAACGATGACAGTCCATCCCGTGGAACAACCAGCGAATACATGAAGCTCATGAAGACGCCTTCTTCATGCTTACATCGTATCACAATCTTTCGCCCCTCCACATTCTCGACTGTCACCTCCAACCTCTCACAATCAACCTTTGCCGCATACCTCCTAAGCCAGTCCATACCCAAAATAATTCCGAACCCCGCAAAGTTCAGAACAAAGCAATCACAAACAAAAGAACAATCATGACTCGATACAATCATACCACGGCATAACATACACAAACAAGACGAACCCCCAACTGGATTAGTCACAACCAATGGCCTATCAACAATATCCGGTTCTAAACCCAACCGGCCTACAAGTTCATTACAAACAAAAGAATGCAACGCCCCAGTATCAAATAACACTCTAACTGGAACACCACAAATGGAGAGAGTACCTTGAACCACCACACTCTTTCCCTTCTCTTCAGCGGTAGGAGCTTTTGCAGATGATGGAACAGCTCCCAAAGCATAAGCTTGCACAATCTGCTTGTCCCTCCGTGGTTCTGGACAATTCTTCCTAACATGCCCCGGCTTGTCACAGTTGTTACACTTCATTGGTACCTTCGGATTCTTACAATCCTTAGAGAAATGGCCCTTCTGCTGACAATTGTAGCAAGTCACTTCGCCCTTCGGCTTCTTCTGGCCATCCTTACCCTTCTGCTGCTGTTGCTGCTTCCTCTTCTTGTTTCCACCCTGCTGTGGTTTAAACTCTTCCCTGGTCACAGCAACAACAGATCCTTCCTTAGGAAACAGATTCTCGTGCCTCAGAGCTTTCTCCACAAGCTTCTCAAATGGATCGTCCAAATGATCCACCAACTGCCTCCCAAGATAACTGTCCAAGCCTGTCACAAACTTCTCATTCTTCTGATAAGCAGATTCAATATACGACCGGGCATACTTGGACAAAGCTTCAAACTCAGAAACATACTCAAGAACTGGTCTTCCTCCTTGCTTAAGCTCTACAAACTTCTTGAACAAAACAGACTTCTGAGCTGTAGAAATGAACTTAGCTTCAAATCTGACTAGGAATTGCTCCCAAGTAATCTCTTCCTCCGGAGTATCAATAGTGATAGAGTTCCACCAATCAGAAGCTCTTCCCTGAAGCTGTCCTGATGCTAACTTCCTCTTAGTTGCATCCTCAATTCCCAAATCACCAAAGATCCTTCTACAAGCATCTATCCATCTCTGAACCTCAATGGTTGATTCTGTTCCCAAGAAAACCTTCCCTCCAAGAGCAGTGTAGTCCTTACACAACTTAGCAAAATCCACCGGTTTTGGAGTTTGAACTTGAACTCCAACATCCACCGATGGCCCCGGAGCTAGCATCCTTCTCATGATCGAAGTCATCATAGCTTCGAACATAGCAGCATAATCAGCAGCCCCCTCAGTAGCACGGCCTTCCCTAGCAGCTGGTCTCCCTCTTCGACTCATCCTTAATATCTATAAAAAGGAATGATTAGAACATCTAGAGAAACAACTGCATAAAGGACTCAAACTCTACTAAGCTACTATATTATATATAGTAATCATCCATCAAAATACAATTACGTCTCTCATACGTAGTTACGTCAGCGAGCGTTGGGTAAAATCGATTAACCAAAGCTCTGATACCAAATGTGACGACCGCCCATGACCCCTGCACCAAATCTAGAGATAGTGCGCTGTAAAGTGTGCCAGGCAGCCATGGACGATTGCCAGGGTAAATTAAAACAACAGAATCTATCGTATTACTCACAGCGCATGGACAAAATACAATAGAATATATATATAGTGAAGCTTCACAGAATAGAATCTCATCAATAAAACTTCATAATAGTTGGATACAAACATTTGAATAGTCAATACAACCAGCCTCACTACATAACACTCAGAGAATATACAGAGCAGCGGAACATCCAGTACATATAGTAAGAAGATAATATGCAATACTCCAGCTCGTCTTCGTCATCAGCAACGTGGAAAGCAAGAACAGCACCTGTCACCTGCT
Organism: Allium fistulosum; assembly: GCA_030737815.1. Lineage (NCBI taxonomy): Eukaryota > Viridiplantae > Streptophyta > Magnoliopsida > Asparagales > Amaryllidaceae > Allium > Allium fistulosum. The sequence goes on from CM060908.1 coordinate 1,005,142,720, forward strand.
ACCTAGTCTGCCCGTCCCAAAATGGACGAACAGCCCAAGGCAATAAGATTTAAAACATAAAGCCTTGAGTCAGACAACAGTCTTAGTGAGCAGTAAATTAACTAACAACATACCAAAAGAACATAAAGGAAAAGGAATAGGAATACAACCCTCCCACTCCACCTCTTTCTACAGTGATAGCCCCCAGACACACACTAAGTAGAAGCAAACATAGCAAAGCATACAATTTAAGATAAAGCAATTATCACACGAGTCAAGGGCGATGTTTTCCAAGTACAAAACCCCAAGGCCTAAACCAAGATCAGATAAGCACCCAGAAAACACTGCTCTTGAGACCGAATGACGATACAACCAAACATCCATGACTCTGGCTATCACTGTTATCATTGCCTCAATATCACCGTTAATTGAATGACCGGCACATTCTTTCAGCCGTCCGTCAAGGGCTAATGGAAAACCCCGGTTCTAGACATAACTCTGCACGTCATCGTGACCCGTGCCTAGGACTATCGAATCTGCCCAGAGTACTTGACTATCAATCATTAGCCTTCAGGGACTATCGAATCTGCCCAACGTACTCTTGCTTTGAGCATGCTAGAACCTTCAACAACGATGAGATCTTAGCCTTCTAGTCATCCTCCTCGACGACTATTTCTATACTAGCTCAAGCGCCTCTCGATCAAACCATTATCCTCAACTCGAACCATTTCACCGAGTTATCAACATGCTTGGAATGACCCCGTCTGGATTAGACCAAGGCTATCTCATATCATACTTCGCCTCATCATCATCATAGCAAAGTCTCATCTCAACATCATCATCAAATCTATCCATATGAGCTTCATCATCCGCTACATATGCCACGTGCAGCTTTTCCAATTCAAGAGCCTTTCCCTTAGCTTTTGAATCCTCTTCGACCATCTTGTCTAAATCAAATCATCAATCATCTAATTCATAGCAATCAATCAAGTCAAACATTAAGCCAAGTAAACAAGCATTCAAATATGATCTAAATGGACAATTATAACAATAATGGCAATTTCGTAAATAAAGAGTTGAAAGTCTAACAAGCATGAAAACATGAGAAATATCTCTACAATCTTGATGAATGAACTTGCATAGGTTATTCATGTAGTAAAATGGTTGTCAAATCATTATGAACAATGGATCTACATGGATCTATACTTAGGATTAAGAAAATGCATGGAAATCACTATTTTAACACCAAATCAAGCCAACGATCTGATATACTCCTTTGGATCCGTGTGAGAGATAATCACCACTCACCAAATCACCTAAACAACCCAAAAGAAACACGCTTCAGATCTGGACAGCGAAGGATCTAACTTGATCTATCACAAATCTGCTTCAAACGATGAAATCTCACTTCGAAGAATGTAGATCTTCAATCTAAGCTCTTCGATCTTCGATTTGATCTTCGATATGGATGGAAGGAATCACTAGATTAGAGTGGAGAAAAGAAGTGAAGAAGTGTAGAAGTCGAGCTCTCAAAATGGCAGCACTTCGTCGCTTCGAAAACCGGATCCCAAAAAGTGAGAAATGGACGAGTATTTATAGCTGAAATCTCCTTAACTCGTCCGCCTTCATAAGTCGTTGCCGACCTAACTATCCCCGACCTAACACATGCGCAGCCCACGACTTAACTTATATGCGCGACCTAACAGGGTATGCGACTTATGACCTAACAGCAGCTCCGCTTAACACACGAATGCGGCTTAGCGACCTATCAAAGATCGCGACCTAACCCTTAACGACCTAAGACCTTCGACCTAACACTCACGCGACCTAGCTGGGTTACGACCTAACACTTAAGTCGTCTGGACGACTTAACTAACAAAGGTTGCTTACGACCTAACTAACATAACACCCCATAGGTCGCTTACGACCTAACTACTAACCTTAAGTCGCTCAAACGACCTAACACTTAACTCCTAGGTCGCTCACTGCTACCCCAGCTTCCTTAGGTCGTCGCCGACTTAATCCCTTAGGTCGTCTACTACTTAGGTCGTCTACGACCTAAGACTTAACAAATCTGAATGAAAATTGCAAACGTATTCTAAGTCGCATACGACCTACGTCACATCCTAGGTCGTCCACGACTTACCGCTCTAAGTCGCTCACGACTTACCACACATCTTAGGTCGCTCACGACCTAAGACTTGTTCAAATTTCCAGATTTACGAACTTTTAGATCCGTAAAAATACGGGTCGTTACAATTGCATTTGTTTTTATTTATTTTTTTATATTCCATTTATAGCTAAGTCATTACATTTAAAATATTCTGTTAAATTTGCATGTTCTTTCAAGTTGATAATTAATGAACTTGCATTAACATATTTCCTTAATTTATTCCAATTTCCGTTAACAATGTTTTATTACATTAATCCACATAATACTTTCCTTTCTCATATTCAATTTATATACATGTATAATCTTTTCACTATTTCAATCATCAGAATTTTATTTAAATTACAAATAAATAGGTTATAATTACCATTGCTATATTTTATTTTAGCGTTCATTTCAAAATTAATTTAAAAGTTTATATTTCTACTAAATTTAATTACAAAATCTTATTTAATTAACAAATTTAATTGTCGAAATTTACGGGTCATTACAGAAGAGACTGGGATCGGGTATGTTATGTGAAAACCACTTCGATCCATTGAATTAATTTCGAAGTGAAGACATTTTGAAGATGATGGAATTGGAGATGGAGCTCTCGAGTGTTTCATTCAGTCCCAGAACGAACTTGTATGGATGAATGCTGGCATTGCATTGTTGCCTGGAGGACAGTATTTGCATTCCAAGTGGGAAGTGCTATATAAAAAGTAAAACGTGGCCTCAAGCCTCATCAACCGAGAATTACTAAAACAGGTGAGATACAACAGGGCTAAGTGGGTCGCTCCCAAGTAGGGTATGATCATCTGTATCTAGAGTCGCTATTATCAATCAAATTTGTATGCTTCGGGGCCCAAAAAACTGGGTGATCATATTCGGTACTATCCAGTGAATGGTAGGCCAGTTCAACATTGGCAGTGGTCGATAGGTTCGGCCTCGGTGTTATTTTATCTTGACATGAACCCTGACGGGCGGTGCCCCAGTAGCCCAGTCATTGTAGAGAATCCATTCTCCAATACGAGCCTTTGTGGTTTTAGTTGTATACCTATTATGCTGGAATTTAATTAATGCAACAATTTTGGCTAAGATTAATAAGTATTTGTATATATACACTATTATAATACCAGAGAATTTCATATGAAATGTTTTGGTTATCGTAAGGTAAAACCTCTTCCGTATTTATGTGCGGGGTGGTCTTATGAGATACTTTTGATTTTCAAATGGTTTTCTAGAACTTTAAAATCCAGTTGGATGTGTTTACTCACGCTGATTTTCCAGACTGACTCGGGTGTTATTTTATTATAATGCTCGGGTCAGACCGAGCATATTTATAGATTGTTTTGGATTCTTTGGAGCTCAGGAGATGGGTTGGAAGTCTTCAAGCGTATTTACGTGTATGTTTTATTTCCGCTGCTTTGTTGTTGAATTTATCAGTAATTATGAGGACAGACTATTATAACTGTCTAGGTTGATGATGGTGAACTGTTGTTGTACTCTAATGGGTGTAAGTATATAACAGTAAAGATTATTGATTTTATATTATAGTTGTTCCACTGCGATTGAGAGATTTTGTGATTGTTTTAGTTTCTTTCTCTTCTTCTTCTCTTCTCTTCTTCTTCCTTCTTCTTTCCCTTCACTATCTGTCTTTCCGTTTGATTTGGATTGGACATGTGTGGTTTATTGTCAGCTTGAATGGTACGGATTGGCGGGTTGTCACACTTGGGATCAGAGCGTAAGTTTAGTGAATACATAGGCTTTGGTGGGAATTTACTCATTTGAGAAAAGGTAAGCTAGACCTTAGGATATGTTTGAGCGTATATATATGAGCGTGCATTTGTTAGTGATTGTAAGAACATTTTATATTGTGTTAATTTATCTGTTGAGTGGCTTATAAATGTTGGTCGGTACGTGGGACGCCATGATATCGATAAGGGTTTCTAAACGCTTAAACCAAACAAATTGACACGGTATTGTTTTAAAAACTAGGTAAATGAAATAATTTATCTAAATTATATTTTATATATAAATGAATAATTTTTCAGAAATTATTATAGTTATATATGGAGTGTTTAGTTGTTGGTGAATGATAATATTTGATTATTATCTTTTGTTTGTTATTCAAATAAAAGTTATTATTGTTATAATCTAACCAAAGATAAACATTTGCAAATTGATTTATATATGGAAGTGAATTTATAAGAGTGAATTATAGAAAATCGATTATAATTAAAATAATCAACATTTGTGAATGAAATTGCATAAGTATATTTATAAATATGATTTGTAAATGGAAATGGATATAAAACAAGAAATTTAAGGATTTAAATCCCAGTGGTTTGAAAATTGATTTTCAAAGGGTTTGGAAAAATAATAATAGTATTATTTTAGGAAAATGTTTTAACTGGAAATATTTTAAATGGAATTTAAAAGAAATAGAAAGCACTGAACTCACCTCGGTCGTTGGAAAATAATTCTAGTGATGACGGTCGCATCATCAGTATTCATTTTCGAGTTTCTAAGTTAGGGATTGTTACCTGAGTAATTTTCCACTGAAGTTTTGTTTTGGTAAAACAAATTTGTTTTAGATTCTAGAAGAGAATTTGAAATATAAAGGAGTTATGCATATATATGATTTCAAAATGATTTGAAATAAACCCTAGTGTTAAAAATCTATAGTTTTATTTAAATGTTTTGAGAAAACTTAAGCTAATAAGTTTTTGAACTTATAGTTTGAAAATAGTATAGATAGGAAAAGAATTTGGAATCGAGATATGAAATTAAAATTTAACTTAGGTTAAATTAAATAAACTGAGTAATGATTAAATAAAATGAAGTTCGACATAAGAAAGGTTAAATGAAAATGAAATGGGATTTGAAATAAATTAGATGAATTAGTAAAGTGAATTAATTCCACTTAAGTTATAGAATGAATTAATAAAATAAATACGAACTTGAGTTATAAAATGAAATGCAATTTGAGTTGTAAAAAGAATTGAATGTGAACTTAAGTAATTGTTTCTTGGAAATGGTCCATAAACGAGTTAGTATGCAAATAAATTATTATTAACCTTAAATTGAAATTAAGGGGAATGGAAGTAAGGAAAATGAGAATGAATTGAGTGTTAGAAAAATGAATGTGAATAATCGGATGTGAACTAATGAATGAAAATTTATTTAATATAGATTAATGGAATGCACATTTATATGGAATGTACTTTAATTGGCATGAATGAATTTGATATTAATAAATCGGATGTAAATAAGAAATGTAAATAAGTGAATGTAAGTGAATTGTTGTTAACCTTAGATTGTACGTAATTAAAGTGAATGTTAATAACCGAATGTAAATCAATTGAATGCGAATAAATTGAAAACGAATCAATAGCAGGTTAATAAGAAATGGAAGTATATAATATTGACATTGAAAATGCAAGTTTATTTGTTGATAAATAAATTAATGAATATTATTTGGTGGATGGTTTCTCTTGTTGCATTTGCTAAAATTGCATATAGTTATGGTATATCCTATATTATATATTGATATTACTTCCCTATACATATTCGCATCGTTTGTTGAGTGATTAGCAAGTACTGGTGGCATATGCTTTGCATTTGGAACTTGCTTTTGCATTATATTGGTTGTATATGCTTGTTAATGCTAGAATAAGGTACACATCTCGGATTATATACTATATTTTTATATTTTTTCGTACGGGATGCCTCATCCTCGAAGATGAGATTTATATTTGTCATTATATATATATTATAAATTTTTACGATCGAGTCGTGCAAAGAAGACGCTGGCAAAATTTTCCGTAAATTTAAAAGTTAGAAAGTTTTTGAGAATTTGGAAATATTTTTATAACTAAAGTTTGGTTTGAGTTATAACCTGAAATGGTTGAATGGATGGAAATTAGTTGTAATCTATGAATGAAATTAAAGACTTAGAAAATTGTGATTCAGAGTTTCAACAAATTGTTGAAAAGTTAATGGGTATGGCTGTTTTCCTTACTTGCTAATATCGAGGAAGAAATTCTTTTTAAGGGGGGAGAATTTATCGACCCAGAATTTCAGACATTTGAATTTAGAATATTTAATTGATTTTAAAATTTGAAAAGTTAATTTTATAAGTTAAATAACTTGATTTTCAAATATAACGATTTATTTGATCATTAAATTGTTGAATTTAATATTTGGAATTGTTAAAATAATTGAATCTTAAATTGATGTGAAGTAAAATGATTTCAAAGGTTGATTTAAATTATATTTAAATAAGAATGTAGATAGTGAACGTTTAATTTTGGATTAAAAGTGATTTAACTAATTTTTGAAAATTTTCATTTTCATCAACATATAAAAATAGTCTTTTTGGGCACTGTCTCGGATTTTGACGAAACCGGTTTCATTGGATCCGTGATAGTAAATTATTTTGTGCCGTCGAATTTTGTGATGATTGGACTTATCGTTTGGTCGTGCAGTTCGAAACGTGTAGAGTTTAATTAAAGAAATTTAATTAAAATAATTTTATTTGAAAAGCTATCTTCTGTGTATGATGGAATTGGCTCCCAATATATAGTCCATAGTGTTCAGAATATGGGTATAACTAACATATAGAACGCCAAGCGGCACGCTTCATTTGGAGTTCGGAATTTTCACGGATGAATAGTGCCATGAAAATTTTCTATAAATAGCCCCCAACTTTCTTCCATTTGCAACCCTAACCATAAAAATAGATTTCAACCGCCATTAAAACTCCACCATCCAACGGCTAACGTCGATCGGAGCCTCTAGAGGCCGAATTAGCCTTCGACTTCAACTAGGAAAACATAGAATACGACCATACAAGCTTAACCGACGGATAGATCATCGTTTGGCATGGCGTGTTGGGTAAAATCGCCTTGCGTTCATCGGCAGCAACATGGGTTCTCAAGATAGTTTCGTGCCTTCGCGCGCGCAGGTGGAGCGGGGTGGAGGCTGGCGCGACGGCGCCGCTGGGAGGGTGCGCGGTAGGCGCGGCGTAGTGTTGTTCGGTGGCGGAGGAGCTGGGAATGGCTTGAGTGATCGAAGAGGGAAAAAATAAAAATAAACAAACGTGTGTGTGTGCGTTACCTAGAACAAAAAGGTGAAGATAAATTAAAGCTTAAATTATTTTAAGTTTAGTTAATTAAATTTTAACTCTGTCCAATTTTAATTTAATCCATAACTTTCTCGTATAAGGTCCATTTCGAGCGCGACAGTTGCATGACGTTCGTATCAACGAGCACTATGCTATGGAGTTCTATTGGACGAATTCGGTGCTACTTGGAATTTTGGGTTAAATTGAACGACCATTCAATTTTAATCCAAACCGGAACGTTTTGACGATTTAAAAATCAAAGTGAGTTAATCTCACCTTTTTGTTAACCATAAATATTTTAATCGATAAAATTATTTATTGGACGTGTGATTATCCTATTGTTGGCAGCTATTGGTTGTTTGGATAATTTATTAAATTATATTGTTGGTTTGGATATATTCCCGCCTATTGGAGCGGATGAGACCCTATTACGTTTCCGTGTAAGAGCGGATGGCCCTTTGTATACGAATCCCGCCTCAAAGTGGTCGATTTATATTATTTGATTTTATATTGTATGTGATGCAGGGGGATAGGTTGGAGGGATCCAATGGGATTTCTCACACTATTGATTTTAATTTTCATATATATTGTGATATATGATATGTTGGATGTTATTGGATGACATGGATATGATTTTTTTATTTAGGGCTTTGGTAACATTGGGCCTTGTTTTTGGTATTTTTAAATATTTTAAAATAATGATTTGATCTAAAAAATGGATTTCCAAGTGATATTGGAAATTTTATACGTTTAATAATTTTTCTAAAAGTACAATTATGATTTTTAGATATTATAAGTTAGTTGGTTTATGAAATATTTTAAACAGAGATTTTTGATTTGTAAAATAAAGATTTTTAAAATCTTAAAATAAGTTAGACTTTTATAATTAAGGGATATGTTTTAAACGAGAAATAAAATATTTTTATATAAATATTTGTTAACCATTTTATATAAAGTAATATATTAGTAGCCATACATATATATTATAATGGAATTTATAAATGTGATAAGGTATAAAAGTGAGATTTTACAAAAGAAGTGGAGATTTGCAAAATTGAATTTTTGTTAGTAAAAGTATGGATTTATAAACGGTGTTTATAAATAAATGGAAACTATTATCATGGGATAGATTGGGAAAAATAAATCAAACGGTGGATTTTTAATAAGATATGGAATGGTATTTTAGAAATTGTTGATTCTATTTGGAAATTGAAGATGATGGTAAATTTGGGATTTGTTAAACGATAATTTATAAGTTGAAGAAATTTATACCTATGGAAGCAAGGTTTAAAACGGTTGAAATTATGTTTCAATTAGACTTTATGAATAAGTGTGATTTATAACGGGATGAGGTTATAAATGGAGTTTAGAAAAAAATGGATTTTATGAAAGAAAGTTTCATAAAATAGAGGAGATTTATAAATATAGTTTATAAATATGGAAATAGTCAGGTTGGAAATTAAGTATGGATTTTTATCATGGAACTATAATTATGTTTTAAACGTTGTTAATTTATATTAATATTGTTTTAAAAGTGATTTATAAATATTTTAATATTTTGAAATATTAACTATTTAAAATTATTAGTATGGTTTGAAATTAAATATAATTATTTATAAATAAATTTTTGGTAATTTATTATTAGTATTGTTGATTCATGAGTTTTGATTCATGACACAAGCTTCAATATCATACGACGAGAATACTATATGAAAGCGACAAAAAGGAGAATAACCATATATTGTGCACTACAAAGGAGACAAGACTACAATCCAGATATTAGTATGAATATTTTATTTTATTGAGTCTGAGAATATTGTTAAAATCATTCCTCAAGTAGTCACACACACACACAAATTGATTTATACAAAAATAAGTGTACACTGTGCAAATAACAACAGGTCGACCGACCAGGAACTTCGGCCGACCGACTCTTTGTCAAGTGCACAGATATGCACTGTTTTATTCACATCTGTAAATTCAGCTAACCGGCCTAGGTTTCTCGGTCAACCGACCAGAACATAATGGCTAGTTTTCTAAAGAGGTGCAATTGTTCATGAAGAGGAATGTCCTTTAATCCAAGAGATGCGGACACAACTTTTGATTAAAACTCTTCATGAAAGATTGTAACTATTCTATAACTATATAAACATGTTCAATTCACTTCTACAATCACCGATTTTTGTACATAATTCTGAATTCTATTCTCTATTTATTTCTGCAAATAAAAGCATTCATTCTTATTCAATATCACTAGAATCCTTGAATTAATTCATATACTTCGATTCTACGTGATTATCTTCCTTCTAAATCTTCACACACATATATACTCTTGAGGAGTTGATTATAGGAAAGTTGTACTATCAGAAGACAATCAGTGTTATTCAGAACACATTCGTCAACAAACTATTTGTATTAAGTTGAAGTCCTCTTCGGCTGTTGAGGCGAAAAAATTCCTGTTCGGCTGCTCAAGTGTCGTATACCTATTCCTCCGGGTTAAGTGAGGGGTTTAGTTTAAATCCAGAGGATATTCTGGGACTGGACGTAGAACGGGAAGTTCGAACCAGTATAAAAATTCCTGGTGTGCTTACTCTAATTTTTTACTTTACTACTATTTTCAGTTTCCGCATTTATATACCATATTACACGATTCTTAGTACTACACGTACACTTTCATTTGGTATCAGAGCAAGGTTATCCTATAATCGTCACAAAGTTATTTGATATTTATTTCTAAGTAATATGGCAACCATACAAACTAACGATGTTAGCACTAACACTAATTCTAGTTTCACAGAAGGTCAATCGACTTCACGACCTCCACTTTTTAATGGTATAAATTATAATTATTGGTCAACTAGAATGAGAATCTATATGCAATCTAGTGGATTCGATATCTGGAATATTATACAAAGAGAGTACACAACTCCAACTGAAGAATACTCAACTTGGAGTAACACACAAAAACTAGATGCTACTTCAAATGCAAAGGCTATGAATATTTTATTTTGTGCATTAGATAGAAATGAATTCAATAGAGTTAGCATGTGCACTTCCGGTTATGAAATTTGGAGAACTCTTAAGGTGTCACATGAAGGAACGAACAAAGTTAAATTAAGCAAAATCTCTATGTTGAAAAATCAATTTGAAAATTTCAAAATGAGGCCAAATGAATCTATAAATGACATGTACTCTAGATTCCAGGATATTTATCATGCTTTATTATCATTAGAACAAAAGTTTACTGATTTTGATGTTGTTACAAAAATCTTAAATTCTTTAAAGGATGAATGGGAATGAAAAGTCCTAGCTATTGAAGAAGCAACTGATTAATCAACATTAAAACCAGAAGAATTGAAGGTAATTTAATGTCCTACGAAGTAAATTTGCAGGCAAAAAGAAATGGAGCACAAGAAAAGAAAAATGTGGCATTCCAAGCAGAGAAAGATGATTCCGACTCAGATAATGAAGATATGGCAATGATCGCTAAAAATTTCAAAAAGTTTTTGAAATTCAACAGAAACAAATTCAAGGGAAACAAAAATAATTTCAACAACAATTTCAATAGCAGCAAACCATCATCTTCAGCAATGGAATGTTATGAATGTCATAAGAAAGGACACATGAAGAAGGATTGTCCAGAGCGTAAAAAGAATAATTTCAAGAAGGACAAAACCAAACGAAAAGCTTTTTCAGTCACTTGGGACGACACTGACTCATCATCCTCATCAGAGAGCGAAAGTGATAATGAACAAGCAAATGTGTGCTTCATGGCTTCGTCAGACGATGTAAGTGATCTTACTTTTGAAGATTTAATTGAGATTAATTCTGAATTAGTAAATTTAGCAAAACAATTTAAAAAGAAAAATAAGGAGTTACAAAGAAAGTTAGATAGGACAGTCTTAGAAGTAGATATGCTAAAAGATGAGAAGAAAATATTAGAAGAAGAACATGAAATTTCTCAACAATCGAATTCTAATTTATCTTCTCAAATTTCGTCAATATCTGAAGAACTAGAAATTCAAAAAAACAAAAATGATGTTTTACTTTTCAAAAATAATAGTTTAAACTCTAAGATTAAGGATTTAGAGTTAGAAAAATCTAGTCTTAAAATAAAATTTGATGATATTTCTAAAAAGGGGAATTTCACTATAAGGGCCTATTACCAACAACTAATTATTTTCTAGGACCCATGTTCAAAAAAATTAGCTTCCAGGACACGGGTCGAAAATAAACCCTCTACTTCTCGCTAATCCATATCTGCCGCCAAACCTCCAAATGAAAAACAAAAGTAGGGTTTAGAAACAAAATCGCCTCAGTTGGATTATCGATTGGCTGAAGAAATCGTACCGCCTAACTTTTCTCAGCTGAACAAGTAAGTAATTGTTTATTTCTACTGTTTGCTATATATCGATTGATTCACTTTTCTTCAGTTGAAGAAACTAAGACGCGATTTCTATTCACTAGTTGCAAGACGTGATTTCTATTCACTTGTTGCTGAACAAGTAAATACTTGTTTATCTTTGCTGTTTGTTGTTCATCGATTGTTTTTTTTTTTGCTATATATCGATTGTTTTTGTTAGCTGAAGTAAGTAGTCATTCACTGATTGATTTTCTTTGCTATTTATGGGTTGTTTTTGCTTGTGTTTGACAAGTAACAAATAAGTTCTATTGATTGTGTTTATATATAACAGTTTTTGTAATGCATGTAAGGTTTTTGTTGTTTTTGTAATGATTTAACGTGATGTAAAACTGGTCATATTCAACAGCTTAAAAATATAAATCTGTTTATCTTTTAATCTAAATGATTTAATACAAGAATTTAATGGATTTAACATGTTTGTTTATCTTTGAGTTGCTTTAACATAATTTTAACTTCAGTACTTCAAAAATTGTATGTATTGTGTAAACACAGTTATGTTGTAATGTTCCTATGTTCAACAGCTACGAAAGATAAACATATTTATCTTTTACTATAATTGGTTCAAATCAACTTAAGCCTTAGTTATCTTAAATAGTGACTAGTATATGTTATACATGTTTGCCATTTTTTCATGATTTAAAAGTTATTACAAAAGATATACAGCAAATTTACACCCTACTTAAAAAAGATAAAAGCATTTATGTTTTTATACAAAACGATTTAATTAGATAATGAACTATATATGATTCCCCTTTATATAAAAAATCACAATACACAATAACTACCTACACACAATTACTTATTAGAATTACAACCCTAGTTGTGTTTGATAATTACAATTACAAGTACAAAAAAAATATTCTTCACTCTTTCTAACATTTCATTATGTATGACAATTTTTATGCAGCGTAAAAATGCACACCAGGTCATCAAAATCAAAGTTATTCATACAGAAAACAACGTGCATATTTATAAATGAAGCTGGAACCCAATGCATAAATATTAGACCTTTATCTAGCCCATTCTGCGATCAACACAGCCAGAGATCACCTTTATCTTCAACTCCATTGGTAACTGTTTTCCTACTTATGTTATGTATAATATTTAGTTTGTCTGCACTTGCATTCTTATCTTGTCGACATGTCTGCGTTGGACTCTGGTTTCAATGTGTATGATGTTGCATATTCACTTGATGTTACACACATGTATATATGTAATATTTGAACACTTCAGTCAGGTTTGGTTGCTTCATTTGCATTAATCTAGATTTGTTTTCATGTTGCATTTGCTTATGTGTATGCTGTGCACTTCTTTGTACTCTCACTTTTGGATCTGACTATTTGTTAATGTTGTAGCTTGATTCTCTGACCATATAAGTCTGCACTGTGCACTGCATTCATACATGTTGTACATGTTATTACTTCAAGGCTATTGTGATGATGAAATTCTAATAACTGATCACTAATTTGTAATGGATAATTTGTTGTTAATGCTTTGTTAAAAAAGATAAAAGAATTTATCTTTTTTATAAATAATATTCTGATGGCTATTTTGTGTTTCATTCTCTTTAAGTTTTCAGATTTCTAAATGACCATTACTTAAACACCTAAAAAAGATAAAACAGATTATCTTTCTATACTTTGGAAAAAAAATAGCCATCAGTACTACATAGTTACTCAACAAAAGTGTTTATTATACTTTATGTGCATTATGATTCTTGAGCAAAATGATATTATCTTCATGAATATGCAGAAATAAATTTAGGATCCCAATTAATGATATTATTTTCATGAATGTAGGATGAAGCTAAACCAACACAGCAAATCTCACAAATGACTGAAAAAGAACATCTAACAAACTCAGATGACGAAGGAACAATTTCAGAAAAACTAAATGAAGCAAGTTATGATTCTGAAGAAATAAATATTGAAACAGATGAGTCAGATGATGTTGGCAAATATGAAATTCAAAACAGGCTGAAAAGACAGAAAAAACATCTGTACAGTGGAACATACAGATGTAATTTAGATGCTGTGTACAAAGTTATGATGACGGTAAAGGAAAAAAACATTCTATCTTCAGAAGCAAAAAGTTATATCAACAAAACGCCATTCAAAAACTTTTTTAATATGTTTCTCACCAATGGCATAGAACGGCAAAACATACGGAAAAGTGCTTCAAATTTAGACCAACTAATTACTTCTTTCAGTATTAAAGAAAAAGCTTTCAAAATTGGAAACAAACTGCTGAAAATCACACCTGAAGAAGTTAGCCTTATATTTGGAATGAATTTATCTGGAGAGGATTTGTTTCCAATACCAACTTCAAATAAGGCCACAGCAATGGAGAGTTTTTCAGAGTTTCTGACTACAAATTTCGAAGAAAATGACATAATTAGCCAGAAGACAGTCACAAGAAGGTTGAAAAAAATGATAGAGGAAGAAAACGGGAATGAAGATTTAGTCAAATTGTTGTTGCTCTTGTTGATTATTACTTTTTTCTTTCCTAACAATCAGAACTACATGCAGTGGGGCTTCTTATCAAAGCTGTTAAACTTAAAAAAATTTAACTCAATCTCTTGGCCGAGAGCAATATGTGAAAATGTCATGAAAAATGTACAAAAATACTATGCTAATCCAAGAAGCACACCTGGATGTACTATGGTCTTACTGGTATGATTTAAAAACTTTAAGCAAATATAAATAAATTTATACCAATGCTTTTTACAAAAATGTTAAATGTTAATGCTTATTTGCATGGTCTTATTGGCAGTATTGGTTTTGTGAAAGGACGCAAATCATCGATGAAAAAGAAAATTTGGAAAGCAAAATCCCAAGGATGAGAAAATGGGACTTGTCAAAATTAAAAGATTTGGACCTTGATGAAATAGACAATGATAAGGTATGCTACTTTTAAATACATAAATACATAATGATTTAAGTACAATTCAGTTTCTGCCCAACTCCAAATTTCTTCATTAATTTTATCATGCTTAAAAGCTATAAAAGATAAAAACATTTATCTGTTAATGTAAATGATTTTATAACAACTTAGGCATTACTTATATTTGTTATATAGTTATACATATTAAACATTTTTCTTGATTTACTCATATTTAAATTTATTACAGAAAATATACAACTAAATTAAACCCTAGTTAAAAAAGATAAATGCATATATGTTTTTATAGAAATTGATTTAAGTACATAATGAACTATATATATTTGTTGATAAACAAAATTATATGAGTACATATGTTTATATGTGTCTTATTTAATAGGAATAGTGTTCTAAATTTATGTAGTTTGTAGGTTATTTAATTACATATCTATATTTATACGTAACAACTATTGTGTGTGCATTATAGATTTTCCTAGTCTTCTCTCCTTCCCATATGAATGTGCCTGCATGTTGTTTCCATTTATCAAATGTCTGAAATTTTTTTACCTGTATATTTTTAATAATTTCTGATTTCTAACTTCATAGAATTTCAAAGATATTACATGTCCAAATTTAATTTCACATACCTTCCATGCAGATTTTAAAGAAATTTGCAAATGTAACTAAAGTGGAAAAAGACTTTTTTTCAAAAAAAATATATACTGGGTTGGAATATGACAAATATGCTACAGACTGCTCTAATAGCATAAAAGAGTTAGAGAGGAAAGTGAACTTTTTATCTGCTGAGATGAAAAGTATGGCAGAACAACTGAATGAGGAACAACATTCAAGACAGCTGGCTGAACAAAGACTCCACAATCTTGAAATGAAACTTCAAAAGCTGGAAAATTTTGAAGAGCATAATGTGGAGAAAAAAAATGATTTCAAAGAAAAAAGTGAAGCTGATAAAGGTACGAATAAAAGAAAGATAGTTGGTATGATGCATATAAATAGTTCTGCTAACTTTCCATGTTTTGATTTGATGGAAACTCAAGATTGCATTCTAGAAACCGAAGATTGTTTAAAATTTGAAAATATCAAACAACATAGTCAAGAAATTGCTGCAGAAAATCCAATTGTTGTTGAAGATGTCATTTCTAAAGAACAAAAAAAGAAGAAGCAAAAGAATGTTGAAAAGTGTCCACTCATGAAGCATCTAACTGATGAACAGCAACAAAATGTGAAACTTTTTTTCAAAGTTTTGGGAGGAAACAAGTAAGTAATTAAACTACTTTTCACTCACACAAACCATATATCAACAATCTGTTAGATTAATTATTAGTACTGTGTTGGTTCTGTTTTAGTTTGGTCACCTATCAGTACATCTATCAACTACTATACACTCACACACTTGCTCAAAAATAAACAAAAACTAAACAAAACTAAAAAAGCTAAATTAATTTATCTTTAACTTTTAATAAATAATTCCATAAAGGCTTCTATTTTGTTTTACTATCAAATGCAAACAACATAGTACGTACTAAACTTAATTTCTTTTATTAACAACCGTCCAATTTTCCAGCGATGAAGCATTTAGTTGTGATGATGAAAACTTCATCACCATAACAAAAATGATGATAGAAGACCTCCTCTATCAACAAAGTATTTGTGGTCAAGTAAGTACAACAAACTAAACTTTCCTTCATTATAATTTATATACTTTATCCATATTATTTTTCAAATGTAGATCATTGATTGGTTTTGGTTCCGAAAAACAAAGCAACTAGAAAAAAGCAATAGCATTATCTATGTTAACACAACTATGACAGTAAGTGAACTATATTCTCAAATTAACATTTTTTTATAAAACATAAATTTTCTAAAACAATTTTTTTTACAGAAAAGCGCAACGGATGGAAGCTTGGAAAATATCAAGAAAAAAATGTTCAATCCTTTTATGAAAAGAACACTTTTAGATCCATTATGTTGCAACATATTATTCCCAATACATGGCAATGATCATTGGAGTCTGCTAGAACTAGTTGTTGGAGAATGCACTTGGAACCACTACGACTCTCTGCACTTGACCACGAGATCAAAAACCTGCAGAAGTGGACATACAAAATTTGTCATTAATGTGGTAAGTAAAAATACACAAAAAGTAAAAAAGATAAATGTGTTTATATTTATTCTAATTTTCCTTCACTGTTTGCAGAAATCAGCAGTGAACAACCTAAACAAAGAGTTACAAGAAGAAGGGCACAAAACAAATTCTCAGGAAAAATTCAGTGCTTAAAAATGTTGACTGTGCTCAACAAAGCACTGGGTAATTTTGAAGATAGTTCAGAATTTTATATAAAAAATCACAATACACAATAACTACCTACACACATATTACCAATTAGATAATATTATTTTCTCACATACTAGTTTTAGATAAACATAATACTAATTACAATTCATTATCAAAATAAAGAAAAGATAATCTGTTTTATCATTATATTCAAAGTACTAAACTTCAGAAATACAGGTACGACTGCGGAATTTTTGTGATGATGTTCATGGAAAAAATAGCACAAGGAATGCAGACTACAGAAAAAATTAGTCTTGAACAAGTTAATGCATTGAGAGCACAGATAGCTGCACAAATACTATCCGACGAACCATACTGCTGGCTTGACAAGTTTTGCAGCTCTTCTTCAGCCCATAAAAATGTAATGACTGATGAATGAGATGATGAATTTGTAATGGGTGATATTAAAAATTAGATAATGAATTTGGTGATGAATTTGTAAAAGCTGATACTACATTGATCATAGATTTTAGGGAGTATATTTTAAATTACTAATGAATTACATGATGAATTTGTAGTAACTGATATTGAAAATTTGATGTGAATTTGTAGTAATTGACTGAATTTGTAGTAACTGATATTGAAAATTTGATGTGAATTTGTAGTAATTGATAGTGAATTTGTAGTAACTGATCTTAAAAATAAGTTTCTACTGCTCTTTTAAGAAATATAAATCCTTTTATCTGTTATTGATAATTTATAGTTTTATATTTATTATTATGTTTTCTAATTCCGTTGTTCTACACAGCAAAAAGATGTAGTATGGGCTACTTTTCCTAGACAAGAAGAAGCTTTAAGATTTGTCCAAACACATGCAAACACTTACGTTTTTTGCTACCAAGATCATTTGACTGCACAAAGAAGGTTCCTTGTTTCTACATATGATGAGTTCTGGAGAAGGTACAAAACCATGAATCCTAAGTTACGCCACCATTATGAGGTTATTCAAGTCGGACTGCCTTGCCACTTGTATTATGATCTGGAGTTCAATAAAAAGATTAACACTGGAAAAAATGCCGATGAAATGGTAGATATTCTGATATCTATCACCTTCAAACTGTTAAATGACAAATACAAAATCCAGGGAAATCAAGATTGGGTTTTAGAGCTTGATTCATCTACTGAAGAAAAGTTCTCTCGACATGTGATCATTCATATCCCAAATTTTGCCTTCAAAGACAACTCGCATGTTGGAACATTCATCTCTGAGGTATGCTCACGCATAATAAATTTAAGAGTAAGTGATCCACAGTTTGAAAAACTGTACATCAAAAAAGATTCAAGCTCATCAGACAATACGGAGCTTCTTTTTGTTGATACTGGAGTTTATACCCGTAATCGTTGTTTTCGTCTTCCTTTCTCATCAAAAGCAGGGAAGAATGCTTTACTCCTGCCAAGCGGACGCTTTGGATGTAAGAATCTGAATGAGGAACAAGTGTTTATCAAATCACTTATTTGCAGAATAGATGCTGATTTTGATAAGCTATTAGAGTGCAAAATGGATCTGGACTGTTGCAAAATTCTTCATTTTGAATCTGAGGTCAATGATAATAGCACCCACACCGAGGGAGATAAGTCATTACATGATTATGGAAGCAATATACCCAAGTCCTATTGTTCAGGAAAATCTCCCTTTCCAGCTTTGGATGATAAAATTTCATCTTTTGCCTCTCATGGAAATATTTCGGGTAAAATAAGAAGGTGGTACTGGTTTTCTGCACATGGCTACATAATTTATAGCATGTCCAAAAGTCGATATTGTGAACGAATTGGAAGAGAACATAAAAGTAATCATGTTACGTACATTGTTGATTTCCAGAGAGGTGGCTACTATCAGAAATGCCACGACCCCGATTGTAGAGGCTATCGATCTCCAGTCCGCCAAGTACCATGGGATGTATTGTCAAACTGTTATGATATTGTGAACCAAGAAGGCAAGACTGTCTAGAACAAATGCATCTGTCAAAATGAAATATTAACTACATAATCACTTCAGTCTATGTTGCTTTTGTATATTGTTAACTAGCAAG
The DNA here is from genome assembly GCA_030737815.1 of Allium fistulosum. Classification (NCBI taxonomy): domain Eukaryota; kingdom Viridiplantae; phylum Streptophyta; class Magnoliopsida; order Asparagales; family Amaryllidaceae; genus Allium; species Allium fistulosum. The sequence goes on from CM060908.1 coordinate 1,005,161,665, forward strand.
TACTTACACAATTGATTTTTAATTTGATAATGAAATTATGGTAATTGATAGTGAATTTGTAATGGCTAATGTTTTTAATGCTCTGTTAAAAAGATAAACGAATTTATGTTTTATTGACAGTATGTTTTGGGTAGCAATATACTAGTCATACTGATCTCCAGTTGTTCTGTTTGATTTGTATTCCTACCGTTGTGCGTAAAAATCGTGGATTTACAGATGATTTGGTTCGAAATGGGCTTGTTCCCATTGTCGAATCTGAGATTCTTGTTGATGGATCCCATAACATTGACTGGGTAGTTGTCTGTTAATTTTACTTGTTAAACAAAATCAATGGGTCAAAAGCAAGAATGCTACTGTTAATTAGCAATAAATCAACTCATGAGAGAACATGATTTACCTTTTTTTGTTGTACTCAACACTCATTAATGAGAAAAACTTCATGCGTGAAATGCTAGCAAAGAGTAACCTGTTCCTGTTTTTGGATTGTTCATTTGGAACCTTAATATTGTTTGTTCCACAAAGTTAATTAACATATTGAATGGCCTTGAAATTGGCAGGTGTGCAGATGTGACTGAAATAGTGCTTGCTGCATGCTACAAGGCCCTAAACGAGCACAAAGTCCTAATGGAAGGTACTTTGTTGAAGCCTAACATGGTTACACCTGGATCAGACTCTACTAATGTGAAACCTGAGGTCATAGCTGAGTACACCGTGCGAGCTCTTCTCAGGACTGTGTTTTAAAAACAGACTATACACAACAATTAAAAAGAAATATCAATTTATCTTTTTTAAAAGAACTAACAACATTGTATTCCAAATAACGGTTAAACATAAATAATTTCATACAACCAAAAATAATCAAAATCAGATCATAACCAATTCAACATATGCAATTATTCAAATATTCAACTCAAAGTATTCATACAACAACCAAATATTCATACAAGAACAAATCAAATACTTCGGACTAAAAAAATCAACTCAATTATTCAACTCAAAGTATTCATAGAACAACCAATCAAATACATTGAACTAAAACAATCAACTCAATTATTCAAAAGAACACCGCTTTCTGTTATGTCCTAGTTTTTTACACTTTCCACATCTATTTTGCTTAGCATGAAAATCAGCCCCTTCAATCCTATTCATCCTAGGCCTTCCAGCTCCACGAACAGGCTTAGGAGGAAGAACAGTAGATGATTCTTCAGCTTCAATTGCTTCCTTATCAAAAGTTGGAATAGGATTGATCAAATGTGAATATGAAGCTAGATAATACTCAACAGTAAAGTAATTCTCAATATATTCATAAACAGAATTTCTGGTTAAAGAAATACACTTCAAAGCATGCACACAAGGAAAACCTGTCACTTTCCATTGATTGCAACTGCAAATGCGATTTTTAAGATCAACCTTTTGAGATGTCGGAGAATGAACTTCAAAAATATACCTACAAAATGTAAGACCCAATTCATGTGCAGTGAACTAATAGTGAAAAATAAGACTAATAAACCAAAAAAATTAACAATCATACTGTGAACATAAGCTTTAATGCAGACAAAGAGAAAATACGTAACAAGCAACACCAACAAAATGAAATCATAACACAGGCTACATAGCAGGTTGAAAAAAGATAAATGCATTTATCATTTTTTAGAAACTGTGAACATCATGTAAATAAATATAAATACATACCTAGATGATTTAGAAACACTCCACCCAAATCCTTCTTCCTTCAATTTTAACAAACGAGCTTCCATTTTCGGACATAGCACACTAGTCCACTTTAATGCCTCTTCTCTACGATTAGACATTTGCATCATAAGTTTTACCCTAATTCCATCAAGACAAGCAGTAACAGGCAAACTTCTTTCATCCAAAATCCAAGAATTAAAACTCTCGGCTACATTGGACTTATTTTCACCATATCGCTTCCCCGAAAAAAACAAATCGGCCCAATGATCATATGGTTTGTCATTCAAATACTCTATAGCTTTGGCACCTCCAATTTCTTTGTACTTGGACATGGCTTTTTCAAACTCATGATGATTAGAAGCTATAGCACAACGCTCAAGTAAATGAGCTACCCAAACACCCCTTCCACTTTTCACAATGCTAGCAATATTATTTTGCATATGATGCAAACAATAAGAATGATGACTATTCGGAAAAATTTTTGGAACACTTAACAATAAACCCCAGTGTCTATCACTTAAAAAAGTTAATATTCTATCACAACTAAGAGCATTCTTTAGGTGATTCAAAAACCAACTCCAACACTCTTCATTTTCTTTGGGAACAAGAGCCATTGCTAATGGGAAAAAACCTGGACAAAAACAAAATAATAATAATTCACTGTTTATTAATGTACATTTGAAAATAATGCACTATCTTTGAAACAGTATTATCTAATAGTAAAAAATCACATGAACAATATGCCCTTTGCCCAAATAAAAAAGGAAAAATAAATTTGCTAGAGACAATTCAACCTTTTTTTCTTTTGTTTTTTAAATTTTGCTACTTGAATGTGAAGTCTATGTAGGAAGAGTAGAAATTGCAAAGATATAATACTTAATTCATGCATACAATACAAAGAACTTCTAAAAGATATATGCTATTATCTTTTCTATATGCTGTTTAAATCATTTTTATACGTTATGTAAGAATTTCAAATAATGAGAAAAATGATAAATATATTCAACATGTACTAGTAACTATGATATATAAGTACGGCTTAATATGTTATTTAATTCTTTATCTTAAAAGATAAATGCATTTATCTTATTCAACATGTAGTAGTAACATAAATTCATTTTCTGCAATAATTTTACATGCTAAGCCCTAACGCAAAAGAAACTTTAATGAACTGAATCAGTACTATATAACAGTAGACTAATATCTTCATGAACATCAACCAGCAAACTATTCATCACCAAAAATTTCTTTTTTTTCTTCAGATTTTAATAAATTTCAACAGCCTTGGATTGTCGATGATACAACCCAACTACTTGATAGAATGACTCAATTTGGCAATTTTTAAGTTAAACTGAGTCAATCCATCAAGTCGCTGCGTAGTACACCAACAATACAAGGTTGTTTATTGAATGGCACAAGTGACAAATTGATTATTAACTCTGATTGAACCATAACTTAAAAAGTTTACACATTATCGGATGTTTATTGAATGGCACTACCAAACATGACAATGTTAAAATATTTGCATATTATGACATGGTTAAAATGGTTGACAGATTTGTGACTTGTACATTAAACATATGACAGTACATACAAAAGATAATCAGTTTTATCTTTTTTTAATTGTCACCTTCAATATTAACTAAAGGATGGTACAGATCTACCATAAGTTAACCAAATATTAATAACAGGTTTAAGAAAATATATTATCATACTGTACAGGAATTTTATGAATTGTTATTTAATTCTTTATCTTAAAAGATTACTGTACTAGTAACTATGATATATAAGTACGGCTTAATATGTTATTTAATTCTTTATCTTAAAAGATAAATGCATTTATCTTATTCAACATGTAGTAGTAACATAAATTCATTTTCTGCAATAATTTTACATGCTAAGCCCTAACGCAAAAGAAACTTTAATGAACTGAATCAGTACTATATAACAGTAGACTAATCACTTAACCAAAATGCAGTATGAACATAACAAAATTCACTAGAACAATCACTTAAAGAAACAGTACTATGTTACAAAAATTTATAACAAGAACCTAATGCACACAGTACAAAGTAAATACAACAGCAAAAAAAAAAGATCAAAATTAGTACCTTGATTTCCATTTTTTGCAGTGGCAGCCATCAAAATACCACTTCGCCCTTTCAAAAAGGTAGCATCTAAAAACACCATAGGACGACAATAGCTGAATCCAAATATACATGCCTCATAACATACAAAAACTCTCTCAAATTGATTAGTGTCAGAATCCACATCCATACTTGAATAACTATTTGGGTTATTTCTTTCCAATGCTTTCAAATACCAAACTAAATCATTGTAAGATTTCTTTTCATCACCGTAAATATCATTCATAACCAATTTCTTACCCTTATAAGCAAAATAATAGCTCAGCTCCACATCATAATCTCTTCTAAAACTTTTAATGATATCCTTCGTTTTTCTTTTTGGCTCATCACGAATTTGAGTGAAGATTAGACTTTTCACAAGATCACTATTAATAGTTGGACTACCAAGTGAACGAAATCCACCACCACAAGTATGATTCAGCTGAATGTTTTTAACAAACAATTGGTCCAATTGCTTCAGTTTGCAAGAAGCATGAATCCTAAATGGACAACTATCTATAGCACATCGAACTGTCAATCGTTCTTTACAATTCTTAATATATTGTACTTTAAACCCATTCTTCAAACAATAAGCACTAACCGTTCTACGGAATCCAATAGCAGAATCAAACTGTTGACCAACCCCAGTAAAAAATTCCATATTTGAATTCTTCTTCAACAACTCATGTAAATCCTTTTGTTGAGTAAAACCAGAATCTAAATCATCATCATAACCTAACATATTATTACTTGACTCAACACCAACAACTGAACCAGACTTGCTACTTTCACCAACAAAATTATCCATTGAATCATTCTTCAGCCGTAGAAAAAAAACCAAAAATTCTTCCTTTTTAAACCAAGACAAAATCAATATAGCTTGAAGATCACTATCCGTTTCAATAAAGGTAGTCTTTGATTCTCGAATATAAAAAATATCAAAGCATAATGGAGTAAAATTATTCCACTGCTCCCAAATCCTATTCCTAACATAAGAAATAGAAGCATCCAATCCAAAACGAGCACTAAAACAATTGTTATTGAAATCAAACACAACTATAACAGATGAATCACACCTGCAAAAAAAAATGTAAAAAAATATTAAAAAAATATAACTATGTGAAACTGATCTTAAATAAAAACTAATAGCATAAGACTATTTAAATCATTTTTTATACCATTTTTTGAAAAAGATAAAACAATTTATCTTTTAGAGATCACTATCACTCTTTGGGATAACCTGATTACAACAGTGGAACATGTGGAAGAAAAACATTCGTTGTGATTGTACCTATTCAAGTTTACATTGTTGAAAAATCATAGGTGAAAAAGATGATCTGCAAAAATATACTTAATGGTGAAAAAGAAGAGCTAAAAAATTATCATAACAAACACACACTAAGATCAATATGGTCTTTAAAACACATAATCACATTCAATGGCTGCCAAATTATTACTAGAGCCAGAATGGAATTTTGATACACCATTCTTAAACATCTAAACAATCAGAGTTTAATTGAAAACTAAAGAACAAACGAAGCTAAATACACAGTGATTGTAAGAATAAAACAATACCATTCAGAAGCCATTATTCCAACTACATCAAACAAAACCTTCCTCCAATAGATGAAAACAGCCTCCTGTGAAAAGAAACATACAGTAACATCATAAAAAAAAGAATTGAGAATGAAAAACAGCAAATAAAAAATAAACTCACCAAATGAAGAAAATCGCCTCACGATTTCCCACAATTAAAGTCGATTTTGATTTGAGAAGAAACTAACGCCTCACGACCGCTTCAATTGCACAAGAAACGACCGCTTTGATTGAACAAGATACGTCTAATTTTCACGACCGCCTAATTTGCAAGATCGGTAGATTTCAGAAGGCACGTAGTTCTTTGAGAAGATGAAGACGCACGCGCCTAATTTTCACGATCGGTAGATTTCAGAAGAAACGTACTTGTTTGAGAAGATGAAGTCGCACGCGCCCAATTTCCAAGATCGGCAGATTTCAGAATATACGTAGTTGTTTGAGAAGATGAAGACGCACGCCGCACATAATTGTCCTCGAAAATAATAGTTTCAAACCCGTGTCCTGGAAAAAAAATGGGCCATATAATTAGGCCCTTCGTACCAATTTCCACTTCTAAAAATGTATCTAATTTCAATAAAGGAAGAGAGAATCTTTCTAGAATTCTTGAAAATTCTCAATCTTCTAACAATAAATCTGGACTAGGATTTAAGAAACAAAATAATTTTGCTAAAAATAGGATTAATAATAATATTAAGAAAGATATTAAGAAAACAGTTTATCCAAACACTAGAACCATCAAGATATGGATTCCGAAAACAAATAATATTTTGATAAGGAATAAACATATCAAAGTATTTATGGAAACTGTTCACAATAACAAGAATTATGTTTATAAAGGGAATTCTGAACCCGTATGGGTTTGGCTTCCTAAGATCTAACTCTTAGGACCCTAAAAAGATTGGTACCAACTTTTTATAAAATTTTTGCAGGTACCACATAAGAAGAGAGGAAAATGGATTTTAGATAGCGGCTGCTCAAAACACATGACTGGAAACAAAGAAATGTTATCAAACATCATATACTCAAATGGAGGAGCAGTCACCTTTGGAGATAATTCAAAAGGATATATCATCGGCAAAGGCGATGTCAGTAGCAACGGTACCTCTAATTTACCTCTCATTACTGATGTTTTATTAGTTAAAAATTTAAAACACAATTTATTAAGTATTAGTCAGCTATGCGATAAAGGTTTTAATATAACTTTTTCAGAAAATAAATGTAATATTTTCGATAAAAATCATAACACTATTTTCGAAGGAAAAAGAGATAAAAACATTTATATCTTAAATATGAATGTTAATAATGATTCAAATTTGTGTTTAGTAGCTAAAGAAAATGATTCTTGTCTTTGGCACAAAAGATTTTGTCACATCAATTTCAATACTATCAACAAACTAGCTAAAAATAAATTAGTTAAAGGATTACCCAACATAAAAATTCAAAACTGATATTTTTTGTGATGCATGTAAATTAGGAAAATTAACAAAATTGTCTTTTAAATCTAAAAAGGTAATATCTATAGAACAACCACTTGAACTTTACACATAGATCTTTTTGGTCCAACTCAAGTGCAGTCTATTAATCATAATATATATGTATTCGTTATTGTAGATGATTTTTCTAGATATACTTGGATTTTCTTCTTGAAAAATAAAAGCGATACTTTTGATAATTTTAAAGTTTTTGTTAGAAGAATCCAAAATATTAAAAATTTGAAAATTAAAAATATAAGAAGTGATCATGGTGGAGAATTTGAAAATGAAGCTTTTGAACAATTTTGTAACAAGAAAGGTATTAATCATAATTTTTCGTTTCCTAGAACACCACAACAAAATGGAGTTGTAGAAAGGAAAAATAGAACGTTACAAGAATGTGCAAGAACTTTGTTAAATGGAACCACTTTATCGAAACACTTTTGGGCAGAAGCTGTAGCTACTGCTTGTTATGTATTAAATCGTGTTTCTATTCGACCATTAACTAAGAATACTCCATATGAACTTCTAAATGGAAGAAAACCAAACATTTCATATCTTAAAGTTTTTGGGTCTAAATGTTTTATATTAAATACTAAAGATCAACTAGGCAAATTCGATCCAAAATCCGATGAAGGAATATTCGTTGGATATTCGGAATGAAGCAAAGCTTATCGAATTTATAACAAAAGAACTCAATTTATTGAAGAAAGTTTACATGTTTCATTTGACGAAAATTTTAAAAATATAAATCCAAATATTACTATCGATTCCGATGATGAATCTACTCAGAATGAAAATAGTAATACAAATGAAAATTCTGATATTCATGAAATTAATGAAAATACAAACATTACTCCTAATATAATAAAATCTCCACCTAGAATTTTACGGGATCATCATGTACAAAATATAATTGGAGAAGTAAATACGAACGTTAAAACTAGACATCAATTAAATCAAGTTGGTCATGTAGCTTTTCTCTCTAACATAGAACCTAAGAATATAAAAGAAGCCTCAACTGATGACTACTGGATTCTTGCCATGCAAGAAGAACTAAATCAATTCGAACGAAACGAAGTTTCGGAACTCGTTCCTAGACCTAGTGATCAATCAGTCATCGGTACTAAATGGGTTTTCAAAAATAAAGCAGATGAACTAGGAAATATAACCAGGAATAAAGCTAGATTAGTTGCATAAGGATATAATCAAGAAGAAGGAATTGATTAAGAAGAAACGTTTGCTCCAATCGCCCAACTTGAAGCAATACGAATCTTATTAGCTTACGCGTGTTTTCATAATTTTAAACTTTATCAAATGGATGTTAAAAGTGCTTTTTTAAATGGTTATATAAAAGAAAATGTTTTTGTTGAACAACCACCACTTTTCAATCATGAAAAATATCAAGATCATGTTTATAAACTCAAAAAAGCATTATACGGTTTAAAACAAGCACCACGTGCTTGGTATGATCATCTTAAAAGCTATTTATTAGAAGCTGGTTTTGAAATTGGTAAGGTAGATCAAATGCTTTTTATTAAGAAAACTAAGAAAGATATTTTAATAATTCAAATATATGTTGACGATATTATTTTTGGCTCGACAAATGAAAAACTATGTCACGAATTTTCGACTATAATGACAAATGAATTTGAAATGTCTCATATGGGAGAATTGTCATATTTTCTAGGATTACAAATTAAACAAATTGAAAATGGAATTTTTATTAATCAAGAAAAATATTGTTATAATTTAATTAAACGATTCGGTCTGGAAAACACTGCTGCCAAACCAACTCCTATGAGCACAACGACTCATCTCGATAGAGATGAGGATGGCAAAAGTGTTGATTAGAAACTATATCGTAGTATGATTGGTTCTTTACTATATTTAATAGCAAGTCGACCCGATATAATGATGAGTGTTTGTTTATGTGCTCGATTTCAAGCAAATCCCAAAGAATCACATATGCGAGCAGTTAAACGTATTATTCGTTATCTAACTAAAACCAAAGAATTCGGGCTATTTTATCTGAAAGAATGTCTTTTCGAATTAGTCTCCTATAGCGATGCTGATTTTGGAGGAAGTCGGACGGATCGAAAAAGTACTAGCGGAACGTGTCATTTCATTGGACGTTCCTTAGTCTCTTGGTTTAGTAAGAAACAAAACTGCGTTTCTTTATCGACATGTGAAGCAGAATATATATCTGCTGCTTTGGCATGTGCACAAGTTGTATACATGCAACAAACACTACAGGATTTTAATTGTCATCTTGAAAAATCTATAATTTATTGTGATAATACTAGTACAATAAATCTTTCTAAAAATCCGGTCAATCACTCATGAACAAAACACATCGATATACGTCATCACTTTCTTCGTGATTGTTTGGAAAAAGGATTAATAAATTTTAGAATTTATTAATACTGAAAATAAAATTGCTGACATTTTTACTAAACCACTAAATGAAAATATTTTTATAAAACTAAGACGTGACTTAGGAATAATGTCTTTAAAAGATTTATAAATAAAAATATAAAAAATATTGAAAAACAAAAATTGTTTTATTTCTGACCAAAGCGGAACTGAACTCATGACCTCTGACTTGATTGTTATATGTTGTGTTATAGCTACTTGAGCTATGGGTGTTTCTTGTTTCAGTTTTCTTTACAGTTTGATTTATATATTTTGGTTTCAGAAAAACTATTTTTAGTTCTAAAACTTATAAATCATACATTTACGAACAGTTTTATTGTTAAAATTTCTATGATTATAGTTAAAACTAGTTCCTATCCACGAATTTTCCAGCAAACAGATACTTATATATACTTTACTTATCCTTCAAAACATATACTAAGAAAGTTTTAAAATCAAAAACTTGAAAATGTCTTCAAACAACGACTACTATAATTCTGAAAACTCCCATCTATCATACACATCTCCAAACGATGATGTTTCCGACCGCATTCCTGAAAATGGCCCCTATCCTACTTTTCCCATGCCTAAACGTATCCTTGACTTCTCTTCTCCGGATAAAGAACCCCGACATGGATGGAAACCATAGGAAGACTCCCATACAGGCTATACACCGGAAAAGAAAAAAGGGAAGAATACAATGGTAATATCTCCATCAACTAAACAAAAAATTGTTGAAATACATCACTACCAACAACAACAAATGGATATGCAACGGGAACTCTACTATGAACAAAAAGTCACGGCAAGACGTTTAAGTTTTCTTGAAAAGATTGCAATGAAAGTTTGTTCATCCAAGAAGGATGATGTTGCTGAACCTTCTTATAGACCTTCATCCCCTTCAAACCCTATTCAAACTCCAATAGCTCCAAGATGGTCACCTATAGAAGATGTTCCGTCTCCAAACTCATGGGAACTTAGGTTTTAACGAACGGTGGCTAAACATTATATATATATATGTATGTTGTTGTTTTTCAATAAGATGTATAAATATAGTGCATTGATAATAAAATATATTTCTATAATTTTTTATAAAACTGCAAAAAGTGCATTTCTAACAGGGTCGGTCGACCGAAGACCCTGAGTCAGTCCGCCGAACCCTTCCCGATATTTTCAGCAACTTTCAGATTACCAGATCGGTCAGCCGACCCAGACAACCGGTCGACCGAACGTATAAATCTACTGTTTATATTCCTTTTTTCACAACCTATCCATTCACTTTTTCAACCTACCTCTTCACTCTTACTTTCCCAATTACAGTTTTTACCCTAGGCTCCCTAGCCCCTATTAAAACTTCTCAAATCTTTTTACTTTTCTTTCAAAACAATGGCTCCCAAGAAGAAATCAAAGACTACCAATGCTTCATCTTCATCTACTCCAGTGGATACTCAAATTGCTTCATGGCTAGTCAATGCTATTGCTCTTCAAAGATGGATACAACTTCAAGACGCAAAAATCTTTGAAGAATCATTTGTAAGCTACCCTGATTTCACTTCTTACGGTATTGAAAATGCCGCTATTGAGAGTGGAATTGATACGTTCCTTGACCATAGAAAAAATAACTTGAAAATCAATCATATTATGGTCAAATTATTTCTAGCAAACCTTAATCTCGTCAATCCACCAAGAAACACTGATAATTGTGTTTGGACATCGGTTTGTGGTACTTCAATTTTCCTCTCTATTGATCGAATTAACCATATTTTAAATGCCCGATCGGGTGGAATTTTGTTACATGATGTAGATTGTAATATATCAACTCGTGACCGGATAAGCCATCTATTTTTTGAAGAAGACGCTACTGATTTAAGACAAACTTCATCCCTTCGACCTAAAGCCAGATTCTTTCATCGATTCATGATGAAATCTCTAGTTCCTAGAGGTGGGTCATATCACTTAGTATATCCCGAAAACTTCAAAGCATTGTATGCTATTTGCGGAAATATACGAGTAAATTGGTCACAACTTCTTATGGATGAATTTCTCTCTTTCAACCAAGGAAAAATGCTACATATTTATTATGGAGAATACATAATGAGGTTGATCAATAGCTTCGTCACCCATGCTCCGGAGTCCGAAACATCCAAAGTTCGTTCTTTTGATTCAAGAACCATAAAACTAATGAAGTTGCCCGATGCACCTCCTAGATTTATAAAATTTAACCAATGGCGTACTACTCCTAGCGAACAACTACGTCGTAGCTTCTCCACACCACAACCATCAACTCATGCTACGGAACGTGTAACTCGCCAACACTCAATTCAAAGACCAGCTCCCGGTACTAGTACGGAGGCAGCCATTGATATTTTGGCTCGAAATCAACTAGCTTTGGATGTCCGACTACGAAAAATTGATGGGCGTTTCAAGAAAATCAAAGGCTTCTTCGTAAATTTATGGGATGCCTTATCATGTACTTCCGAAGTCGGTGCCTCTTTTGTTGCTCCCCGAAAAAGACTAGCGCCAAATTTCTCTTGGTCTACTTCAGATAACACAAGTTCCAACACATCGGCAACTCACGTTCCTCACACTCAAAGACGCGGTAAGGAACCGGCTCCTCTGGATGAAAATATTCGTCCAGAATTTTGGGATTCTGATGATGATGAAGAGTGATCATATTTTTTTTACAATTTAATTTCAAGTATTATTTATGAACAATATGTCTATTGTTAGATGTTGTGTAACTATGGAAATATTCCTATCTTGTTTAACTATGTAATATTTAAAACTTGATGTTTTTCTTACTTGTGTTACATGTTCCATATTTTTTATAATACATCTAATAAGTATTCCTTTTTGTCGATGACAAAGGGGGAGAAATATATGAAAACTAATAAATTCTTTGCAGAAAAGTCGCCATATATTCAGGGGGAGAATTATAATACTATTTCGTCACATAAGTATTGTCATCAATCAAAAAGGGGGAGAATGTTGATTCATGAGTTTTGATTCATGACACAAGCTTCAATATCATACGACGAGAATACTATATGAAAGCGACAAAAGGAGAATAACCGTATATTGTGCACTACGAAGGAGACAAGACTACAATCCAGATATTAGTATGAATATTTTATTTTATTAAGTCTTAGAATATTGTTAAAATCATTCCTCAAGTAGTCACACACACACACAAATTGATTTATACAAAAATAAGTGTACACTGTGCAAATAACAGCAGGTCGGCTGACCGACCAGGAACTTCAGCCGACCGACTCTGTGTCAAGTGCACAGATATGCACTGTTTTATTCACGTCTGTAAATTCAGCTGACCGGCCCAGTTTTCTCGGTCAACCGACCAGAACATAACGGCTAGTTTTCTGAAGAGGTGCAATTGTTCATGAAGAGGAATGTCCTTTAATCCAAGAGATACAGACACAACTTTTGATTAAAACTCTTCATGAAAGATTGTAACTATTCTATAACTATATAAACATGTTCAATTCACTTCTACAATCACCGATTTTTGTACATAATTCTGAATTCTATTCTCTATTTATTTCTGCAAATAAAAGCATTCATTCTTATTCAATATCACTAGAATCCTTGAATTAATTCATATACTTCGATTCTACGTGATTATCTTCCTTCTAAATCTTCACACACATATATACTCTTGAGGATTTGATTATAGGAAAGTTGTACTATCAGAAGACAATCAGTGTTATTCAGAACACATTCGTCAACAAACTATTTGTATTAAGTTGAAGTCCTCTTCGGCTGTTGAGGCGGAAAAATTCCTGTTCGGCTGCTCAAGTGTCATATACTTATTCCTCCGGGTTAAGTGAGGGGTTTAGTTTAAATCCAGAGGATATTCTAGGACTGGACGTAGAACGGGAAGTTCGAACCAGTATAAAAATTCCTGGTGTGCTTACTCTAATTTTTTACTTTACTACTATTATCAGTTTTCGCATTTATATACCATATTACACGATCTTTAGTACTACACGTACACTTTCAAGTATTTATAAAAATGTTAAAGATAAATTATTATTGTTATTTAAGAATGTTTTTAAATTATTTGTTATTATTTTAAGATGTTTTGAATTTAGTATTTATTTATTTATAATGTTATAAGTATATAGTAGTGTTTAAAGGCAAGTGATTAGAATTTATTATAATTGTTTCCGAGATTTATAAATGGAATTTTATAAAACAGATAGGGTTTTTATAAGAGGAATCTATAATATGTTTTAGGAAAATGAAAAGGAAAACTGGTTAAAAGATAAAAGAGTTTTATATATAAATGGTTTTAAATATTTATAAAAGAATTTTAGAAATGGGTTTATGGATTTATAAAAGGAATTTTATAAATGGGTTTTGTGGATGTATAATGGAGTTTATAAATGATTTTAGAATTAAATAAAAATGAAATCTTTCCCAAAGTTCGTGAATATACTTATATCGTTGAGATAAGTATATGTATATTTTTTCAAGTATTGAGAAATAGGGATTTATGGATATATACATATATCTTTGTGAAAAAGGATTTTTGGTTCAAGTAATTACAAAGTATATTTAATTACCGAAGGAATTTTAAAAGAGGCTTAGTGTTGCTTGGAGCTTAACCAATGTTGGATTTCCCTATGAAATTAAATCCCTGATTGAATGATTGTTTTTCGATAGTTAAATAACTGACTATCGAATTTGGACTCAAACGTAACTTTGGAAATATTTAGGAGAAACACGTGAGTTATGTGGCACAATCATCTCCGGTGATGCTGTATTGTGCATATAAATCTCGTTTCGTTCTTCTAGGACAATTATAAGGAAATCCATCCACTAACGGTTATGAGGTGATCTCCTATCTTATCTTTGACTGTTTATTTCCTAAAAAACCGGGTTGAGTTTATCAGGAATTATTGAAAAGTTGTTTCGAAGAGATCGGGATCGGCTATGTTATGCGAAAAACACTTCGATCCAACGAATGTGTTCCGAAGTGAAGACATCTTGAAGATGATGGAATTGGAGATGGAGCTCTCGAGTGTTTATGTGCGGCGTGGTCTTACGAGATACTTTTGATTTTCAAATGGTTTTATAAAATTTTAAAATGCAGCTGGGTGTGTTTTCTCACGCTGATTTTCCAGACTGACTCGGGTGTTATTTTATTATAATGCTCAGGTCAGACCGAGCATATTTACAGATTGCTTGGATTCATTGGACTTGGGAGACAGGTTGGAGGTCTTCAAGTCATATTTATGTATATGTTTTATTTCTGCTTCTTTGTTGTTGAATTTGTCAGCAATTGTGAGGACATGCTATTATAACTGTCCAGGCTGATGATAGTGAATTGTTGTTGTACTCTTATGGATGTAAGTATATAATAGTTTCTCCTTTGTAAAGATTATTGATTTTATATTATATGTTGTTCCACTGTGATGGAGAGATTATGTTATTGTTTTAGTTTCTTTCTCTTCTTCTTCTTCTCTTCTCTTCCTCTTCCTTCTTCTTTCCCTTAACTATCCATCTTTCCGTTTGATTTGGGTTGGACATGTGTGGTTTATTGTCAGCTTGAATCGTACGGATTGGCGGGTCATCACAGTCACGCATAATGGTAACCTGACCTAATGACTGGAGATCCCAAGAACTAGGTTTAATGGGTAATAACAAGTTGTAAAGTGATATGAGTTGAACATGCTATTTTTATATAGTTAGAAGCGTGTATTCCTGAAGTAATTAGAGGATGAGTTAATATAAACCCTTAATGAAATCTATACTCTAAATGGAATGGAGTACCCACCTTCAGGAGTGCTCTCGATAGGTTCATTTGTGTGGATGTGGAAATGTGGCCATTTCCTATGGAATTTTGGGTAAGATTCCTACAGCATTCACTAAACTAGGATAGATGTGCATGGCCATAAATGCATGTGCTAAGTTGATAGCACTTTTGAAAGGTTGTGTGTGGTTTGATCTTAGGAATATAGTTCAAGACTACGAGTCACTCTAGTAAACTGAATCTTACTCACTATGCAAAAGTTCAAATCGAAAGATACCTTTTGTTTATACACAATCCTATATTTTCAGAAATTTCTTGGAAATATTATTTTAATAATTCAAGTGGGGGGTTGTTGGAACTTTAAGTCAACTAATTAACATGAAAAATAAAAATAGGTTAATGGTTATATATTTATGAACCTTTATTATAATTGAACCGTTGCAAATGTATAACGGTAATATATATTTATGAGTCACTATTATAATTGAGCCGTTGCAAATGTATAACGATAATATATATTTATGAGTCATTATTATAGTTCAGTCGTTGCAAATGTGTTACGGTAATATATATTTATGAGCCATTATTATTGAGCCATTGCAAAAGTTAATGGTATTAAGAATTCGTTTTAAATTACAATAAATTCAAATCCATTAAGAATCCCTCACTTTAGTAACGCAAATAATTTTCATTCTGCCTATTTAAACGATAGATGGGTAGAAGAGAAAATGTGAATAACATACAATTTTTCTTTCTTCATCTTTGTCCTCTGCATTTTTTAAGAAACTTTATAAGCAATTAAATTAGAAAGTGCTATATTCATAACAATTTGTTGTAGCGTAAACCGTAAATTGACCAAAATTTCAGAGGTTGTTTTATCCTGAGAATTGGGTGGTTGATAAATAGATTTGCACCTTGAGGTTAAGCCGCGAATCGTCTTAAAGAGACGACTTAGTTCACGACTCAGCCAAAAAAAAAGGAAGACGCTGCAGATTCAGATTAAGGTACAAGACAATTATATTCATTGTTTTGGAACGGATAATTATTGTAAAACATATACAACATTCAAGTAAATAAACAATAGCAAATTAAGAGAAATCTTTCCAAGACATTGAAATAAAGGAATAGATATTACCATTCACAAGTGTGAACAAACATAAAAGAAGGATGTAAAAGGTAAATAGAGGGAAATGTTCATTTTACACAGAACTTGGCAAAGCAGGTTAAAGAAAAATAGCAACAATGGCTAACAAACTGATATGAAATTTATTATTTATCTAAAAATGCACGAGAGCAGAAATGATGCATGAATATTGGAATAGGATCATGTACACGTTTGATGAGTTTCGAAAAGTAATAAAGTGAATGAAAAATAGTAAAGTTTGTTTAAGACAAACATGTTTAACAAAATTTGCACAACTACAATATGGTTATGTAGCAGACCAACAACTAAACAGTGAAGCAGCTAGGTAAAAATGTTATATGTTTGTAGTAATTAATAACTTGATTATGAATACCACTATTTCTTTTGAATGTAATAAAAAGGTTTGTTTGAAAAAAAAAGCACATGCAAGACTTTTGGTAAAATTCATTAAGAATGACACATGCAACTTTGCAACTTAGGGTCTATTTAGTTTATTTTGTATTTGGTGTTTTGGATTTTTAACATTAATTATAAAATATGGTAAGAGTGAAAGGACGATGGAGAGAGTCAAAGAAAGATGGAGGGAACAACGAAAAGGATGAAGAAACGATGGAAGAATGAATTGTTTCTCGTGCTTCTGTTATTTTTCAAAACACGAAAAATTAAAAAAAAAATTCTATTTTGTATGTTAACTTCGTATTCTAAATTGACCGTTTTTTTACAATATACATGCATCGTGTAAATTTTTACATGGACAAAAACCCAAAATAGAAAATAATAAACCAACTGCAGCAGAAAATTTTCAAAGAAAATTAACCTTCCATTACTTACACAATCAGAACACTAAGATCAGCCAAATATCATTGATTCCCACCATGTTCCTTGCTAAGATTTCACAGATCCCAAACAGGAATGGAACAATTTTTATTTATTTTTACTTGAGTTTTGAATGAAGTGGTTGGAAACTCTAAGCAAAAACATCCCCAAATTAAACCCAAAATATGATAAGTGGACAAACACATTACTTTGTTTTCCAGAAAGAAAATAACATCCACTTTACAATCTATCAATTTAGGATTACATCCAGTTCATTAGTCCGTGCATGTCAAGATATAAATAGATAGATACAAATGATTCATTACCTCTCATAAGTTTAACAAAATATAACAGAAGGATGCAGAAAACCAGTAATAAAAGAGGGCCAACGATATGAAAAAGATCTTGCTAAATATTCTCAGTAGTGAAAAAAATCAAAGTCAAAAGTGGCATATCTGCATTCATTCTCAGGAAGGCAAGCAGCGAAACCTTCATATGTCACAGCGGATTCACCAAGCTTATGAACAAATACCTGCTTAAGTGTCTCATTGATCTTGTAAACTATGAAACGGTGCGTTGTCTTTCCCTTCAACTTGCAATCATCATCCACATCCATACCTGATGCTGCATTGGCCATTTCTAGGAAAGTAGTTAATTATTCCTTTTATTTTTTATTCCTTCTCAAATTATGGTAAGGATTGCATCTTTTTTGTTTCTGCTCAAATTATGGCAAGGCTTGCATCCTATTTATTCCTACTCAAATTTCAGTCCATACTCGATTAGCACTCATAGCTCAATCAATTTCAATGCATATATCTACATGATTTATCTAAATCTATTTTATACTCATTAATTTTCATGATCTTCGTACTACTATATCAATCATATTTTACATTGTTACTACAGTTAGAAACTTAAGACAATATTGTATGAAGAATATGAGATATATATAATAAAACCAAATTAACTCCTATGACATCAATTTATTCTCCTCAAATTTCATCATGTACAAATGAAATTTTTTATTTTGTTAGTTTTTATCCTGTAAGTTTCTTAAAAAATACACTAGTTACAAATTTTAAACAAATAAAACAATGGACAAGGACAATTCAGTCAAAAATCTAAACTAACTTTGTTAAGATTTTGCAATTGATTGAAGATGGATCATTTTATTTGGTTTAAATCATATAAATAACTTGAAAATTGGTGATTAATTTAAAAGTGTGATGTTATCAGCAAAAAATGCCTTTAAACCCAACTAAGATATGCACCATTAATCAAAGACAGTAATCGAGCTAATGACTATTGTTTTTCTATTTTATTAAAACCAAAGAAAGTGATTCTATTCAATATAGAAATGCCCATATATCTCATTGCAAATGTTCTCAAATACACTAAAAATAATAAATCGTATATAATCTAAAATAAGAGTATAATAAATGACACATTTACCACCAGGCCATAAGTGGATATAGTAATTGTCCTGCCTTGCTTATTTTTATATGCAGGTTATACGAGCTTTATGATAGTACTTGAATGCATCAAATTAATATACAACTTCTAAAATATTGCTTCATATCATTCCCTAAATATGTATATGTGCCAAAAATTATGGGTGATGAAACCATATGCTTCATTTTTTTAGCACTTTAACCAACTTTAAAAAAGGTAATAACTTTTTTCCTTTTACATTTTTGTGGATATAAAAATTGAATTTGCAGAAATAGATAAAATAAAATTCACAATGACGACTGCTGAACTGAGGACTAAAAAAAAAATGTCTAATTTGTTGCAAGTGAAACTTATAAGAAAAAAAAATGTGAAGATCGTAAATATTTTGGAGCAAAGAAAATACTTGCAGCTTAACAGGTTTAGAACAACATGAGACAAAAACATACCTTATATCTATGTCTATTAAGTTCGTCCATAAAACAAATACCACCGTGCCTATTTAAATCCACAGAATATAAGTTCAAATTCCTAGCATCATGCGTATGTCCTCCTTTACCAAAACCTATGGTGAACCAATCTCAAAAAAAGGAGATATGTGTTGTTTTTCACCTATGCCGTTGGTAACTATATTTATGTGTTAGCTATAATATTTTACTAAATCTGACATATAAAGCAAACAAAGAGCCTTCAAATCAAAAATGATTCCTTGGTTCTTAAAAAGAGGTCTAACATAACATATAGAGATGATTGAAACGGATTCAAAGAAGTTTTTCCTAAAAAAAAAGAGGGAAGAACGGGAGTCTAGCCAACGGTTAGGGGAACGAGAATCATAGGGAGTTGCTGATTTAAACATCCACAAATAGTTACAGAACTTTAAGTATCCTGAAAATTAACTTTATTTAATGGGGACATGAGAAATGGGATTCAATTAGAGCGTATTGAGAAATAGTTTAGTAGGATAATTGATAAATGTACTTCATAACACATCTCGATTACTTCGAAAATATGAACTTGCAATGGGATAAAAATAGACAGGCAGACATGAGAAAAATTTGTTAAAGCTTGCTACAACCAATCCTATGCTATATATTTATTCTGCTGAAAACTTCCTAAAATACTAATAGATTTACACACAGGAGAATAACTTTGGGATTAAATTTTACAAACAAAATTATTAATATTCAGGCACTATGAGAGTGTAAGAAACAGATAAGATACTTATAAGTAAAGCAACTCATATTGCAAAGAACTATAAATTCTAACATTAAAAGGTAAAAGAGAGACACCAAAGATCAATGATGCATCAGCACTTGCATGTGCGCACTTGCAGTAAATGTCCCCAGCTTCTCTTCGTTAAAACATCATGTCATGGTGGATCAATGTAAAAATTAGATAAGAAAAACATTTACGTACCTTGAATACATAGAGAAAACGTTAGCCTAAATCAATAGTTTAAAAATCAGGCAAAGGTAATAGTTTACAAAACATAGTCATTACTGATCTCATCTGTAAGATCCAACCAATTTATCAGCAAAAAAATGTAGGTTCTAAGGTGAACTAAAACTTATGTCACGAGAGTTAAGAAAATGCATCAAGCAAAATGGTAGTTAATTACAATCCATGTTCGAGCACATTCAATCACTTTTTTTGAAGACGCATACAACAAACATAAATTAAACATGGAAGAAACAAAAACCAAATTATTAAATACAACAAGGATGCAATTTTTCACACAAAGTTGTCAATGAATCGTGGAATCAAAGTTGAATAGTAGTTAATACTATAAAGTGCAATTAGTAAGTAACATTGGTTGAAATAGCTTATACAAAAAGATGAGATAACTGGAATACAATTTGAAACAATTAGGTAGATAAATATATGCATAGTCTATTCAATAAGCCCTGTATATATAAGTGATCCAGTTGAAGTTATCAAATCGTGAATTCTGCTTGATAATTCAACACTAAATGGATATCGATATCATCAATCGTCGTTATTTCATACCTAGTTCAGCAGGTTAGATGGAAGTGAATTCGAATACATTAGTGTCTGTTACACACCAAGCAGGGAAGAGTTGCTAGCATATACTAATCAGAAGTAGTTGCAGGAGGATGATGCAGTGAAGAACAACATATGGGGATGACAACAGTGGAGATTTATAAGCTGCCAGTGGTAATAAATATTAAGAAAGAGCATTTCAACAAACACTTATTTTGCTTGAGAAAAGAAAGAGCAAACTATGAAGTATAGTAGGGACAAGTGCCTTCACTTAATTGGATGATCTATTATTGTATGGATATAAAGCGTACTGAATTCGGTTATGAAATGATAGCCACATGCAATTTGTTAATTCTTCCTCTTACTTTCTGTTACTCTGTTTCTTCTCCTCTTCTTAGCCTTCTTCCTCCTCACTGTCTTCTTCTCGCCATTCAACCTCACCATGCCACCCAAAACGAAGGGAACCACCTCTGAACCCCACCATTTGGTATCAGATTCAGCCACCAATCCAAACAATAATGAACAACAAACTGAGATCAATCCTGAAACATCAAATCAGGAAAGTAGCATGGAAGATCAAAATGCATATGAAGCGTGGAGAAGTAAGCAAAACGCCTTCAACAATTCGGTAGCACTGGAAATAAGTGGTATTAAATCAAATATATAAGGCTAACTGAAACTATTCAAACCCTTGTATCCAAATTTGACTTGCTTCACCATGATTCACAAAACCCTAGTCCACTTCCATCCACCACCTCACAACCTGATGCAGCGCAGCCAAGAAAGGAATCGCCACATACCTCAGGTCGCGAGATAGAAGCCGCTTCAGAATTAGCGAAACCCTAAATCGCTCCAGCTAAGTCGTTCCTCCTTATGTCGCAAGCCCTAGGTAGCTCCATACGTTAAATCGCGAACGAGCAAATCCCCAGTAAGTCGCGAGCTTCTTTAGGTCGCTGAATTTCTTAAGTCGCGTACCTTAAATCGCGTTTCCCTGAATCGCGATGCTCTGGATCGCAAACGACAGAACCCTATGTCGCGAAGAAGAAGGCCGCTAAGTCGCGAACGAGAAATTCCATTATACCTTACGCCGCTTCTTCCAGTAGGTCGCGAAGCTAAATTAAGTCGTAGGTCGCTCCTCCTCCTTATGTCGCGAACGACCTTCCAGTTAGGTCGCGAATATTAGGTCGCTCCTCCGCCCTAAATCGCGAAGCCCAATAAGTCGCTCCAGTTCTTTAAGTCACGAGCAGCTCCAGATTTTCAAATTCTTAGGTCGTGAATTCTTAAGTAGCGAGAGTTTGTTATGTCGCTGAAGAAGCTTGAGTCGCTTAGTTTTCCTAGGTCGCTGCCTGGCTTTGTTAAGTCGTTTGTCGTTTGTAAATATTGTGTCGTTCTTTCTTATGTCGTTAAGTCGCTGTATTGTTTAGGTCGCGCGTGCGACTGTGTGTTTTAAGTTGTTGTACTGTTTGTGTTGTTTTGTAAATCGTTTGTGATGTATTTTCTTAAGTCGTGTGAAGTGTTGTAATGTGTGTTGAGTTGTACTTCCCCTATAAATAGGGATGTGTTGTCATTTGTAATAGGAAGTTGATTTTTGAATAAAATTTGGTTTGTGCTTTGTGCCACCATTAAAATTGGAAGTTGAGTGTTATCTCCTTTCTCCATCTTCGGATATTCGAGTGCGCTCGAATCAACGAACTTGAAGCTGATTAACAGAATCTCGTGCGCGAGACCAACGTCGAAGAATCGTAGATCTTCTAACACGGTATCGTGCGCGATCAACGTGTTGAAGATAGCTAGAATCCGGTATCTCGAGAGATCAACGGATTTGGGCACTTGGGTATCTTCAATTCATCGATTCATCTTATTTCATCGATTCATTTTCCGCGAATTCATCAATTCGTGAGTTGTATCCTGGATAGATCTGACCGCTGGTTCAGATCTTATTCCGTGCTGCGTCATTTGGTATCAGAGCGAGGAAACGAACTTTTCCAAGTTCGTTGGATTTCAAGTTTGCGTGATTTGAAGTTTGTGGAACTCGAATGTGAGTTTGCTTGTCCTTTTGTGTTCGTGAAGATTCAAACAAGTTGGAAGTTTTGATTCTGAAAGTTTTGGATTAAAGTGGGAAAGTTGTATAGAGCTTGTTTGGAGCTAGAAGTTTGCATATTTTCGTATCGAAGCTAGAAGTCAGAGCTAGAAGCGAGCTTGTTCAAGTTTGTGCGAGATTTGTTCAAGTCGTGAGCTAGGAGACGAACTTATCCAAGTTCGTTGGGCGTTAATTTTGAGATTTGAAGTTTTTGGAGTTCGAATTGAGTTGTTTGTTTATTCGGGTGTTCGTGAGATTTCAAACAAGTTTGGGAGTTTGATTTTTTGGATCGAAGTGAAATTTGTGTTCGGATTTGTTGAAGATTTGATCATGCCTCCAAGATGTGTTAACCGTCATCATAATGTTGAAGATTTGTATGGAAGAGAAGATACTGAACAGATGGAACAACGCATCGATGAAAGGTTCAGGAAGGGTTTCGAGGGAGTGGAGAGAATGATGTCTGACATGAATCGAAATCAAAGGAGAGTGTCGCCACACTATGATAAAGAAAAGAGAGAACCATCCTTGTCGATAAATCGAGATCGTGGATTTCGAGACAATCATGATTATCGAAATGAAGAAAGAAGAGCTTATCGTGGTTACGAGCATGAGCCATATTGTGATTATGAAAGATTTCGAGTAGAGGAAAGAAGAAGTAGAGAGGACATGCATGGTTATAGAAGAGTCAATGTTCAAAATCGACATCGAAGCTCATCTAATTTTGAAGAAGATAGTTATGGTGATAGTGTTCACTTTCGGTATCCAGGTCAAGGGCAAAATCAATATAGGAATGTTGAAGAGAGTGGTCATACACGGGAGTTAAGGATGAACACAGAAATTCCAGAATTCTGAGGTGGTCTACAAGTAGAGGAATTATTTGATTGGTTATCAAAGGTTGAAAAGGTTTTTGAACTCAACAACGTGCCTGAAGATCATCAAGTTAAGTTAGTTGCTACAAGATTGAGAGGAAGAGCTATGAATTGGTGGCAACAAACTAAATCAACCAGAGAGAGAATGAGGAAACCCAAAGTTGTCACGTGGGATAAGATGAAAAGGATGATGAAGGCCAATTTCTTACCCTACAATTAACAAGCTCGTATAAACCAACAGTTGCAGAAGTTGAGTCAAGGGAGTCGAGAAAAGGATGTGGTTACAAGCCCTAGCAATCAGAATAAAGGTGTTAATTACAGTATAAATGTTTCTAAGAGAGTCAACGAACCAGTTGTACATGGAATCACTAAGACAAATGTTGATGACCGAATTAAGCGCTATCATTATTAGGAGTCTGACCATAGAAGTATTGAATGTACGGAGTCCAAGAAGAAAGCCTTAGTTGTAGAACAATGTGAAAACGAGGATGTGGATGATTCTACTGAAAGCGAGCCGGAAAAGGAAGAGGAACCGACTAGTTCATTATCTTTTAGCGAAAGTGTTGAAGAAGTGGAAGGTAGTGCTGAATCATTGGTTAGGTATGAGGCAAGTGAAGAACTTAAAACTCCTGAGGAGGTTAAACCAATGTTAGAAGAGTTTGAAGAGGTCGGTCCTACAGAATCGTTCGAAGAATTACCACCAAAGTTTGACAAAGAAGATAAAGAGGTCGAGTTAGAGAACGATGAATGTAATTTGTTGATGGGATTTTTTTCAACGTCAAAGTATGTGGATGTAGAAGTTGATTACTCTTCACCGCCAAAGATTGATGTCGATAGTATGGAAGAAGAAATTGTGTTCGGAGTTGAGGGAAATAACTTGATGATGGAGGATTCTTGCTTAACACCTGAGCTTATGGATGAGGGCCAGCCAAGTGTAAATTCCTTAGTTTCCAAAAAGCCCGAACAAAGTGAAAGTGAAACAGAAGAGAAGGAAGAATCAGATAGTTTATTATCTTTGAAAGAGTTCGTCAATAAAATGAAAGATGGTGATGAATTATCAATGTTGATTGAATCTAGAGAAAGTTCTGATTTTGAGAACCATGAAGAGGTTGAAATATTTGAAAAGTTTGAAGATGAGATTTCTGAAGAACTGCTTGAAGAAACTAGTCTTGTATTTTTGGAAGAGTCTGTTGAAAAGGTGAAAAATAGTAATGAATTGTTTGTGTTGACCGGGCAAGGAACGAGTAAAGATCTTGAGGTTTTTGAGGAAGTTGGATCAGAATTCGATGAGTCTGAAGTCGAATATCCTGAGAAATTACCAGAAGAGTTACCATCACTACATGACATTCAACATCAAACTGAACCAGTACCAGATGCTATTTTACTGCGGAGATCGTATGATCTTGTGAATCTGCAAAAACAGGAAGAGTTGAAAAGACAGGAGGAAGAGAATGATTGTCAGTTGGAGTTGCCTGATCATGTCCGCACTGCTGACGTTGTCCACATCAACTGCGTCGAACCGTTTCATGAAAATAAACATGTTAAAGAAAAAGCGAGTGGGAATTCATTTCAATCAGGGGAAGTTGATGCAACACATCAGGGGAAGATTCTAAATGATGATACATCTGAACGAGATAAGGAAAGATAAGAATCTGGGCATGAGTCATCACACTTCTTCAGTCGTAACTTCCTAAATCGCTCCGCGATTTTAAAATTCCTTGTATCGTCTTGCATTTTCGTCACAATTTGGTTCTATATCACACCATCCTATTGGCACAAGCATCATGATGTCATCTCCCTCAGATCACTTCCTTATGCCGCCTGCCTAATGCCACGTCTGCTTTATGCCATGCGTTCTTTATGTCGAGCCGCATCTTCAAAGGGTCAAGACAAGATCAATCTCAAGAGTGGTTATCACCAGAGCCGCATCAGACCAGATAATGAATGGAAGACAGCGTCTCGAAGAAGAAAAAAATGTGAATTCGGGACGAATTCTTTTCAACCAGGGGAGGATGATGCAACGCAGCCAAGAAAGGAATCGCGACATACCTCAAGTCACGAGATAGAAGCCGCTTCAAAATTAGCGAAACCCTAAATCGCTCCAGCTAAGTCGTTCCTCCTTATGTCCAAGCCCTAGGTCGCTCCATACATTAAATCGCGAACGAGCAAATCCCCAGTAAGTCGCGAGCTTCTTTAGGTCGTTGAATTTCTTAAGTCGCGTACCTTAAATTGCGTTTCCCTAAATCGCGATGCCCTGGATCGCAAACGACAGAACCCTATGTTGCGAAGAAGAAGGCCGCTAAGTCGCGAACGAGAAATTCCATTATATCTTATGCTGCTTCTTCCAGTAGGTCGCGAAGCTAAATTAAGTCGTAGGTCGCTCCTCCTCCTTATGTCGCGAACGACCTTCCAGTTAGGTCGCGAAGATTAGGTCGCTCATTCGCCCTAAATCGCGAAGCCCAGTAAGTCGCTCCATTTCTTTAAGTCGCGAGCAGCTTCAGATTTTCAAATTCTTAGGTCGTGAATTCTTAAGTCGCGAACGAGTTTGTTATGTCGCTGAAAAAGCTTAAGTCGCTCAGTTTTCTTAGGTCGCTGCCTTGCTTTGTTAAGTCGTGTGTCATTTGTAAATATTGTGTCGTTCTTTCTTATGTCGTTAAGTCGCTGTATTGTTTAGGTCGCGCGTGCGACTGTGTGTTTTAAGTTGTTGTACTGTTTGTGTTGTTTTGTAAATCGTTTGTGATGTATTTTCTTAAGTCGTGTGAAGTGTTGTAATGTGTGTTGAGTTGTACTTCCCCTATAAATAGGGATGTGTTGTCATTTGTAATAGGAAGTTGATTTTTGAATAAAATTTGGTTTGTGCTTTGTGCCACCATTAAAATTGGAAGTTGAGTGTTATCTCCTTTCTCCATCTTCGGATATTCGAGTGCGCTCGAATCAACGAACTTGAAGCTGATTAACAGAATCTCGTGCGCGAGACCAACGTCGAAGAATCGTAGATCTTCTAACACGGTATCGTGCGCGATCAACGTGTTGAAGATAGCTAGAATCCGGTATCTCGAGAGATCAACGGATTTGGGCACTTGGGTATCTTCAATTCATCGATTCATCTTATTTCATCGATTCATTTTCCGCGAATTCATCAATTCGTGAGTTGTATCCTGGATAGATCTGACCGCTGGTTCAGATCTTATTCCGTGCTGCGTCACAACCACAACCACAAATCTCCACCCTACTACAATTGTCACAGCCTGATTTCACCACCATGATTAGATCCCATAATACACAACAACAACCACCACCACTTGCTCATACAACTACACAATGAAAATAAGGCATATTGCCAACTCCTACCATACCTTCATCATTCAGCCCATCCATAGCTCCAGCACCACCATCAATCTACATACTAACATCAGAACCAACAATACCAATACCACACAAGCCATCCACTCAACACCCACAAATGAAATCACTCCTCACTCAAAAGACTTGCCAGCACAAAACCCTTAAACTTGAATTCCCTACATACTCTAGAGATAGTAACATCCTAGCATGGCTCAAGCAAGCTGAACAAGTCCTCTTATACCATGAATCAAATTAATCTGACTAGGTCCAAATATGTACATTTCACCTTAGGGAAGAAGCACTCCAATGGTTAAATTGGCATGCCATTAATGAGGATCATTCCTCATTGTGGGCTGTATTTCATGAAGGAATAATTTATAGATTTGGCTCATCAGAAATTTTTCGACCATTTGATGCATTTCCAAACCTTAAACAAGTCATTGGTTAGAGAGTACCTTACTAAATTCGAGCAACTTTCTGGACTAGTTGATAAATTACAACCAGCCTATATAATGGACAAATTCATAGGGGGTTAAAAGATGAAATGAAGTATGAAGTAATGGCGGCTAGGCCTAGATTTTTCAGAGAAGCTATTGCACTTGCAAAAACATATGAAGAAAAATAGCTTACAAGAAGAAAACTATTCAAACCACCAAATCTTCCCTACCCTCAAACAAACGCACATAATTCCACAACAAAACAATTTCAAACCACCACACAATAACAACAAAAACCTAAGCCAGTATACCAAACTTACTCCTATAGACATCAGAACAAGAAGAAACAAAGATTTTGCTACTCTTGTGATGAAAAATGGTTTCATGGACAGAAATATCCTACTAAAAAAGTGTGTATTATAGAGGGATCCTTTGAAAATGAAGAAGAAGAAGAAATTGCAAACAACCAGACTTTATTGCCTCTTTCAACTGAAATTCAAGAAGACAACTTGCTAGAAACAACCTTGGCAATCTCATTACAAGCACTTTCAGGTATACATGCTACTCACACAATTCGAGTAAATGGAAGCATTCTTGGCTAACAAGTCATAGACTAGTACACATTGGTTCAACCCATAGCTTTATTAGTGACCAGCTAGCTCAAAAATTGGGCTCAAAAATTGGGCCTACAAGTAACACAATCAACTGAATTTCAAGTGCTGGTAGCTAGTGGTGAACAATTAACTGGAAAAGGAATATGCAAGTGAGTAATTCTGAAATGCCAAGGGTTAGACATGCTAATTGATCTACTACTTTTACCATTAGCTAGTTATCAAATTGTTCTTGGAGTACAATGGTTTAGTTTGTTTGATGACATAGTATTCAACTTCAAGAAACTTCAATTAAAATTCTCACATAATGGCCATACAATTTTGTGGCAAGGAGTTCACATTCCAAACAATAAGGTTATCTTTGAAAAAGCAATTGACAAGGCAATAATTCAACATAGCCTTTGTTCCTCATCCATTCAAAAATCACTCTACTGCAAATGAACCTTTGGCCCATTCACTTCTAAAACCTAAAACTGCAACCACTCTCCCACAAGACATACAACAAATCATTCAGAACTTTCCCATGGCATTTCAAAATCCTTCAAACCTACCTCCTCCTAGACAAATTGACCACAAAATACCATTATTACCAAACACAAAGCCAGTCCATCTCAAACCTTACAGGCATTCATGTCATTTAAAGAATGAGATGGAAAGACTCATTGATGAAATGCTTCAAATTGGTATTATCAGACCAAGCCAAAGCCCTTACTCCCGCCCAATGGTAATGGTGAAGAAGAGTGATGGAAGTTGGAGAATGTGCATAGATTATAGGGGTTTGACAGAAAAAATAAATTCCCAATTCCTCTCATTGAGGACTTTTTTGATGAATTAAATGAAGCTCGATATTTCACAAAACCGGATCTCATGTCAGGCTATCGTCAAATAAGAATGCATCTCGATGATGTTCACAAGACAGTTTTTAGGACCCATGAAGAGCATTATGAGTTTTTGGTGATGTCTTTTGGCCTTACCAATGCTCCTTCAACTTTTCAAACCCTGGTGAACTCAAATTTTAAAACTTATCTCAGGAAATTTATCCTAGTTTTGTTTGATGATAGACCCATCTATAGTATTAACTAGCAAGAACACTTATAACACCTTTTTCTAGCCTTGCAGGTCCTTCAAGAAAACAAATTGGTGGTTAAGCTACCCAAGTGTGCATTTGCTCAACAAGGGGTGGAATATTTGGGACATGTCATATCTGAAGATAGAGTATCAGCCAACTACAACAAAATTCAAGCTATACAAGAGTGGCCAACACCAAAGTACATCAATTATTTGAGGGGATTCCTAGGTCTTTCGGGTTATTACAGAAAATTTGTGAAAGGTTATGGAGTTATTGCTAAGCCACTAATAGAATTGCTAAAGAAGAATTTATTTGGATGGAACAATGAAGCACAATTAGCATTTGGGACTTCAAAAGATTACCTTACAAAACCACCAATACTTGCATTATCAGACTTCTCTTAACCTTTTGTCCTTGAATGTGATGCTTCTGGACATGGCATGGGTGCAGTGCTACTTCAAGAAGGAAGACCTATTGCTTACTTAAGCCAAGCACTACACGGGAAAAAATCGGCTACTCTCTACATATGAAAAGGAACTATTAGCATTGATACTTTCAACAAAAAAGTGGTCATAATATCTTTTGGGAAGGATATTATACAAAAAAACCACCAGAACCTAAAATACCTATTAGAACAGCGATTGACAACAAGCATTTAACATAAATGGCTTCATAAACTTCTTTTGACTGCATGGTTATTTATAAGCCAAGAAAAGAAAACATATTAGCAGATTCTTTATCCAGGAGACTTAAAGAAACACTACAGTCAAAAATACTTCACCTATCCCCGATATCCATTGTCCAAAGTCCATGGTTACAACAGATAAGAGATATGACATCAAATGACTCTTATTACAAAACAATAGACTAGAAAATGGAAGCTGCACCTCTTGAGACTTCAAAATACAAAAAGAAGGATGGATTATATTTCTACAAAGGAAGAATATTAATCAGTCCCACAGCAACATCACTCAAGAACACATTGCTAGAAGAATTTCACTCAAAACCTCTTGCGAGACACTCAGGTTTTACTAGAACTCTTCACAGAATTAAGCAAGTGTTTCTGTAGCAAGGAATAAAATGTAATAGTCGGGATTCCAACTGGAGACCACTCCGAATCGTAACCCCACAAGCACAGCGGAAGACGGGATCATGGTAAGAAGTGTAAAAACAACCAACCAATAACTCAAATTATAATCTCAACCAATCCAAAGACAATCACAATCCTAAACAAGCAATTTCAGAAATCAAAGCAATAACGAAAAGTAAATCATACAGCGATTTATAGTGGTTCCACTAACGTTGTGTTAGTGTACATCCACTTTAAGAGAGAGCTTTTATTAATATTGATGAGAAAGTACAAGAGATTGAATACAATGATCAAAATTCTAATTAGAAATTGATTTATGTAGAAGAGAATTGAAGAAAATTAGATTTTGGATAAACCCTAATTGGTGGAGGCTAATCTCTTGCAGTCGTTTGCACTCACACTATCTGGAACCTGAAGCTAGCTTATATAAGAGAATAGAAACCCTAGGCAATGTTCCGAGATTGCCCCTGCAGTTGACACAAATCTTCACGCCAAGTCCGTACGAAAACAGGCAGAAAAAACGTCTCAGACGACATGGTCAAACATCTGACCTTAGCCTCTCGAAAAGAGTATGCTTCAGCTCAGACGTCTGACCATTTGATCAGACGTCTGATAAAAGTCTCTGGAATCAAAACTGCGCAGACTCAAACGTCTGACCCATTTGGTCAGACGTCTGAGCTCATTCTCTAGAACAATGATGCAAATTTCCAGAAGGGCCAGACGTCTGGCCATTTTCCTCAGACGTCTGACCCTGCCAAAAACAACTTACTCCACCTTTTTCCTAATAACATTCACCTCCGAACTCCGATTTGCGAACCGTTTTCTCCGTTGCGAAGCTACTTCCGACCTCTACAATTATCCATATAGTGTCGCCAGAATTTAACACTCCACCTTGACACTATATCCATCTTCAACTCTAATGGTACCATACCATCAACAATAACCGATAGCACCAACTATCACTTCTTCTACCTTCAACCAAACATGAATGCTTTCCCAATGAGCTCCGGCAAAGCCACCGCCCATTGCACTCCACCAACGAGCTCAGGCAAAGCTCCCGCCCGCTAATGAAATGTTGAAAACATCCAAATCCTAAGCTATCTCACCAAAGACTAGCACTAACCAAGAAGATAGAACCTCAATCTCTCACTGATACTCTTTCTCATCTACCACCAAGCTCCTCCCTTAACCGTGCCACCCCGTGGCACCTAGCACTTCTCCAAGCGAATCAAGTTCGAGCACTGCTCGAACTTCCCAACCGGCAATGCCTTAGTGAACATGTCCACCATGTTATCCTTTGTGTGCACTTTCCGAAGATATACTTGCTTATCCTCATCTATGACTACTAGAAATGACTCTCTCACATCAATATGCTTAGTCCATGAGCTAAATGCCAAATTCTCTGCCAAGTGAATAGCACTCTGGCTATCACATCGAACATCAATACTATCATGCTCGAAACCCAAGTCACACAACAATCGCTTCAAATAGAGTGCCTCCTTTGCCGCCTCCACCGCGGCTATCAACTTCGCCTCCGTAGTGGATAAAGCAACTACGGTCTGCAATCTAGATCTCCAACTTATGGCTGTACCCCCAAGTGTGAAGACATATCCGGAAGTTGATTTTCTACGATCCCTATCACCGGCGTAGTCCGAATCACAATTACCAACCAACTTGCAATCTGTCGCCTTACTACCGCCAAAAACAAGACCATGAGATGATGTGCCTCTAAGGTATCTCAATATAACTTCACGGCTTCCCAATGTGATTTTCCCGGATTAGCCATGTATCGACAAACCATCCCGACGACATTTGCAATATCGGTCCTTGTACACACCATAACATACATTAGACTACCAACCGCACTAGCATATGACACCTTTGCCATATAAGCCTCGTCTTCCTCCAAGATAGGTGATCCTTTACTCGAAAGCTTCATATGCAAAGGTAAAGGTGTATGTGATGCCTTTGCATTCTCCATGCTAAATCGACAAAGCACTTTCTCAATGTATTCCTTTTGAGTTAGTTTCAACTCAAAATGATTTCGATCCCTTACAATTTCCATGCCCAATATCCTTCTTGCTTCTCCAAGATCCTTCATTTCGAACACCGATTTCAAACTCAGTTTTAGCTTGTTGATTTCATTCTTATCCTTAGAAGCAATGAGCATGTCATCCACATACAAGAGCAAATACACCCAAAATCATTTCTCAACTTTTTGAAATAAACACAAGCATCCTTGATGCTTCTATCAAAACTATTTTCAAGCATAAAATGATCAAACCTCTTGTACCATTGTCTAGGTGATTGCTTTAGTCCATATAGTGATTTCTTCAACTTACAAACCAAATTTGACTTACCATCCACAACAAAACCTTCTAGTTGCTCCATGTAGATGTCTTCATCCAAGTCACTATGCAAGAAGGCGGTTTTCACATCAAGTTGCTCCAACTCCAAGTCGTGAATAGCAACTATAGCAAGTAATATCCGGATAGAAGTATGGCGCACAACCGGTGCAAATATCTCATCATACTCCTTTCCCTTCCTTTGTGCAAACCCCTTAGCCACTAGCCTAGCTTTGTATCTTCCATCGTCCTTCACCTTGTATATCCATTTGCACCCAATAGCACAGTTTCCTTTAGGAAGTGGAACCAAATCCCAAGTTTGATTCTTCAACAATGATTGCATCTCTTCCTCCATGACACAAATCCATTTCGAGCTATCACTCGACTTCATGACATCATTAAGGTCCATCGGCTCATCTTGGACTACATGAAGAGCATAGTCCAAATTATCACAAAAGCTAAGATAGTTCCAATCACCATATCTTTCGGGTGGTCTTATAGTACGACGACCAACCCGAGTAGCAATACCATCACCCAAAACTTCTTCAGCTCCACCTTGAACCGAATCTTCTCTAGAATCATGCACATCACCAACACTACTAGAGGTACCCTGTGGACTATGTGATGTAACATCAACCGCTACTTCCTCGCAAGCATCTCCAACCACTCTACTCTCTCTACTCCTTGGACAAAATGTGGAAATAATTTCCTTCTCCTTTGATTCATCATGAACCAAGTTCGGAATATCCAATGAGCTTCCATTCTCCTTGAACATCCCGGACTCATCAAAAGTAACATGACGAGAATTTACTACCTTCTTCGTTTCCGGATTCCAAATCTGATAGCCTTTTACTCCATCCGTATAACCAAGCAAAATCCCCTTGAAAGCTCTAGGTTCAATCTTATCATTTTCCGGATCATGCACATAAACCGGACTTCCAAAGACACGAAGATAACTCAAGTCAATGCTCTTTCCCTTCCACACTTCCTCCGGAATTTGTTACCAATGGCTGAGCATGGAATTCGATTAATAATATGCACTACGGTTGACAAAGCTTCAGCCCAAAATCCCTTCACCAAACCCGATGTCAATCTCAAGCATCGAGCTTTCTCAAGTAGAGTACGATTCATTCTCTCCACAACACCATTCGACTGCGGATCTCCAGGTGTAGTAAAATGCCTTCGAATACCATGATGCTTGCAAAACTCCAAAAATTCTCCGGAAACATACTCTCCGCCATTGTCAGACCTTAGAACCTTCAAAGATTTTCCACTCTCATTTTCAACAAGAACCTTCCATGCTTTGAACTTTGCAAATTCCTCTGACTTGGCCTTCATTACATACATCCAAACTTTTCGAGAAAAGTCATCTATAAAGGAAATATAATAGCGAGCTCCACCTAAAGAAGCTACAGGTGCCGGTCCCCAAACATCCATGTGAACATACTCAATAACCCTTCTCAAATCATGCTTTCCTTCACCGAATGAAACTTTAGTTTGCTTCCCCATAACGCATTCTTCGCAAAACTCTAACTTGTTGAAAGTTTCTCCATCGATCATCTCCCTCTTCCGAAGAATGTCCAAACTCCTCTCCGAGACATGACCTAACCTCAAATGCCATAACCTAGTCGCATCCAAGCCACGAGAACTATAAACTCCTATACAAGTTTCACCTTCTACAGTCACTCCTTGAAGCAAATAAATACCATGAGTCCTAACACCCTTCATCACCACAAGCGCCCCCTTCGAAACTCGCAAGCTATCACTCTCAATAGTGATCTTACAACATAAAGAATCCAGCTACCCCAAAGAGATAAGAGACTTCCGAAGTCCCGGAACATAACGTACATTAGTGAGAGTACGAACCACTCCATCAAACATCCGAATTTGCATGGAACCAATGCCTTTCGACTTGCAAATAGCACTATTTCGCATAACGATTGAATTTCCGTCTTTGTCGATGTAAGAAGAAAAACAATTCCTATTTGGCGTCATATGATAAGACGCCCCCGAATCGAGCACCCAATCGCTACCCGAAACATCTGATGCTACCGCCGACAAAACATCTACATCTCCCTCACCAACTCCACTCTCCATCGCTACAGATGAAGATGCTACTTCCTTCATTTCCTTCTCCTTATCCGGACACTCATTCTTCCAATGACCGGGCTTCTTGCAAATATAGAACCTGCCCTTTCTTTCTTTCGACTTTCCTCTCCAACCGGGGTTCCTTGATTTAGAACGCCCCGGTTCTCCTTCTTCACATACCTCTCATTCTCCACAAACAAACCATGAACACTACTAGCACCACTACTTCCATAACCTAACTCCTTCATTTGATCCCGCAACTTCTCGCTAAGAAGACCCGTCTTGACATCATCAAGAGTCAATGTATCTCGGCTATAGATCAAACTATTTGAGAAACCTATATAGCGATCTGGCAACGAACACAACAATATCATCGTCTTTTTCTCTTCCTCAATCTTCAAATCTACCGCCTTCATCTTCATTAGCAAATCATCAAAAGTATTCAGATGCGCCTTTAGCGAAGTACCTTCCTTCATCTTATAGGTGAAGAACGTTCGCAATAAGATCAAACGATTTGTCAGTGACTTCTTCATATATATAACTCCTCCAACTTGTCCCAAATACCCTTAGAGGTTGTTTCACCACTAATTTCAGAGATAACATTCCCTCTCATAGCAAGTTGAAGTGTAGTGAATGCCCACTCTTCCATCTCCTCTCTCTCAACATCCGAGATGTCCGCCGGCAACAAATGTTTGTCAAACACTACCCGATGCAACCAATTCCTCCTTAGAACCGCTTTCATCTTCCATTGCCATTTTTCAAAATCATTATCGCAATTCCACTTGTCTATTACCAATTGTGATCCTGAAGTTGCATACGATCCACATACATAAGGAGCTACACCACTTGGATTACCCATTGAGGAACTACTTAAGGTATTATCTGATTCTGGCATTTCTACAACCACCTACCAACACCAATGCTCTGATACCAAATGTAATAGTCGGGATTCCAACTGGAGACCACTCCGAATCGTAACCCCACAAGCACAGCGGAAGACGGGATTGTGGTAAGAAGTGTAAAAACAACCAACCAATAACTCAATTCTAATCTAAATCAATCCAAAGACAATCACAATCCTAAACAAGCAATTTCAGAAATCAAAGCAATAACGAAAAGTAAATCACACAGCGATTTATAGTGGTTCCACTAACGTTGTGTTAGTGTACATCTACTTTAAGAGAGAGGTTTTATTCATATTGATGAGAAGAGTACAAGAGATTGAATACAATGATCAAAATTCTAATTAGAAATTGATTTGTGGAGAAGAGAATTGAAGAAAATTAGGTTTTGATAAACCCTAATTGGTGGAGGCTAATCTCTTGCAGTCGCTTGCACTCACACTATCTGGAACCTGAAGCTAGCTTATATAGGAGAATAGAAACCCTAGGCAATGTTCCGAGATTGCCCCTGTAGTTGACACAAATCTTCACGCCAAGTCCGTACGAAAACAGGTAGAAAAAACATCTTAGACGTCTAACCAACATGGTCAGACGTCTGACCTTAGCCTTTTGAAAAGAGTATGCTTCAGCTCAGACGTCTGACCATTTGGTCAGACTTCTGATAAAAGTCTCTGGAACCAACACTGCACAGACTCAAACGTTTAACCCTTTTGGTCAGAGGTCTGAGCTCATTCTTTGGAACAATGATGCAGATTTCTAGAAGGGCCAGACATCTGGTCATTTTCCTCAGATGTCTGACCCTACCAAAAACAGCCTACTCTACCATTTTCCTTATAACTTCCACCTCCGAACTCCGATTTGCGAACCGTTTTCTCCGTTGCAAAGCTACTTCCGACCTCTACAATTCTCCATATAGTGTCGCCAGAATTTAACAAATCTGATGTTCAAAATTCTGTCTCTTCTTGTGATATTTGTCAAAGAGTAAAGTTAGAAAACATTAACATACCAGGGTTATTAGAGCCCTTACCAATACCTGAGCAAATTTGAGAAGAAGTAGTAATGGATTTTATTGTACAGTTGCCTAAATGCAACTCTTACTCTGCCATTTTAGTAATAATTGATATACTATCTAAATATGCTCACTTTATTCCATTAACCCACCCCTATTCTCCACCTTTGGTAGCTCGATTATTCTTTGACAATGTTGATAAAGTGTTAAACACCATGGAATGCCAAAATCAATAGTTAGTGATAGGGATCCCATCTTTACAAGTTACTTTTGGCAAGATCTGTTTAAACTACAAGGTTGTAAGCTAAATTTAAGCACTGCATATCATCCACAATTTGATGGACAATCTGAAGTAACAAATAGAACCCTGGAATGCTACAATAGGTGATTCTGCAATCACAAACCAAAGGAATGGACAAAGTGGTTAACTTTGGCAAAGCTTCGGTATAATACCACATGGAAGAGTGCAACAAATGCGACACCATTTGAAATAGTTTATGGTAGAAAACCACCCACACTACTTAACTATGTCCCTAAATCATCAAAAGTGCAAAAGGTAGAAGATGAACTATGTTCTAGAGACATAGCACTGTAACTACTAAAAGACAATATCATAAAAGCAAGAGAAAGAATGAAAAAACAAGCAGATAGAAGGAGAACATTTCGCGAATTCCAGATGATTGATGATTAGGTTTACCTTAAACTTCAACCTTACAGACAATTGACAGTGGGATCAAGATATACACACAAGTTATCACCTAAGTACTTTGGGCCTTTTAAAGTCATTGAACGAACTGGTAAAGTAGCTACATTCTCCTTCCTCCTCCTAAGGCTCAAACCCAACCAGTCTTCCATATTTCTCAGTTGAAGAAAAAGATTAGGCTGAATATTCCTGTAAACCAAACAATTCCCACTTTTGATGAGAAAATTGTACGCGAACCTGAAAAAATTCTCGCATGATGAATGGTTAAAGTGAAAACAAGAATACCATGCAAGTCCTAGTGAAATGGAAATAGATGCCTGCTGAGGATGCCACATGGGAAAACTATTGGGAATTGGTGGCAAAATTCCTAACTTTTGATCTTGAGATAAGGTCAAGATTCGATGGGGGAGGGAGTTGTTACACACCAAGTAGGCTAGAGTTGCTAGCATATACTAATCAGAAGCAGTTGTAGGAGGATAAGATGACACAGTGAAGAACAACTTAAGGGGATGACAACAGTGGAGATTTATAAGCTTGGTGGTAACAAATATTGAGAAAGAGCATTATGACAAAAAATTATTTTGCATGAGAAAAGTAAGAGCAAACTATGAAGTATAATAGACAGCAGCATGTGACAATATATATTTGCATTTTTTTATTTAGGAGCTAGCGAGTAGGGGACAAGTGCCCTCACTTAAGTGGATGATCTATTATTGTATGGATATAAAGTGTGTTGAATTCAGTTATGAAATGATAGCTACATACAATTGTTAATTTTTCCTCTTACTTTCTGTTACTCTATTTCTTCTCCTCTTCTTATTAGCCTTCTCCCTCCTCCTTGCTCTTTTTTTCTCACCATTCAACCTCACCATGCCACCCAAAACGAAGAGAACCACCTTTGAACCCCACTAGTGTCACTATAAAACAAAATCAATAGTGAGATAGAATGAAATTTAGAAGACTGAAACATGCTGTTTAAGAATTGTGTAGTAGCTAGGATCCTTGCAAACATGAAAATAGATACATACCCGTATTGGTAATTGTAGGCAACGATTCAATACTACATCATAAATTGTTCGTCGTCTGCCGTCGGTAGTTGATCATCGAAATAGACCACCAATCATAGACTAGTTCTTTAAATTTAGGTCCGAATATAAATTTTGTTCCCAACGTTGTTAATAAACAGATTTGAAATGAAATTTGGGTAAGGGATTAGAAATTAGGGTTTGTTGTGGGTAGTTATCTAACATGAACATCTGGCTACGAATCTCAATATGATAATGGAGACTTCCTGACGCAGCCAAGGAAGCGAATTCGACGATGTAAATCGAATCCGTCCAGGATCTCACACGATTAGCGGAAATAATCGGTGAATCGATGATAAATCGGTGAATTTAAGAATACCCAAATTCCCAAATCCGTTGATCACGAAGATAACGGATTCTAGAAATCTTCGACACGTTGATCGCGCACGATGCCGTGAGAGAAGATCTACAATTCTTCGAACGTTGATCAAGCGCACTTGATTCCGTGAATTGGCTTCAACAATCGTTGATTCGAGCGCACTCGAATGCCGAAGGTGGAGATAGGAGATAACACTCAACTACCAATTTTTAATGGAGGCAAGAAGCACAAACCAAATTTTATTCAAAATTCAACAACCTTTTACAAACGACACACACCCCTATTTATAGGAATTACAACACACACGACTTACAACAACACGACATAACGAGTTACAACAACATGCGACTTAACGACATAAACGAATTAACAAGATACAACATCCCATGACATACGACTTAACACAGACGACTTAAGAAGCATACGACATAAGAACATCTGACTTAGCGACATAGCACAGCAACAAGAACGG
The DNA here is from genome assembly GCA_030737815.1 of Allium fistulosum. Lineage (NCBI taxonomy): Eukaryota > Viridiplantae > Streptophyta > Magnoliopsida > Asparagales > Amaryllidaceae > Allium > Allium fistulosum. The sequence continues at coordinate 1,005,200,573 of CM060908.1, forward strand.
CTTGAGCGACATATCAACTTGAGCGACATAACAAAATGCATCTTCAAACGACATAAGCGACCAGCGACCTATCATGGTGAGCGACTTAAAGATAGCGGCATAAGGAACTGCGGCTTACGACTTAAGGATCTGCGACATATGTCGTAGCTCGCTAGTGACCTAAAGGAGTAGTGACCAAGAATCGCGCGACTTAAGGAATGGCGCGACCTAACTGGAGTTTGCGACATAAGGAGATGCTGCTTTGGAAATCTGGAGCGACTTAGCTGGGGCAGCATAAGGGGTTCGCGATCTTCGTTTCAGCGACTTACGGAATTCTTGGTTATGTCGTTCGCGATTCAATCCTTCGTGAATCAGAGCTTCGCGATTCAGGGGAAGCGTCGCGACATAGCTGGAACTCGGCTGCGATCTAGGGCTCCGCGATTCAGGCCTTCGCGAATCAGAGCTTCGCGATTCAGGGGAAGCGATTTTGGAGTTAGGTCGTACGCGACCTAAGGTGAGCGCTGCATCATCCTCCCCTGGTTTATAAGAATTCGTCCTCGAATTCGCACTCTCCTCTTCTTCGATAAGCTTCTCCCCATAATACGGAATTAAGTGTTTGACATTGAAAACATCAGAAGTATGAATATTTTCCGGCAACCTTAACTAATGCGCATTATCATTGATCTTCTTTATGATTTCTAAAGGACCAATCTTCCTAGCAGCTAGTTTGTTGTAAGTACCAACAGGAAATCGATCCTTGGTCAATACTGCATATACAAAATCTCCTTCTTTGAAGTCAACATGTCGTCGTTTAATATCTGCGGATTGCTTATATTTCTCATTCGCCTTAAGCAATCGTTCCTGCACAACCTGGTGACACTCTTCCAATTCATTCACAAAATCACTAGCCCGTTTGATCACTCCTTTCTGCTGTGGAACTACAAATAAATCCAATGGTCCTTTAGGAATTGTTGAGTACACAACCTGGAATGGACTGAACCCAGTGCTACGATTAACTGCATGGTTGTGTGCAAATTCAGCTTGACATAACTTCGAATCCCAACTCTTCAAATTGTCATCCACGAGGCATCGCAATAGATTACCTAGGGATCTGTTTACAACTTCAGTCTGTCCATCCATCTGTGGATGATAAGCACTACTGAATTTCAGCTTAGTCCCGACCATTCTCCATAGACTCATCCAAAAATGACTCAGAAAACGAGTGTCTCTATCTAATACAATAGATTCTGGCAATCCATGAAGATGATAGATCTCTCTGAAGTACAACTGCGCGACATTAACTGCATCTGTCGTCTTCTTGCATGCGATAAAATGTACCATTTTTGAAAACCGATCAACCACCACATATATAGAATCATTGCCACGTTGCATCCTCGGCAATCCCAATACAAAGTCCATACTAACATCCACCCATGGTTTAGTAGGTACAGGCAACGGCATATATAAACCTGCATTTGTCGTCGTCCCCTTTGAAACCTGACAAATATGACACCTCTGAACAAACTTTCCAACCTCCTTCCTCATTGATGGCCAGAAATAAGACTTTGAAATCAAATGCATAGTACGATCACGGCCCACATGTCCTTCTTCATGTAATTCTTTGATGATTTTGATTCGCAGACTGCAATCTGGAATACACAATTGATTTCCTTTGAATAGAAAACCATCTACCAAACACAAACTCATCAGTACTCCCATCCTTGACTTTCTCAACAATCTTCGCAAAGTAAGGATCTTCCTCAAACAACTCTGGCAATAGTTAAAATCCTGTCACTTCAACCTTCATCGTCGTCAACAAATGATTCCTCCTACTCAAGGCATCAGCTACACGATTCGTCACCCCTGGTTTGTGCTTTACAACAAAAGTAAACTGCTGCAGATACGCGACCCATGAAGCGTGTCTAGCTGAAATTTTGTCCTGCCCTTGCAAATGCTTCAACGCTTCATGGTCTGTATACAAAACAAATTCTTTATGAAACAGATAATGTCTCCAGTGCTTCACAGCTTGAACAATTGCGTAAAACTCCACGTCATAAGTGTTATATCTCAACTTGGCTCCAGACAACTTCTTACTGAAATAAGAAACTGGTCTTCCATTCTGACTCAATACTCCACCAATCCCAACCTTCGAAGCATCAGTGTGTAACTCGAACAATCTCTGAAAATCCGGCAGTACCAGAATGGGTGCTGTCGTCAAAAGTATCTTGATCTTCTCAAAAGCTAACTCTGCTTCCTCTGTCCACATGAACTTCTTTCCATTCATGCAATCAGTTACAAGTGCCATCACACTACCAACCCATGAAAACTCCTCACTTCAGTAATTGTCTTGGGTTGTGGCCAACTCCTGACAGCTTCCACTTTGCTTTCATCTACTTGAATACCCTCCTTCGACAGAACATATCCCAGAAACAAAACACTGTGCGTCATGAACATGCACTTCTTCGTTGCTGCATAGAATTGCTCCTGTCGTAGAATCAACAACACTTCTCGCAAATGCTGGATATGCTCTTCCATACTCCCACTATAGATCAAAATACCGTCAAAGTAAACTACTACGAACTTCCCAATAAATGGTCTGAAAATCTGGTTCATCACTCTCATAAAAGTACTAGGAGCATTTGACAAGCCAAACGACATAACCAGCCATTCGTATAGACCTTCCCTAGTTTTAAAAGCAGTCTTCCACTCATCACCTGGTCTAATACGAATCTGATGGTATCCACTCTTCAAGTCAATCTTTGAGAACACAACAGCCCCGCTCAACTGATCAATCAAATCATCGAACCTCAGCATAGCAAACCTGTATCTCACAGTGATCTTGTTTAGAGCCCGACTGTCCATACACATCCGCCAAGTCCCATTCTTCTTCAGTACCAATAAGGCTGGCACTGCACAAGGACTCAAGCTCTCCTGAACACGCCCTTGTTCTAACAACTCCTCCATCTTCCTTCTCAGTTCCTCATGCTCCTTAGGACTCATCCTGTAATGTGGCCTGTGAGGTAATGCCGTCCCTGGCACAAGATCAATCTGATGCTGAATATCTCTCAACGGTGGTAACTCCTTTGGAAACTCTTTAGGAAACACATCTCTGAATTCTTCCAACACTGGCTTTACTTCCTCTGGAACTTCAACAGATTCAGTAGCTTCATGTCCAATCAACAAGAACTCCTCTGGACTCTCCTCTACTTCTTCAACAAACTCCTTCAAAGTCAACAAAGTCTTCAGCTCCTCAATCTCTTCTGACTTGCTCTCTCCTTGCTGTCTTTTCTTCGGAACTAAAATGATCTTAGTACCCTCAAACATAAAGCTGTAGCTATTGGTTCGACCATCATGCTGTACTGCTCGGTCATACTGCCATGGTCTTCCTAAAAGCAAGTGACAAACATCCATCTCCACCACATCACACCAGATCTCATCTTTATACTTCTTCCCAATAGAAAATGGAACATGAACTCGTCGTCCACCTTCACCTCTCCTCCTTTCCTTAACCACACTAACTTGTAAGGATTTGGATGCTTCTCCGTCTTCAACTTCAACTTTCTCACAGCTTCGGTAGAAATGATATTGTCACAACTTCCCGCGTCAATCACAAATTTTCACACCTTTCCCAGTATAGTGCATGTCGACTGAAAGATATTACTCCTCAACCAACTAGCCTCCTCTTCCTGCTTCAGTGTCAAACATGATCTCCTCAACATTAGATTACATCCTTCATCTCCCGACGTGATATCCTGTTCATCCTCCTCAACTGGACTAGAATAACCTTCATCAACATCCTCACCTTCCACTTCAGCAATCATAGCTCGCCTCTTCGGTTTCGGGCATTCATTACTCTTGTGACCCACTTCCTGGCAATTATAACACTTGAAACTGTTGTTGACCTTCGCCTTCGCAACTTCATTCATAACTGGTTTACTGACAGCTTTAGAAACATTGGAACTCCCACTAGCACCCTTGCTCTAAGTATTGGAACTTGGAAACACACCACCTCCTCGTCTTCCCTGCTTCTCCCAAGCCAACGCCTTCTAGTGCGCTTCAGCCACAGATCTAGGGTCAAACATATTTACCATATCCTGGATCTGGATCCTCAACCCCCCAACAAACCTAGCAGTCAATTGTTCCTCCGTCTCCATAATGTCATTTCGAGCAATCAGTTGATAAAACTCATCAGCATAATCATTAACAGTCTTCGTCCCTTGCCTCAGATTCTGCAACCTCTGATACATGAGTGGTTGATAATTGTAAGGTAAAAATGTAGCCTTCATCATCTTCTTCATTTTCTCCCAAGCAACAATCTTCGACTTCCCCATCCGTTCTCATGTAAGTTTGGTTTGCTGCCACCACGCTATAGCTTTCCCTCTCAACCTAGTAGCAACCAACTTCACTCGACGATCTTCCGGAACCTCCTTGAAATCAAAGATCTCTTCAACATTAGATAACCAATCTAGAAATTCTTCAGCCTGCATACCACCCTTAAACTCTGGAATTTCAATTTTCATTCCGGACTCCCATTTGTGATCATACTCTGAATGATTTCTTCCTTGGTTTCGATTTCGACCATGAACACTACCACCATCAAACTCCTCATCAAAATCTGATGCATATCGATGTCGATCATGACCACTAACATCTCTACCACCACCATTTCTACCACCAACATCCCTTCGATCTACATTCCTCCGATCACGATCATCCACATCTCTACGATCATGATCTTCTCTTCTCTCCCGATCTGAATGTGGTGAAACTCTATTTCCCCCATGGCTCGATTCAGGTGAAACCCTTCTTCTACTTTGATTCATTTCAAGCATCATTCTCTCTAATCGACCAATTCCCTCATTCAACTTCTCATTGAAATTCTCGTTGATTCGTTGCTCCATTTCACCGGCCTCTTCTCTTCCATACAAAGCATCAACATTGCGATGACGTTGAGCTCGTCTCGGTGGCATGATTGAACTTCAAACAAATCTTCAAAAATTCAACTCTTTCCGAACTTCGATCCAAAATGATATGGATTGAAACTCCCAACTTGTTGCAACTTCACGATGAACACGATGAACACCAAACTTCTCAACAATGCAAATCCGATCTCCAAACTTCAAATTCTCGAAATGATGCAAACTCCTTGCGATCTAGCTTTGATACCAAAATGACGCAGCCAAGGAAGCGAATTCGACGATGTAAATCGAATCCGTCCAGGATCTCACACGATTAGCGGAAATAATCGGTGAATCGATGATAAATCGGTGAATTTAAGGATACCCAAATGCCCAAATCCGTTGATCACGAAGATACCGGATTCTAGCAATCTTCGACACATTGATCGCGCACGATGCCTTGAGAGAAGATCTACAATTCTTCGAACGTTGATCAAGCGCACTTGATTCCGTGAATTGGCTTCAACAATCGTTGATTCGAGTGCACTCGAATGCCGAAGGTGGAGATAGGAGATAACACTCAACTACCAATTTTTAATGGAGGCAAGAAGCACAAACCAAATTTTATTCAAAATTCAACAACCTTTTACAAACGACACACACCCCTATTTATAGGAATTACAACACACACGACTTACAACAACACGACATAACGAGTTACAACAACATGCGACTTAACAACATAAACGACTTGACAAGATACAACATCCCACGACATACGACTTAACACAGACGACTTAAGAAGCATACGACATAAGAACATCCGACTTAGCGACATAGTACAACAACAGGAACGGCTTAAGCGACATATCAACTTGAGCGACATAACAAAACGCATCTTCAGACGACATAAGCGACCAACGACCTATCATGGTGAGCGACTTAAAGATAGCGGCATAAGGAAATGCGGCTTACGACTTAAGGATCTGCAACATATGTCGTAGCTCGTTGGCGACCTAAAGGAGTAGTGACCAAGAATCGCGCGACTTAAGGAATGACGCGACCTAACTGGAGTTCGTGACATAAGGAGATACTGCTTTGGAAATCTAGAGCGACTTAGCTGGGGTGGCATAAGGGGTTCGCGACCTTCGTTTCAGCGACTTACGGAATTCTTGGTTATGTCGTTCACGATTCAATCCTTCGCGAATCAGAGCTTCGCAATTCAAGGGAAGCGTCGCGACATTGCTGGAACTCGGCTGCGATCTAGGGCTCCACGATTCAGGCCTTCGCGAATCAGAGCTTCGCGATTCAGGGGAAGCGATTTTGGAGTTAGGTCGTACGCGACCTAAGGTGAGCGCTGCATCACCTCCTCTGCATGACGATATTCATGATATGAGGGGGAGAAAATTTTATAATATGAGATGAAAATTTGGGGAGTTGGTTATCGAACTATTCGATGAATTTTATGTGGCCATCATTGAAAAGAAAGGGAGGAAACAACTAGAGAGAGTGGATAGGTAAGCGAAGATGAGTTCATTTCTTTTATGTTTAATTAATAGATTAATAGATATTCTATCATCTATGTATAAATATACTTTCAATTTGAATTGATTTACTATGTTTTACAAAATATATTTTGATAATTTAAACCAACCGTTTAAATACAATAATTGGTTGTCTTCATTGATTTATTTATTTTGCTTATATCGAATAATGTTTCTTTCTAACCGTTTTAATTATATAATAATTATGTACAAAATTATACTAGTTTATATTCATCGTAAAGATTTTATTCGAGTTCAATATATTTTCTAAAAAGAATTTAGTAATTAGTTCAATTTATTAAAATGAAATCCTTTATTAGATAAGCTTTAACTCAATAAAATACAATGTTCAAAAATAAAATTATCCAAAATTGAATTCGACAACATTTTTTTGATTAAATTTAATTTATTATGATGACGTAGAAAGTCTGACAGTACATTAACGTCTATTTATGTATAGATCTTTCTTTGATCACTTTTATTATCTTTTACTAAGGAAATGTTACATATATGTTCTTATTCTGGTTTACTTAGTTCTGTAAACTCCTATACACTGCTTTGTGCAAGACGAGATATGAACTTTTGAGATGTAATGTTGTGTTGAAATGTATCTGTGTTGTCTCAAAGGAGTGAATATAAGAGTTCGCTTCTATTGTGTCCTTTAATCTACACCATCGGACAGTTAACTCACACTAATAGCGTGGGTACTAGGCATGGTGTCACATTTTTGGTATCAAACTTTGGTTTTGTGGGTGTAACTGATTTTGTATAAATGACATCCATGCATAGATGGGTAGATCGAGGGATCAAAATATTAAACAACATTTAGGGGGTAATGTCGTTAATGGGGCCGAATTAAATAAATGTGATAAAATTGACTGATAGGTGTGAATGCTAGATGGGCTTATTATGCATCCTAGCCGGACTAATTCAGGGCCATGCCCTGAATCACAACGATCTAATCCCATTGTCATATAGAGTCTAAATGGTCTACTACACATACACAACAACGGGGTGAGGCACTAATGCATTGGTAATTTGATGGAAATAAGGTGTGGAGTGATGCACAATAGCGTGTGCCTACGGAATGAGTAGAGAGAGATTGTACAGCCAATAGATTGGGTAGGGGATTCCATAACATAGGTTGAGAGGTCTACAGATGTATATGTCGCATTCCTTGGTGTCAATTCGGAATCCGTTAAAGTGAATTTGAATATGATTTATTAGTGACATACACATCAATCATTTATATATTTATAACATTATGTGAATTAAAACATAGGTGCAACTTATAAATGTGAATATGGGTGTATTCTAAGTTTATTATAATTAAAGATGTGAGTCACATTGAGTAGTGTTGTGACGTGTGTGTTAGAACCTGAATGTGCGATGTAGAAGGGTGTAGAATAGTGAGTGTTTAAACAGTTACACCATTTTAGGGGTGTTATGGGGCCAACGACTATTACTGAAAGCACAATGGAATCGATAAAGTTTGTTGTCCCTACTTTTGATTCTAAATTGAGTTTTGGAAATCATATTCTGTTAATATCAAAAGAAACTTAGTAGATCTGAGTGCAACAAAGACATGGGTTAGGGAATGGATCTGAGACCTACGGATGTAGTGCAAGTGGACGAGCGTGACAAGGATATATGCCCACCGTCGAAATGGAAGACCGTGAACCCTGGTTTTGAATCCCGACCTCAAATTAGATATGGGACTAAGAAAAGTAGATTGACACTAGATAAGGGTAGTGAAGAACGATTGAAATAAGGCTTTGTGTGGTTTTGCTTAAATAATTCTTTCAAATTTTCGGACCTATAATAGTGCTAAGGAGAACTTCGGTTTTCACATCGTGATTTCAAATTGGATCTGATAATTAGAGACTTAAAGTATCAGTTTTGCGTAGGGAAGAGCACGTCGAGGAATCTGATAGGTTGCGATGGCTTTAAGTTCGACATCGGAGCCCGAAAGCAGGCATGGGTGCATCTCACGGTGCAGATTTGGAAGACGTCGACGATGTACTGTAATCTTGGAAGATTCGCAACCTCACGTGCTCATTGCGGTTACTGGAAGTTATGTAAGTCATGTGAAGGAGTTCTATTAGTTTAGTATCCGTTGACATAATGCTGGTGGTTAACGTTGCTGATTAAAAGAAAATTGAACCCTCACATGAGAAGAACAGTTTACATGCATGATGTGTTCTGATGGTTCTTTTCTACAGGCAAAAAGGAATTGATGTGCTTGGCCATAAAAGTACCGGGCCTTAAAGAACCATTTTATAATTAAGTGGAATACGTTATATGATATGAAAAAGGGTATCAAGTAACTTAGATGGAAATTTAACTGAAGAATGCTATAGGAAATGTCTCAAGTAGTTTGGAAATGCAATGTACAAAGATGTATTTTATTGTATGCACTATGTAGGCCTGTTATTGCTGGGCCATTTCTATTTGATTGTACTTTGTAATTTATATAATAGCAATAAAACGAACCCATTGTATATATATATATATATATTTCAATATGGATTCCTTTTACTACTATATATTAATACAATTACAAAGCACAATCATATATATATATATATATATATGAAAATGGATTCCTTTTACTACTATATATTAATATAATTACAAAGCACAAGCATATATATATATATATATATATATACAAACACACACACTTACACCCAACATTTGCACTATATATTATATATATATATATGTATGTATGTGTCTATTATAACAACCTGTCCTTCGTAATACCCAACATTCATCATCTCACATCAATGACTGGCTTTCGAATACCACAAAAGACATATTGTTGGGGTAAAATTAGAATAGAACACTAAACCAAGACATCAATAGGACCTCACGATGGAATGGTAACATATAATATACTGAATACACATGAAAAGAACATGATGGCAATATATAAGAGACTCCACTAGCTAGCAGAAGTCAGTGATAAATAAATATCAATACAGAAGGTCAGAATACATCAACTCTCAACAACATGAAGTTTTAAATAAATATCTGATACAACAGGTCCTATATACAAATAACAGGTCTGTCATCGTAACATCCCGTATCTAGAGGCCAAAAGCTAAGCGCTATAGATGCTGCAGTCATCCATAGTATTAACTTCTGGTGACAAAATACGGTAATGATAATGGTATCCATAATACCAGAAGCACGTGAATATGGAAAAATCATAGATTTCAAAAACAACATTTAGCTGATTACATTTCAAAACAATAATTCATATCCATGTTACATAATCCCTTAACATTTCCCAGGAAATGATTAAGTATATCATTACAAAAATACGCCAAGAGTGACATATGATGATGCCCCTTTGGTTGATCAAAGCAATATAGTCTTATCTGACTTATATACCCAGCGGAATCAAACAAAAAGAAATGGCAAATCCTAATTAGCTATCCGTCAGCCACCTGCTCGTCTTCGGATGCTTTATTCGCCAAAAGACTAAAACCCGAAAACCTCAACCCTTAGTCTACTCAAATCAATTTTGAGTACCCAAGAGTTTAAGGGGAAACAAAAACTTCGAGTCAGACATAAAGCCTAGTGTGAATAATTTTGTTACATCTCGATTTACTGATATTAAGTGAGACCACGCCGCTTAGCGGAATGAGTTTCCCCTCACTAATATCCTTTTCAAAACATATATATTTTGCAATCCCTTTCCTGCAACCAAACTGGTTAATCAAAATGATTATATCAAAATAGCAAAATCCTTTATGCTAATAAATGGACTATCTGTCTGTATAACAAGTAATATGTGAACTATCTACCCACATATAATAGCAAGGTCCGTTATGCTACAAATGGACTATCTGTCCATACAACCGGGCTGACTGCCCGCAAACTGGACTAACTGTCTGAAACCTAGGCCGACTGCCTGCAAAATGGACTGACTATCCGAATCAAAATGGACCAACTATCCAAAATCTTTTCTTATGGTTAACTATCCTTTAAATTTTCCTTGAAAACCATTTCAAAATGATATAGTCCTTCAAATCATATATATATATATATATATATATACAAGGAAAATATATCTTTGGCTTTACTCTAATCCATTTTGCCATGTTATATATATATATATACTTTACTCAAAATAATGTTGATGAGATTTAATGAGGATTAACTATCCTTCCAAAACAAGTCAAAACCCTTTTTAACTTGAAAGACTTTGGCTACATTGCCTATTTAGTGCATTCGAAACCTTTGTTTAAAACTGTTAAACAACCACTTTGAAACCATTGAAGGTAACCCCTTCGAAACCATTAGAAAACCCTTTCGAAACCATTAAATATTACCTTTCGAAAACATTGAAAAAACCTTTCCTTTCTTTTCTCCGAAAGCTTCAAATAACAGACATCCCCTTTTAAACCTTTTAAATATTGCTTTTCGAAAACATAAGAAAAACCTTCCTTTCAATCCTTTCGAAAGCCTGGGGAACCACCACTTTCGAAACCATTTATTAAAACCTTTCGAAACAGTCAAACTCAACCCTTTCGAAAGCACTTTGGGTTCAATTTAAAACATGTGAAAACCTTTCGAAACCATTCAAAAACGTCTCGGTCGAAACTATTTGGATTCTGCCTTCAAGTGGAGCAAATGGATCAGAAACCCATTAAAGACGAAAGCATCAGTTTCGAAATCTTTTAAAACTATCCCTTTCGAAACCATTTGGGTTTTACTTTACGTATAAAAAAAGGGTCTTAAAAACATTTAAGTCGAAAGCAACTGCTTCGAAACCATCCTAAGTAATGAAGTGATGGTGTCGAAACCATTCCTTTGAAAGCATTAGAGAGGTGGCCAGGTTTTAGAGAAACAAAACAACCCTTTCAAAACCATCTGGGTCGAAAGGTAGAAAGGTGGCAGCAAAAAGGTCTCGACTTAGTCGAAGGCAATTATTTAAAAACAGAGGCGCAACCCAATCGAAACCATTTTCTTTAAACCATTTGACTTGGTCGAAAGCCATTTAGTCAAAAGCAAGCAGGTGTATTTCTTTAATTTAAAAACAAAGGACTGCCTCAACCCCTTCGAAACCCTTGGTTTCGACTCCCTACCTTCCCCCATTATCCAATTCATTACGTACCAGTTGCCTGATAGCATATGCATTGGTTTCGACTGTGTCGAAGGCGATAGTATGGAGGCAGAACCTGGTGTCGAAAGAGACGAAACAATGAAAAACTTGTAGCAAATACTTCTTTTCACCTAACCTGCCTTACGTGTCTAATTGTGATTGGTTGCCTCTTTTTCACTAATAAAAAGTACTGCACTTTGTCAAAAGGGCTACCGACTTTTCAGATTTAATAATTTAAATCATTTTACAAAAAGTCCCTTCTCCTTTTTTAATTATATAAAACATTTATGTCCCATACCTTAAATAATTTTATATAACCAATAAAACACTAAGGAAAAATTCCAAAAAATCACAATATATATGTTTTCTAACATATAAAAATTTCAGACCCAAATAATTAATTATTTACCCGTAATTAATTTATAACCCAAAATACCCTTTTCTTTACTAGAAAATTCATTTTAGTTCCACGAAAATTCAAAAAAAATCTGAAAATTGAAACTCATCTCCAAAATAACATTTATGATCTTCATAAAAATTTGCAAGGCATTTAGATGTCATTTTATAGGAATTTCACCTTAAAACATATCATAAATTCAATATGAATAACCATAATTCATCAACATACATATATATATATATATATATTCATTCATTCATCATTCAAAAACATGGCAAATCATTGCAAAATATTTGGAATTCATATTAAAACCGAAAACACAATAAAAAATGAGATGTAAACATTATTCACCTTAGCTTTAGATATTATGGAGATTGTGACGTGAATAGATTTGATTTGAATTAGCTTCTTCCTAGCTTTTCTTCTTCTCTTCCTTGCTAATGGTGCCCGACCCCTTAATTTAAAATTTTGAAAATGAAATGAACTTGTAAAATTTTACACGGCCAAGGTTTGGAGGATATAGGAATGGCCTCTTTTCTATTTTACCCCTCCTCTATTTCATTTTAACTCTCTTTTAGTTCATTATTAAATGGCACGGCTACCCTTAATTAAAAATCAAATCTTAATCTCCTAATCAACACATTATTTTATTTTATTCAACTAATTAAATATCCTAAATTATGTTACCAAAAATCTGGGGTGTTACAGTCATGTACTAATAAAATAAAGCATACATATCCAAAATGTCGATGCCATGCCTCTAAAATGCTCCAGCCGTGCATCCAGATAGTGTATCCCCAAAAGCATCTAACTCCCAAACTACTCAATTGAGCATCTAAGAGTTTTCATGACATAAACATACAAAGATAAAATGTGGGTTAGACTTAAAGTTTGGTGTGAGGGAAACTATCTCAAAATACCGTATATCAAAATTATATACAAATAAAACAGGAACTACTAAGGTACATCCAGTCTTCTCCACGAACGTGGCTCAAGGATAATCTGGACTGCCCATAAATAAGTAAAGTAACCCATCACATAAGTAGGGAATCATACCATAACTGCTCTTCTTCTGCAATCAATGAATCAAAATAACTAATACGATGTGATTCGAATGTAACAACATACTATGATAAAGTAACCCAATATACGAATGTGGAGACAATGTAAATATCACAATACAAGCGTATCTTGGTATGCATAACAATATTATCAACCAATTAATATAACATACAATTCTCTTTTAACAACTTCATAAAAACAAATAATTTAAATTCATGGCAGCTCCCCTCTCTCCATATCACAGTTGAACCCATTTCCTGTCACTTCTCCTTCTGTTCCTTCCATACCTCCCTTACCTGATCCCCTCCTAACCATGCTTCATCCTCCTCTTCTCCGACCATCCCCTCTCCTCCTCCCCTTTCCTCCACCCTTCCCATCCATTCAACCTCTTCCTCCCTCTCTCCTTCCTCTTCTCTTGATTGGTCTTGTTTGTTCAAAAGACTTCCTACGAATGTTGTTTCCTACTGCCCAATTGATATGACTCTCCTTCTATGGGGATGCTATGGTCCCTCCTGATGCGGTGGTTGAAGCAGAAAAGAAAATATGGAATGCGTATGTGATTGGTTTCTTCTTAGAAAAACCACTTTCTTTTACGGTAGTGATAAATCACCTAAGCAAGATCTGGAAATTAAAAGGCAGCATTGAAGTAAAGTCTAATAGTACTGTGTTCCTCTTCTTGCTCTCTAATAAGGAAGATAGAAAAGGATTGTAAAGGAGACCCTATCATTATGAGAAGAAGATGTTCATTGTCAAACCCTGGAACCCAAATGATAGCAACATTTATGGATCAATCAAGTCAATTCCTATATGGGTAGATTTTTCTAGTATCCCTATTTTTGCTTGGTCTCCATTAGGTATAAACTTTGGCTAGCCAGTAGAATTGGTAGGATGAAATGCATGGATGAAGACACTGAAAAATTGGAAAGAATCTCCTATGCAAAAGTCCTAATAGAAATATCTCCTTCTCAGAATCTTATTGATAGCTTCCTTGTTGGACTTCCTAATGGCTCTGATCAACTCATTCAAGTATATTATCAATGGAAGTCTGATATTTGCTTCAAATGTGAAGTTTTTGGTCATTGCTTGGGACATTACCTTTTTGAAGAGAAACAGGTTGGTAGCAAGGATAAGAATTCTAATGAAGGGATTGTTAGGAAGCATGTTATTTTCAATAAGAAAAGAGACAACAACCGGTAAGAAAAATCTAATAATAATGTTTGGAAAAAAGTTAGTAGTGGCAAAGCTGGGTTACAAAGAAAATCAGTTACAATAAAAGATTTCCAGTAGTCTTGGATGAGGAGCAGAGATGTGGCATGAACCATCTGATGATAGTGCAAAGCAAAAGGAAATTGATAGCAGAGTTTCTTGCAAGGATTGTTTTATTAAAAAGGGAGAGATTGAAGAGTTTTGCAATAATAAATTTGATGCTTTATTGGATATTAATGAGGAAGGAAATGAAATAGATTATGAGGATGAAACAAGTAGCCCAATGTTGCATGGGAATGCCTCAATTAATGCCAAGTTTGAATTCCCTTTAATTAATGTATCACCATCTTTTTCATTCAGATGGTGAGAATGTGCAAGTCTTTAATGATGCCTCAAACCTGGTGCTTATCCCTTCTAGTTCTTCTTTGAGCCCAAAATCAATATTACCTATGCACTCCATTGCTTTTTCTGGTGCACAATTTGATGCACAAATATATGCTGATTACATGGTTCATGCAAATGTACACGATGCTTCCATTTCTACTGTGCATGAGGGTAATGCAAATACAAATACTCAATGCATGGTTCTTGTAAAATGCATAGTGCTTGGAAAATACAGATTTCATTCCACCCACCAGCAATACTCAAATTGACCGTATCTTACACATCATTTAAATTTCTAACTTTGATCCTTCAAACTCTATAAATTCATCTTCAGCCGATACTAATACTTTCTCTCCCCTCCTAATGCCTCTGAACCTGCTAATCCTTCATCACAACTTCATGCACAGTGCATGGATCATGCAAATATGCATGATCCTTACAATTCAAATGTGCACGAGGGGTAATGCAAATACAAATGCTTAGTGCATGGTTCATGAAAATGCACAATGCATGGCATATTCAGAATTTGTTCCTTCCACCAGCAATACTCAAACTGACCCTATCATAAACACCATTTCAATTCCTTTATTGAGTCTTTCAAACTCTATCAATTCATCTTTTGCTGATCCAAATTCTTCTCTCTCTCCTCCAAAGGATTTTGAAGCTGTTATTCCTTCATCAATTGCTAATCCCATCCTCCCATCCCATTCTATTGACAGAAATAAAACAAAAAAGGTAAAAAAAATGGAGTAGATTCTGTTCAAGACAAAGATGTAGATGAGGGTTTCCGCTTCACTTTGGAAGATCCAATCCCAGAAGTTAACAAATCGGCAAACTTTTCAAGGAGGAGTACCGGACTTGCATCATCAAACCCCCAATTGTTTTCTAATGCTTATCAACTTTTGCCCTTGCAATATTAAGGGTGCCCATAATATTAGCAAGCTTGATCAAGCTAAAACTCTTATTCAAACTCACACATCAAAATCCTTTGCATTTCCGAGACTAAACTAAACGCTATTCTCATTGCTAGAGTAGCAAACTATAATAATCCTTCTTGGAATCTATTTCACAATCATAATCAATCCCCCTTTAGTAGATTATTGGTTATCTCTGATCCTGCTTACTACACTCTCTCTCCCATTCCATTTCATTCTCAATTCATGCACTTCCATGCTGTCCACCTTCCCTCTTCCACCTCCTTGTATATTACTTTCATCCATGGTCACAGAACCCTAGAAATCAAACAACAAAATGCTAGATTATTTGCCTCACCTCATTTAAGACTCTCATCCTTAGTTTGTTCTGGGTGACTTTAATTGTATGATGAGAACTTTTGGTAGATATGGTGGTTCTCTTCTTTCTCTTAGAGACATTTCTCCCCTTAATTCTGCCTTGAATAACTCCTCTCTTATTGAAATGTAGTCCTCTAGCCCCCTTTTCTCTTTTTTAACCTTCCAACACTCAACATTTCAACTCCTTACTATTCCCTGTTCTTAAGTGGGACTTCTACTGGTTTATTTTGAAGGAACAAATGGGATTAGACAAGGAGATCCCATGTCCCCTTACATTTTCATTCTAAACATGGAAATCCTTACACAATTCTTCAATCGGGTTATTTCTTCTGGCTCATTCAAACTCCACCCTAAATGCAAAGATCCCCAGATCTCCTCAATCATGTTTCACATGATTTAATAATCTTCTTCAAGGTAAATCTCAAATCTTATTTGGTGGCTTATCCCAGAATAACTCTGAACACCTTAGGATGATTTCTTTTCTCCAGTCTATGGGATCCCATATTTCATATTTAGGAATTCTCCTGGCTTCTAAAATGATTAGCTTCAATGTTTGCCTCCCTTTGTTTGAGAAAATATCATCCTTAATGACATGTTGTGCTAATAAATATCTGACTCACGTAGGTAGACCAACTTTGATTAAATCCATCACTTTTGCTATGACCGTGTATTGGTCTAGGACTTTTCTTCTGCCATAAAAACTCATCACTAAAATCAGACAAGCAATGAAGCACTTTTTGTGGACCAAAAACATGCACTCTAAGAAACTGGTGCCTATTGCCTTTCAGAAATTGGAAAACTTTGGCTTTTGTGGGTCTAGGAATTAATAATTTGAAACTTTGGAATCAAGCTGCTTTTAGTAAGCACTCTGACAACATAACCAATAATAATAACAACTTATGGGTGACCTGGTCTTTCAATCACCACATTGGTAGGAAGAATTTCTGGACTATGGAACAACAACCTGACTCATGGTTGGATTTGGAATACCGTGTTGTAACTTCAAGATCAATTCCTACCTCATCTTCAAGTTATCTCTTCTGGTAATGGTATTGTTAAGTTCTGGCATGACCCTTAGATAAGGACTGGACTGATCTTGTTTAATGTTTTGACATATTCGTAGAGAATCCAGACTGGTATTCCTTTTAAGGCTAAAGTAAGGGCATACATACATGATGGGTTTGTTGTTCTCCCTTACTCTAGTAATCAAAACATCAGAGGTTTCTAGAATTTATTTCAGGGTCAAGTGATTCCTTCAGCTCATCTGGACAGATATGTCTGGTCATCTAAAGCTAAGGATCATTCTATCTCAAATGTTTACATGTTTCTAAATAATAATAACTCTCTGCCTAGATTCAATTGGTATAAAAGAACCTAGAACATCCATAGTCCTCAAAGACGTAGCTTTCTTTTATGGAAAGCGATGAAAAATGCTCTTCACACTTTTACTAACTTGGCTGCTAGAAACACTGTTCAAGGCAAAGTCTGTGTTTCTGCAACAATGGTGATGAGGACACTTTGCATCTTTTCTTCAAATGCTGCTTCACTTTCAACCTTTGGAGGAAAATTTTATCCAATAGGGGATGCACACTCCTAATAGGGATAGCAGAACGGAATGGTATAACATCTTCAAAGCTACTAGATGGAAATGCTCGGCAATAGTCACCTTGCTAATTATTCTAATGATTTTTCTTATTGTCATTTGGAATAAAAGAAACCAAAGAGTTTTCAATGCTACCAAGATCTCTAAAGATGGAATTTTTGCTATGATGAACAAAGATATTAAGAATAGGTTGTTCAACAAGAACTTTTATTTGGAATTTGGCTTTAAGGTTGTATAGATTTGATTCTTGCTAATTCTTGCTGCTACATTATTTTTGTCTCCTCCATTGTGTTATTTTAGTTGTTTAGGGTTTTGGCTTTGCTGTTTTTTTCCCAAGTTGCCCCTGTTATTTCTTATCTTTTGTTTCTTTTTGCTGTATTTTTTGTGCATGAGAGCAGCTTGTTATTCTCATGTTTTTTTCTTTTTTTCTAAGGTAAAATAAATCGGTACCTACTTGCTCTACAAAAAATAATAATATATAACACACAATATAACAATAATCAATGGATGGATAATATAAATTGATACTCATCATTTTTGATGAGGGGAGTCTACAGTAGACTCATGCCCAAGATAAATAGGATGTACTATAGACCTTGAGCCGCATCTAGTGTGATCGAACTCATGTAGATCTCACCGTACCCCTAGAACGAGCATAAGTGATATATAATCTACTCTAGATATCTACAACCTGAGTCTACGTTAGATACCCATCTATAATTCAAATTATCATCATCTAATGATTTCTGTTGAGGGTCCAAAATAAATAGAGTTGGTACCTAAATGTACCATAGACCCCGAGCCATATCCAGCTTTGATGGAACTCGTGTAGATCTCACCGTACCCCTATAACGAGCGTAAGTGATATATGAGCTACTCTAGATACTTGGTCATGTATGGACCTCAACGTACCCCTATAATGAGCATTAGTGATATGTAGCCCACTCGTAGATGATCATCATCATTTCCCTCATAGCCATCATGGATTTTTGAACAAATTTGCATAACACTCAACAAAAGAGAATGATAGGCATATCCCCGTATAATATGCCATCAGGACCACAAAGGAACATCGATGCCGTATATATATATATATATATATCAGATATAACGTCACGTAATCAAGTATGTCTATCACAAACGAAGACTGATATTTTGTCATTGTTTATCAATACCGATGGCCTCTACTATAAGACCAATAATAGACATAGACACTGATATAAAATCAATACTATGTACGGTCACTAATATAAGACCGATACAATTCATCGAACAACACGTACCCTTAGGTCAAGCACGAAGGTACGGATTTACTCCATTCGATCATACACGCTCGTTAGATGTGATTGTGTGACCAATCACTATACCGATCCTGTGTCCGATCGTTGTGGTTTCTGTAGGAATCACTTAACATTTGCATTCGTATCATGAGCTTCGCCTTGCTTTCCGCCTCCCTCAGTAGCCCATAGTCTTTCCTGAAGTTGCGCCAAAGCTCCACACGAACCCGCACTCGAAACAAGGGAAGGACCCTCACTTAAATGGCACCTTTGCCCAGGTCAGTACACTCATTAGTGGTCTACCACCAGGACTGGTGGTCTACCATCGGTCTGCCAGTAGTGGCCTATCTTGGGCGGTAAAGCCCAAGCAGGTTGCCTTCGAGCCATATTGACTATCGAATACGAGTTGCGTCTTCTCCATTGCTTCGCCCTATGAGTCGTGTAGCTCCCTTAACCTGCCTTCGCCGCATCAGGCTTCATTTAGAGTCTATTAGTTGATACTTTGAAAGTGGTTTCTTAAGTATTTTAAATCGTTTTCGATACAGAAAACCACTCTTTTACACGTAGAGTACTGCAGGGCGATTCATTTGCATCCACCTCCTCTAACACGCCAAAACGAACACAACCGACCTTCTCGGTTCACGTGATGCTCACACGTCTATAGATAAGCCTACTTGTGCATGCATATGCATGCATGTACTTGCAAACATGCTTCCGTTACACAAATCACATTTCTAGCTTCATCGAAGCGATCAATCGACCCGGTATTCTCGCATGCAACTTAGCGCACCCGATAGTAGCTATGGCTACATGAGATTGTCGGTAAGATGTTTATATACACGTATAAATATTCCCACACATATATATAACTAATAACACAAATAAATAATCAATATCTACAATCCAAACCATTCATCTATTCTACTGTAATACTTGAATTGTATTTTTATTATATAACTTCAAATATACGTATATGTTTACTTATTAATATACATGTACATACACGTACATTTAAATAAGTATTTCAATTATTACTTAAATCAAAACTTACTTTTATTTAGTAAATCATTTCAATAAAAGTAAAACATCTTTTTATATTATTTTAGAAAATCTCATATTATTTTATAAATATATCATATATACTATTTTATAAAATCTCCTTCTATTTTATAAAATATATTATATATACTATTTTATAAAATCTCATTCTATTTTAAAAAATATATCATTTATACTATTTTATAAAATATAATTCTATTTTGTAAAATATATCTTTCACTTATAAAATTATTTCCTTACTTAAATAATATTTATAAGTACTAGTTTAGCTTTGTTAAGCCTCTAATCATATTAATAATAAGTTAGATCCTTTAAGCTACTTAATTAGCTTACTAATTTTCTCAAAATGCTCATATATAAATTCATTACTATTATATAATTACCAAACTATAATTATAACACATAATTAAGCCTAAACAGTCGTTCAGAATCCCTTAATCAACCCAAAACCAAATCCAAAGCTTACTAACTTTTCAAAACGTACGTAGTCTTTAAGGTTTCTATAGATAATGTGATGATATAAACATGTTTAAAGCATAAACATAAGCCTAATTCAACTATTAACATTCTCTAAATTATTCCATTTTACTTCATAATCACAAATAAATAAATATATGAAGTATAACATGCAAATTAAGTAAGAGAATCATTCTATTCACCTTTCTTCTCCAAACCAAGCTCAGAATCAACAAAACCCACTATTAAGCTCTCTTGAAAGTTGGGATCTAGCTCCACACACTACTTCATGCTAATTCCATGATGGGTTTTGTAAAGAATGAGAAGAGAGGATTTTTAGTGATTTTAGTTTGAATTTAGGAATATATTTGAATGGGTTCGGGGCTTGGAGATTAAGAGGGGATTAAGAAAATATTAAGAAAAGATTAGGAAAGTAAGAGGGGAAATAATGTGAATGAGAGAATGAAATGAAAATATGAAGAGGTTAGCCACTTGTAAGCTAACTTATGGGCTAAGCCCACATTTATTTATTTCTTAAGAAATCACTATCCATCCTCGAAATTTGTTGACTTCAAACATAGCCAAGTTTATACTCATTTTTCTCGTGTCGAAAAAGCAGTCTTAACTATGGGAATTTCGAGACCTAATTCATCCGTCTTTGAAAAATCGAGTATAATGGGCGTTTTTCAATTAATGATTAAATATTTAAATTAAGTATGTAAATATTTGATCATTACAATTGTGGGGTATTATATTCTTCCCTCCTTAAAATAATTTCATACCTAAAATCCCTATGAGTAGAGAAAGTAGCAGGACCGACCAAAATTCCTATATAACTATTTCAGAAAACTTTAGTAGTGTTTTCTGTTATGCTATCAACATTACAGAAACTTCCAAATTAGAATGCATCACACAACTGGGAAATATGCGATAACCTACATTATACCACATTTTCCAAAAATATATACCTCATTTTAAGAATGCTTCTCACCATTTAAATGCAAATCTAAACAAATAAGCATTTAAATGTCCATGCTTCAGCTCTCAAGTTCCAAATTGTACTATCCAAGAGAATTATGTACCAACACAACAACACAAAATTCATACATGGATGACCTTAGCATAGTAACCGATAGTACCATAATTATACATGATAATCTATTAGAGAGTAAGCTCAAGTTGAATTAGTATCAAATTATACCACGGATTCTGAGTCACATCAAAAGACAATAGACTCGTATAGATCCTACCTCAACCCTAAAGTGGGCATGGATGATAGTCGATCTATTTCAGATAGCTATCACTATCACTATCACTCTTTGAATATTCTTTAATTATGAAATTATAACTACCACACAAGCAATCAAACACATAAAACAAGCATTAACCTATCAATAATAATCAGCAATGATAAACAAAAAGCAACAAGCAACCATCAAACAACAAGCGATCAACAAGTAATAATAAAAAACAAGCAACGATCAATCAATAGCAAACAACGATAAGCAACTATAATTAGCATACAAACCATCAAACATGCGAACAAGCATCAAAATCAACAATAACCAAAATCAATCAATAACAAAATCAAACAACAACAAACAATATCAAAAGTAGCAAGCAAACATCAACAATGGATATCTACTAATTAAGCTATAATTGGATGATAATCTATTAATTATTGGGATTGCTCAGGTTCAAACTCACCTCAACCGCACAATGTTAACAAGGATAACATATTAAGTGCACGACGACACTCGCCTAGGCAAGTATCATCTCGTCGCTTAGACGATTATCCAAATCGCCACAAAACTAGTCGGGCAATCCTTCCTCGAACTAACCTAAGCAACCTTAACTATACTGAACTAAAATTTACAATAACTAAAGATCATCCAAAATGACACAATGCCCATTCCAACCCTTCGTTTGCTCTTAAGATTTCTGTGTTACACTAGAGTCGACCACCTGATTCCTCTCATGCAAACTCCGATCCGATTCCTTGGTCCGACCATTGAAATTTCCTCGCACGACAAGAGTCGAGCTTCGAAAATCCCTCGATTGCCTTAAGAATTTGACTCAAGTTCTCATCTTTAATAATCAAGATAAAAACCTTTCCTAACTAGTGCAAATCACCTAGAAACTCTATGATCGAACTAATGATTAGGGACTAATATGTAAATGGACTAATCTTAGAAAATACCCCTTTTGGCACATGGGATTACTCCCATCACTAAGGTTTATCTTTACCGAAGAATTTACCTACTATGAAAGGTGTAAATTTTAGCCTATCTACCAAGTAACTAGCAATAGATAAATATACCGCTTAATTATTCAATGGAATGGAAGTGAGTTCCTCAAAAATAGCGCATACCTCACTATATAAGCTCCTTCCATTTACTGAGCAGTAGGCCTACCAGGACCCGGTAATGCCCATAAGGCATAAGTCATCATCACTTACCCACCTATTAGCAACGTAGGATGATCCTTCTTCAAGTGATCAAGCCAGTAACGATTGTAGCACTCATGCTTTGCTTTAGCTGGATGTCATCTCCTAGTGAAATTCCCCTACATGCCTTGGGAGTGACATATTAGGCCAACTTTCTTCTTTACATAAGCTCGATCTTCCCTTGTATCATGGTCTTGCACTTCGATTGGAGCTTCATACTGCTTTCCAATTTCGCTATCTCTAATGGTACCTTGCAGGTGCTCTCGCGGAGGATAACCATCCTAACAAGACTTCAAAATTAGCCCCAAACAGGGATAAGACTAAGCAATGAATCCTCAACCGATGCTTTAAGACCTAAGGCAAACTCCTTTGCTTACACCAATGAAGTACCGACTATCTCTATCCTCGAATCAAACCAAAATATTGAATCATTCAGCATACCCCCCTACTGACAAGCTGCCCTGCACGAAATGGATGAAGTGCTCAAACTACACACCCTTTCGATCTGATAAATGACCTAAGACCCAAAGCGATGCCTAAATTCACTCCAAGTAACAGGCTTACTCATCGGCTACTTCTAACACTACGTCCTACCCAGCCAAAGTATCCCCTCTCCAACTCCCGAGGAGCAATATTCTCTAGACCTATATTGGCAGAAGCCTTCTCATATGCACACGTCCAAAGCTGTGTCTTAGCAATAGCCCCAGAACTCAAATATGGCTCCCCTAGGCTAAGGAAATCCCGGCACAGATACAGAGAGTCTAAAGCTGATGGAGCAAGAAATACTAGTGCCCCAAGGACCACACCACCTCTGACACCAACCGCATTTGTGGAAAATGTTTGCAGGCAAAAAAACATCCGTTGTAGTAGCTAAATAGTCTTTGAATTAATCAGACATCTTAGACTGCCCTTTTCGTAGTCGTCCGTGTACTTCATCTACTCATACTAATGGCCTGACGAAGATACCTTAGTGGCTAGCAACAGAAATGAATTAAAGTCCTTAAGTCAAGTGGTGTATATAGTATAATATAGAAGAAAATACAACTATGCTCTCTTAACGTATCTCCATCTACTAGATTGATTAACTCAAACTGGTCTACCTGGTCCTAGTGTTGATCCTTAGATCTGATGCCAAATGTAATAAGCCTTTCTTTGTAATATCCAAAAATCATTGTCTCACATCAATGACAGACTTCCAAATACCATAAAAGATAGATTGTCAAGGTAAAATTAGAATGAAACACTAAACCAGGACATCGATGTGATCTCATAATGGAATGATAACATATAATATACAAAATATACGTGAATAGAATAAGATGACAATATTAAGAGATTTTACTAGCGGAAGCAACTGATAAATAAACATTAATACTGAAGGTCGGAATACATCAACTCTCAACAACACGGTGTTTAGAATAAATATCTAGTACAACCTTTCTCATATAGAAATAACAAGTATGTCATGTACTAATAAAATATCAAGTATACATATCCAAAATGACGATGCCATGCCTCCAAAATGCTCCAACTGCGCATCCTGATAGTGTATCCCTAAAAGCACCTAACTCCTAAACTGCTCGACCGAGTACCCAAGAGTTGTCATGACATAAACAGACGAAGACAAAACGCGGGTCATACTTAAATCCTGGTATGAAGGGAACTGTCTCAAAATATTATATATCAAATTATATACACATAGAATAGGAGCTACTAAGGTATTGTCAATCCTCTCCACGAACATGGCTAAAGGGTTACCCGGAATGCCCATAAAAGGTAAAGTAAAACCATCACATAAGTAGGGAATCATAATATAACCTACTCTTCTCTTGTAATCAATCAATCAACAAAACTAATATGATGTAACTGGAATGTAACAACATAATATAATAAATTAACCCAATATACGAATGTAGTGGACAATGTAAATATCACAATACGAGAGTATCCAAGAATGCACAACAATATTATCTACCAATTAATGTAACAAACAATATAACGATAATTGATAAGCGGATTATATAAATTGATACACATAATTTTTGATAAGGGTAGTCCATGGTAGACTCATGCATAGATAAATTGAGTCAATATTTAAATGTACCATAGACCCCAAGCCACATCTAGTGTGATCGAACTCGTGTAGATCTCAATGTACCCTTATAACAAGCATAAGTGATATATGATCTACTCTAGATATTTTTAACCTGAGTCTGCCTTAGATACCCATATATAATTTTATAATGCCCTGCCTTTCTGACCCTTGAATGTCAGCACTAATACATCCACGGTATTAACATGTCGAACAGCTAAGTGCTGGAAAGCAAAATGTTAAGGCAAAGAAAAAGACGAAAAGAAAATGAAAAATAAATAGGAGAACAAAACCATTTGAATCTCATGACGGAATGATAACATATAATATCAAAAGATAATACACATATCTACTCTTATATGCATAGTATTTCAGAGTACTATCATTAGGCCTAGCCAGTTATAATATCATATCCTTACAATTGCCGATATATATACATAAATAATGTAGCAGAAATAAGAATACTACGGTAGGTAAACATCCAGCTCCTCTCCAAGAGCTCAATGAAAATCAATGAAAATATTCCTTTCTTAAACTGCTCGAAGGAGCACACAAGGTAGGGGAAACGAAAGCTATGTTTCGGACATCAGTCTGGTGTGAGAAACTCAACAAATATGTGATCAACATATAATAACACTTTTTAGACCACATGGAATGCCATAATGGTCATCCCTTCAAAAGGACTACCATTCAATAAGTACATATTGCGATACAATAGATAATGTCTAGGGTGATGAACATAAATAAGAAATAAATGTGCTGCGTGTGTGTACAAGACAATAATAATAGTTATACAATCAAAACCACTAAGACACATTCGTATAATTGTGTTCCACAGAGACCCTCAGTATAACGAGGTTGATCTCCTACACAAGGATCAGAGATATCCTTTCAAAGTAGCTTATATCTCTAAATAAAATGTACCTCAGGTTAACATAATTGGTTTTACGCTTGCAAGCCGTGAACACCGAATACATCGCTCCTGCATGCATAACCGAAAGTATCACTAAATATGTAGTCACATGTATCTATGGGCTTTCTTTCAAACTCTTTAGCTATGCACCCCTACTATGGTTTCTATCATTCTAATGGTGAACTCACGTTCAACATCCCAACACACGAGCCACAACTCGAACAGATCTCGACATACGAGCCCTAACTCCAACATATCTCAAAACCATATATGGATTCCCATATCTCAACAGATCTCGGAACCATGCCTGGATTCCCACATTTTGAATAGATCATGAACCTCTGCATGGGTTTAAGGATCTCAATCATATCTCGAATCTCCATATAGATTCCAACATCTTGAATCTCCTCATACGTTACAACATCTCGAACGGATCATGAACCTCTTCCAAAGCATAGAACACGTATATGGTTTTGAAATGGTTACGGTTTTGAGTCATCTCATATAAGTACACTCCCCCGCTCAAGGTTACGGTTTTGAGTCATCTCATATAAGTACACTCCCCCGCTCACCAGGTGCTCCAAAACCAATCTATAGATTTTTGGTTAAATCAACTCCGGTTCTTTCAGAAATAAACAGACAATATATAAAGTGGAGATCCACTCCTATCAGGATGAATTTCCTTATCATTTGTCCTATAAGAGCAAGATGAGTTTATATGTAGGTTGCATCATCACCGAGCGAATAACCATACCTTATAATTTGTAACGACCCGTAATTTTACCACTTTGAAAAATGGAATATTCAAACTTAAATAATCATGTTTTATATAATAAATAAGAATGGTAAACTTATTTTTATAATTGGAAAAAGATTTTGGACTTTTACCGTAACATTGACAAAATTGACAAAAGCCGGTTTTTGGGTAAAATTGGATATACGGTCCAATAATTGTTTTAAAGGATAAATAATTTCTTTTAAAATCATTATATAATGATAATAATTGGTTGATAAAAGTTTGATAATTGTATATATATTTATGTTATAGTGATTGACAAATTTCGTCGCGCATTGACAAAATCAATGTTGTATATTTGCAAATGAATTTTGATACTGTTTTATATTATTTTATAAGTCAAATACCCTTGTTTTAATTATTTAAAGATGATAAGAAATTTATTTTTAAGTATGGTTTACATGAATAAATAGTTTAACAAAAATGTCAAAATGTGACCGTAAACCATTTAGTCGAAAATCAACGTATTGTCGAATAAAAGTTACCGCAACGTTGTTGCACCTTTATGTATATTTACATGTACACATTTTTAAATATGTTAAGTATTAACAATTAACTAATCAAGTTTAATTTTCCTAATTAAGGTCGGAAATTTCTAGAAAATCATTAAGAAAAAGTAAACGTAAAAGGACAAAATCATGTCAAATCAAATCAAATAAAACCTTTAATTTATTTTTCTTATGCATTAAGTGATTAAGATATAAAGTAGTGATGTGACAAAGTGATGGTAAGTGTTTAAAAAGTAAGATAAAGTAAGGATATTTTGGTAATTTTGTAAAGGGTTAATTTTGTAATTCACCACTCCTTACTTTTCCTATAAATACCCATCCATTCTTCTCATTTTCTTCACACTTCTCATTCTTCTTCTTCTTTATTTCTGAGCTTTCTTTTGCTCATTAATGGCTTCTCTTATTAAGAGAGGTAGGAGGGTTAAAAATAGTGGAGTGCTTAAGCACCAATCCACTAATTACTCTCTAACCTCTTCTTAATTCACTTCTTCTTCCTCTCTTCCTTAAATGGCCTTAGGCCATGAGTATGGGATGGGGAGGCTATGGCCGTGAGCTATGGAGGTGGGAGGAAGATTTGGGCCAAGAGCAAAGTAGAGGAGGAAGGATGGTCGTGAGCATGGGCAAGGTAGTGGAGTTGTTTATGGATGTATTAGTGAAGTATTACCAAGCTGTGACGCCCCATAAATTTTAAAAATTATTTCAAAATCGTTTGGAAAAATCCATGCTCGAAATCAAAGAAATTACTCAAAACCATCATTCACATTCAATTCAAATTCAATTCAAATTTGAATTTCAAATTCATCAAAACTGGGCTAGCCTATTGATAGGCATCATAGCCCTCAAAACAATTCAGGAATATCACAAAAATATGAAGTAAAAGTCAAAAGTCGGATGGAAAAAGAACATAAAAATGCATAGACAAAATAATACCCAGGTTTGAAATCTTCTCCAGGTTCAATTTTCGAACATGAAACAGGTGGCCAAACGACCTTTGATTGAACTAAAAATTGGTGCGCAAATAGTAGAAAACTTCAGCTTTCAAACAAAAAAAGAATCGATGAATTCCGACTGGAAATGAAAAGGTTACGCTATCTCAAACATGTACTAGGTTAGTTTAGTGAAGTGTGGTTGGATAAGAATATTGGTAGGAAGTTAATTGATTAGGTTAAAGGTGAGTACTCATTTTTGAATTAACTAATAATTCCAAGTTTAATAATATGAAAGTTAAATATCTTAGATGATTAATATGTTTGATAACTTGGATGTAAAGTTGATTGTTTACATGATTGTTAATATGGATGATTACTTGGTTTGATAAATGATAAGAGAAATTGTTAGAAATTAACCATAGTTAATTAAATGAGAATTTATAAATGATAAGAGAAATTGTTATAAATTAACTATAGTAATTAAATGAGAATTTAAATACATATAAATATGTGTATGGAAATTATTTAGCCTATTAATGGTTTTGAAAATATAAAAAGGTTGAAGATGGATATTATAATATTATGAAATGATTTAAAAGTGAAAAAGAGATTCAATATGGAAAAATATTAGTTTAAATGTTTGAAAATGATTTATAAATGTTTTATAAACATTTAAAAGTGTTTCCATGAAGTTTGAAAAGAAATTGAAAAATAAGTCAAAAGTAGGCGCGTCGCGTAACGGTAGTTCGCGATTTCGTACCATAAAAGTCAAATGAGTGTAAGAATGGAATTTAGCTCGGAATTTTTCGATATAAGAATTTTCCGAACTATTATATCCATAGTTTTCCAACGAAGAAAGAAAATCAAGATTTTATTAAGTAGATTTTGAAATATGTCCAAAATAATTTTTTAAAAACATCGCGGTTTTGCAGTTCGGAATCCAAGAAGGAATTTCTTTATAAATGATATTTTTAAATGATTAAAAATATAAAATAAATTTGATAAATCTATTAAAATTATTTGAATTGGAAAATAAGAATTTTCAAACATTAAAAAAAGTTGTTTTAATCAAATAAGCCGTTTTAAGCACTTTTCGCAGCACTTTTCTGCTGCAGTTTCTATAACTTTTGAACAAAAGATTTAAACTTAACGATTCTTTTCTAGAATCATTTATAAATGTTTTTAAATAAATAATTAAGTGTTTTAAAGATAAATTGATAGTTTTATAATTCTTTTAGAAAGAGTTTAAATAAATGGTTATTATAACACTTAAACAATATAATAGAAATCATTTCCTTGAATGAAATAACAAACTGAGTATGCGGAAATGACTAGTACATTTGTCTGCTTATGAGATCTAAACGGTAAAAAAAGTGTGTAACTAAGGTTAGGAATGGAGCAACCAGTGCCCTAAACTTACTTGGCCTTTGTTTTCTCTTTTAGGCGAGGGGAGGAACAAATCGAAAGGAAAGCCCAGACGCTCTAAAATGGTTTTCCCAAAGTAAAAAGTGAAGAGTTTTCCAAGAGTTAAACAAGGGTTTAAATAAAATGGTTTTAGGTGTGTTGTAACGATGTTTTAAATAACATCATTTTTAACCCATTTAAATGAGGATTTGGAAATAGAAAATCTTTATTAAAGGTTTAAACGTGATTATTAAATAAGATGACTTGGTATTTCCCAAGATTAAAGAGGAGTTTTAAATGAAAGATTCAAAGAAATAATGTTGAAATGTTTTCCTAAGTAGAAGTGGAAATAATTTGAAATTATTCCAAGATTTAAGAAAAGTTTAAATTAACCAAATGATTTGATAAATGAGGCTTAATGATTCCATATACTCTTGAAAAAAAGGAATAAATTGAAATAAAACATCTAAGAAAGATATTTGATTTAAATAAAAGATGAAGTAATTGATTGGTGATTAATAGTCACATATGAACTTAACATCTTTTTTATCGATAATTGGTTTCAAAGGAACCGGGGTCGGATTTTGGCGATTCCTATCCGAAAACCACTTCAAACCAATGTATACGTTCGGAAGTGAAGACATGTTGATGATGATGATTATTGAATACCGGAGATCTTTCTGGGTTGCCCCCAATATAGAGACATTTATAGAAGTGGTTCTATCATGTTTTGAGATATTCAGATTGCAAGGACTATTCGCTACTAATCCCAGAACAAACTAGTATGGATGAGTGTCTGACATTGTATTGCGGAGTCACAAATGTTGACTTTTACAAACGTTTGGTGGCGGAGAAGGCAACTTCTCTTAGCTTAACACCCTTCTCTGAGACGTATGAGCTCAGAAGTTGTATGTTCGTGGAAGTAAAATAGTGATCAAAGGAATGGCAATGTGGCATTCAAAGTGGAACCTGTTATGAAAAAGCGTGGCTTTGTATGAAAAGTGTGGCTTTGTCTAAGTTGAGCGTAACCTCATTCCCAAGCCTCACATCTCGGAAATGATACGGGAACTACGTTACATATTCCAAGCTTAGTATGACGAGGGTGGCATATGATCCCTCAAGCTGACTGGCGGCTTATGATCTAGGTCACTAAGGTGTCCAGACGGGACCCTTATTATCTGGTATAGCGGCGTGTGAGTCCTTGCATGAGAAGCCACCAGATATCAAGAAGTGTGGTAAAATGAGGAATATTGGTGTGTGAGTCCTTGCATGAAAAACCATCGGGTTTCAGTTGCTATGCGTAGTTATCGAGGTTCCCTATCATGTTGGAAATCCAATTCCGATATGAGATTTACGGTTTTGATTGTATTCCCAAAATAGCTGTAATGCTTTGCAAACATTTCAACTACCTCTTTTGTATCACATATTCCGTTGATCCAGTCCGGATATATTCCCTTAGACCTAGTCCGGGTATTGATACCTTATTTGAATATATTTATTTGGAAAGTGTTTTCAAACCAATGTCATTAAGAATAATATCAAATGTTTTGATATAAAGTATTTTGGTTATCATAAGATAAAATCTTGTTCGTATTTATGTGTGGGCGTGGTCTTATGAGATACCCTTCTTTTCAAAGGTTTTGATAACATCGTCATTTAAAATTTCGAGTATCTCACACTGGTTTATCAAGCCTGATCCGGGTATTTTTAACACTTGGGTCAGATCTGAGTAGTTTCAAAATTAGTTGAAGAGGCTTGGAGTTTCCAGAGGAGAGTTGGAGATCTTCATCATCGTATGTACGTATTCTATTATCCGCTGCATCTATTGCATCTGTTTTGTCAGCATTTGTAAAGGCATGTGTCATAATTGTCCAGGCTGAATCTAGTTTAGACTCTGATATATGTTTTAAAATTTTCCACTGTAAAGATTATTGTTGAAATGGTATATGTTATTCCATTAATTTGAGATTCTATTTTTCTGTTCCATTCTATCTTTATTTTTCTTTCTACCCTTAATGATCCGCTTGTTCGTGCAATTTGAGTTGGACATGTGTGGTTTATTGCCGATTCAAAGGGCACGGAAAAACGGGTCATTAAATTTGGTATCAGAGCTTCGGTTGAGCGAACACCTAGGCTTTGTTAGGGTAAGACTCGTCAGAGATAGGCTTAGTAATACCCTAGGACGAGTAACTCATTATAGATAGGGTTAGTAACACCCTAGAATTAGTTTGAGAGTATTATATATGAGCGCGTAATTGTTAGCAACTAATAAGATATTTTGTGTTGATTTATATGTTGAGTGATTTATGGATCCTGATCGATGCGCCTAATCACCATTATCGATGAGGGTTCCTAAACATTTAAACAAGGCGAACCGATACACTGATTTTGAAAAATTTGGGTAAATGAAATAATTTTACCTAAGCTTATGTATTATTTATAAAGAAATAACTTTCGAAAATGGTATAGTTATTAATAGTATGTTAGCTTGTAATTAAGGGAATAATAACCTTTAAGTATTATCATCCGTTGATTTAACAAACACCATGTGAATTAAGTTTCATGATTTGACTATTTTATGTTTGATAATAATACTGGGTTAAGATAAATGAATTATTATAAGATAATAAATGAGCATGTCTTATAAAAAAAGGAGGTATTTTACAAAGATAAGATAATTTTATAAAAGGTAGATATGGAAGATATGAAAATTTAAAGGTGATTAAAAGAAAGTAAGTTAATATAAGATGAAATTATAAAATAGATTTTATAACAAAGTAATCTCTAAAGGATTTTGAAAATAATAATGGTATTATTTCAAATAAAAAGAAATATTTTATGATAACTATTTTGAGAGGCTCGAAAATAAACTAAAAATGGGCAAGAGATGTGTTCGGATGGTAAACACTTCTCTTAAGTATTACTCTTCTTATTAAAAGGATATGTGATACTATTGGTAGTACCTAGTTCCTTGGTATGGTTTTGGAGTTACTCAATCTATATAATTTTCTTAAGTTAAAGAGATAATGTGAATCGTTAATTAATAAATTGATTAGTAATCTTTATAAAAGTGTTTAAACCAAAGATAAATTAGGATCGCCAACTGATAAGATAAAGCGGAATTTTCGATGATTTTGGACAGTCGGAAATTTCTGACGCATACCTAACTCAAAGCTAAGAAATTGATGAAAAGTTTTGATAAAAGATTTTGAAATATATTGAGTAAATGAAATTAGATAAGTATAATTTATAAATATGATTTATAGATAAAAAGGATTTAAAAGCTGAGAATTTGATAATTTATATACTGGTAGTTTTAAATTTGTTTTTCAAAGCTAGAAAAATAATAATATTATTAATTAAGAAATAAGTTATATAACTTATGAATTTATGATAATAGTACATTACAACAAAGTTTAAATTTGTTAAACAGACGGATTTAAGTAAAATCAATTAGAAATTTGGGATTTATATATACTCTTAGGATGTAAAGGTATATCATACAAATATTGATTTAAGTCACGAACTATTTATACACTTAAGTAAAATAATGACTCTTTAAAAAGATAATTATAACCCGGAAAATGTTTTCTAGCATAAATTAAGAATTTGGACTTAAAAGTGATTGATTTGCATAAGTTGTAACATATAATAAACTTAAGTAATAGTTTTACAAAATGATTCATAAATACTATTAGTATTAAAGGAAATATACTAAGTAAAAATGTTTATGAAAAAAAATTCTTTTTATAATAAAGATAAATTATCTATTTAGTGAAAAATGGTTCTTTTAGAATATTTTCCTTTTACAAAAATATTTGGAAATAAATAATTAAAGGGATTATATAAAGAAACATCTTTATAAAATGTTTGAATTTAAGATAAAAGTTTTTATGAAAAGTTTTTGGAAGTTGATAAATACATATGTTATATGTAGATCATTTCATTACACGAATTTGATCTAAGATTCGAGTACGGAACTTTGAGGTGTTTACACCTGTTAACGCTAAAAATTGAATGCTAACACCCCGGTGTACGTAGATATAAAGCGAAAGCACCACCCGTTGGTATGGGAAGAAAAGATAAGCAGAGAAATAACAGAAAGCAATAAAAAGACCGCAGTTTTATAGTGGCTCGGCTTAATATCTAGCCTACATCCACTTTAATCTCCTTTATTGCTGATTCAATTACAACTTTTACAACAATCTTTGATTACAACACCACTTAGACAAGTAGCTAGAACTCCGATGTAGAAGAATCTTTCGAATTCATGTTGAATGTGTTAGATCTCCTCTTGAAGTTCGTTGAAGCATCTTTTGTGTTTGAAGTGTCGGATGAGTCGAGAAAACAGCAGAGTATAGGCGTTCCAAAAGTGAGCCCCCCGTCCCCTTTCAGTTGGAGTAGGTGGGGTATTTATAAGGAGAATTTGGAGTTAGATCATAGGTCGTGAGCGACCTAGGGGTAGGTCGTAGGTCGTGGGCGACCTAGTGGGCACGGTTTACGGCTTAACAGGGGTGCACTTGATCACTTGAACACACTGGTAGGTCATAGGTCGAGAACGACCTAGGGGAGAAGCGGCATAAGAAGTTGTCTTGGTTTGTTTAGGTCGTGATAACCTTAGGTCGCTAGGTTGCTTGTGACGTTATGTCTCTAGGTCGTTGCATCTATCTGTTGTGGTATACTATTGCCCTATGTTGATAGTTAGGTCGCTAGGTCGTTCCATCTTTTAGGTCGCTAGCTCGTTCGGGCTTGTGCTAGTTGCTAAGTCGTCATCTGTTTAGTTCGATAGGTCGCTAATACTTTTAGGTCGTTAGGTTGCTGTTCCTGTAGGTCGTTAGGTCGTTGGTTCTTTAGGCCGCTAGGTCGGGATATCTTTAGGTCGCTGTCAGCTTGTTCTCACTTTAATTCCTTTGTTCGCTTATTTCCTTAGGTCGCTGAGTCATGGAATAGAGGAGTTAACATTTGCCCCTCGAAGTACACGCTTATGCCATAGGTCGCGTGCTTCGATCTAATTCTGCTAGGTCGTGAGCGACCCAAGAGATAAGCTAACTCGCGTGTCCGTTCGTCTTTTTCTCTTTGCCTTATATAAATTGTTAGCTCGTTTCTTCCTCTTTACTTAACTGCTTTGACAACCTTCTCTGCCATTAACGAACCTTCGAGCTTCCAAGGCGAATTCAATCTATCCAGTCGTCGATTCATCTTTACCATCATATTGCGTAAGTGAATTCGATCTTTATTCAACCATGATCACCGCCGAATTTCGAATCCCCATCCTCTGACCCCAGTCCAACTCCATACGTCGCGTTTCACTTTCGAGTCATGTTGCGATCGATTTTCGATCGCCATTAGCTATGTTGTTGTTGTTGTGATTCACGAGAGCACAGCTATGCGTTGGATCTATGATGGATCTGAGATGATTTGAATTAGTTTTCGGGTGATTTGGTGGTATGAAGAGATAATGGATTTCACTAAGAGGATGATGGATTTCATTGTGTAGATGATAACGGGTTATCGGATCACAGGTTAATGAGATAGCGAGCTATTGAGTGAAGAGGAGTTAGTGGGTTAAGGAAAGTAGGGCATAACAGTTTTGACAGGAGATAGCTCGAGATTACTGAGTTACATTAGAAGCGACCTAGTGAATCTGAGCGACATAAGAACCTTTTCGACCTAATAGATTTGGCCGACCTAACAAACCGACTGACTTAAGAATCCTCGCGACCTAAGGGAAACTGGCGACCTTCGAATTCGCGACCTAACTTCTTGCAGCATCACCTTTTGCGACTTAATCTTTAGGTCGCGTGCGCATTCAAGCGACCTAGGACTTAGCCATATTTGCACTGTTTGGCCTTGAACAATGTGACTTAGAAATTTCGACTTATGTTAAGTCGTTGGGCTTGATCTGGACGATTTAAATAGTCCCCGAACTTGCTTGATTCATTCCTACGACTTAAAGGATGAACAGAACTTAAATACTTGTTGAATTTGATTGAACTTCCAACTTTAACGGCCGGAATGAACTGCTTGAACTTGTTGCACTTCTTTACAGATTATATTAACTTTAATGCTAATAACCTGTTAAACACAACATTTGCAGAAAACTAGGGCGAATATACTGCCATTGACTGCCCATATCGAATGACAGATTAGCCGATAAAGAATAATCAACTTAAAAGAACTGTGTGAATAAAATGCTGTGTATTAACAAGTTCAAGTGAAGTATTAAAGCAAAGCTAAATTAATCAACTAAGCTGATTTTTTTGCATCAACACTGTACTTGGACTTAAAACAACAAGCCCTGAAGCTTTATAATTGACAAATATCAACTAGTTTAATTCCAGTTACATTTGCTTGTCATTTTATTAGTTTTGCACAACACTTCACACTTTTTAGGAAACGTGCACCTTCATATTTGAATATCCAGTTCCTTGTGTAGAATGACTTCTCAACAAGAAGAAATAGGGCAAGCTGGAGAGGTTTTTCCAATTGCTAACCTGTTGAATGATCCTCCGGAAAGAGCTTCGACCACTTTGAACCACAGAGTTTTCAGTCAGTTGTGCATTCAGTTTGGCATTGCTGAAGCAGACGCTCGGCTTCCCAGGATAAATGATACTGCTGATAGGCCACCTTACGGCTTCATTGCAGTTAACCGACAGATGTGCTTGAATGGAGCTATTCCTCCTTTCAATGACTTTCTTTGAACGCTCCTTCTCCGATTAACCATCTCTCCTTGCCAACTACACCCCAATGGCTATGCCATCTTGATGGGGTTGTGTGTGCTATTCAGGAGGACACTTGACCGTCTTCCGAGCTTCGAAGAAGTCTACTATTTATGCACTTTCGCAAAGAACAAAGATCATTCTTCAATTATTCTCGTGAGAGGCGCGAGAAACCGTAAACTGATTTTAGACTTGCTCGAGATGCACACAGGTTTTTAAGTCCATTCTTCTATGTTCGTTGCCTCCCGGGGTTCTATGCCATCTGGAGAATAGGAAGTAAGATTGCCTATTTCCGCTCACTTCATTTTTCTGAATTTCTTGGAACTCAAATTGCCAAGTACTTAACTTCAATCTTTACTTTTTGTAGCACTTCCTCCTCCGCTTAGAGATCCCAGCCACAAGCCAACCTTCGAAACATTAAGTGCCGTGGCGGTTGAGGAGAGAAGCATCAAGTTTTTGCTGAAAGACGAGTTTCTACACCAATTTGGGCTTTTACATCCCTCTCGATCTACTCAGCTTCATGAAGCTTCTAGTTCCGAGACTGAAACATTAGCTGCCCCGGTTTCTACCGAAGAAGTCGTATCGAAGGAACCTGTTGCAGGAGCTTCATTAGTGAAATGTTCCACCCCTGCCGATGTCGCGGGGTCATCCGGCAAACTCACACTTTCCCCGGTGATTGAAGAAGGAGTTGAAAAAGAAAGCTTTGTTGGGCATGATGGTGACGATATTTATGGTGGATTGAGTGACCTGATGATAACTTCATAGGAGCTTTTTAAGGATGACCCTGTTACTACTAAAGTTATTTCTCCAGTAGTTGAGGCGACCTCCGCACTGCAACAAGCTCCGTCAGCTCAAGAGTTGACACCGGTTGCAAAAGTCGTCACCGCTCCTAAACCAAAGAGTGGTTTGTAGCTTGACGCGCATAGTTTGCACATCACACACACTTAGGGTTTTTGGCACTTATACGCACTTAGCTTCTTTACTTCGAAGATTTTGAAGTTTCGTATCTTTTTCATTTGCAGATTCTCCAATGGGGCGCAGTAGCTCGTACTATGACGATTTCCAGCGCTATGGAAGGCGTGGCACTTATGACACTAGGCGCTATCTTCCTGCCTTTAAGGAAACTGATGAAGAAAGAGCTGCTAGGAAGGCTCAAGAAAGGAGGGCCTACGAGGAGCGATATGAAAGAAGAGATGAACGTCATAATTCTTCTCAAAGAGGTGATGATTCCCATAAAAGAAAATCACATGATGATAGAGGAAAGAGTCATGTTGTTGAAGATCCGAGCAAGCGGGCGAAGCTTAGCGAAAGGGACGCCTCTGCAATTTCTGAAAAACCCGCTGCTCCTATCCCTCTTGACATCCCCTCCGGTTCTCCTGCTCTCGAGAAAACTGATATTCAGACAATCATTAGTAGGCCTCACTACCGAGTTAAAAAAGGTCTGGCTACTCTTCAAAGTCGTTTCCCGCAGTGGTGCTTGAGGGGAGTGCGCTTTGATCTTTACTTGGTTCCCATCGACAAACAAGCCATGTTAAGGAATCTTGACGCCGTTAAACTCGATATTGAGAGGATGTCTAGATGGAAAAAACTTGTCGATGAGCTTCAAAGCGTCAACCGTGCAAATCTCGAAGCTATGCTAACGATGGAAAACGACTAGTCGAAGTGGAAGAAAGTTCTTGAGCGGCATGATGCAGAAATGACGAGCATCGCTGATGATAACGCGAGACTTGAGTCTGAAGTTAAGAAACTCAAGGAAGACCTTGCTACCTCTTCCGCTTCTTATTATCAAAAGGAAGAGGTTTTTCAAAAGTAAGTGAGAGATGCACATGCTGCCAAGAGAGACGCCGAGATCAAACTTGAAGCAGAGCAACATGTTGTTGAAAAATACCGCAACGACACCGTTCAGTTGCGTGAAAAAGTCAGCTCTCAGGACGCGGAATTGAGATGCTAAAGATCCGGCTTGCTAGAGCTGAAAAAGAATGTGACAATGCCATTTCTGAAAAAGAAGCAGCTGAACAGTCGCATAAAGCAACAAAGGCCAACGTCAGCTCTACTTATTTGAGTTTTATGTCCACGGCGTCTTGGGGCGCGGAAGTCTTGCTTTCTTGGGACCGAAATACGAAATCACTTTGGCCGAAGTATGGGAAGCGGTAATTGACATGCTCGGAGGTGCTGGCTATGCTGAAGCGGACCTTGAAGCATATTATTTAGATGACGAGGCCCATGCAGCTCTTGCCAAAGGAAAAGAGCAACTTGCTAAAGCGCGAGCTGAAGCGGTGGAGGAGGAGCATCCGAGACAGAAAGTACCTCCAACTGCCTCTGTCCGTCCTTCGGTATCAACTGAAGTTGACATTATTGGCTCCAGTTCTCATTCTTCACCTCCTGCAAAAGCCGAAGTTAAAACGGCAATTAATGAGCCTCCCACTGTTCAAGTCGAGGAGAAGGCCCAGGATGACATTGAAGCCGAAAACTTTGAAATCGATGTGATTAAGCCGACTTCTCCAAGTAACTTCGATTCAGATCTGGCTCAAGTGGACTGCTCGTATTCTTTACATGAGCTCGACGAACTTCTTGCTTATTACTTAAGTCCCGACGAGCCAATATCTTCTCTTTTTACGAAGAATACTGATTTTAGATTTTCTTCTTCTGTAGCGGAAATACCAAGTGCTGCACAAACTTCTCCTCCAGCTGTCGCCCCTCCATCTTCTCAAGTTACTCCTCCTTCTGCTTTTTAACCAGGATCGCAAGAAGAAAAAATAGGAGCTCTTCAAGGCTTGGATGATCCGGTTGTTTCACAAGAACAGCAGGCGGAAGAACTTGAGGAAGGTGAGAAGACCTCGGAGCAACCTTATGACGATGACACAAAGCTTTCTGCATTGATTACTCCGGGAAGTGAGTCTTCTTCAAAGAAGAAAGGGAAACGCGCAGTTTCGAAGAAGAAGAAGAAAAGCGCTTCTGCTGGTGAAGAAAAAGTGGAAGCAGATCCGGCTACACCTCCTTCTCCTTCCTCCCCGACCCATCCGCACCGGCTTCAGAAATTAATCATCAAGCCGGGCAAGAGCTATAAAGGTGGAGGGAAGGAGTAATGAGCTTGACTTTACGCTTATTGTTTTGCTTTTTTGCTTTTTGCATGTATTGACCGGAGATTGTGCGGGTACCGGCCCCCGCTTGAAACCTGCACATGTACAAAAATTCTATAGTATGGAATAAAATGGTTCTTTTTACTTGTACAATTTCTTGTCAGTATATGTGTGAATGCATTTATTCTTTGTTTTTGCACAAGTTTCTTTATTTACTTTATATGATACTGCAGTGAGCTCGTGGTATGATGTTTGAGCATTGTTTTTATTAATATAGCTATATGCCCCCATACCACGGCTCATTGCAATATTCTGAAAAGACTTGTACTCTTTTTTTTAGAGAATAATTCTTCCGTTTTGAGGAAATATCACTCTGCTTTTAATAGAGTATGCCTTGGATCAGAGAAGTTTTTCTTTCTTTTTTTTAAAAAAAAAACAAAAATACTTCAACTTTCGGAGATGGTCACTTTTTATTTTTTGAAAAGTGGACTCCCCTACGCAGTGAAGTGAGCTTCCGAAGAAAACTTCGATCTATTTGCCAGAAAATTATATTTCATCGTTGAATGGGCCCACAGGACAGACGTCAGCTATTTTATCGGGTATTTGTTTGTACAAATAAACATAAGTATTCAGCTGCGGCCTGGAAACTTCTTTTTGAGAAGGTGCCCCTTTAGTGGTTCCATCGACGAAGTTTTTGGATGTGCCTCGTTAAAGGGCTTCATTGTTTAGTGCTTCCAAAGAAGGTTTGTGCCTCCGAAGCAGTTTTTTGCCTACGAAGAGGTCTTTGTTTGTGTGCCTCCGAAGAGGGCTTATGCCTCCGAAGCAATTTTCTGCCTACGAAGATGTAACAACCCAATATTTTGGAAATTATTTTAATTTGAATTTATTTCATTTTAAAATATTTTTATAGTGAAGTATAAATTTTTCTAGAATTAATGGGATTTTATTGAAATTTTTATGTTCTGTTTCCTATTTTTAAGCAATTTCTTCCATTCTTTTGACATTTTCTAGGTAATTAATTATTTATTTCACTTTGAAAATGTTTTAAAAATCATTTTATTTCAAAATTTTGTCTAATAATATTTTTAAAATAAAGAACATAATTTTCCAAAGCCATTGGCTATTTTTCTGTAATTTCTGGACACTATTTCTAATTTTTGAGTAAATTTTGTAATTCTTTTTCCATTTCTTTTAAAATTAAATATTTATTTTTATTTCCTACTACTTTGTTTCAGTTGTAAATAATATTTCTGAGTTTATTTTGTTTATTTAAAATCAAAGAGAAAAGGAAATACCAAAGGTTTTAAAAAGTGCAAAACATAAGTCCTTTCACCTTCAAAACTCTTCATTTCTTAAACTCCCCATTCAATTGCTTTTTGGCCGTTCAATTCTAATGACTTAGCCGTGTATTACCTTCTCCTTTAACGTGAAAATACATCAGCACTTCTCATTTTCAAAGCTTCTTCAAAATCTCCTTGGTAATGGCCTCCTCTTTTACACCTTTTCTTCCATTTTTCCTATTTTTTTGCCTTGTTTCTCTTCAAATTTGCATGGCCTCTTCACCATAGCCACGGCCACCATCCCCTACCACTCCTCCTTGGCATTATCACCAACCACCACTTCAGGTTAGACCATGGCCGAACCCTCCTTGAAGCCAAACTTCACCAAAAATGCAAGCAATGTACAAAACAATGCATAGCCGAGCACATTGTTGACCACCACCCCATTTTCCTTCACCTCCACCATCTTTGGCCGCCACCAACCCCTTGTCCAGACCCTACCTCATTGCTCCAGCCCCTGATCTACCACCTGGACCCTCTGGTCGAAACTAACCATCCATGGTAGAGCCTTAGTTTGACCACTTTTCCACTTATTTGCTTACAAAACCCCTTCACCTTCACTTATTCATAACTCCACCATTGTGCACCACTTTGGCCGAGCCATGCAAGCCCAAACCAAAGCCTAAACCTGACCAAAACCTAACCCTATGCAACCCCTAGGCCGTGCATACTATATGAGAAGCAAGGAAAAAAGTTTGGGATTCGTATTCGCTTTTATTCCAAAGTTATTTCATTTTGAAGTTGTATTGAAATTTGTTTTGTTTGATTTTTGTTTTGGGTTGTACACAAGAGTTGTAGCTTGGATTCGCTCTCTACTCAAATCATTGTCGTGTCATCGTGCTTGGTTTTCTTTTGTGCTTTTGGTCTTGAAATCTTCAGCAATAAAAGGTGAGTAAAAAACTCACACGACGTTCATACTTATGTAGTTGTGAAACAACAACAATTGAATATGTAGAAAAATCTATATTATGTTGTAAACTGCCTGTGATAATTATATATGATGTTAAACTGTTAAAAATTCATGTCATATCATTCTATTAATTATTTATGTTATTATGTTCATTTTTATCAGTTTATCACACTGCAAGTTCCCTGTAGATTAGGTTCACTATGGGTTGAAATGATACATACCCGAACAGACTTTAGAATAGGGAAGGATTGTTATGGGCTGAAATGATAAGCCTGAGCGACCTTTTAATAACTTTTATTTACTTGGAATTGCGGGTTTGAAATGATAAAACCCGGGTTTTCTTTGTAAACTACAGATTGAAATGATATATTATCCGTATCACTTGAATTAGGCTAGAAAACTATATACAGGCCCGTGGTTATTTTATAAATGTTTTCTGGAATTTTTAAATATTTTAAAGGTGTATATATATATATGAAAATTTGATTAAATTAGATTTTTAAATATTAAATAAAGAAATTTTGGAATTTTCTATAAGTTAAATTGTTAGAAAAATGAATAGTTACATTGAATTTTGGAAGGACAACTTGAGTGAAAATTTGGAATTTTGGTTAATTAAATTTAGTTGTTTAAATATAAAATAAAATAAAAAATAAAAAGGGTAAATTAGATTTTATTTTGAGAAAATGGAGAAAATAAAAGTGTTAAGTTGTTTATTTAAAAATGTGAAGAATTAGAGACTTTTACACTTGAATCTATTTGGTAAATTGTTGAAAATAGGATTTAATTATAAGAAATTTATTGTGTAAAAACAATATATTTAATGATATGTTAATGAACATTTTTAATGTTAAATTATGATTTTAAAAATGTTTAAAGAGTTTAAATTGAAGTTTATTATTTGCTGGAAATACACTAAAAAGCTGGAAATCACTTTTAATAGCATTCTGAAATGCTATGGTTCAGAATTACACTAAAAATTAAGTAAAAAGGCTATTACAGCATTTCTGAAATGCTGTAGTTGCTGTAGTTGAACTAATAGGCAAAAACTTTACTAAGGTCTATTATAGCATTCTCTGGAAATGCTGTAGCAGTCTGCAGTCTTTGTAAAAATCAAAGAAAACCTTTATTTTGAAATCTGAGCTACCGCAGCATTTCTGGAAATGCTTTCCTTGCTGTTTAAACTAATTTTTCAACTAGAAATGAGATATAACAGCATTTTTTAAGTGCTGTCTTTGCTGAATTAAAACGTTTTCAAATATAACTTATAACAGCTTTTTCTAAATGCTGTGAAAGGCTGAAATTTTAATAATTAGGGGTTTTGACTTAGCAAATGAACTCAAAATGGTTTGAAACTTTGAAAATTGAATACTTGACTTGAAAGAATAATAACTTCACTTTTAAATGGTTTAAATGAATTAATTTAATTGGTATATAAACTATTTAAAGGGTGTTTTGATAGAGTAATAAATGAGTGATGTTTTGGAATTAAAAAGGTATTAAATTGATAATTGGATTTGAATTCAAATAATAATTTGAAAAGAGTTTGAAAAGGATATGATATTTTGAGATATTGAAATGATTTAGAAATGATAAATCTTTATTTTGATAAATATATGGTTTTGAAATGATATTTTATTTTGAAGTAAAGTATTGTTTTAAAAGTTATAACCACGGGTTATAATAACGATTGGTTGTTAAAGAGACCGGGATCGGATATGGACATACTCTCTGTCGATACTGAAAACCACTTTGACAACTGTGTACGCGGTGGAGTTTCCAGAATGAAGTAGGATGGTGGCGACGATCCTAAGGTATATACGTGGACCCAACTCCCGTGAGTTGGCATAAGATGGCTAAAACAGGAGCGATCGACGGGCCAAGGAGGTAGCACCTCTTATCGGACACACTTCTTCGATACCATTCTATTACTTGTGATTGATTTGGTGGCCACCCTTGATTTGGGAGTGTTATTCGAGGTGGGCGGTAGTGGCTGCTATGCGTCACCACCAGTCCGGATGTGTAATTGGTATATCTACCCTGGCATTGCCTTGTGTGCCGTGTCACCTACCATATCGAGCTTTACTACGAGTTTCTATTGGTGTCGTACCTATGGAGTATCTTCTCATAGCCTCGCGAGGTATGCAGGTACTGTGTAGACTATTGGTATTTTACGTGTTAAGGTGGAAAATGTAAAGCCTTAACGCTATTTAAAAGTATGTTTATTTTATGATTAGACATTATTATAATAGTGAATATTATTACATAGTAGATAGTTTAACGGATCCTTAAAGAATGGGCGATCCCAAGCATTCTTTAAGTTACTTGTACCTTTATTACAGTTCACTTGAGTTGGTTTACATTATATAAGTATGTATGTCCTGACTCGAGTGTTTGTGTTTTATTTACGTTCGGGTCAGCCTGAGTATTCACAGTTTTGGATTCACTTTTCTGGAGCTAGGAATCGCTGAAGATTCTGCTTATCTAGTTATCTATCTATTTCAGTTTCAGTTGTTCTATTTCAGCTTTTGTATTAGAGACTTATGTATTTGGGATTTCTATTGTACTTGTTTCAAAACTGTATTGGTTTTCAGACTATGTATTTTGTATCTGTTTTGAGACTTTGTATTGTGGTGGCTTCATGAACCACTATTTATTTTATTTCCGCTGCGAGTTATTCTGATATTTCTGTGTCTGTGATTCCGTGAATGATTTTATTTGCTCCAAATTTTATTACAATCTGTTATTTTGCATTATTCAAGTCTGACATGTGTGGATTATTGTCGATTTGAATGGTCCAAAATAGTGGGTCGTTACGAAGAGGTCTTTGTTTGTGTGCCTCCGAAGAGGGCTTGTGCCTCCGAAGCAGTTTTCTGCCTACGAAGAGGTCTTTGTTTGTGTGCCTCCGAAGAGGGCTTGTGCCTCCGAAGCAATTTTCTGCCTACGAAGAGGTCTTTGTTTGTGTGCCTCCGAAGAGGGCTTGTGCCTCCGAAGCAGTTTTCTGCCTATGAAGAGGTCTTTGTTTGTGTGCCTCCGAAGAGGGCTTGTGCCTCCGAAGCAGTTTTCTGCCTACGAAGAGGTCTTTGTTTGTGTGCCTCCGAAGAGGGCTTGTGCCTCCGAAGCAGTTTTCTGCCTACGAAGAGGTCTTTGTTTCAATTGTCGCTTAGCGATTCCTCGTCATCATTCTCAAATGCATGTTCTTTTCTTTGTTAAGCCGTTTGATTTTTCCAGAGAAGTGTACTTCATGGTTGAGTGAATCCACGGGC
The DNA here is from genome assembly GCA_030737815.1 of Allium fistulosum. Taxonomy (NCBI): domain Eukaryota; kingdom Viridiplantae; phylum Streptophyta; class Magnoliopsida; order Asparagales; family Amaryllidaceae; genus Allium; species Allium fistulosum. The sequence continues at coordinate 1,005,245,253 of CM060908.1, forward strand.
AGACGCAAGCCACTTAACCGGATGTCTGTTTGCACAAACGATCGCAGTTGGTTAGCAAGGGCCTAGTGCCTTCCTTTGGGAAGGTGCCCGTTTGGTGGAATCACTAACCGTTTGCAGGAATTAAGTCTGGAATTTTCGGTGCCTGACATTTGTTTATTGAGTGATTTATGGGAATCGCTTGGGTTTGTGACGTGTTGAATAGGTAATTTTTTGCTTTGATTGCCTGCAATATTAAATCGATATTTTAGCAACACATTTAAAATATTTGCACATCGAAATAAGATAGGCATTTTAAAGCAGTAAAAGACATAAGATTTATAGTGGTTCGGCCAAGAATTGGGCCTACATCCACTTTATAGTTCTTATTATCACTTTGCACTGCTTTTACAATGGCTTACAATACAAGTATGATACATCCATAATCATTTTACAAATTTAAGCATTGCTTCTAAGTAAAATATGGATGCAAGTGGTTGCTGTTCCAGGCTCTCGGGATTGGATCTCCTTCGACAGTTGTGAGTTTGAAAGTACCATCGAGAAGTTTTTTGCCTATGACATACGGCCCTTCCCAGTTTGGCCCAAACATTCCTGTTGCTGTCATGATCCTTTTCAACACTAGATCCCCAATTTCAAAGCTGCGTTGACGAACTTTAGAATTGAAGTGCCTGGCTATTCTTTTCTGTTGAGCTACAACTCTGAGTTCAACTTCTTTCCTTCTTTCATCAAGCAAGTCAAGTGCTTCAAGTTGCAGCATTTCATTTTCAGCTTGGTTGAAATGAATTCTCCTGTGCGAAGGGACTTCTATTTCCACTGAAATCATTGCTTCTGATCCGTATGCTAATGAGAATGGAGTGTGCCCAGTTGCAGTTTTGTGGGTAGTCCTATATGCCCATAGTGCTAGTGGCAGCTTATCAACCCAACCACCTTTTTCTTTTTCCAGTTGCTTTTCGATGGTTGATTTGATGATTTTGTTCACTGCTTCCACTTGCCCGTTTGCCTGCGGATGAGCCACTGCTGAGAAGCTTTTTCGGATTTTGAATCGTCTGCAAAATTCCTGGAATTCTTCGCTTTCGAATTGAGTACCATTGTTTGTTATTATCTTCTGAGGCACACCATACCTGCAAATGATATTTTTAATTACAAAATTTATCATCTTTTTAGAGGTAATAGTAGCCAATGGTTCAGCTTCAGCCCATTTAGTAAAATAATCAACAGCAACAATGGCATATTTGATCCTGGATCTGGCAATCGGCATATGACCAATAAGATCTATTCCCCAAATGGCAAATGGCCATGGACTGACCATCTGTGTTAGCACGGTGGAAGGTGCTCTTGGGATTTTTGCAAATCTCTGGCATCTGTCACACTTCCGGGAGTAGCTAGCAGCATCTCGATTAATATCCGGCCAAAAATAACCATAGTGAAGAATTTTCTTTGCAAGAGTTTAGCCACCTGAATGATCTCCACACTCTCCTCCGTGCACTTCAGCCAAAATTGTCTTAGCCTCTTCTTTAGTTACACATCGGTGTAATGGCATCGAGAATCCTCGTCTGTACAGATGGTCGCCTTGAATTAAATATCTTGGAGCTTTTCTTAAGAGCTTTTGGCGTTCTTTTGAGTTTTCTGGCAAGGAGCCGTTGAGCAGATATTCCTTGATTGGGGTCATCCATGACTCCTGTTCTTGAGATACAGCCATGATCCAATCAACATCCATCTCATCAATACTCGGAGCTGTCAAGACTTCTACAGGGACCAATCCCAATAATTGAGCTTCGCCAGAACTTGAGTATTTTGCGAGAGAATCCACCTTCATGTTCTCTTCCCGGGGGATATGTTTGATTGTATAATGATCCAAATCATCGAGAAGTTCACATGCTTTTGATAAGTAAGCTGGCAGATTTCCTCCTTTAGTTTGAAACTCTTTCTTGACTTGGCATACAATAAGCTGGGAATCACTGAAGATCTGCAACACTTTGATGCTCAGTTCTTTAGCAATCCTCAGACCGACGATAAGAGCTTCATATTCGGCTTCATTATTTGTCGAAGGAAATTCTAATCTCAATGCATAGCACAATGACCGCCCTTCGGGGGTTTCAAGTACAACCCCAGCTCCGGAACTGTAGTCATTTCTTGCACCATCAGCATATAATTTCCATCGGATCGGGATATCAGTAGTCACTTCTTCTTCGTTGCCACCTTTATCTGTGCATTCTGCAATGAAATCTGCTAAAGCTTGTCCATTGATTGCTCTTTGGGGATGGTAGGTGATATCGTATTGACTGAGTTCAATTTTCCACTTCAGAAGACGACCCGTAGTTTCAGGGCGGAATAGGACTTGCTTTAGAGGTTGATCAGTGAGGACTTTAATAGGATGAGCCTGGAAGTACGGCCTCAGCTTTCTGGAAGCGATCAATAGACAATAGGCGAGCTTTTCTAACTTTCAATAATTCATCTCTGCCCCAGTGAACCTTTTGCTGATGTAATAAACTGGATGCTGAACTTTTGCGTCTTCTCGTACCAACGCTGCACTGAGAGCATGAGATGAAACTGCTAAGTATATGAATAGATCTTCACCATTGTCAGGCTTAGAAAGTACTGGAGGTGTTTCCATATGATGAATCAGCTCATCAAAAGCTTTTTGACACTCAGGAGTCCATTCGAAATTCTTCTTTCCTTTCTTCAAAGCATCAAAGAAGGGAATGCATTTATCTGTGGCCTTGGAAATAAATCGACTCAGAGCAGCGACTTTCCCGTTGAGGCTTTGCAATTCCTTCTTTGTTCTAGGGGGTTTGACTTCTCTTAAGGCAGTGATTTGAGCAGGATTAGCTTCGATGCCCCTAGCACTCACAATGAAACCTAAGAATTTTCCGGACTCAACCCCGAATGAACATATCAGAGGATTCAATTTCATTCCATACTTTCGGAGGATCGCGAACATTTCTACCAGATGGTCCATGTGGTCTACTACCTTCTTTGACTTCACCAGCATATCATCAACGTATACTTCCATAGTCTTGCCAATTTGAGGTTTGAACATGGCATTCACGAGTCTCTGATAAGTTGCCCCTGCGTTCTTTAATCCGAAGGGCATGACTTTATAGCAGTAAAGACCAACATCAGTGATGAAGCTTGTGTCCTCCTGATCTGGCTCATGCATCATGATTTGATTGTATCCTGAGTAAGCATCCATAAAAGATAATAACTCATGCCCGGCTGTTCCATCCACCAACTAATTGATTCTGGGCAACGGGAAACAGTCTTTGGGACATGCTTTATTCAAGTCTGAAAAATCGATGCATACTCTCCACTTTCCATTTGCTTTTTTAACCAACACCGAATTAGAGACCCAATTTGGATAAGTGGATTCTCTAATGAAGCCATTCTCCATGAGCCGATCTACTTCTTCTTTCAATGTTGTTGACCTTTCAGGACCCTGAGTTCTCCTTTTCTGGTTTACATGTGTGAATTTCGGATCAATATTTAAGGCATGCACTGCGATTTCTGGAGATATTCCACACATGTCAGCATGACTCCAAGTGAATACATCCAGGTTTGCTTTCAAGAATGATATTAGCATATTCTGAACTGTGACACCGAGTTGTGAACCTACATTTAGCACCTTGTTTGGATCCTTCTGGTCAACAGGTATTGGCACTGTTACTTCTACCAGCACCACTCTATTCTCCCCTGCACTGGTTTTCCTAGGGTCAATTTCCTTTCGTGCACCACTATTCTCACCAGTGCAGGGCCCACCCCGTACTTGCTACAAGGTGGGTTCTTTGATGCGGAGCGGAGCTGCCGCACCCTTTCCCATCTCTCTCTTCTTCGCATCCCGCAACTCTGTGAGATAACACTCCCGCCCAGCATCCTGGTCCCCTTTCAAAACACCAACGCCACTATCAGTGGGGAATTTCATAGTTAGGCACCATGGGGCGAGAATAGCTTTGAATGCAGCAAGAGTTGGTCGTCCCAAGAAGGCGTTATAAGCGGAAAATTCATCAACAATAACAAAAGTTTGCTTACAGACCACTTTTCTTTCCCCTTCACCAAGTTCTACAAATAAGTCGACGGTTCCGATGGGCTGTTTCGGTTCTCCAGTGAACCCAACAATCTTTTGCGAAGAAGCTTGAACATCAGCCATTGGAATCTTCATTTGATCAAAGGTCTTTTTGAAGAGGATATTACAAGAAGCGCCGCAATCAACAAGCACTCTTCTCACAATAGCTGGTCCAATACCGGTGGTTATTACCAATGGATCCATGGTGGGAGCCTCAACTCCCATAGAATCTCTAGCTCTGAATACGATGTCATTGTGATAAGTTCTTTGCTGTTTTGAAGGCACCGCATCTTCCAAAACAAAAACAGTTTCTTCTTTTGGGGCATGTCTCAGAGCATGAGCATATCTTTCCATTTCTCCCCAACTTCTGCCTGCTGGGTGTGGACCCCTTGTGATTACATTAATTACAGGCCTTTCAGATTCCTGCACCACAGCCTTTTCACCCGAGCCAGATTGACGAGCAAGAAGTTGTTGCCCCTGAGTAGATGAGGTAGGATCACTTCTATTTCTCTTGACATACTGTTGCAGTTTATTTTGTCGTAGCAGCTCTTCAATTAAATTCTTCAAATGGCGACACTCATTAGTGTCATGGCCAGGCTGATTATGAAATCGACATAATCTTCCATTGGGAACAAAATTTTTTCCAAGCTTCAACTTAGGTGGCTCAGGGTACTCGATAGCATCCTTAGTTGCGAAGAAGATGTTCTCTGGAGTCTCAGTTAAAGGAGTGAATCCCGAAAAACGGCGTGGTTTCTTCATATCTTTCTGCTTTTTCCCACCATTATTTTCCCTTTTCTGACCACCAGATTCTTTCTTGTTAGAAGTTTCAGCCACATGGTTGTTTTCAATTTCAACCACAACCACCTTTGCTGGTGTAGGAAGATTTTCCAGACGCATAAATTCGTCAGCCTTCTTATAAAACTTCTCCAGTGAGTTTGGTTCCTTCATCTTTAACCATTTTCCGTACTTACTTGTTTTATCGATGGCTCGCATCAAGTAAGTTAGAATCATTCGAGGCTCAGCATTATCCACTTCAGCCAAAGCTATATTGAAGCGGTTCAAGAATGATTTGATAGATTCCCCAGGAGCTGTCCAAGGCTGGACAATGACATTATGTCCTTAGATTTTAACGCATACAATCTGAATTGGTCCTTGAATTTACGAGTTAAGTCAGAGAATTGATCTACAGATCGAACTGGTAGCTTTGTGAACCAAAGTAAAGCTACTCCCTCCAAATAGACAGGAAAATATCTGCATTTAATCTCATCTGTTGTCCTGGCACCTGTCATATGGCAGTCGTATTTGTATAAGAACTGATTTAGGTCGCTTGTTCCCCGATAGGCTGGGATAGTAGGAGGAACAAATTTCTTTGGAAATTCAGCTTTTAGAATTCTTTCGGTAAACGGAGTCTTGCTTGGAGCAAATCCCCAGTCATTTTCATCTTCATCCCTTTGCATACTTTCTTTCATAATTTGACGAACCATTCCTGATAAGTATTCCTCATCGTTCAGAGGCTTTGCCGGGCAGACGTCAACCACCTTTTCGAAAGTTTGTCTGAACAAACGTTCACGAAGAGGCGGTTGCGGCCTTGATCCTCCAGCTTGGGGAGGTGCCCCTTCGGCAATGCCAGCTGCTCTTTGAGGAATATCTTTCTCTTGGGAATCATGAGTATATTCGGCAAAGGTTGGTTCATTATTTTCTGGTTAGCGGTTCATCCCAAGTAGAGCGTTTAACCTATCCATCATCAAAGCATTTTGAGCTTCCATTTGTTGGTATAACCCAGACACAACATCGTTGAGTTCAGCCCTTGTGACTCCAACAGCAGGAGTCGCCTGATTTGGCACTGGAGAGGAAGCAGCCCTGTCATTAGCATCTTCGGATCTAGTAGATCTACTCTTTCTTCCAGGAGCCATGATTTCAGATAGACTTCTGGTTTTTAAGGAGAATCTTTCAACAAATCTTTGCAAAGCAATGGTGAGAACACTCCTGAGTTCGATGTTCTTAGTGAAAGCACCAAAATGTTAACGCTAAAAATTAAACGCTAACACCCCGGTGTAAGTAGATATAAAGTGAAAGCACCACCCGTTGGTATGGGAACAAAAGATAAGCAGAGAAATAACAGAAAGCAGTAAAAAGACAACAGTTTTATAGTGGTTCGGCTTAATATCTAGCCTACGTCCACTTTAATCTCCTTTATTGCTGATTCAATTACAACTTTTACAACAATCTTCGATTACAACACCACTTAGACAAGTAGCTAGAACTCCGATGTAGAAGAATCTTTCGAATTCATGTTGAATGTGTTAGATCTCCTCTTGAAGTTCGTTGAAGCGTCTTTTGTGTTTGAAGTGTTGGATGAGTCGAGAAAACAGCAGAGTATAGGCGTTCCAAAAGTGAGCCCCCCGTCCCCTTTCAGTTGGAGTAGGTGGGATATTTATAGGGAGAATTTGGAGTTAGGTCGTAGGTCGTGAGCGACCTAGGGGTAGGTCATAGGTCGTGAGCAACCTAGGGGTAGGTCGTAGGTCGTGGGCGACCTAGTGGGCACGGTTTACGGCTTAACAGGGGTGCACTTGATCACTTTAACACACTGGTAGGTCATAGGTCATGAACGACCTAGGGGAGAAGTGGCATAAGAAGTTGTCTTGGTTTGTTTAGGTCGTGATAACCTTAGGTCGCTAGGTCGCTTGTGACGTTATGTTGCTAGGTCGCTGCATCTATCTGTTGTGGTATACTGTTGCCCTGTGTTGATAGTTAGGTCACTAGGTCATTCCATCTTTTAGGTCACTAGCTCGTTCGGGCTTGTGCTAGTTGCTAAGTCGTCATCTGTTTAGTTCGTTAGGTCGCTAATACTTTTAGGTCGTTAGGCCGCTGTTCCTGTAGGTCGTTAGGTCGTTGGTTCTTTAGGCCGCTAGGTCGGGATATCTTTAGGTCGCTGTCGAGATTTGAAAAAGATTTGAATTGGAAAATAAGAATTTTCAAACATTAAAAAAAGTTGTTTTAATCAAATAAGCCGTTTTAAGCACTTTTCGCAGCACTTTTCTGCTGCAGTTTCTATAACTTTTGAACAAAAGATTTAAACTTAACGATTCTTTTCTAGAATCATTTATAAATGTTTTTAAATAAATAATTAAGTGTTTTAAAGATAAATTGGAAGTTTTATAATTCTTTTAGAAAGAGTTTAAACAAATGGTTATTATAACACTTAAACAATATAATAGAAATCATTTCCTTGAATGAAATAACAAACTGAGTATGCGGAAATAACTAGTACATTTGTCTGCTTATGAGATCTAAATGGTAAAAAAAGTGTGTAACTAAGGTTAGGAATGGAGCAACCAGTGCCCTGAACTTAATTACTTGGCCTTTGTTTTCTCTTTTAGGCGAGGGGAGGAACAAATCGAAAGGAAAGCCCAGATGCTCTAAAATGGTTTTCCCAATGTAAAAAGTGAAGAGTTTTCCAAGAGTTAAACAAGGGTTTAAATAAAATGGTTTTAGGTGTATTGTAACGATGTTTTACATAACATCATTTTTAACCCATTTAAATGAGGATTTGGAAATAGAAAATCTTTATTAAAGGTTTAAACGTGATTATTAAATAAGATGACGTGGTATTTCCCAAGATTAAAGAGGATTTTTAAATAAATGATTCAAAGAAATAATGTTGAAATGTTTTCCTAAGTAGAAGTGGAAATAATTTGAAATTATTCCAAGATTTAAGAAAAGTTTAAATTAACCAAATGATTTGATAAATGAGGCTTAATGATTCCATATATTCTTTAAAAAAAAGGAATAAATTGAAAATAAAACATCAAAGAAAGATATTTGATTTAAATAAAAGATGAAGTAATTGATTGGTGATTGATAGTCACATATGAACTTAACATCTTTTTTATCGATAATTGGTTTCAAGGAACCGGGGTCCGATTTTGGTGATTCCTATCCGAAAACCACTTCAAACCAATGTATACGTTCGGAAGTGAAGACATGTTTATGATGATGATTATTGAAAACCGGAGATCTTTCTGGGTTGACCCCAATATAGAGACATTTATAGCAGTGGTTCTATCATGTTTTGAGATATTCGGATTGCAAGGACTACTCGCTACTAATCCTAGAACAAACTTGTATGGATGAGCGTCTGACATTGTATTGCGGAGTCACAAATGTTGACTTTTACAAACGTTTGGTGGCGGAAAAGGCAACTTCTCTTAGCTTAACACCCTTCTCTGAGACGTATGAGCTCAGAAGTTGTATGTTCATGGAAGTAAAATAGTGATCAAAGGAATGGCAATGTGGCATTCAAAGTGGAACCTGTTATGAAAAAGCGTGGCTTTGTATGAAAAGCGTGGCTTTGTATGAAAAGCGTGGCTTTGTCTAAGTTGAGCGTAACCTCATTCCTAAGCCTCACATCTCGAAAATGATACGGGAACTACGTTACATATTCCAGGCTTAGTATGACGAGGGTGGCATATGATCCCTCAAGCTGACTGGCAGCTTATGATCTAGGTCACTAAGGTGTCCAAACGGGACCCTTATTGTCTGGTATAGTGGCGTGTGAGTCCTTGCATGAGAAGCCACCGGATATCAAGAAGTGTGGTAATATGAGGAATATTGGTGTATGAGTCCTTGCATGAAAAACCATCGGGTTTCAGTTGCTATGCGTAGTTATCGAGGTTCCCTATCATGTTGGAAATCCAATTCCGATATGAGCTTTACGGTTTTGATTGTATTCCCAAAATAGATGTAATGCTTTGCAAACATTTCAGCTACCCCTTTTGTATCACATATTCCGTTGATCCAGTCCGGATATATTCCCTTAAATCTAGTCCGGGTATTGATACCTTATTTGAATATATTTATTTGGAAAGTGTTTTCAAACCAATGTCATTAAGAATAATATCAAATGTTTTGATATAAAGTATTTTGGTTATCATAAGATAAAATCCCGTCCGTATTTATGTGTGGGCGTGGTCTTATGAGATACCCTTCTTTTCAAAGGGTTTGATAACATCGTCATTTAAAATTTCGAGTATCTCACACTGGTTTATCAAGCCTGATCCGGGTATTTTTAATACTTGGGTCAGATCCAAGTAGTTTCAAAATTAGTTGAAGACGCTTGGAGTTTCTAGAGGAGAGTTGGAGATCTTCATCATCGTATGGACGTATTCTATTATCCGCTACATCTATTGCATCTGTTTTGTCAGCATTTGTAAAGGCAGGTGTCATAATTGTCCAGGCTGAATCTAGTTTAGACTCTGATATATGTTTTAAAATTTTCCACTGTAAAGATTATTGTTGAAATGGTATATGTTATTCCATTAATTTGAGATTCTATTTTCTGCTCCATTCTATCTTTATTTTTCTTTCTACCCTTAATGATCCGCTTGTTCGTGCAATTTGAGTTGGACATGTGTGGTTTATTGCCAATTCAAAGGGCACGGAAAAATGGGTCATTACATTTGGTATCAGAGCTTCGGTTGAGCGAACACCTAGGCTTTGTTAGGGTAAGACTCGTCAGAGATAGGCTTAGTAATACCCTAGGACGAGTAACTCATTATAAATAGGGTTAGTAACACCCTTGAATGAGTTTGAGAGTATTATATATGAGCGCGTAATTGTTAGTAACTAATAAAATATTTTGTGTTGATTTATATGTTGAGTGATTTATGGATCCTGATCGAGACGCCTGATCACCATTATCGATGAGGGTTCCTAAACATTTAAACAAGGCGAACCGATACACTGATTTTGAAAATTTTGGGTAAATGAAATAATTTTACCTAAGCTTGTGTATTATTTATAAAGAAATAACTTTCGAATATGGTATAGTTATTAATAGTATGTTAGCTTGTAATTAAGGGAATAATAACCTTTAAGTATTATCATCCGTTGATTTAACAAACACCATGTGAATTAAGTTTCATGATTTGACTATTTTATGTTTGATAATAATACTGGGTTAAGATAAATGAATTATTATAAGATAATAAATGAGCATGTCTTATAAAAAAAGGAGGTATTTTACAAAGATAAGATAATTTTATAAAAGGTAGATATGGAAGATATGAAAATTTAAAGGTGATTAAAAGAAAGTAAGTTAATATAAGATGAAATTATAAAATAGATTTTATAACAAAGTAATCTCTAAAGGATTTTGAAAGTAATAATGGTATTATTTCAAATAAAAAGAAATATTTTATGATAACTATTTTGAGAGGCTCGAAAATAAACTAAAAATGGGCAAGAGATGTGTTCGGATGGTAAACACTTCTCTTAAGTATTACTCTTCTTATTAAAAGGATATGTGATACTATTGGTAGTACCTAGTTCCTTGGTATGGTTTTGGAGTTACTCAATCTATATAATTTTCTTAAGTTAAAGAGATAATGTGAATCGTTAATTAATAAATTGATTAGTAATCTTTATAAAAGTGTTTAAACCAAAGATAAATTGGGATCGTCAATTGATAAGATAAAGCGGAATTTTCGATGATTTTGGACAGTCGAAAATTTCTGACGCATACCTAACTCAGAGCTAAGAAATTGATGAAAAGTTTTGATAAAAAATTTTGAAATATATTGAGTAAATGAAATTAGATAAGTATAATTTATAAATATGATTTATAGATAAAAAGGATTTAAAAGCTGAGAATTTGATAATTTATATACTGGTAGTTTTAAATTTGTTTTTCAAAGCTAGAAAAATAATATTATTATTAATTAAGAAATAAGTTGTATAACTTATGAATTTATGATAATAGTACATTACAACAAAGTTTAAATTTGTTAAACAGACGGATTTAAGTAAAATCAATTAGAAATTTGGGATTTATATATACTCTTAGGATGTAAAGGTATATCATACAAATATTGATTTAAGTCACGAACTATTTATACACTTAAGTAAAATAATGACTCTTTAAAAAGATAATTATAACCTGGAAAATGTTTTCTAGCATAAATTAAGAATTTGGACTTAAAAGTGATTGATTTGCATAAGTTGTAACATATAATAAACTTAAGTAATAGTTTTACGAAATTAGTCATAAATAATATTAGTATTAAAGGAAATATACTAAGTATAAATGATTATGAAAAAAAAAGCGTTTTATAATAAAGATAAATTATCTATTTAGTAAAAATGGTTCTTTTAGAATATTTTCCTTTAATAAAAATATTTGGAAATAAATAATTAAAGGGATTATATAAAGAAACATCTTTATAAAATGTTTGAATTTAAGATAAAAGTTTTTATGAAAAGTTTTTGGAAGTTGATAAATACATATGTTATATGTAGATCATTTCATTACATGAATTTGATCTAAGATTCGAGTACGGAACTTTGAGGTGTTTACACCTGTTAATGCTAAAAATTGAACGCTAACATCCCGGTGTAAGTAGATATAAAGCGAAAGCACCACCCGTTGGTTCGGGAACAAAAGATAAGCAGAGAAATAACAGAAAGCAGTAAAAAGACAACAGTTTTATAGTGGCTCGGCTTAATATCTAGCCTACGTCCACTTTAATCTCCTTTATTGCTGATTCAATTACAACTTTTACAACAATCTTCGATTACAACACCACTTAGACAAGTAGCTAGAACTCCGATGTAGAATTTTTTTTCGAATTCATGTTGAATGTGTTAGATCTCCTCTTGAAGTTCATTGAAGCGTCTTTTGTGTTTGAAGTGTCGGATGAGTCGAGAAAACAGCAAAGTATAGGCATTCCAAAAGTGAGCCCCCCGTCCCCTTTCAGTTGGAGTAGGTGGGGTATTTGTAGGGAGAATTTGGAGTTAGGTCGTAGGTTGTGAGCGACCTAGGGGTAGGTCGTGAGCGACCTAGGGGTAGGTCGTAGGTTGTGGGCGACCTAGTGGGCATGGTTTACGGCTTAACAGGGGTGCACTTGATCACTTGAACACACTGGTAGGTCATAGGTCGTGAACGACCTAGGGGAGAAGCGGCATAAGAAGTTGTCTTGCTTAAGCACCAATCCACTAATTACTCTCTTACCTCTTCTTAATTCACTTCTTCTTCCTCTATTCTTTAAATGGCCTTAGGCCATGAGTATTGGGATGGGGAGGCTATGACCGTGAGCTATGGAGGTGGGAGTAAGGTTTGGGCCAAGAGCAAAGTGGAGGAGGAAGGATGGTCGTGAGCATGGGTAGGGTAGTGGAGTTGTTTATGGATGTATTAGTGAAGTATATGTTAGTTTAGTTAAGTGTGGTTGGATAAGAATGTTGGTAGGAAATTAATCGATTAGGTTAAAGGTGAGTACTCATTTTAGAATTAACTAATAATTCCAAGTTTAATAATATGAAGTTAAATATCTTAGATGATTAATATGTTTGATAAATTGGATGCAAAGTTGGTTGTTTACATGATTGTTAATATGGATGATTACTTGGTTTGATAAATGATAAGAGAAATAGTTAGAAATTAACCATAGTTGATTAAATGATAATTTAAATCCATATAAATATGTGTATGGAAATTATTTGGCCTCTTAATGGTTTTGAAAATATAAAAAGGTTGAAAATGAATATTATAATAATATAATATTGAAATGATTTGAAAGTGAAAAAGAGATTTAATATGGAAAAAATATTGGTTTAAATGTTTGAAAATGATTTATTAATGTTTTATAAACATTTAAAAGCGTTTCCATGAAGTTTGAAAAGAAATTGAAAAACAAGTCAAAAGTAGGGCGTCGCGTAACGGTAGTTCACGATTTCGCGCCATAAAAGTTAAATGAGTGTATAAATGGAATTTAGCTCGGAATTCTTCGAGATAAGAATTTTCCAGACTATTATATCCATATTTTTCCAACGAAGAAAGAAAATCAAGATTTCATTAAGTAGATTTTGAAATATGTCCAAAACAATTTTCTAAAAACATCGCGGTCTTGTAGTTCGGAATCCAAGAAGGAATTTCCTTATAAATGGTATTTTTAAATGATTAAAAAAATGAAACAAATTTGATAAATCTATTAAAATGGTTTGAAAAAGATTTGAATTGTAAAATAATGATTTTCAAACATTTAAAAAGTTGTTCTAATCAAATAAGCTGTTTTAAGCACTTTTCGCAGCACTTTTCGCAGCACTTTTCGCAGCACTTTTCTACTACAGTTTCTGTAACTTTTGAAATAAAGGTTTAAACTTAACGATTCTTTCTAGAATAATTTGTAAATGTTTTCAAATAAATAATTAAGTTTTTAAAGATAAATTGGAAGTTTTATAATTATTTTAGAAAGATTTTAAATAAATGGTTATTATAACACTTAAAGAATATAATAGAAATCATTTCTTTGAATGTAATAACAAACTGAGTATGAGGAAACAACTAGTACATTTGTCCCGCTTGTGAGATCTAAACGGTAAAACAAGGTGTGTAACTAAGGTTAGAAATGGAGCAACCAGTGCCCTGAACTTACCTGGCCTTTGTTTTCTCTTTTAGACGAGGGGTGGAACAAATCGAAAGAAAAGCCCGGATGCTCTAAAAAGGTTTTCCCAAAGTAAAAAGTGAAGAGTTTTCCAAGAGTGAAACAAGGATTTGAATAAAATGGTTTTGGGTTTGTTGTAAAGATGTTTTACATAACATCATTTTTAACCCATTTAAATAAAGATTTGGAAATAGAAAATCTTTATTAAAGGTTTAAACGTGATTTTTAAATAAGATGACTTGGTATTTC